>CM070548.1:88697593-89373987 GCA_036346405.1 Phyllostachys edulis | reverse complement strand
ATGGTTATAAGGTAGAATCTATCTACCTTTCACGTCAAAAAAAAAAAATACAACAGGTTGAACGTAAAAAATGATGCCACCACAGCAGTAACCGTTTAACATCACGGCCACGTTCTCCACGTCATTTTGATCAAGACGCATCTTCTGAACTCCAAAATATGAGAGTTTTCAACCTCTGCACTCAAGTTGGCGACAGGTATACATGAGATTGTTAAGTCTGTTTATAAGCAACGCGGCTGATTAGATCCTGCGTCCCTGGAGCCCGGAGCTCCAAGCACCTTCAACGAGCTAGGCCCATCTGTCGGTCACCGACTCACCGTTCGTGTAGGTTCGTCTCTGCACTTATTCTGACTAACAGCATCGGTGGTTCATCTATATCCCGGAAGACAAGCTAGCTAGGCGGAAAGAAGGGGAGAGGAGGAGCCGTACGTGCATGGAGGAAAACATAATAGGAGCATTGATCGACTTGGACAGGTATGGCTTTTGCCCTAGCGCTAGTGTTCTTTGGGCCATGGGGACTGGGAGGGCAAGGAAAGAAAGATATTCCCGGTCAAAAGATGGCCGTGGAAGGCGGAGGGCCCGGAATGAGATGAACGGTCGACGGCGACGGATCTCCAGGAAAGATATGGCGCTGGCGCTCCTCCATGTCTAGTCTGTATACATTGGCGATCGATGCGAGATTGCGAGGGAAAGTACCGGAAAGAATTCCGTCAGAAACCGCTGTGACCTAGTCAAAGGCTCCGGATTCCTGTGCGGCGTCCGCTGATTGATCAAGCTCGATCGGCCGACCGGCCGGCTGCTCGTGGCGATCGCGACGCCGGCCGCGGTATCAAAATCTCAATTCTCCTCTCCTGCAATGATTGCAAGGTAGGCCCCATCCTGCTTATTCCCTTTTACTTAGTATGGTATATTTATTTATACCACCTTATCTCCCAGATGTCGATTCTTCTTGATATGCATGTCTAGTTGCATGCTCCATTTTCATCTAAGCACGGAACTTAATTTGCGATCTTAATCAGTAGTATGCCATTTGTTTTGTTTGTCTCCACCTGCACTCCTGTACAAACTTGTTAAGCTGTCCATATATAGCAGACCCAGGAGTACGTAGTCATTTGCAGTTAAGAGGCTGCATCTGACGGTGCGTTTTGATTTATTTCCCTGTGTGGTGGCAATTGCGGAAAAAAAAAAGTGGAAGGGCACGGAACAATTGTTGCTCAGCACAGAAATTTGCGATGCATACCGTCAGTTGCCGTTCTAGTACTTGGCTGCTTTGGGCCTTTCGGCATCTGGGCAGTGGGCATGGTGGTTCACAAATTCACATATATAGCTTGCAATATAGTGCTGGCCTTCTGTGAATTTGTGAATCTGTGGTAGTTAAAATTTCCTCGCAAAACTTCTATAAGTGCTTCCAAATCTATTTCTTTTCTGGCAATAGAAAGAAGCGGCGCAAGCACAAATTGGTGTTAAAAAAGTTATGTTATAGCGTCTCATTTTCGAAAGACCAAATTTATCACACCCACCGTAAAATGCACATACTCCTAGTTACTCCCTCTGTCCACAAATATGTCGACTTTTCATGGTCTCCAATACAAGATCCTGACTGTGATCTTTTATCATAACATAATAGTAAAAAATATAAAAAAATGAAAGTATTTTGCAAGAAGAATCTAGTAACATTAGTTTCATGTAGTCAATCTATAAACTTTTACATATATACTGTGATCAAAGTTTCAAAATGTTGACCGCATTGATCCCACGGTGGCCGATATTTAGAGACGAGGCAGTAACATATACTGCCCTACAAGACATGTACAAAATATGAACTCGTTGCCTATAAAAGTCTAAACGAATTACTCCTCCGTTTTCGTATTGGAGCATTGATCGACAAATCCACACATATCTAGGCAATCATTTTTGTGTGTGTAGATGTCACCGAAACACCGTCTAATAATATCTCAACCATGTAAAATGAGGTAGTAAAGTATAGAGAATGACAATGTGTATGTTTAATAGGGATAGTTTGGGAGAATTTATCTCAGGATTAGGAAAGTGCCGCCAGGTATTTAGAAACATAGAGGTAGTACATGTATATTTCTGAGCAACTTCAATTCATTCAAGAATATTTACGTACTTTCCTAAACATCCAAGAAGTATTTATGAGAGAAATAATCTTAAGAACTGAGCTAATGTGATCGATTCACGATTAATTAATATGCTCGATCATGTCGTGATTACATGTGGCACTAGTTGATGTTGTTGCATGTAGCTAGCTAGCCTTCAATATATATATTCCATGTATTATTATATATTTCTAGGGTCCGACTATACAAGATTTGATTATTTTCTTAACCTAAAATAGTCAAATCTTAGTTCATTTACAATTTTATTATACATAAATTACAATAAATTATTGATGTAATTTTTATTCTTGGTCACTATAATTATTCTTGAAAGTCTTAACACTACTACAAAAAGGCTATCTTGGGCGCCTCATCACAGACGGTTGACCAAAACCGTCGTATTATCTAATCCTGAGCGGTTTTGGTTTAGAGGCAAATGCGTATTCTTGCTAACGCTAAAACCGTCGTGAAAAGGTAATATCATAGGCGGTTCATAGCTAAAACCGTCTGTGAAACATCACGAGGCGGTTCTTATTAATAACCGTCTATGATAATACTACATATCACGAGCGGTTTCAATGAAGAACCATCGTGAAACATCACGAGCGGTTCTTAACAATAACTTGTATGTGATATTACCACATATCACGAGCGGTTTTTATTATAACCGTCAGTAATAATATCGCTCTGACTCTACGGTGAGTTTCTTCGCCGCCGTCGTTTGTTAAATCGCCATCCGCCCGGCTCCCGATCGTCTCTTCGTCGCATCGATCGCTTCGGCTCCCGGATCGTCTCTTCATCTCACGCACGAATTTATTCCTTGTTTTATAAAAGGATCATCCGCCATCAAGATGATCATCCCCATATTTATAAAAAAACAAAATGGCTGCCTCTTCCTTATCGCGGCATTGATGGCCTTCTGGCCGCGACTTTGTACAAGCACCTCTCTCGGTGTCACGTTGAACCGTCTTTGCGGAAGAACAACTGTTTGATCAACGATGTCTTCACTCCTCTGCTTGGCGGAGAATTTGCGGAAGCGGTGGCGGCCACCTTCCGTCTTGACATCCTCCTCCGCCGTGTCTTCGGGTGATCTCCGACTTTCGGCGAGTTTGCGCGTCATCGGCGTAGTCCTCAAAACAACGTTGCGTCTCCAAGAGCTTACCGTCACTTGGGCTTGCGTGTCGGCAGACGACCGAGTCGACCGGTAGAGACCCTCAAGCAAGGGAAGAGAGTCTATTGGCTCAATTCTTCTTGGTTCAATAGTCCGAGGGTCTTGAGAGACACTTGAGCAGCGCGTCGTGGTGGGCGCATTCGGGCTTCATTCGCTGATGATCGAAACCGTCCGATCGCCGTCGCCGATCGCCTATGAAGTATTGAAGGCGGAGATAGTAGCCTACCTCGCCACTAGAAAAACTTTGTTTATTTATATGTTTCTACTTTTTTTAATCTTTTTGTATTTGCCTTATTTGTTTGGCCATATATATGAAAATTCCAAAATGAAAAAAAAGTTTGGAGGTGAAGTTACTATATTAATTATATGTTGAATTATTGCTATATATATATATATATACACACACACACACACACGGTTTTGTGGAAAAACAAAATCTAGTTTGGACGTGAAGTTACAATTAATATTAATTATATCGAGAGGCGGTTTAGTGGAACAAAAATTATATATATATATATATATAGTTAAAGCAAATTTTTAGCAATATTTAAATGACAAAATTGACATATAAACATGTAATTTCTTCATGTCATGTAAGTGTATATACAAGATAAATATACTTGAGAAAAAACCATATCACCGGCGGTTCCATAATGGGCAAATGCGTGATATAGGACATATCACAGACGGTTCTATTATGGAACCGTCGGTGATATAAGGGCATATCACAGACGGTTCCATAATGGAACCGTCGTGATATAAGATATCACAGACGGTTCCATAATGGAACCGTGCAGTGATAATATCAGCAGCGGTTCCATAATAGAACAATGCAGCGATAAATCTCTTTATTAATCTGAGCCCGGCGCTAGGGTTTGCACTCGCCCTAACTCTCGTCACTCCCGGCTCCGCTAGAGTTTGCGCCCGCTAACTAAATCCTTGCCCGCGCATTTACTCGTTCCTCCCCTTTCGGCGCCTTTGCTCGACCCGTCACCGTCGCCGCCCAACCCGTCGCCGTCGCCGCGGTTGTGACACCACTACTGCGCTGCGAAGACACTCGTGCGATAGTAGTGTCTTACGCGATGTCGAATCGTGCCACAACTACGGTGACGCCGCCACCAAACCAGGCTTGGCCGCGTGTCGCTGCGCCGCCATGGCTTGGTTCTCTGCTTTCGGCCTCCTGGCTCGGGCCCTGGCCGGTCTTTGTTTTCCCTATCCTCCCTCTATTCTCCTCTAGATCTGTTAGCTTAATGTCTTGTGTTGAGTTTGATTTTTATACTTGAGCCTTAAGTTGTGTCTGATGTTTGTGTGATTTATGCAAGGTGAAGGAGATGGATGAGGTTGTCTTTGGTGGTGGGAGTACCTTGCGCCGTGGTTCTTATTTATCTTGAGGTATCACCCTACCTTACTCCCTCTCTGTCTCTACCCCTTGCTCTGTGATGAAAATGGCTAGTGCTCTGCGATGGATGCCGAGGGCTACTCTTGGTGTGGTGGCGGGTTTGGACACCCTTGGTCTTCTTGTCTTCTTTGTTGAGCTGCTTAATGATGTTAATAGTCTTATGCTGAAATTGAATTGATAATTAGTTCATATTAATAGTCCCTTGCTCTGTGATGTAATGATGTTAATAGTCTTATGCTGAAATTGAAGTGATAATTAGTTCATATTAATAGTCCCTTGCTCTGTGATGTAATGATGTTAATAGTCTTATCTGAAATTGAATTGATAATTAGTTCATATTAATAGTCCCTTGCTCGTGATGTAATGATGTCAATAGTCTTATGCTGAAATTGAATTGATAATTAGTTCATATTAATAGTCCCTTGTTCATCTTGATCAAGTTCTCCTACCTCTTGCGTGCAGTCGTCCTACCATTCCATTCATAATCTCTTCTCTATAAAGTCTCCAGCGGTGGTACGCTTGTGCCATTAAAACCGACATCATATATATATATATATATATATTATTAAGTGATCCTGACCACTTTTGAGGGGTCGTCCACCTTGACATGAGAAGGATAAGGCGGTATCCACGGGCAACCTCATTGAGCCCTTGCAAGTTTAAAAAGTATGGATGCAAGGAGGCGTCGGGACATCCAATTACGGATTGGGCGTCGCTATGTTGAAAGTGGCGTTGATCATAACTACTCTGTTGGGAAGTGGCATCATCTATCATCAACCAACAATTCTTAAGCATATAATTGTCTTTAAAGCCAACAAGAACACCAAGCAACAAGTTGAAATTCTTTTGAAATATGAGAATGGTTGCTTGGTGTTCTTGTTGGTTTAAAAACGATTATCTCAAGAATGGTTAGTTGCTAATACATGATGCCACTTCGGTTACCAAGCACATCAACGACACTTTCAACATACGACGCCCAATCCAGTAATTGATGTCCCGACTTCTTTGCATTCATATTTTTTTATACAAGGGCTCAGGTTGTTCGTGGCTAAATCCTTCTCATGTCATGGTGGACGATCCCCAAAGTGGCCGAACAACAATATATATATATATATATATGATGCAATTAATGGCACAAGCGACCAACGCTAGGGTTTTATAGAAAAGTCATCATCGGCGGTTTCAGCCACAAACCGTGCGTGAAATTATGCATCACGACGGTTCGAGAACCATCATGATGACCTCATGTCATCATCGACCCATAAACTTAGGCGGCTCACAAAACCGTGCAGTGATGGCGTTTTGAACCGTCTGTGAATACCTTTTACGTAGTAGTGTAATAACTCATATTTCCTTCACATGATTTAAAATCTAACATACACTTTGAGGGTTGAGAAAAACAAAGATAAAAGCGAAGACAAAAATAAAATTTTATACTAACAAAATACGGCAATGTGGTGAACTCGTTATGTTCGAAGAAAAAATCATAATAAATTTGGACCCAATTCATTAGATGAGGAGAAGTTCAAATCTCAAAGCATCTTGGGCGAATGAAAATTTGATTATTTTGACAAAAGAAAACAGTCAAATGTTATTTAGCAAAACCGATATTTCTATGTGCCATTATTGAGGTGATTCCTTGTAAAGTAAAAGATTCATACTCTAGCAGATATATGCAAAGCGTGGGTGAATGAGATTCCCGCTACACCCTTCAAAGTGGTGCTTTGCATATCTTGTTTTCCCCTAAAAGGTTATTGGCTACTGTGCAAATTTAGCGCGGATAAAAAGCGCTCTGATAAAATAAAAAATCGTCGTTGGATTTGGCGAATCTGATGGTAAGATCGAGCTGTAACGTGGTGATAATGCCGGCCGGCCGGCCGGAGCTGTAGGAGGTTTGCTTTTGCTTGGTTCTCTTGACTTCGTTTTAGTGTTTGTTGGTTTGCAGGTTGCAACCGCATCGAGCACACGTATTCTGTTGCTACGAGAGGGAAAGGTGGTCAATGAGCATCCCCGGGCCGCTTTCTTCCTCATTCCCCCCCATCATATTCGTAGTACCGTCGTCGGCACATGAATATCCGGTAAGACCGACCGAAGGCTCCGTTTTCGCCGGTGCTGTGCTGTTGAGTCTTGAGAGAGTAGTAGCTGCAAAATAATTCGACACACCAATGTTATCCATTCCTATCATTAGTAATTTAGTATCTTATGTTTCTGAAGAAAAGCAAGCGGGTAACAGATCGTTTGTTAGAAACGGAGAAAGGTTTTAATTCTGGAGCGCTCTGGAATCTAGCTAGTAAGAGCCTGCGTCCAACGGAAGCAAATTAGCAGCAAAATCGGAGAGGATTCAGGTAAGCATTATATTTGCATGACATTACGTTGCCATGCATCTTGACCGGACTCGCACGTCCATGCATGGCAGTAGCTAGGCACAGCCGCTGCCGGTCGCCACAGGCGACAGCATAGGTCGGTCCATTTCGCAAACGGCGTTGCACCGCAGCCGCGCCGCGATCGAGCGCGCAGTAGGAAAGAGGAGAGCAGAGCAGCGAGCGCAGCGCAGCCCACCGTGCAACGAAAACACAGTGAGTTGAGTTGACCCGCGGCGCCGCGCCTGGCCATCGCAGGCTCGCGTCACGGCGCACGGCATCGTTCACCGCGCGGCGCACGGCGACCTGCGTGCGTAACCCGGTTCTGCCTAAACAAAATAAACGGCCCAGCTGCATCCGCGCGCGGCGTAGCGTACGTAGTTGATCTCGAAGGCCGGCGGTCTCCGCGAACGCGCCGTGACGGCCCGACCTTGGACGCCTCGCGACGCGAAAGCTATACCCAGTATTCTCGCGCCGAGGCAGGCCCGTTTCCTGGCCTCTGCCCAGAGGTTGAAGTTTGATTTTTTTAATAATCTGTTTTTTATTTCGAATTACAGAAATAATACTACTGTTTTTACAGTAATAATCACTTATAGCTCAACGGTTAGACGACTTGGGCTAGTCGCCCAACGGGTAAGCGATAAGTGTCCAAGTCACTTAACCGTTGGACAATTGGACTTTTCGCCTTCTAGTCGCCGAGCAATGGCGACTAGGACACTGTAAGCTCACCGGCTGAGCCCTAGTCGTCTAACGGTTGGGCGACTAAAGGGCGCTTATAAGCCGCGCTGACGAAAGCGAGTTCACACCATTGGACGACTAGAGCGCTTATAAGCGCGTCTTGCGCGACGAAGGCGATTCACCATTTTTCCGGAAGAACGGCGTGAGAAGAGAAGAGGAAAGAGAAGAGGGGAGGAAGAGGAAAAAAAGTGTCTTCGTATCGAAGACGACGACAGTGAGTTTCTAGCATTATTTTATATGCGCGTATTTTCGAAACTGTAACATCCCGGTTTTTAGGGTTTTTTGAAAAAAATCGACCAGTGCCACTCGGTTTCGACCGAACCCGCTGTCGATCTCCTCGCTGGCCACCTTCTTCGCGCGCCCATGCGAGTTCGTCATGGCTGCGTCACGGTCGCCGAAAAGTCGTCCCCTCGGCGCAAATCCCGCCCCTTTTCCCTCGGCGACGTGCGCATTAAATACCGTCACTTCCGCCGCATCCGTTTCCCCACTTGTTTCCTCCCCCACCTGCCCCCATCCCCTCCCTCACTTGCTCCAAGCCCGTGTCATCCGGAGCTCCGCCCATGCCGCGAAGCTTCTCCGCTACTCCTCCTCATGCCCTATAAAGAGGAGCACCAGGGAGCCCTCGCCATCCTCTTGTTTCCCCCACCCATCTCTCCCTCTCTCGCTCTTGTTGCTGTGGTTTGTCCGAAACTCCGAGCTCCGAGTTCAAGCTGCCACGCACCTCCTCTCGGTCCTTACCGCACTAGTGTAGCCCCTCTTCCACCTGTGTTAATTCGTGTCCCAGAGCTCTTTGAAGTAATCCTCTCGCCCAATTTCTGTTTTGTTTCACACAAGCCGCCACATTTTCTCTCATCCTTCAGTCCCGACCGCACCTTTCATCGCCATCCTCCTTCGCCTTCGACCGTGAGCTTTCCCACCACCGTTCGCTGTCCACCGACCTCCTCCGGCTTCTCTCTCGGTCTTGGTGAGCTCCCCGTGCCCTGTTCTCCCTCATGCTCCTTCCGACCAGTTGAACCTCTTTCGACCAGGTAGTCGAACTCCTTCCGACCAATCAAACTCCTTCCGACCATGTGTTTTCAAACTCCCGAGAGCCTGTTCTCCTTCGTTCGAGCTCCGCTTTAGATGATTCAAATTCCAAAAATCATCTAAAATTAAGACCTAGCTTTCTAAACTAAAATTATTTAATTTGGAGTTACTTTGATTTTATTTGAATCTGACTCATTTTCACGTGTATATTTCGACGACTCCGGGGAAACTGATATTTTTGAAGAGTTAGATCCTCAAGCATCTGAGCAAGACAAGTTACATCCTTGATCATATTGAATCTCAGTATTTTAAATTATTTAAATTCTCTTTTAAATAATTATTACATGCTTATTTAAATTTAAGTAATTTAAATTCCTATTTTAAGCTTTATAGTGATTCCCAATTCTTTTATATAGCCAAACCTTGCTATTAAATCACTCATTCATTGATACCTTAGTTAAAATCTAGTTGATACATTAGTATGAGCTAGAACTTATTGAAAAACAGTATGCTTAGACAAAGCTTAGGCGAAAATGTTTAATTTGGAGAATTTAGCCAAAAGTTCAACTATGATTTAAAATTATACTATAGTATTGTCTTTACAATAGAAGTTTATAAAATGATTTAACTTGGTAATAAAATAAAATTTGGTTTGGACTTAGGCGAAATGAATGTTTGGATGGTGCGGGATTGAGTCATTTCTATGATCGAGATCTAGGGGTTCTTTTAGAAAGTCGCCAAGTCGATTAAGGACCGATCTTGAGCGCATCTTGCTAAACCCTATTGTATTACCACATGTTCTGAATAGGCGGGACTTGGCTAACTAATTTACAACATTTCACCGTGGTTGTGTCATCCGGTTGCGTGGGTGTCTTTATGACCTACCTTTATGTATTCCCACATGGTGCAAGAGGGGGTTTAAATCCAGCGGATGGTTTAATCCAAATGAAGCGAAACCTTAATGAGACGGGACTACGGTGGGATGACACATTGTAAAGGTCTTGTGATAATCTCTTAGTCGCACACCTTTGGAAGTGTGTGAGCAGACAGTATAAGTTGATTATCTCTTGTGGGTAAAGCTGTATAACCTCTGCAGAGTGCTAACAACTATTCGAATAGCCGTGTCCACGGTTATGGACATGCTAAGCAAACCCACTCAAAGTTAAAATTTGATTTTGTTTTCAAAAGTCTTTGTCAAATGGTTTATCCAAATGGAAATTTGGGTGGGTAGCCATGTGATAAGAGGGTATCCTTCACCACTCGTTGATGAATGTTATCTGACTATAAAACTTGAGATTTAGAAAACAAATTTTAGTTATAGAGTAAACTGCTTTAGACTTAGTATGAATGTTTAAATGAAAAATATCGCTTTATGCAAATTGAGCCATATAAGCCTACCTTTGTTGAATCCTTGCATGCATTATAATCTGTTATCAGGAGTAACTTGCGAGCACGGTTGTTTGTTCTCACTCTTGCTTAATACAATTGTTGAGCAGGAGAGGAGTGCTACAAGGAGATTGAGAACTCGGATGACTAGGCTGCGCCTCCAGACAAATGCATGTGGTGAATCGTGTGGTCTACTTCACTGCTTTTGCTTCCGCTGTATTTTGCTTGTTGGTTTTATGCCTCTTTTGTATCAAACTTGAAGTATTTTGAATGAATCGCGTGTTATGGTTGTGTTATCATCTTTTGTTGGATTGTTTACACTAGTTGTTCCTGGACTAGTGTATGAAATACAGAGACCCCGGGATTCTTCGCTCCCGGTTTTGACAGAAACCATGGTAGGTTAGCAAGTGATATCATGTGTAGTGATATATTGTTAGCAAATAAAATAATGGTAGGTTAGCTTCAAAAATCTTTAGATGCGTAATGTGTAGTGTCATATTATCAGTGGCGAAGCTAGAAAATTTGTGTAGGGGGTGTAGTAGTGATGATAAAGATTAGGCTATTAAGCAATTATCGGCTAAACGGATGTTAGAGTTGGGTAAACCAGACATTGTAAATATTGTATTCAGATGATACTTAATGTTTATATATAATTAGTTGCGTTTTTTCCTAATCAGCTGTCTTCTTCACACATTTAGTTGCGAAAACAACTTAATTTTATAGAGTGTTGATGATAACAATTGCTAACATCGGTAAATAAGTTTTAAATATGTGTGAACAAATTATTAAAAGCTTTGTAGTAATTACATAATATTTTGTTAGAAAGCGTAGTCGTTGGTTTGCATATAAAATCATGGTAGGTTACTTTGAAACCATAATAGGTTATGAACAAAAATCACTAGACTTATGCAAGGATGCAACTTAATTTTTAGAATTTTCGGAGCTACGCTATAAGTAATTGAACCCACTAATTGTGTCATGATTGCTAACTGGAAATTGATTTGTACGTATGGCTCGTGACCCTAGTGGTTCGGATTGGCATTTCGGCCTACTAGATGGTGGGTCGACGCTACAAAGACCGGCGAAACCATAGTGTCCTGCATTCGGTTCACGGGACAATCTGGTGACTTGAGGGTGGTTCTTACGCGGACACCCTGACGGACTTGGAGACTAGACCCACGCTGGGTAGACAGGTTTGTCCGCAAGCTGTGCCACTTCTTTGTGTCATATGTCCGCTATGTAATTACTTCTTCGTGCTTTGTAGGCTGAGCCATGCCGGTCTTCTACCTCTCACGCGGATGGTGGAGGCCATTGAAGAGGATGACAGGGAGGTCTAGGCCGGTCCGGCGATCCACGATAGTTCCCGTTTGACCGGTTGCTCCTGACAGCCCTGGTGGACCGGTGGCAGCTCGAGACGCACACCTTTCGCCTCCCATTCGAGGAGATGGCCCCCACTTTGCAGGATGTCACGCTCTTTGCTCGGCTGCCTTATCGCGAGGAAACATGCCTCCCTATTGGGCCTTGTTGCCGGCCCGCATGACAACTTCTTTGGCGAGTTTAAGGGGTTCTTCGGCGAGGCGTGCCCGCATTACGACTTCGGGGCGACAAGCGGCATGGCCCGCCCCTGCGGTGGCTTTCGCAGTTCCGGGTATGTATGGTACCCATTTTTCATGTTTAGCGATGCACTATCCTAGCCATATGACGGGCTTACTAATTATTCGTTTGTGCGTAGGTCGAGCGGATGGTCCCGGAGCCACCAAACAACCAGTGTCGTGGCACACAGAGCGTACTGTTGTGGCTCTTGGTTTGGTCTTGTTTACCAATAGCTACGGTGACTCCATCGACGCCCACCTCATGGGGTACGCGAGGGCCATCGCCGACTACGAGGAGCTACAGATCAGCTGGGGATGAGCCGTACTTGCCGCAACGTATCGCGGCATGTGCGAGGCGTGCTGTAGGACGAAGCCGACATCTATCCTCACATGCTGCCCCCTCCTACTGCAGCTGTGGTCGTTCGAGCGCTTCTCCCTCGGACGGCTCATATTGGTAGACTCTAGTCCGTCATCACGAGACTTGTACCCGCAGGTATGATGGACGGTGATCATGAGGTCCTTTGGTGTCAGTAGATAGGTATGTACTCCCCTTTATCTTTACTTCAGTCGTATTACGGGTCATCCTTTATAACCACTGTTCCGGCTTGCAGGCATAGTATGCACATGTGAATGTCACACATGTGTACAAGCACTTTGTGGAGCAGCTGGACCGCCTCACCGCTGACGACGTGCGCTAGGAGCCATACTTTGATCAGGAGACGCAGGACTGTGCTCCCGAGGGGCTGTCCTCACTGTGTTAGCACGACCGGGCGTACTGGCGGATGCAGAAAAAGCTCGTCTTCGACGTGTTCATTGAGGACTACACGGTGCACAGGGTGATGCACCAATTCAGCCTTCGCCAGGTTGTTCTAGTTCCTGTCGGGACGAGGGTGCCCGACTCGGCCCACGCGTGAGTTACACACAACACATGTTCCTATATTTTTTGCCAGTTCTGTTATGACGACTTCTAATTGTAGTAGTATGTTTCATAGGCATAGTAGGAGGGGTGGCACTAGGACACAGTGGCCGGCGAAGATGGAGCTGTGGGTGGCGCAGTGGGCGAACGCCCTTGAGGATTGCCTGCAGGAGGACGCCCTGTACGACCCCAGCACGTACGACGAGCACCTATGCTGGTAAGTCCCACAGACATGCACCAGGCTGGTGCGTATCGTCGACCCTCCCCTCGCTCATGTACCAGCACCAACCGACACGTACCCCGTATACTTCATGCAGAACGTGCACCTCGTGGTACGTACTATCGTGTTTCAAAATGTTTGAGTACGGTTACCTCAATTACAAGTTTGACGCTTTCATGTACTCCTTGCAAATGGACATGAACGTCGGGATGGTCAGGGACTCCTGGTCGATCCTAGACAGGGTCATCCATGGTGCGGAGTTGATGCGCGATGAGCTACAACAGTTTTCCCGTCGGGTCTACAGTGAGGTGAGGCGTGTCGTGACCCTAACGTTGTGCAGGATGGTCCAGGAGGTGGCCCCATCGATACATACGCAGAGACCGGCACGTCCTGTAGGCCAGTCAGGGGCTCGGGGCACGTCCATATGCCCCACTAGCTCCTGATGTTTCTGGAGGGTTCGATTGGGCACATGGCTACACACCTCCTCCGTAGCAGAGCCGAGCAGAGGGTTTGACTGGGCACGTGGCTACGCACCGCCGCCACCATCGTCATCGTTCCTGGACCACTACCCAACAGCGCCAGGTCAGCATTTGTTCTTTCCCAACATGTATGGGTCGTATAACAGGTATGACTCTTGGTCGCGTGGCATAGCCTACGCTGAAGGTACGTTTCCTCTCCTCAGGTATGTGAGCGCCGATGTATTGCAGGAACAAATAATATTTGTCCCGTAGGTTTCGCGCTCCACCCGGGAGTTGACCTCTCCCCGTAGGAGGACGCCCAGCAGGACGTGGACGCTTTCTTGGCGACGACCGACAGGCGAGTTCGAGAGAGCACCTCGGCACTTGCCGTTGAGGTTCTTTCTAGGTCGCAGCTCAGCGATCCCCCAGTGCACACATAGACACAGGTCGAGTCGACCCCCGAGGCCTTGGGAGCACATGATCACAGGGCTCCGGACCACCTCTCCTGTCGGGCCTCTGGCCCGGCACCCATGAGGAGAGGGCCAAGCGGGGCGTCTGGTGGGCGCGGGTGGGTGTGGGGCGATGGCGATGTGGAGGAGGTAATCTTGTGGGTGGTGTAGCGGGTGGCATGGGGTGGACCGTTGTGCTTTGTGTACTTGTATTAGTAGTTTTCGTATTTTACTTCGTAGCTACTATGACATTGTTGTGTATGCATTCCCTCGTGCATTGTAATATAACTTACTGTACTACTTACCAACCGTTCGTACCTCTATCACTCAATCATTGGATGACTTGGGAGCTAATAGTGGTCGAACGGTTGAGCGAGTAGTCCAGGTGTCGCTGAACTGTTGGGCCAGTAATTACTGCCAAGTCGTCGAACGGTTGAGTGACTAGTCTATGTGTCACTCAACCGTTCGACCACTACCTGCTGCCAAGTCGTCGAACGTTTGAGCGACTAGTCAACGTGTCGCCCAACTGTCAGGCTAGTACTTGTTACCAAGTCGTCGAACGGTTGAGCGACTAGACGGTTGTATAGAAAGCCAGAACCCGACCCCCTGACGGTCACTTTTTCCATTTCTCTCGGGAGAGAATGAGAGAAGCTCGGGCGAGGAGATAACGGGAGGGAGAGAAGGAGAGGGGAAGAGAAGAGGGGGGTAAAGTAGGGATAGGGAGAAGCAGAGGAGGTCGGGAGAGGGAGAGAACTGGAGGAGAGGAGCTCGGGAGAGGGAGAAAAGGGGCCAAGAGGAGATCGGGAGGTGAGAGAGAAAGAAGAAGGAAGCTCGTTCATAAGAAGAGAAGGTCTTCGCGTGAAGGTAATAGTATTGTCCGTTCTTGTATTCGTCTGAGTGTAGGCAACGTGTAGCTACTTGTTGGTTTATCACGTATTTGGTGAATGTATGTTGACAAATCGCTGGTTGCAATATTTGCAATATGAGCAGTGATAAATCAGTCATGTCGGAGCCCGTAAGATTAAAAGTGCATTACGGTGTTGGTACGGTTCGTGAATGTCTGTACGGTGTTGACTTGAGTGGTTTCCCGCAAGTCGAGATACTCCGGATGTAGAGAATGCTCGAATAGGAGATGTCACCTTAGCGGCTCGCCGGCCTTCTCCTTGGACCCCGAGGTGTGCGATGTCGTCTTGCATGGCCTTTGGAGTCGATCGCCATGCACATTATTTGGGAGTTGACCGGACCGATGTGCATGGTTGCATGGACGAGCTTTACGCAAGGCTACGGCCCGTGGCTACTCGTGCGTGCTACTCGTGCAAGTATGTCCGAAGGGAGTCGCTAGAGGCCCTACCGACGGCTATCGTTGGGTTGGTGGGAGCAGCTCGGCCGCGCAGCGCGTGGTTGAAGAAGAGGACAAGGTGGTCGATGTTGCGGACGAAGAAGAGGACGCGACGACCGATGTTGCGGAGGCAAAAGAGGAAGATTGCACACCGCACGCTGAGCCCACTGCACAGGCGGATGCAGGGGAGCATGTGGACATCAACATAGTGCGTCAGATGGAGATCGATGACTTAACGGCCTGGGCGGTGGAGGAGGCTTTAGAAGAGGATGGCGATGACTCTTCCGATGAGGATGAAGGTCCTAGCCCGTAGTAATAGAATACGGTGAACGTTGAGGGTCTTGCGTTGCACGACAAGCACGAATCACCGTGGGAGTACCATGGTATGGCAGTTTGGCTACATGCAATGTTTGCTGATAAGGGATCACTGCAGGATGTCATTAAGCTGTGGGCCTTGTCCATGCAGCGAACATTTCGGGTCCTAAAATCTAGCCAGGAGCAGCACACCATGGTCTGCGAGCAAGGTGGATGTCATTGGCGTGTGCATGCACGTAGACCCAAATACGAGACTCATTGGATCATCTCTAAGGTGGAGGTGCACTCTTGCGTGCTTAGTAGTGTTTTGCCGAAGCATCGCAACCTAACGTCCACCTTCATAACCAATCTCATGTATGGAGAGATAGTGAAGAAGAACGACCTGGAGGCCAAGCACATCATGGTGGCTATAGAGCAGAAATTCAAGTACAAGATTAGCTACGCGAAGGCATGATGTACGAAGTAGAAGGCTTTGGAAAGGAGGTTCAGTTCTTTCGAGGCGGCTTACAACAACCTTCCTCGTATGCTCCAGATGCTATAGGATCGGAACCTGGGCACATACATTGCTATGAAAGACAAGCCATCCAGAAGACTGCCGCTAGGTTTTATGGTATTGTAGAGGGCCTTTCTAGCCTTCAGTGCCTTCATCGATGCTTTCAGGCACATGTTGCCCGTGATCTCAGTCGACTGGACGTTTCTAACTAGGAAATACAAGGGCCAAATCCTAACAGCAATTGGCGCTGATGATAACAATCGATTCGCCCTTAGCCATCGCATTCTTCGATAGTGGTTATGGTTTCTTCAACATCGAAGGTTGGAGTAGTTGGGGCACGCCCCGATGTCGCATAATCCATGATCATCACCTCGGGATGGCGAAGGCCATCGAAAACTTCAGTAAGACCCCGATGAGCCGTTTCCTTGGCCGGACATGAGGAACAGATGGTGCACTCGCCATCTGGGTGCCAACCTTTTCAAGCAGTTCCCGCAGCAACTGTAAATGAAGCTGTTCAAGAGACTGGCAATGCAGAACCAGTGAAGCAAATTTGATGCGTTGTGGGAGATGTTGGAGGAGCACACCAGGAAGCACGTCGTCGAGAGCAACAAGCGTCTGCCCATTCCTAGGGCAGCCCAACCTGAACGCCTCCCACCACTGCGGGAGCTTGACCCTCCCCGTGTAACGCAGAGGACCTCGAGGGACATCAAGTGCTTCTCATATTGGATTGAGGCCGAACAGTTGGAGAAGTGGTCCTTGCTGCACGACACGAACGGTGCTAGGTATGACATAATGACCACTAACCTTGCGGAGGTCTACAACTGGGTTCTTAGGGGCCTCGCGCTCGGCCCTCGTCACCATCGTGGAAGGCGTTACGCAGGTACAATCGGGTATTTCAGGGAAAGGCATGCAAATGCAACACTTCATGTATCGAACCCACATACCGTACCACTCGAAGATTACAGCGTACATGCTGGCCAAGATCGAGAAGAGTCAGTCACACACGGTCTTCATGATCGGCAACACGGAGCATCATTTCGACGTGCTCCTTCGTGACAGAGCCGGATTTGGGATGGTTCGCTCTCTTGTTACGCACGAGTTGTGCCTTGGAGATCATGTTAATGAACCTAGCTGTACATGCAACAAGCCAGAGCTCCTTCACAAGCCATGCTCTCATGTCCTCGCTGCATGTGGGACCATCAACATAGACCCATCGAACTTCATGTCGGAGTACTTCATGAAGGAGAGAGTGCTGCAGGCGTGGTGTGGCGAGCTAAGAAGCTTCAGGGCTGTGGGCAACTTTACCACGTTGAATATGGCACATCAGACTTGGATTTCGGATATTGACCTGTTAAAGGGCGGGAAGGGCCGTCGACAGAGCCGTCACATTAGGAACGATATGAATGAAGGAGAAGTTGCAGCGGCGAGAAGACATTACGGCCTCTGCCGCGAGGAAGGCTACACTGCGAGAACTTGCAAGGTGCCTACCAACACGTAGGAACACCAGCGTGAAGTGCAGCACCGCTTCTTATTGGGTGCATAGTGGTATTAAGATTAGAACTACTAGCATATTGTAACTTTTACTTTAGTAAGTACCTTGCTTGTTGTAAGCACTGTGGAACTAATTGTATAGTAATTGCTAATTTTAACTTCATTTGATGTGTTAATCTCTCATCGTAATTGCAAAGCACGACGTAACATCACTCGGCAGTGCACGATGTGACCTCGTTCTGCAAAGTAGGATGTGACCACTCTCTGCAAAACAGGACGTGACCCGACGAGTCAGCTTTGCGCAGCGACGTGACCCAACGAGTGCTACTCCTTCCACGCCGGGTTCTGTTTCATCCAGACTTCAACACAATCTCGCTCAGATGGAGAGGTACTTGGAGGAGATCCACGAACTGCAAAGGGAGTATGCAGCCCAAGAGGAACAAAGGGAGCGTTCTAGGAGGCCACCTCCCTGCAATGATGCCCCCGTAGCGACAACCCTACCACAACATCCCAACTGAGCATTACGCGCAACACCCGCTTAGAAGGATACCACCCTATGTTGGTGCAGGGACAGATGCAAGTTTTTCAAGTCCAAGTACCGACTCAGCCTGGGCATGCGTTATTAGGTTTGCGCGAACTACTCCTACGACTATCACGAGCTGCCATCAGCAGTCGGTAAGAATAGATTACAATATATTCCCCCACCATTTCTCTTTCAAAGTACGCACTAACAACCTCTCTCGTCTACCCATAGTCCCCAGATCCGCTATGTGGCTACCGCAAGTGGATTGTAACGTCCTGTTTTTCCTAAGAGTTCTTGTCTTTTCCAAAGCTAAAAAGGAACCATTCGGTTTATTCGTCTGCGCAAGCTTAACTTGGGGTTTAGGAAATTTGGGAGTTTAATAACCAAACCTCAACTAAGTCTTTTGGTTCGTGTTCCTGGTCCTTTTGAGGTTCTCCGGTGCTCTCTGGTTTTAGCTCTCTTTCTTTTGCGTGCTCTGAGCGCCTTTTGTTTTAGCCCTCTCTTTGGACCTCCTCTGTGTTCATAGGACCTCTTCTAAGTTCTTTGGACCTCCTCTGTGCTCCTAGGACCTCATTGGAGATTCTTTGGACCTCCTCTGAGTTTGGATCTTTCCATCTCTTTTAATCTAGATTTCCTTTGTTGGTTTGAATCTCTTTAAGGTTTAGACCTCCCTCCCTGTTTGAATTTATCTTTGGTTCTGACCTCTTTTCGTTTGGGTCACAACCACCCCGTGGTTCTCTTCCTGGGTTTGTGTTTCAAACCCTTTTGTCTCCGAAGAGTCAAGCTAGGCTTAGTTTGCCCTGCGATGGATCTCTTCCTGCCCAGACCTCCTTTGTGGGTCTAGGACCTCCTCTCTTGGGTCTTAGACCAGCTCGGGTTTGTGTTTCAAATGTCCTTGAATGTTGAACTTCAAATTCGGGTGCTCCCTGTGTCCTTAGGACCTCCCCTTTGGAGATTTTAACCGTTCAGACCTCCCCTTTGTTAGATCTGACCGTTAGGACCTCCCCTTTGGAGATCTTAACCGTTCAGACCTCCCCTTTGTTAGATCTGATCGTTAGGACCTCCCCTTTGGAGATCTTAACCGTTCAGACCTCCTCTTTGTTAGATCTGACCGTTAGGACCTCCCCTTTGGAGATCTTAACCGTTCAGACCTCCCCTTTGTTAGATCTGACCGTTAGGACCTCCTCTTTGGATATCTTAACCGTTCAGACATCCCCTTTGTTAGATCTGACCGTTAGGACCTCCCCTTTGGAGATCTTAACCGTTCAGACCTCCCCTTTGTTAGATCTGACCGTTAGGACCTCCCCTTTGGAGATCTTAACCGTTCAGACTTCCCCTTGTTAGATCTGACCGTTAGGACCTCCCCTTTGGAGATCTTAACCGATTCAGACCTCCTCTTTCATTTGATCCGACCGTCAGGACCTCCCCTTGGTGGATCTGACCGTCAGGACCTCCCCTTGTAAATGTTGACCCTTAGGACCTCCCTCGAGAGATCTTGACCCTCGGACCTCTTGTGAACTGTGAGCATGTCTTTTGGACCTCCCGTCCTTAGGACCTCCTCGTGTCTTTTGGACCCCATGTCCTTAGGACCTCCTCATGTCTTTTGGACCTCCTGTCCTGAGGACCTCCTCGTGTCTTTTGAACCTCCTGTCCTCAGGACCTCCTCGTGTCTTTTGGACCTCCTATCCTCAGGACCTCCTCGTGTCTTTTGAACCTCCTGTCCTCAGAACCTCCTTGTTGTCTTAAGGACCTCCTGCCCTCAAGACCTCCTTGTGGTTAGGACCTCCATTAGAGGTCAGTACCCCTGGTCTTTTGCAAAGACCTCCCTTGCGGCTGAGACCAACCCATTGACTGATCTGTTTTCTTGAGTTTGACTGGCCCCACCTATCAGCCTTGCTCTGTGTGCATTTAATGGCTGTTGTATCATATTAAATGCAGTCACATCTGGGGTACTTCTTTTTATTCTTTTGATGACCTACCCTGTCCTAACCTTGTCTTAGCTACCACCGATCATTGACACATTTTGCTCAAGCCCTTGTGGTCTCTCCAGCAGCTCTAGCTATAAATAGCCTAAACATGCCTCCCTTTGACACCTTTTTTGCTTATACCCAATCTCCTTTCACTTGCCTGGTTCTCTCCACGCTCAGGACCTCCCCAAGGAGCTTCATTTGTCTTTGAGCCTTTGCTTTTACGGTTTTGGTGAGTTGATTTGAGCTTTCTTTTAAGTCTTCTTTTAAGGTCCTTGCTTGGAGTTGGCATGCTTATTTGGTTCTTTGGCGAATGTGTAGATCCCGTGTTTGAGGAGGAGTTCTTGGATCCAGCGGTTTCTACTGAAGGTTCATCACTACTCAACGAAGGCAAGTCGCAGACCTTTGATCATATTGAGCCTAGCTTTCAAATGTATTTTGCTTTACTTTATCATGCACGGCTATTTTTATAAGAATGGTTTGGGGCATGTGAGAACCCGCGTATTTAGACTTAATCACGTAGCAGTAATCGGTAATTAACGGTAGTTAATCTCATCTTAGCGGCAAACTAAGAGTAGTGTTGTGATCATTGTTAAGCTTCTATTTGTCATCAGTACCTTGGTTTAGTGGGTTTTGTTTCGCGAGCATCCATCATCGGTCAGTAAAACCAATATCGCATCATTGCATCATTCATTCTTTATCATCATCCATCCAATCTCAACATTCAATCACAAGTTTCATTTGCATTTATTGGTACAGCAGTAGCATTAGGTCATATCTAATTTCGCATTTCCATTTCATTAGATAAGTAAATCAAGAACATCATTTACAACAGGGTATCTCATCTATCATTTGAGCATTGTAGTATTCAAATTAATAGCATTTTACAACAGCCACCCTTCGCAACCCCCTGCATTTCTTCTCTCTTCTGGTCAAAGCACCAACTCCCTGCTGCCCTTGAAGCCTTTCCCTCTGCACTTAGCAGTAGCAAAACCAGAGGGCACATCCATCTCCCCTCTTCACAGCACTCAAAGCTTGCGGTACCGATTGACCCCTTCCTTCCCAATCTCTCCGATCATTTCTCCTCTTGACCACTTTTCACGGCACATCAATGATGAGTAACAGACGACCACAAATCCATCCCCTAGCCCCAGTTCATCACCCGGTTCATCCCCCGGCCACCACCAAGTTCAATCCCCCGACCGACCAAGTGCATCCCCATAAGCTTCGGCACCACAAAGCAAAGCATAGCACATTCATTCACCCCCCTCCCATCTCTTCTAAGCCGAGAGCCAAGACCATAGCAGCAAGAAGAGACCACGAGGAGGAAGGGGAGCCAAGGAGCCAGGAGGAAGACCGGAGAGCAAGGGCGACAACGGCGACGCCAGGACCTGCAGGAGGAAGACCAAGGAGCAAGACGACATCAGGACCTGCAGGAGGAAGACCACACCCCCACCACCGGCATCATCTTCCTGAACACCGCCGACCACCCTTGACAACCATCGACCCCAAAACCAACAACATCCCCACCCCTCAGACACCTCAAGTAAATCTTTCCATCACAGAGCAAGGGGAAGGATTTGGTTAGAGAGGAAGGGGGGTTGATACCTCAGTGCAGATCATGGATCATGGTAACATAGGCAGTAACCAACCTCCAGTAGCCACCTCCATCTCCAGTCAATCACCATGGCATACCTGCATAAGAATCATCTAGCATCAAAACTTGATTCAACCACAATGCCAATAATCAATTTAATGAAGTTATAGAGGGGAGGTTAGAAGGGGGCGTGTCGGTCAAGCGTAAAGGAGGAAGACTTGAACTAAGCCGATGGAGTATGCCTTGGTCGGCAGCGCCATACCGGCCGTAAGGCCGGGCGGACGAGGGACAAGTCGGTGGCGGTGCCAGCCGGGTGGAGGAAGAAAGGAGATTGGGCCGAAGTAAGAGCCGAGGGCGGTCAGGCAAGACGGGCGCGGGCCGAGCCTCAGTTCGGAGAGGGCCGAGCTGAGACCCGGGCAGGACCGAGGAGCCGGTAAGGCTTGAGCGGTGGCTCGGAGTCGGTGGCGGCCGGACTGAGGCCAGAGGCAGGCGAGAAGCCGAAGTGAGGACTCCCGGCGGCGGCTTGTAGATAGAGGGAGGAGTAGGGAGAGAGGTAGTGGGATTTGGGGGAGAAGATGGAGTAGCAGTGTGGTATGGGTGTGTGCCTGTGTGTGGGTTGGGTTTGGAGGCCGGCCGAGAGGGGTGAGAAGAGAGAGAGAGAGGGAGGAAGGGTTAGGGTAGAAATTAGGGGTAGATTAGAAATTGGATTTTTGATTAAGGAGAATGTTAGGAATAGGGATAGATTTTAATTAATTACTGCGATTAATGGCTTTTTCGGTAGCAGTGGTTAATGGTATATTTGTTAGCTGTTTAATTCTTGCTGTTAAATAATTTAACCTGGATCTTGTCGATTTAACCAACTTAAAGTTAATATGTGAATTAAAATTTGCTAGATAAGTGAAGTAGCCATTATTTCTGTTGTTAATAGAATAGCTAACTTATGTAGCAATCTTGCGCGTCACTAATATTTAGTCAGATGGTTTGAGCTATTTAATTCTGTTAGTTTAATCAGTTAAGCGTGAACCTCGCGTTGTCGACCTTAGTGCGCGTTTTTAGTAGAGCGATTATTTTGGGGAGTGCTAACTTAGTGTTAGATCTCGAAAATATTTTATTTAAATTAAACTGTGCTAACAATTAGGAGTCACTAACTTAGATATTTATTATACCACTCAAAAATCCACTATGTATTTACTTATATTATTATTAGTACTCTTAGTATTGCTCGAGAGGACAAACCAAGACCTAAGCGGAAGAAGTTGATCAGAGATTCGTCAACGCCAATCTTTCCTACAACTCCAAAAGGCAAGCTATCCTCTTGAACATAAATATAGTTAATTTAAATGTAAATCGTATATTGCACTATTATGTTTATTGCATCAAAATTGTTTTCTCAAAACCTAAATCAATGATTGAGATGAAAATGATTAAGATGAATATGAAAGAAATGAGAATGAGGATGAAAGAAAGAAATGAGAATTAATAGTTGGGTAAAGGGGCCCCGGCGAAACGCAGACGATGATGACGATGATGATGAGGTAAGAGGTGGGCCCTTTTTACATATGATTATAATATAAGGGCGAACAAAACTCTTGCTCGATGCAAGTAGTAATTCAAGATACCAACCATTTTCCCGTTTGGTGAGCGAAAATGCTACTGATTCGTAATTAAGATTCTCCAGCAGGACACATTGGAGTGTTTGGGCTCGGAAGTCTTGCCGGCCCAAGGAGGAGTGTTGAGCACGGACGATGGCGCCTCAACCAACATTCTTGGAACTCGGTGTATGGCGAGGTCAAGACATACTAAATCGACCGGCAGTAGAAGTAATGGGTGGAGACTTGATCACGTAACCTAGAAAACGTTATGTATTCTGGACTCGAACCCCAATCAAAGGAAATGCAGGGTACCCGGTTCATTTAGAGCTTAGAATAACTATGGGTAAAGTGGTACAAGCCTGCGCAGTGCTATGCAAAATCATGAATTCATGCCAGTCTCCTGGATTGGAGTCTATAGGAACCACCGGGGGTCTTTCTTCTCTTCGAGTAATAAGTAGTGTTTTCAGTATTAAAATTTGCCACCTAATGTTTTAATAAATTATTTTCAGAATTGAGATGACTTAGAAAATGTGATAACAACGAGAGATAGTCATCTAGTGCATTCTTTGCTATTAATGCTTCTTTGAGTACATTCGTGTACTCAACCTTGTTAGTATTCTCCTTAGATCCTAGTCCGTAGGGAACTATCAAGTAGGACGAGGACTTCTTGATCAAAAACCGCGGAGGAGAACCCAGAGACTACGAGGACGAGGAAAGCAGGTGCTATGCTTGATCGTGGGGCGGATAGGCGGCCAGTACTACAGGGCAAGCGAGAGCGCGGAGAAGTTCCTTCTGCAATTGTATAATATTTATACTAAGAACCATAGCCTTGCGTGGCTATTACTGGAATAAAAAGGTACATTTTCTATCTTATTGTTCTGCTGCGAACCCTGATAAAGGCTTACTATTCGTTGTAGCAGTGTTCTACTGAGCAAACGAATAGTAATCCGTATGCCTAAGTGTGATTACCCTTAGGGTAATGACACGGGGCATCACAGGGCAGTAGTTATTCTCCTACTGGACAATATGCCTCCTTGGACAATTGTATTCGACATGTTGACATGATCCTCTTGGATGCCTTAAGTTGGGTATTTTAGTTGGTATTGTTTGGTATTGCCAACATGGGACCGTATGTTTATACTTAGTCTTGCTTGTAGAACCGAGGGTCTTGGGAATCATATTCCTTCTCTAATAACTTGACTAATGGAACTATGGAATCTGTGGTTGGTGCCACTGTTGAGCAACTATGATGGGACGCCATAGTTGTGTTGATTGTGGTGCGAGACCACATTGTTAAAATCTTGCGTACCAAGACCAGGGAGGTCTTTGGCTAGGTGAACCCAAAGTGCTTTCTTGCTCGGGCAAGTGATCGTGCAGTAAAGGGGGTGCTCTTAGCACATTGGGTTGTGGAAGCCTTGCCTGAGCAGCAATTAAGGACTTAGCTTTGTATTCTGTTGATATAGGCCTCTAAGTGCAACCACAAGATCATTTTATGGGGATAGTGCAGGCGAATAATTAGTGATGTCTTGACTGGTTACATTGTGGTGGTGCGTCTTGATTCGCATGGCGCAAGAGGGGCGAGTTCCTTTACAGAGACGGTGAAACCTTAGCGGGCGGTCAGGTTAGGACGAAGCTTTGTAAAGGTCTTGTCGCGCTCTTTAGACTGCTCACATTCAGAAGTGAGTAAGGGTTTCAACGGGAACCCGCCCCGCTAGAGAGGTCCTGAATTGTGGGTAAAGTTGTACACCTCTATAGAGTATCAATCTATTCGAATAGCCAAGTCCTTGGTCATGGACATGCCCGGTGAAAATGGTGCAAGGGGTAGACTTCTCAAAATTGGTGTTCCATGGCTGGCTTGGGATGTCTGCAAGTACTCTGGGTGGCTCCGAGTGCTTATGACATCCTCGGTTGGTCGTGGAGGTCTTGTGAACCCTAGGATGGTCCAATGAGCTCCTGAGTGTGTGCTCAGAGGAGATCTTAGAGTCCTAGGGAGGTCTTTGGGGACTCTGGAGTTGGTGCTCCAGAGAGGTCTTGAGAGAGGTCCTGGTCATAGGTGCGATCGGACCTCCCCAAGTGGCAGGGGAGTGAGTTGGTGCTTATTTCCCTCTTTTCAAACAAAGGTACTTAAGTATTATTGTTTTCAAAATTGAGCTTTTCAATCTATATCTGTTATTCTTGTCAAACTTAGCTTTGTGCAACTAACCCTCTGACTCTTATTGTTAAGCCAATGCATGAATACTATTTGCATATCTGTTCCTGCGATTTCTTTGAGTACATTCAAAGTACTCATGGTCAGAAGCCCTGTGTTAAAGCATGGTCAAGGATGATCGATCTTGAGGATGCTCGAGACCTCTTGAGGAGGAGTTCTTTGGCGACCGGCTTCCTAGGGCGCCCTCCACTCGGCGGCTGTGGGCTTGTCGGATGGCTTCAGCGCTTTTGTGTTTTCACTTTTGAGGTCCTCTGTTGTCGGTTTTGTAAGCCCAAGTTGGCGAGACCCACATAAGCAAGATTGGACCATAAGGTCTTGTTTAATGCAAGGTTTAATTTGTCCGCTTCATCTTTTGTTTGACCATGTGGTTGTGATCACACCTATGTCGTTTTGTGCGAGCTAGCTTGGACTCTGGGACTAGCTCGATTGCACTTTCGGTCAAGACCTCGGGAGGTCTTTGAAGATCTCTGGGAGGTGCAGGCCAGACCTCCCTCTTGGAACTGCTTGGCGGTACTACCGCTCCTTGGTGCTGATAATGCAGGCGCGCACACTCATACAAAAAAAAATTCGCAGTACTTTGCCTGTCGATGTAGTTCCGAGAGGAGGTCGTCACATGGATCGACATCGAGATCCACCCACACGACCAGTGGACTCTCGATTGCGAGGAGTGGGATGCCAGCAGGGACCGCGAGAAGAGGGAGGAGGAGTGCCGCACTGAAGAGTACAATGAGCTTATCCGGCGGGAGACGCAGGCCCATCTCGAGGCGTGCAAGTGTAGGGAGCGTGAGGCTCGCGAGAGGGAGCACGAGAAAAAGAGGGAAATGATGGCCCAGGCCATGGTGGCCAGCGAGGAGTACAACACTGAGCTCGCAAGTAAGGGCAAATGACTTCGTTCCACGTAGTACTTCGACCCTCTTCGTCCATATGTCCTATGTATTTCTAATTCCCTAAAGGCACGCGTGTACCGTCCTTGGTTTGTTAGCCTGCTTGCTATGTAACCCTTTGTCGGATCAACTACCGTGTTGTTATTCTACACCATTTCTTAAAAGTTCTCCACTGTGTATGAATTTCCTGGCGCATCGAAATATCACTTACTTTCGTACTTACGAATAAGTGCTACATCTATCGTCCTCACAAAATTCTTTAGAAATTTAGCGCACTAAAACAACATACGACGATCACAAAATGTTATTGCGAGTCTGACAAATTTCGTACCCTTGATATTCTACGAAAATCTCAAACGGACCAACCAACCTTGTCACCACCCATTTATTTCCAAAAAAATAACAACCTACAAACATGATTTGCTAAATATATTGTCTACAAAATTTGACATTTATTTCCACACAATTATTTCAATCGGATTAATAAAATAGTAATGTTATTATTTTAGATCGCCCAATGGTTGGGCGACTTGGTACTAGTCGCTCAACCATTGGACGACGGACTCAAGTCGCCCAACAACTGGGCGACTACGACACGTGTTGCTCCGCTGTTGGGCGACTTTGGCCTGTCGTCTAATGGTTGAGCGATTAGTCCTAAGTCGCCCAACAGTACAACGACAGATGATTATTTCTGTCAAAAATAATAATATAGTATTATTTCTGTAATTCTGAATAAAAAATAGATTATTAAAAAAATCTTGAAGTTTTGGGAGCTGCCTCTAACGGGCATCTCGGATCGTGCCGATGTGTTCAACACAATTCGTTATCGGGGTTGAGAAAAAATTGCTGCTACAAAGATTACACGAGCATGAAAATAACTTGTACGTGTCATTGACATTGACATTGACATTGACATGTGGCCCTGCTCCCACATGCTATGCTATCCCCCGATTGAATGCCATTTTATAATTTACTAGAACGAGCCGCGCGCTACGCTGCTCCTGTGTTGCTTCTGTCTAAATAACTTGTCGTGTGAAATTGGGTAGCTGAAAAGGTTTTTTTTGTAGTGACGTAAAGTTTAGAATGTAAGCTGTAGACGATAGTTTTGACAGGAATATTTTTTCGATGAATTTTCAAAGAAACTAACATGCCTTTTTTTTATCTAGGACCTTGGGCAACTGATGAATGTAATCTTGCATCAATTTAAGCTGTTTTATGCTACCGCCATGTCTTGTTGGCATAAAAAGGTAAGAAATCCTTTACCAAATAGAAGACCAGGTAAAGCACAGAGTAAAGTGACATCTGAGAATCGAGGTAAACAATAGATAGGAATATGTTATGAGGTATAGCTAGCAAAAAAAAGCATGGGAAAAAAAGTTTATTCTGGAATCCAAGAAGTCGTAATTTTTTTTATATAACCAAGAGGGTCATTAATCAAATGTGGAAATGACAGGAAATATTTTAAGAAAAGAGGAATCATGTAATCTGGAGCTATCGAAGGTTAGATGGCTTGAGTTCAACATATCTGAAGCGAAATATACAATCCTTTGGAAATTCAAGTCTTCCGCGAGTTCCTATCTAGTTATCGCTAGTTGACCTAAACTTTGATGCCAATCATGGCGACCTCCAAGTCTTGAGGTCTCATCGACTTGGTTATGCTTCCTCGCCTTCCACATGGCGTCCTTGAGCCATTTGAGATGCTATGGTAGAACTATCACGAACCACAGTGAAAAGTGTTTCAAATTAATTCTAGTATGAAGCACAAAGTTTTGGAGTAATTTGAGTGTTACATCTCATTATGAACTATGGAGCCGCACAAAGCAATACCTTACGGAATTGAGGGTGTCATTTGTTAGACTTCTTGATTTCAACCATATGCAAATGAAGGTGTGACTTCAAAAACCTTAGTTACAAAGGAAATGGTTCTAGATTATTTCCCGGTAAAACGATTGGTCACAACATATAACAAGGCAAAATACAACTATGAACTACAGCTATATATATATTGTCGTACCTTTGTTGCAATTGCCGGTGACCTTTCCTTCCAAGATTCTCTCCTTGCAGCTTCAGCTGATTTAGTTCAGATCAAATGGAAACTTGTCATCGGAATAATGTTCAGATCAAATGGAAACAAAAGTGTTGTATTTTAAATCTAGTACCTTGCAGTTGCGCTTCTGTACATTAAAGCACATGGGTTACATTCTTTCGCTACATTTTTTGACAATATTCAGTTCAGGATCACCAATTAGGACTATGATCATATTGTTTGCTTCTCAAAGTGTGTGCCTAGATTGAGGGCCTGACAAGTAGAAATAAACTCAGAAGCATTCATCACTGAAGGTCTTTCTTCTCTTTGAACAACAAGCTGTGTTGGGTCTTGCATTGGAAGCAATGTTACCAAGTCCATCCTCCTCATTATGAGACATGATATGAGCTGAAAAGTGCAAAAGCTTATCCCGGATTCATTAAAAACAGAATTGACATCATCTAAATTAACATATGGTGTCTCAAATCTAGACGACTTATATCCCTTCTTGAACCACTCATTATTAATGAGCTTCTTTGCACTTGTGGAGAACCAAGATGGGCAATTGAAGTCCGCTTTGAAGATCTGCATACACAATCAGATTAGTTTTCAAGCATCCAGTAGGGTAAACATAAATCAAGCACACGCTGTCATTGTTAGTGTTGTGAAAAATGGCGCACTCAGCCGATTAGTTGGCCGATTAATTGGTGACAGTGGCTAAACCATCACGAACAGTATAATCGGAGTGTATTAACTCCATCGAACGATTAATTGACTGCATAATCCGAATAATCACTCATTTTCTGATTACTCATCTGTTTAATCATGGAAACAACCTAGTTTCATTAAATAATTATGATAAATTAGTTTATATAATTGTGTGATGGTGTTTGTAGTATGTACCATATGGATGAAGTATAAACAATGAAATGCAAAACATAGCAAACAATGTTTTGTAGAGTGATGATTTACAATACCTTTGGGTAAAAAAGGTTTGTAATTAATTTTAAATATAAATAAATATATAAATAAGAACACATAATTGTCCGTTAAATTACGATTAATTAGCTATATCACGATTAATCGTTTAGTGGTACAACATCCCTCCGTCGAGCGCGTACTGTTTTCCACAACACTAGTCATGGTTAAGAGCGACAGTCCTTGTAAAGTGACATGAGGTTTGAATCTTCAAAGGGAAGGTAACCCGCCATGAGGACAAAGAGAATCACTCTACATGACCATAGATCGGCCTTGGCTCCATCATAACCTTTGTTATTTATAACTTGTACATCCAAGAGTATTGAAACATGAGAACAAAATATTCACCTGAAGGAAGACAAGTATATAATTTAAGGCATGGATGTAACATAGAACCTCATGGAAGTAACAAAGAACCTCGAGAGCAACATAGCTGGGAGTTCCAGTAGGTTGTGTGCAAAAGACCATCCTTCTGCAGGTCTACAAAAAAATATGGAAAAAATAATAAGATTCTATTGGCTGATTTGAAATAATACGTATATTAGCACTGTCAAAAGTGAGAGCAATACATGAATCAAACAGAACATATTGAAAGCAATTTTTTTATGACAATAGTTTTCATCAACCTGAACAAAAGACTACAGTCAATTTACTTATGCGTGCAGTTGAGACAGTAGCGGCTCAATAAAAATATGATACCTTGAGAGTCTTTGCTAGCATCAAGTAGAAGATTTTCAGTGAAAATATGATAAAATACTATCGATTAGCCACTTCTATACCACCCATGACATATTAGTAAGCCTTTGCAAATAGCACTCACCTTGGATCGGCGATGTCGGCGGTGTTGATCGGTGATGGAAATACTTCCTCGCATCATCCTCTTTCAGCCTCCCACGTGAAGCCTAAACCAAGAACTGCATCAAATTAATCACATGTGAAGCACTGATTTGGGCGTGAACCAACCTGATAAGAAAACAGCGGAAAAAACAAAACGATGAGAGAACGAATTGGAACAAGGAGTAACGAACTGAGGTAAAAAATTTAGGTGGCGACGAAATAGAAGCACTCAATCCCAGTCTTAGGAGTAACCTAGGAGTTAATGAAGTTGATAAATGATAGCTACCAATTACAGCATTGGTCTCGTACTTGGCATCGATTACCTCAAGAAGCTTGCTCTGGTACTTGTTACCCAACAACTAAATAAGGATTTAAATATAAAGTACATGAAACAATCCTCTAACCTGAACCTTTGGATAATAAAAAAAATCCTATGATGAGATTAGAAGAAAAGCGTGAGAAGACCGTCATACTTGCAGTCTACAAAAGATATGGAAAAATAGTAAGATTCTATTGGTGATTTAAAATAATACGTTACATTAGCATTTCAAAAAGTGAGAGCAATACTTGTATTGTGAAATTGGGTAGTTGGAAAGTGTTTTTTTTTGTAGTGAGCGGGAGATGTAATGGTCAGAATGTAAGTTGTAGCCGCTAGCTCTAGCAGGATTCTTTTTTCATTGAATTTTCAAAGGAACTGAGACCATCTCCAATGTTGTGTTTTAGCCGGTTCAAATGAGAAGAGAGAAGGCATTAAATCGATTCAATACATTAGAGGGGTCGATTCCAACAAAAAAATGCATGAAACCAGACTCTACTTAGGAGTCGATTCAAAGCATTAAACAACTCATATGAGCATTAAACAACTACATAGGAGAGAGTGCGGTTGAGAGGGGATATTATTATTTTGTGGTTTTTTAATGTAACGTGAGTCCCAGTTATTAGTAGGAATCGGTTCAATACACTGGAGAAAAACAAGCTCAGTTCCTAGAATGTTTACGTAGCATAACTTTGAATCGACATCGGTTCAATACACTAAAGATGCTCTAATATGCTTTTACGATCTATGGCTTTGGCCAGCTATTGAACGTAATCTATCATCAATTTCAGCTGTTGTACGCTCCCGACATGTCTTGTCGGCATAAAAAGCTAAGAAATCCTTTATTAGATAGAGGAACAAGTCAGGTAAAGAGTAGAGTGATATCCTAAATTGTGGTAGATAATTTATAGGAATATGTTTAGAGGCATAGCTAGGCAAAAAAACATGCGAAACAAAATATGTTCTGGAATAAAAGAAGCTGACATTTTCTATAATTAAGAGGGTTATTAATCAAAGGTGGAAATGACATGAACTATTCTGGTAAAAGAGGAACTATGTAATCTGGAGCTAGTGAATGCCAGATGGCTTGAGTTCAATATATAGGTGAAATACACAATCATCAGGAAATTCAAGTCCTGGTAAGTATTTATAACAGGTGAAGACATGGTAGCACAAGTGATTTACAGAGTATACAACGGTGATAGGTACAATGTACGGTCTAGTGCGCATGTCACGACCAGGACCTCGGGGAGGTTGTAACATCCCAATTTTCAGAGCTTTTAAAATCTTTTGAATAGTTAGTAGGGAGAAATTCACCATTTGGATTTATTTGAATTTAATTTAAAAATCTTAATATTGGACTTTGTGTAACAAAACAATTTAATATGACTAAAGTCAACATGAACAATAGTGAAAACTATTTTATTTGGATCCTATGAGCTTGGATATATTTTACGGAATTTTCTAGAATTTTTCCAAGTTCATTTGCTAATTCCATTGCTTATTTGGATTTACGGTATTTTCTTAAAAAGAAAAAGGTATTTAAATCTCGAATAGTGGTAGGGCGAATCTCTCGGCCCAACTCCTTTCCCACGCCATGACCCACTCGCCCACTCATTCCTCGCCGTTGGATCGGGTCGGCCTCGAGATCTCACTTGCATGCGGCTCGCTCTCTCTCTCTCGCGCGTGGGCCCGGCAACGCGTCGTCGTCCCGACTTGGTCTTAAATCTCCGCGTCATTGCCGCGTCGCCATTGCCGCCTATGAAGCTCCGTCCGACAATATCGCAATCAAGCCCCGATTTTGTCTTGCGGATGATCGCTTTAGAAGCCCTATCCTCCCGGACTCGTTCAAACAAAATTCAAATTCAAATTCGTCTCTATCTCCTTTATCTCCATGAGCCCTTCTCGGTGGTTTCAACCTCCGCCGGCAAGACACGTCGCTCCGAGGCCGCTAGACCCTATAAGTAGCACCTCGAGGATCATCGCATGACCCTTTCCAAAACCCTCAAACCAATTGCCCTCTCGAGCCCTTGCGCGCCCATGAATCGGAGTTTTGGTCGCCGGTCACGGAACCCTAAAACTCGATCCTCTCGCGTCGGTGGCGCATTGCCTCCGGAGTGCACCGCCGCCTTCCTCGCCTTGAGCTACCCCGAGAACCCTCGCCGTCACCGAGCCACACCGAGCGCTTGCCAGACAAAACCAAGCTCTTTCGCCGCTTGAACCTCGCCGGCCACCACCAGTCACCCCGACCACCCGGAGCCGCACGATGAGGTTTGCAATAACGCCTTCTACCTTTGGTACCACCCACCGCCACCAGATCGCCGCTGTCACGGGACCATTGGGTCGATCTTGCCGCCGCCGCCGCCGCCCATGTCACCTCCACTTTCGTCGCCATCGCCTCCAGTAGCACGCGCGTGCGACCACGCTGGCGCCAGCGTCGGCGCCACGCAGTACGCAGCAGTCGCCACCAACCAGCCCGACCAGGCTCGGTGGACTTGGTCCACCGTGGTTGCGGTTAATCGACATGTGGGCCCCACATGTCGATTTTCTTTATTATTCCTTTTCCGAAATTCCCAGGGCTGACGTCATGCTGATGTCATGCTGACGCAATATTCTGATTTTTCTGTTAAGAAATAATTCGAATTCGAGAAAATCAATTTTAGGGTTTTCTTTAGATTTAAACTTTGAAACCCCATATCTTTTGCATCCTAACTCCAAATTCATCCATTCAAATTTCTAAATTCGTCTAAAATCCAGATCTATCTATTGGAGATTTTTAATTTTTTTATTGGAGTTATTTGCTTCTGTTATTTATTTAGTTTGTTTGTTTGTCTCGTTTGCGAGTAGACTTGACATATTCTTTGGAAGAGTTGAAGAAGAAGGACCTTTCAAGATCAAGATCAATTCCTAGACCTTTTTCAAGGCAAGCTATGCCCTTGACCATTTTGCTTCCCGCTTTATTAAAGTATTTTAATTCAAATTCTCGTGCATCTTAATTCAAGTATTTATTTGAAAGCTTTTGGGTGTAGATGTAAATTCCTAATTGTTATGCCTTCCTTGTAAATTGCTATGTCTAAATTCTTTGTCACCCTAGTTATATTAGTTGGTATAGTGTAGCACCAACGTGGGTTGGTTAGTCGATTAGATTGCTTAGCCATGCCACGAATCACTTGTCATGTAGATTGTTTGTATTAATTTGACTAAATGAATATGGAACTACGTGATAAAAGCTGTGTGCACTATGTGTTGTATGGCATGTGTTGTACTTAAAACCAACGGGTGGTAAAAGGATTTGGACCGAGGCAAGTGGTGAATCTTGTGTGATATGGGGTGTGTGCTATTTTGGTGGAGCTGTGTGCATGGGTTTGATAAGTCGTGTGCTTAGGGATTGTGGTAGTCTTGCCTTGGTCAATTAAGGACCTCACCATGTGCGCCATTGAATCGAGCCTCACCTGCATGCGACCACATGCCCGGTATGGGGCGGGCCTAGCATAGTAAGATGAATGTCCCAAATGCTTTGTTATGATTAGTGCTAGCTACACTAATTATATCTTGTGGGTAAAGTGTACAACCTCTGCAGTGTAAAACTATTCAAATAGCGCGTCATGATCATGGACAATGCTCGGGGATTTCACACTAGGGGTAGATCTTCATAAAACTGTGTGGGAAGGGAGCTGTGTGGTTTAAATCATCCAGCTATGTGCTAAAATTGTCTAGGCTGTGTGCGTCTTTGTGAAATAAATTGTCAAATTATTATTGTCTATTTGTTTTACCTGTTTTCAATCTATTAATTGTATTCAATTGCAAAAGTCGCATTTATGCAAAAAGAGCCACAGAATGCCTTTCCTTGTAAAAAGCCAAATGTATATTTTGCATCTCGTGGTGTGGCTTGCGAGTACGGTGTGTACTCACGCTTGTTTTGACGAATCAAGCAGAGGAGGAGTCTTCGCCAGCATTCGAGGACGAGTATCTTGAAGGTGCCTGATCGTGAGGTCTGGATCGATCGGTTACTGTGGTGAATCGATGGGGCGCCACCGCTGCTTCTGTTTCATTGCCGTTTATTTATCTGTTAGCCTGCGTGGTTTGAATAATTGTAAACTTCGACCTTAAGGTCAAAACCATTATTTATTAATCAAAATTATTCGTTTATGCTATTATTCGCCAGCTTGTATGGATCGATTTCCACCTTTGTTACCACCGTGTGCACTAAGCGTGATCTGGGCTAGTCGTTGAACCTGAGGGTCTGAATGTAATTTGGGTCCCGACAAAAGTGGTATCGAGCCATACTTGACCGTAGGTCTAGACCTTAGTTAGATCGGCCGTTTAAATGTCCAAACTATTTTCTAAAAAAAATTTATCGCAAGACTAAATTAATCGCTTAACTCCTCTCATATCTCTCTCGACTCATCTATTGCTATAATCTCTACTCTTTTCACTATTTAAAAACTTGGTTTTTACCTTTTGTCTGCTCGACGATGTCGTACCTTGAGACCTTGGAGATCGCATAGCGGAGGACTTGCCGCAGAGCTATGGAAGCCGCTGCAGACGCCGGAGGCTTTGATCCGCCTGATGTACCGTGGCGGCGAGTACATAGTCAATGGGCGAGATCGTGGTTTGGTCTGCCGCCTAACGGTCTCGCGCCGAGGAACACCAGAGGCAGCCCGGCCCTTGGACATCTCGGTCAGGAGGATCACCTTGCAAGCAGGAATCCGGAGTCATCACGCTGGCCATACTCCGAAGTGCCACATCTCGCAGAGAACGCAAAACACTGTCTTCCGCTACCATCCCAAAGCTGCTTCAGGGGAGCTATCTGCGCGCTTTACGTCTACGAACGGGGAAGGCAATGCCACAGTAGTGCATCTTGCACAGATTCAATGTACTTTCGGGAGGAGTCACTGGAGATGGCCGCCACCGAGCTGAGGTGTGCCTATCAGGCCTGGGAAGAAGCCGAGGAGAGGATCGCCGTCTTAGAACAAGCACTCTACGGTCAACATGAGATCGAGGATGATCAAGAGGAAGATCCGGAAGAATCAGAAGAGGATCCCGAGGAGATTCCGGAGAATCCAGCAGAGGTTGCACAGCTTGGAGGACCAGCAGAGCCTGCACAGCCAGAGGAGCCAGCTGTACCTGCACCCAACACACTGCTCGCCCACGATCCGGGACCCGGACATCGAACCGATTCGAGAGATGCCCTCCACTTGAAGTCTACACGAGCGGGAGCGCCGCCGTGGCTTTGGAGGCTTTCTCGAGTAGTAGTTCGCCTAAGTTCCAGTTTAGTCGAGGCCTAGCCGCCTCCCTTTTCGAAATCGCCCTTTAGGCGGTAGCTTGTGTGCTTAGGTTCGCTTTATTTTCTCAGTGTGCAAGTATGAGCCGCAAAGGCCCTTAGGCATTTGTTGCGATCATACTATTAAAATATTAATAAAGATTATTTCATTGAAATTTCTTGAGTCAGGTTTGTTGGGTTTAATCTATCCCTATCTAGTTCTTAACTCACCTTGTGCTCTCTACCCTATCTAACCCATGGAGCTTCACCAGATGGTTCGGACTTCGTCATCTCACCGCAAGTGGATCCCAGACCCCAAAGACCCGATGATAATCAAATCCTCAGAGGACAAGTGCCACCCCAAGCACCACCCCTTGACTTGCGAACTTTGGAGCCTTTATGGCGGCACAAACTCGATGATGTATACAATGATGAACGGATGCAAGCCATGAACAACAACAACAACAACAATCGTCAGGAGGAGCCCACATCGCTCGGGGTTATCGAGGACCATCAAGTTGGTTTGAATTCATGAGGACTCGTCCGCCAACTTTCTCTGGACATGTCTCGCCAAGAGAAGGCGATGATTGGCTTCGTGATTGAGAGGAAGCTGCTGATCACCCAATGCAGCGATCACGAGAAGGTGTTATATGCCACTCATCAGATGGAGGGCATAGCCGCCGAATGGTGGGAGAACCTGCTTGGCGCATGAGGCACCGCAGAATATCACATGGGAGGAATTCTCATGACCTTTCGCCAATATCATGTACTGAAGGCATTATGGATCTCAAGAAGGATGAGTTCCGCTCTCAAGCAAGGGGGTATGTCAGTGACTGACTACCTAAATAAGTTTTCTCAACTAGCTCGCTATGCTCCGGAGGATGTCGCTCTTGTGAGTGTCTCGCCGAACCGCTTCTTGAAGGGTTTGAACTCGGGACTACAAGTCAATCGCTTGCCCACACCTTCCGGATTTCGTGAGTTGATTAACAAGGCGTTGGTTATGGAGGACAAGCGCAAAGAATCGGAGGATCACATAGCGTCGGATGGCTCAACAGGAAGCCACCGGCCACAACAAAGAGAGGGCAAGGATAGTGCCACGGCCGCCACTCGTTTCGGCCCGAGAATTCGTTGAGACACCCGCCTTGACACCTCGTCCTTTTGTTGAAATTCTGCAACCCGACGCCATCAACCCCACCTCAGAAACAACGGCCGGCGGGGCGGAACAAGAGTGTGTTTGATTCTTGTCAACGAGGCATTCGCCAATCGGTGTCCTCAAAGGGACTATCACTCGATCGCTTCAACCTAGAAGCAACACCGCCAAGACCCCGTCTGAGAACAATCAAGGAGTTTCTCGAGGAACGATCGGCCAGAGGGACGCCTCGATCCGTTGTCGAGGTCGTGTTAATCACGTCACTCTGGAAGGAGCCGAGAAGCACCGGGCGTCGTCTTGGGTAAGTTCCTAGTAAATTCATTACTGCATCCGATTACATTTGATTACGGAGCTTCGCATTCGTTTGTTTAAAATTTTGCAACTAAGAATAAGTTGGAAGTTATGCCTCTTAAGCGTACTCTGTTAGTCCGGTCACCGAGCGAGCTAAGTTCTAATATGGGTTGTTTAGGGGCTAAGTTACTCATAGTGGAGTTGAGTTTCTAGCTAACCTAGTTATTCTAGACACCCAAACCATAGATGTCATCCTTGGCATGGATTGGTTAACCAAGCACAAAGCCGTGCTAGATTGTGGCGAAGAGTCGTGACAATCGAGGATACCAAAGGAAACAAAGTGGAGTTTCTAGCTACCTCGGTCGCGTAATGGGCATTTGATAGTCAACGACTGAAGACCGTTGAGTTGGAAGATGTGCGGTCGTCAAAGAGTATCTGAGATGTGTTCCCGGAAGAATTACGGGGAATGCCACGGATCGTGACATCGAGTTTGTCATCGATCTAGTACCGAAACGACACCCATCTCGAAGAGACCTTATCGGATGCCGGTAGATGAGTTGGTAGAGATGAAGAAACAGATAGAAGAACTTTTGGAGAAAGGTTTTGTGAGACCTAGTTAAATGCGCCATGGGGAGCGCCAGCTTTTGTTCGTCAAAAGAAGGATGGAAGCATGCGTATGTGCATCGACTCTGGGTCTCTTAATGAAGTCACTATCAAGAATAAGTACCCATTGCCGGATAGATGATCTGTTTGACCCGGATGAAAGGAGCCGGAGTGTTCTCGAAGATCGATCTGCGATCAGGTTACCATCAGTTGAAGATTTGTCCCAAGGATGTACCTAAGACCGCTTTCTCAACACGGTACGGACATTATGAGTTCCTAGTCATGTCCTTTGGTCTGACTAATGCCCCTGCTTATTTCATGAACATGATGAATAAGGTATTCATGGAATATTTGGACAAGTTTGTAGTTGTATTCATCGACGATATTTTGGTTTACTCCAAGTCAGAAGAAGAACATCTGAACATTTGAGATTAATCCTAGAAAAGCTCAGAGAGCATCAGTTGTATGCTAAGTTTAGCAAGTGTGATTTCTGGAAAAAGGAAGTGGATTTCCTTGGTCATGTTATGGCAATTGCGAGTAGCAATGACCCCAATAAAGTTAAAGTCAGATTACATTGGGAACAACCCAAGATCACTCGATTCGCAGCTTCTTGGGATTAGCATGATATTATCGCCGTTTCATTGAAGGATTCTCATCGATTGCTAAACCTCTTACGCAATTGTTGAAGAAAGAAAAAAGTTTACTTGGACCCCACTTGCGAAGAAAGTTTTCAAGAATTGAAGAAGCGTTTGACTTGACCCATCTTGATTTTGCGAGATATTCGCAAGGATTTTGATATCTATTGTGATGCTTAGCGTCAAGGATTAGGGTGTGTCTGATGCAAGAAGGAAGAGCTGCCGCTTATCGTCAAGGCGATTAAGGCCTCATGAAGAAATTACCCTACCCATGATCCGAATTAGCCGCGATAGTGCATGCTTTGAAGATTTGGCGTCATTACCTCATCGTGTCATCGCGCGAGATATACGGATCATAAGAGCTTGAAATACATTTTTACTCGATCGGATCTGAATATGAGACAAAGAAGATGGCTATAATTGATAAAGGATTATAATCTCGGAATCCATTACCATCTGGTAAAGCCAATGTCGTTCTTGATGCTTTGGTAGTAAGAGCCAACGCAATGCTTTGGAAGTGGAAGAGCCTTGTCTTGAGAACTTCAAGAGGAATTCGAAGCTAAGACTAGAAGTAGTATCGGAGGATTTGTAGCCAATCTGGAAGTGCGGTCTACTTTGGAGAAAGCAGATTCGCAAGGCTCGACCTAAAGATTGAAATTCTCGACATCAAGAAGAAGATGATGAAGGGAAGTTCAAGGACTTCACGGTGGATGATCGGGACATCTTGTGGATCAATGGGCGTATCGTGTTCGGATATTGATGGATTGAGGCGACTAATTACGAAGGAGGCCCATGACTCAAAGTATTCGATTCACCTGGTAGTACTAAGATGTATCGGGATGTTAAGAATAAGTTTTGGTGGCGAATTTGAAGCGGGACGTCGCGAGTTCGTTGCCTTGTGCGGCGATGTGTCGAAAAGTCAAAGCGAGAACATCGAGGCGGCAGGTCTGCTGCAACCCTTGAAGATTCGAGAATGGAAGTGGGAAGAAATCGGAATGGATTTCATTACGGTTTACCCAAGACTCAATCGAGTTCTGATTCGATTTGAGTAATAGTGGATCGTCTAACTAAAGTTGCCCATTTCTTGCCGTCAAGACCACGTTACTCGGAGATCGTCTAGCGAGCTATATATGTCAAAGATTGTCGGTTTGCATGGGGTACCTAAGAAGATAGTGTCGGATCGAGGATCTCAGTTCACCTCCCAATTTTGGCAGAGTTTACATGAGGCCTTAGGGACTCACTTTGAATTCGATCTTGTGTATCACCCCAGACGGATGGACGGTGAAAGGGTTATCGAATATTGGAAGATATGTTGAGAGCACGTGCTCTAGCAAATGCTACCCGTTGGGATAAGAGTTTACCATATCTGAAATTCTCGTATAACAACGATTATCAAGCTAGTCTGCAAATGTCACCGTTTGAAGCTTTGTATGGTCGTGCTGTAGAACCCCGTTGAATTGGTGAAACAAATTGAGCGTTAGGTCTTTGGTCGAGATATTATTCAAGAAGCGTAAGAGCAAGTGTCCATGATCGGGGAGAGGCTAAAGATAGCTCGGTCGGCGGAAGAGCTATCTGATAATCGTCGTCGTGATCTCGATTTGAGCGAAGATTTTGTGTATCTCGAATTCGCCCCTCGAGAGGTGTGAAAAGGTTCCATGCCAAAGGAAGCTCGCCCCTCGGTATGTTGGTCCGTTTAAGATTTTGGAACGCCGTGGAGAAGTAGCTTATCGATTGGGCCGCCACGATCGTTAGCGGGTACATAATGTCTTCCATGTTTCTCGATTGAAGAAATGTCTTCGTGTGCGGAAGAACAAGCCCGTTGGAGTCAATCGAATTGAAAGAAGACCTCACCTACAAAGAGCAAACGATCAAGATTACGGATGTCGCGAGCGTCGGACGAAGCAAGACGGTTCGTTTTTGCAAGGTCTTGATGGAACCACCACTCGGAAGGTGAAGCAACATGGGAGCGTGAAGAAGAGCCGAAAATGAATTCCTAGCCTTTTCTCCGCTTAGCTTTGAATCTCGGGACGAGATTCCTTTAAGGGGGAGGTTTGTAACATCCCAATTTTGAGCTTTTAAAATCTTTTGAATAGTTAGTAGGGAGAAATTCACCATTTGGATTTATTTGAATTTAATTTAAAAAGCAATATTGGACTTTGTGTAACAAAACAATTTAATATGACTAAAGTCAACATGAACAATAGTGAAAACTATTTTATTTGGATCCTATGAGCTTGGATATATTTTACGGAATTTTCTAGAATTTTTTCAAGTTCATTTGCTAATTCCATTGCTTATTTGGATTTCGGTATTTTCTTAAAAAGAAAAAGGTATTTAAATCTCGAATAGTGGTGGGCGAATCTCTCTGGCCCAACTCCTTTCCAGCCTTGACCCACTCGCCCACTCATTCCTCGCCGTTGGATCGGGTCGGCGCCGAGATCTCACTTGCATATCAGCACCTCTCTCTCTCTCTCGACGCGTGGGCATTGCAACGCGTCGTCGTCCCGACTTGGTCTTAAATCTCCGCGTCCGCTGCCGCGTCGCCATTACCGCCTATGAAGCTCCGTCAGAGCAATATCGCAATCGCCCGATTTTGTCTTGCGGATGATCGCTTCTAGAAGCCCTATCCTCCCTGACTCGTTCAAACAAAATTCAAATTCAAATTCGTCTCTATCTCCTTTATCTCCATGAGCCCTTCTCGGGTGGTTTCAACCTCACTGGCCAAACACGTCGCTCGAGGCCGCCTAGACCCTATAAGTAGCACCTCGAGGATCGCCATGACCCTTTCCAAAAACCTCAAACCAATTGCCCTCTCGAGCCCTTGCTTGCCCCAGAATCGGAGTTTTGGTCACGGTCACGGAACCCTAAAACTCCGATCCTCTCGCCGTCGGTGACGCATTGCCTCCGGGAGTGCACTGCCTTCCTCGCCTTGAGCTACCGAGAACCCCTCGCCATCACGAGCCCACCGGGCCTACCGAACAAAACCCGGCTCTTCGCCGCTTGAACCTCGCCACGCCACCACATCCACCCCGACCACCGGAGCCGCACCAAGATGGGTTCGCAATAACGCCCTCTACCCTTTGGTACCACCCACCGCCACCAGATCGCCGCCGTTCGCCGGGACCATTGGGTCCAGTGCGCCGCCGCCCTCGCCGCCGTCCACGTCACCCTCCACCTCGTCGCCATCGCCTCCGTGGCACACGCGTGCAGACCACATGGGCGCCAGCGTCGGCGCACGAGTAGGTCGCCAGGCCCAACACCAGACCAGAGGCTCGGTGGACTTGGTCCACCGTGGCCGTCTGCTTGACATGTGGGCCCCACATGTCGATTTTTTTTATTATTCCTTTTCCGAAATTCCCGGGTGACGTCATGTTGATGTCATCTTGACGCAATATTCTGATTTTTACATTAAGAAATAATTCGGAATTCGAGAAAATCAATTTTAGGGTTTTCTTTAGATTTAAACTTTGAAACCCCATATCTTTTGCATCCTAACTCCAAATTCATCCATTCAAATTTCTAAATTCGTCTAAAATCCAGATCTATCTATTGGAGATTTTTAATTATTTTATTGAAGTTATTTGCTTCTATTATTTATTTAGTTTGTTTGTTTGTCTCGTTTTGAGTAGACTTGACATTCTTTGGAAGAGTTGAAGAAGAAGGACCTTTCAAGATCAAGATCAATTCCTAGACCTTTTTCAAGGCAAGCTATGCCCTTGACCATTTTGCTTCCCAGTTTTATTAAAGTATTTTAATTCAAATTCTCGCATCTTAATTCAAGTATTTATTTGAAAGCTTTTGGGTGTAGATGTAAATTCCTAATTGTTATGCCTTCCTTGTAAATTGCTATGTCTAAATTCTTTGTCACCCTAGTTATATTAGTTGGTATAGTGTAGCACCAACGTGGGTTGGTTAGTGCGATTAGATTGCTTAGCCATGCCACGAATCACTTGTCATGTAGATTCCTGTATTAATTTGACTAAATGAATATGGAACTACGTGATAAAAGCTATGTGCACTATGTGTTGTATGGCATGTGTTGTACTTAAAACCAACGGGTGGTAAAAGGATTTGGACCGAGGCAAGTGGTGAATCTTGTGTGATATAGGGTGTGTGCTATTTTGGTGGAGCTGTGTGCATGGGTTTGATAAGTTGTGTGCTTAGGGATTGTGGTAGTCTTGCCTTGGTCAATTAAGGACCTCACCATGTGCGCCATTGAACTGAGCCTCACATGCACGACCACATGCAGGTATGGGGCCAGCCCTAGCATAGTAAGATGAATGTCCGAAATGCTTTGTTATGATTAGTGCTAGCTACACTAATTATATCTTGTGGGTAAAGTGTACAACCTCTGCAGAGTGTAAAACTATTGAATAAGCGCGTCATGATCATGGACAATGCTCGGGATTTCACACTAGGGGTAGATCTTCATAAAATCGTGTGGGAAGGGAGCCGTGTGGTTTAAATCATCCACTATGTGCTAAAATTGTCTAGGTCTGTGTGCGTCTTTGTGAAATAAATTGTCAAATTATTATTGTCTATTTGTTTTACCTGCTTTCAATCTATTAATTGTATTCAATTGCAAAAGTCGCATTTATGCAAAAGAGCCACGAATGCCTTTCCCTTGTAAAAAGCCAAGATGTATATTTTGCATATCGTGGTGTGGCTTGCGAGCACGGTGTGTACTCACGCTTGTTTTGACGAATCAAGCGGAGGAGGAGTCTTCGCCAAACATTCGAGGACGAGTATCTTGAAGGTGCTGATCGTGAGTCTCGGATCGATCGGTTACTGTGGTGAATCGATGGGGCGCCACCGCCGCTTCTGCTTCACTTTGGCTTATTTATCTCGTTAGCCTGCGTGGTTTGAATAATTGTAAACTTCGACCTTAAGGTCAAAACCATTATTTATTAATCAAAATTATTCGTTTATGCTATTATTCGCTTGTATGGATCGATTTCCACCTTTGTTACCACTTGTGTGCACTAAGCGTGATCTGGGCTAGTCGTTGAACACTGAGGGTCTGAATGTAATTTGGGTCCCGACAGAGGTTCTTGGGCGATCCAGAGCACCTCAAGGAGGTCTGTGACAGCCCGGACCTCAAGGAGGTCCCAAAGTCACGATCGGACTCGGGATCACCCAAAGGCATGACCACACGGTCGGACCCGGGAGGTCCCAAACCCTCTGTGCACAACCGAGCTAGTCCCAAGGACCAACAGCTAGCTCACACAGTTAACAAGAGTGATAACATCCATCATCGCAACTTTATTAAAATAACAACAGAGTTGATTATAAAAAGGGCATACATCCAATAAGAACAAAATACAGCGGAAGCAAAAGCGAGAAGGCCACACAACTCGCCACAGGCAGTCGTCTGGTGGTCGCAGCCTAGACGTTTTGGAGGTCCTCTGGCTCATCGAAGACGTCCTCTCCTGCTCAAACATGTCAAGCAAGAGTGAGCACAAGAACCGTGCTCGCAAGTCACACCCGTCAAGTAACAGATTGAATGCATGCATACAAGGATGTCCCAAAGGAGGTCTTATGGGGTTGTCTTTGCATAAAGCCAAGTTTCTTTCCAAATATATGTACTAAGTTCTAAAGCAGTTATACAATAACTAAAATTCATTTTCTAAATCAATTTTATAGTTGGGTAACATTCATCAACAAGTGGTGAAAGATACCCTCCTATCACAAGGCTCCCAGCCCGAAACCCATTTGGATAGACATCCAAAACTAGTTCAAAGAGGTCTTTTGAAAGCAAAACCAAAGATCTAACTTGGAGCAGCTTTGCCAGCATGTCCACGACCGTGGACACGGCTATTCGAATAGTTTTACACTCTGCAGAGGTGTGCAACTTTACCCACAAGACACGACTTCTCTAGTTTGTTTGGCATCCGTCAATACCATCACTCACTACCGAAGGTAAGTGGTCTAGAGCGCGTGATATGGCCTTTACAATGCGCCATTCCACCGCAGTCCCCCCTCGCTAAGGTTTCGCTTCCTTTGGACAACAATCTGTTGGGTTTAAGCCCCCTCTTGCGCCAGGTGGGAATGAATAAAAGTAGGTCATTAAGACACCCACACAACCGGATGGAACGACCACGATGGAACATTGCAAATTAGTTGGCTAGGTCCACCTCACCCTGGACATGTGGTTGCACGGTAAGACATAGCAAAATACACTCGAAGATCGATCCTTAATCGACACAGGCGACTTCCACGTAACCTCGGGCATCAACCATAGAAATAAATCGATCCCATGCATGAACATGCACCCATCCAAACAACCAGTTCACCCAAGTCCAAACCAGTTTTCCTTCTCTACGCTTTCCAAAAACATTTTCAAAACCTCCACGACAACCCAATATTATGGTTAAAATATTTTGACAACATTGGTCTTTTGGCAGAAACTTCCCAAATCAAGATTTTTGGTCTAAGCATTGACTAAGCATAGAGTTTTACGACATGCTAGTTCATACTAATGTACCAACTAGCTCTTTACTATGGTGACAAGGGGTGATTGAATCAATAATCAAGTTTGGATGTACAAAGAAATTAGGAATAACTATAAAGTTAAAATAGGGATTTAAATTACTTGAATTCAAATAAGCATGCAGTAGTAATTTTGAAACAGAACTTAAATAATTTGATATATTGGGTTCAATATGGTCAAGGGTGTAACTTGCCTTGCTTGAAAGCTTGAGGGTCTTCTTCACAGAACTCGGGCTCCCCGGAGTCGTCGAAATCTACACGTGAAAACGAAACAAATCAAATAAAGACCAAATAAAAATACAAATAAACTCCAAACAAGCCAAACTAAAACCAACAGTGAAAAAGCTCAAACGAGGAGGTCCAACGAGGAGTTCCTGAGGTGGTCCAACAAGGAGGTCCAGAGGAGGAAGGCTTGAGCAGAGTAAGAAAGTTGGAGAAGGCTAAAGGAGATATAAGAGGGCTGCTCAGGTTTTTATAGCTGGGAAGGACGGGAAGAGCAGTTGAGAAACTCTGAAGCACACGAGATCAAGGGTAGGTGGCGACAGGACAAAGCACGGTACAGACGTGCGCAGAAAGTTTCCCGGGGATAAGATGGGGCATGCTCTGCGGAGGTGGCAGCATTTAATGCGATACAACAGCATTTAATGCGCGAGAACTCCGGCGAGAGCAGCGCCGCGATGAGCGGGAGAAGAAGGTGAGTAAGGCTGATAGGTGGAGCTAGTCAAAAGGGAGGTCGTGACCAAAGAGGAGGTCGCGTGGTCAAAGGGGGAGGTCACGACCTAAGGGATGTCACGTGACCAAATGGAGGTCGTGACCCAAGGGATGTTATGTGACCAAGGGGAGGTCACGGCAAAACGACAAAAGGGGAGGTCGCGGCCCAAGGGGAGGTCACAGAAAAATGACAAAAGGGGAGGTCGCGGCCCAAGGGGTGGTCGCGGCAAAACGACAAAAGGGAAGGTCGCGACCCAAGGGGAGGTCGCAGCCCAAGGGGAGGTCGTGGCAAAATGACAAAAGGGAAGGTCGTGGCCCAAGGGGAGGTCGCGGCAAAACGACAAAAGAGTAGGTCATGGCAAAACGACAAAAAGGAGAGGTCGCGGCAAAATGACAAAAGGGGAGGTTGCGGCCCAAGAGGGTGGTCTTTGCAAAAAGACTAGGAGGGTGGTCGTGGCAAGTCTCCAGGACCACCCGGAGGTCTTGGACAAAGGGGGAGGTCCAAACACAAGGGAGGTCTGGACAGAGGGAGATGTCCAAACACAAGGGAGGTCTGGACTGGAGGGGGGAGGGTCCAAACACAAGGGAGGTCTGGACAGGAGGGGGGTCCAAACACAAGGGAGGTCTGGACAGAGGGAGAAGTCCAAACACAAGGGAGGTCTGAACTGAAGGGGAGGTCCAAACACAAGGGAGGTCTGTACAGAAGGGGAGGAATAAACACAAGGGAGGTCTGGACAGAGGGAGTAGGGATGGCAATTGTGCCCGATTACCCGCGTGCCCACGGGCGAATACCCTAATGGAGGCGGGTATGGGTGTCTTTCTTTGCCCATGGGCATAAAAACGGGCACAATTTCTTGCCCATCGGGTAAACGAGCGCGGGCATGGGTAAGCTCCACCCGTACCCGCTTCGCCCGATTACCCGCCATCTTACATTGACAGGTGGGACCGTGGGACAGAGTCACTCTATAAAACAATAAAACCCTAGCACTCGCTCGGTAAGTCCCAGCTCCCAGCCTCCCAGCCGCCAGACCGCGCCTCCCCCAGCTCCTCTACCTCCCCCAGTCCCACTAAATCTCCCAGCCAACAGCGCCTCCCGTCCCCGATCCAGATCTTCCTCTTCCCGCCGGTCGCCTCCTCCCGCCCGGCCTCCTCAACGCCGGCTTGACTTCCTCCTCCTCCCGCCGGTCGCCTCCTCCTACCCGGCCAACCGCTGCCCCCGTTGGCCCGTCCTCCTCCTCCTACCCGGGCGCCCGGTCAGCCCAATCACCTCCTGAACGCCGGCATGGATTTGGTTCCCCAGGCCAAGAGGAAGGAGGCCCGATGGCGTTGTCCTCAGGGAGGAGGATGGAGGACCAGCGCTTCAAGACCCCGTCCCCCTCCGCCACTGCTACCTCCTCGGGTAGGGCTTCGCTCGCCGTGGCCTTCCACTCCTGCCTCTCGTGGCTCTACATCGCCGGCCGGTACGCACCCACCTGCTCAGATCCCAACCACCCCCACTTTGTTGGTTCTGTCGAATTCCCTGATCTTTTATCGATCGGGGCGCATGTTATGGCGGGGCGCTTGCATCGGATGATCTGTCCAGCCTCTTCAAGAAGAAGAACGGCGATGTGCGGATCTCTCCTTTTTCCCCCTACGTCTATCTCTCATTTTTCTTGATTTGCCTTGACATCGGCGCCTAATTGCAGCTCCCGAAGGTGCTCTCGGTGGAGGACAGGCTGAGGAATCTTGGATGCACGTAATTTCTTGATTTGTCGTTTGGTGGCAGTGAGATCGGGAGGAAGATAGCTGAGGCGGAGATGGACCTTACGCTGAGGATTTTTGTTTTGCTTTGTTGGTTCTGGTTTCTTGATTCAGGATGGATTGTTTGGTGGTAGTGAGATCTAGAGATGATGAGAAATCTTGTTTGCTAGATTTATCAGTTTATGGCCATTTCTGGTGGGTTTTATTATGCTATGATGCATCCATCCAGTTCGATAGAGCACAGCTCGGGGACTCACCAGTCAACATGGTCGCCAGAAACCGGCTGTCAAACTTGATGTGTGAATTGTGATGAACTTTATTAGTTGTTGATTGTGTGATGCACTATTAATGTGTGAATTGAAATGAACTTGATGTGTGCATTGTTTATGTGTGATGAGCATGCCCACGGGTGATGGGTACCCACGGGTGGTAGTGCATTGTTCACGGGTAAACGGGCATGCCCGCGGGTGACGGGTATGGGCGAGGTTCTTCGCCTGTTGCCCTTCGCGGGTATACCCGTGGGGGGAAATCGGGGTCGCGGGCATGGGCGAGCACTACCCATACCCGCCGCGCCCGATTGCCATCCCTAAGAGGGAGTGGTCCAAACACAAGGGAGGTTTGGACTGAAGGGGATGTCCAAACGCAAGGGAGGTCTGGACTGAAGGGGAGGTCCAAACATAAGGGAGGTCTGGACAGAGGGAGAGGTCCAAACACAAGGGAGGTCTGGACTGAAGGGGAGGTCCAAACACAAGGGAGATCTAGACAAAAGGGGAGGTCCAAACACAAGGGAGGTCTGGACAGAGGGAGTGGTCCAAACACAAGGGAGGTCCAAACACAAGGGAGATCTGGACTGAAGGGGAGGTCCAAACACAAGAGAGGTCTAAACCAGGAGGGAGATCTAAACCAAAAAGGAGGTCTAAACCAAGAGGCTGGTTTGGACTAGGGGGGGTCTGGACCCTTGGATCCAAAAGAAAGGAGGTCTGGACCCTCGGATCCAAACGAAAGGAGGTCTCGACGGAAGAGCTGGGCCGAGAGGAACACGGAACGAACAGAGAAAAGGGAAACAACACTAGAGAACTCCAACAACTCGAAACAAACCAAACTTTGGATTAGTTGAAGTTTGATTTAGTCATTTTAAACACTTTAATTCCAAAATCTCAAGTTAAGCTTTAGAACTCTCATCAAAACCAAATGGTTCCTTTTATTTTGAAAATTTTCAAAAAGACCTGAAAATTGGGATGTTATAGTGCACTAAAAGGGGAATATACAGGATCAACACAGTAGGCAACAGCCGTAGCTTTTTGGGATTGATCAGGACATACAAGCTAGTTTTGTTATACGTAGGTAAACCAGAAAGATGTAGTGGCTAACGGTTTTTGATGTGCTTCTTGCAAAACGCATCACAGTCTGACGGTGCAAAAGTCATAGTGCTTTATTTACGGTTTGGTGTAGTGTCAGACAGACATTCTTGTTAAAATGCTCAGTAAATTCGATAGACAAAAAAAAAATCATAATTAGTTGTTTGCATGCTCTGTACATTCCAAAGATCGCCTAAAATGAAAGACATTAAATGTGTTACTGTAATTCAATCGTTCAACTAATTGTAACTGTGTTTTGAAGGAAAATGAGAAAGCTTTTGTAGGGTAAATGAGAAGCGGCGGATGTTAGTGTCTAACTTATTTTTAACGACAAGACTACCAAACGCGAAATGTAGGTACGAATACTCTTTGAGGGTGACATCCTTGTCACATGTTTTTTTTGCTAAGTCAAACGGAATGGGTAAATGAGTGAATCGAAGGTTCATAACTAAAAGAACTTGCATTCTTGTGGAACCACTTTAAAAACATTCTCAGGACTAACCCATTATAGTTTTTTTTGTGTACCGTTAATATGTGAGCTATGATAAACATGCTATAACAAACCAAGTATCACTCATATCCGAGAAAGCATGTATTAAGCAATAACTGTATAGGAGAGCAATTACTAATGCTAATTGATAAAAGCAGATATTATGGCAAAACATCAGTAAGACAATATGTAGCAGCATGGTATAGGATGCATACAGGTACTGACATATGTTTGTAGGTAGTATAGAATTTGTACAATCTAATAGAACAATCTAGTAGTAGGTTTTCGTGATCACCATGCGAAACGGCAAGAAAATAAAGCAGAAGCATCTGAGTAAGTAGAGGAATTCAATAGGGGCACACAATGCATTTTTTTGGCTAACGAAAATATGTTATTCATTCATAGGCAAAGAAATGTTTGGACATTTAGGCAAATGTATAGACTAATAATATTGTATAAGAATTTGACCAAGAACAAAAGATATAATCTATCACATACTATACATAACAATAGGTACATAAGTCGTTCATACACACTAAAGGATTTTAGATTGTAAGATAAAAGGTACAAAAGAAAATAGGTAAATCGAGAACTAAAAGCTGATGTTCACAAGGAAAAAAAAGGAGAACTAAAGAAAATCTCGATGAAATCATGGAAGTAAATATCTATCTACCAAACTAAATACCTGGCTTTTGGTCAATGACTGTAGGTGACCCAACTGAGGCCAAACAAGTGAACCGTGAGCTTGATACAACAAGAAATCGAGATGAGGGCGCATGAGGTGCATACGGCAAGACCTGAGCACTAAACAAACAGAATCGTAAAGCATCACCAAGAAGGCAAGAACAATGATAATTACCATAGAACATAGATCTTCAGATTGGAATAGGCTATGAGATTATCATATCTAGTTTTTGTTTTCCCGTTCAAGCCAATAAGGTGATTCGATCCCTCAAGTAGCTATAAAGAATTCACGCATCAATTTAACCTCCAAAGGAATAACATAGTGTTAGCTATCTAGTCATAATTCATATACAAATGGCTACAACTGCTACAACCAGACAAAGAAACACCATGCATGTAAACTGATAAGGGAAAGCATGATCAAGATACTAACCTACATGCCTAGCAGGATGAAACCCTGCCACCCAATCGGCAAAAACCACCAATGCAACCTCTGTTCTCGGCCTTGTTTGCAACCAAATGGAAGGGTGGAGTGCTGCAACAAAACGGGGCAAACCCCGCACGAAGTAAAACATTAGAAATACTAACAGATCAATAGAAGAACCCTACTTGCTAACTCAGAATGCTTGAACTGATAAAACTATCAATTGAGTGCCAAGTAGATAACATGACTGTCTCTTTCTATATGTGAAAGAAGGCAAAAGAGAACTGCTTTTGAAGATCACCTCTTTTTCTGTGAACATGCTGACAATATCATCCAGCGGATCAGATTCATGATTACAGCCACTACCCTGGTCTGAAGAATCCTGAAAAAAAAATCTGCATTAATCTCAAGAAAGGACATCAAGTACTCTGTAGTATTTCAGCTTCCTAATGCCATGAACATATCTGAATATCTCACCTTCAAAAAAATTCTTCGAACTTGAGTTACCAAAATGTCTTTGCTATTTGTACCGCTTTCCCTGCTGACTCAGAACGGTTGAACCGAGCAAATTATCAATTGAGTGGCAAGTAGAGCATATGATCATCTCTTTCTATATGCGAAAGAAGGCAAAAGAGAACTGCTCTTGAAGATCACCCTGTTTTTTGTGTACATCCTGACAATATCAGCCAATGGTATATCAGGTTCTGCCTGCAAAGCAGCTAATTCTTCACCGCACTCGATCTCTGTGATTTGAGCCTCATCCTCATCAATTGTGCGTTCATCATCTTCCTGCAGCACCAAAGACAAACATCATGAAAAAAAAATACGTCGAGCTCAGTGCTGCAACAAAATGGGGCAAATCCCGCACGAAGTAAAACATTAGAAATACTAGCAGATCAATAGAAGAACCCTACTTGCTTACTCAGAATGCTTGAACTGATAAAACTATCAATTGAGTGCCAAGTAGAGAACATGATTGTCTCTTTCTATATGTGAAAGAAGGCAAAAGAAAGCTGCTTTTGAAGATCACCTCTTTTTTCAGTGAACATGCTGACAATATCATCCAGTGGATCAGATTCATGATTACAACCATTACCCTGGTTTGAAGAATCCTGAAAAAAAATTCCGCATTAATCTCAAGAAAGGACATCAAGTACTTTGCAGTATTTTAGCTTCCTAATGCCATGAACATATCTGAATATCTCACCTTCAAAAAATTTCTTCGAACTTGAGTTACTAAAAATGTCTTTGCTATCTCAGATCGCTTTCCTTGCTAACTCGTAAATTTAACCGAGCAAATTATCAATTGAGTGGCAAGTAGAGCACATGATAGTCTCTTTCTATATGCGAAAGAAGGCAAAGAGAACCGCTCTTGAAGATCACCTGTTTTTTTTGTGTGTACATCTTGACAATATCCGCCATGGTAGATCGGTTTACGCAGCAAGCGCTTAATTCTTCACCACGCCGTCTCTGTGATTTGAGCCTCATCCTCATCAATTGTGCGTTCATCATCTTCCCGCAGCACCAAAGACAAACATCGTGAAAAAAATACGTCAAGCTCACTACGGGGAGAGGACCTCACTGTCGTCTTTTCCTTGTAGTCAGTTTGACCCTCACTGTCGAGTGCTCACCCATCGTCCTCATATGATGTCGTGTCTTCTTCCCTTACCTCCGTGAGAGGAGAGGAGGGAGAAGGAGAAGGAGACACCTACGAAATCCGAGGATTCGGGCATCTGGCAACCCAGGAGCGACTAAGAAAGAGTGGAGGGTGCAGAGGAAGGAGCATTGGCGGGGAGAGACGGGACAACGTCGAGGGGGGGGGGTAGAAGGGAGCGGTGGTGGTAGCGGCGGCGGGGAAGGAGAAGGAGAAGGCGAGGCGGCGTGGCCGAGGGCGGGGAGGAGGCGAGGGATGCTAGGCAAGGGCAGGCGTCGGTGAAGGGGAGGGGAGGGCGGCGTAGGCGAAGGGGAGGAGTGGGCGTCGCGAGCGAATGGGAGGAGGGGGCGTCGCGGGCGACTGGGAGGGGAAGGGCGGCAGGAGCGATGCTGGCGAATGGGAGGAAGCAGGCGGCGGGGGTGTGAGCGAAGGGGAGGATACGGTCGAAGGGAATAGGGCAGGAAGCTTCTCGCGACAAGCAGTGCAACACAAAGCGTCCGACCGGTCCACGCCCACGCCCGAGATTGGCAATCGTACGACGCACAACAGCTGTGAACCAAAGGAAGAAGCGCAGCGAACACAGCAAGCCAGGCGCATGGACCAAACGCAGCGAGGAAGCCAAACGAGCGTACTGAAGGAGCCGAAACCGAGCGAAGGAGCTTGGCGCCGCGCACAGTCGGGACGCAACCGGCCAGCCGAGCGCACGACCAGGCAATGGAGAACAGGAATGATCGATGAGCGTTCACCGCAAAGCAGCAGATCACTCGCACATGTGGACAAACTGAATTGGAGGACTTAATGTACGAAGTGAACGAGGAGGCTGCAATTCCTTCCGTCGTAATACTAGGGAAGATGCATGTTAGTTGCAAGATGCATGTTTGCAACTAACGTTGTTGAGCAGATTTTCCACCGAGAAATAAGTGACCCCGTTTCCGTGGCTTTCATCCGTTTCCACTTTACAGCCTTTCCAAGTGTTTACAGAGTGCGACTACAGATCACTTTCCGCCTTTCATTTTGTGCTCAAAGACCGTATATCAGTGCAACATATTGGGTCCTTCTGTGGTAGTTAAAATTTCCGTGCAAAAGACTTTCTAAAAGCGATAGTGCCTCCTTCCTACCGCTCGCACGATGATCGCAAATCTACATAGCTACTTTCTAAAAGATCAAATTTACCACATCCCACTAGAAGACAGCACATTTTCCTACCATCTCAAATTACAAATTCGATATTCCAACTTCTTTTTCGACTTTCAAGATATAGATATATAGCATATTAACTTGGTCCATTGCTTTTCTGGTTAGCAATTCCTTTTAACAGTGCATGCACAATTTCCAACAATACTGCCAAACAATCACTGCAACACAAGAAAAACTCCATGGTCATCCCTCTTTGGTTCAACTTCGATGATGGCGCTTATGAGCAATAAAAATTGAATGAACGTATTTTACAATGACACCGACTTCTAGCCTACGAACAATGCAGCCTGAGTTGCTTTCATTTCAGGCTGCTTCTAATAAATCATCAGTTAAGCATGCTGATGCCAAGACTAAAATCAATGCTATGGTGTGCCTAATCACTGTTGCGAGTCCTATATCACAATCACTATTGGTTGCATGAAGAATAGATCCCACCCCTGCATTCAAGCTCTAGGAAAAACGATGCTATCTGTTGCTATGTGATCACCGTTGTAGGAGCTTCCGAAGATACGCTGCTAGCGATTGAGCATTCCTTTTCATTTTCTTCCCCTGCAAATTCAATAAACACGGGCTCGGCAATTCTGAGCTCCACAATGGCAGGGGCAGCCATCGCCGGATAGCAGCTTTCGTCGATAGTCATAGGCCAATTCTTCTCCCGTAGCAATCTGGAGAACAGCGTAACAACAGTTAGCAAAACCAATATAAGTTTATATTGCTGTTAAACGTTGATGTTAGAATAGTACAGACAAAAGTCTTACATCCTGATTAGCAAACAAGCCAATGTGAGCAAGCTGGCAATCTTTGCTCTCCACCAAAACCAAACGGGTATTGAGGTTTGGAGAACAACTGTCATGAAGCGAACAAACACACGTGTTGGTTTCAGGATAAATTTCCTCTAGTGTTAGATGTTCCTAAAATACATAAAATAGTCCAATTACCTATGATTAATAAAGCGGGACACATTCCCATATCTTGTGGCATCAATCATGTATGCGATAGTCCCTAAAGTCTGAACTCTTTCCCTGTCGATCAGAGTACTGATGTCAAACAAGTAGCTGCACCCGCTTTTTGCCTCCCTGAAATTCAAGAATCTTACCGTCAGTTTCTGAGCACAAACTATCTCAGTGTTCCTCAACAATTCTTAAAATATAACAAATGAGCATGGCATGGTTCTGCACGAGAGGCCAGATTTTTGTGGGGCGAGAATTCAGTCACAACCAATAGCTCAAATTCACCCAGCAATTAAGTGCCATATCTTCGGACATGTTAGACGAACTGCCACCAGATAATGGGCATCAAATAACCATGAAAACTTTCAATGATGCTCATGTTCTGTACACCTGAGAACTTCAGTAGGTTCTAGTTTAAACAAAAAGGCATGAGAAAGAATCAACATACCTTTCTGCATTCCTCATGGTCTCATCATCCTTCACAACCTCCCCAATATACTCACACACAAAAGTGCCCTGTGGAATAGGTTCTGCAGCTCTAACAGCCCAACCCTGCAACATTTGACAACATTAAAATATGACTTGTAAGCGGGTCTTATCTTAATAGCAAAGGGTTACGAGCAGGGTTCAGGGAACCCAAACCCTGGTTACGAGTATTCACCTTATTCTCAGTTCTGAAGAGTTCCAACTTAACCTGCAGCCCTCTCTGCAGTACTTTATTCTGACAGGATGTATCACAAGTGCAAGACGAATTGCACTCATATATTGGATATCCTTCCTGCAAATATGAGAAAACATGCACACACATCAAACTATATACAATAATGGAGATGAAAATAATATCTAGAAGATGGATCTGAAACTTTTTAAAAAATGAAAAGGAGAAACTCAATCGGACAAGATCTACTAGCAGACATGAAGAGCAACTCCACATCGTTCAGGCCCCAAGCCTTGGGCCAGGCACATCCATTTTAACATTGGCATACAGTTTGCCTTCTACTAAAAATTTCTATGATTGAAATCAGTCAAGTCACTAAGACGGACATGAGATGATATGCTCTTATGATTCAAGAACAGTCACCGTGGATGTAAAGCAACAGAAAAGGTGGTTCAAGGACCTGCCTGCTATTGCTGCTGCAGCTCTCACGAAGTATGGAGAAGGGTGAAAGTCGGCTTTTGACACAATTACGGGACACAGAGGAGGTTGCTTTGACCTAGTTGCACAACCACCATTGTGGATGGGATGGTGTGCAACTGTGCATGAAAATATACACATGGACATGATATTGGACACACGATCACAAACCTTTATAGAATCATAGTTTATGGTAAATTTCCAGATAAGATGGTACAAAATTCCAGAGAAAAATATAATGTAGATAAGATGGTACAAAATTCCAGAGAAAAATATAATGTACGTGCACCATAAAAACATGAGTTATATTACCTGTTAGTCACACATCGTGGTATCTACAACCTTATCAATGGCATACTATGAGTGCAGAACAAGAATCCTGACTTATTAAAGCACTGAATTATTAAGGACAGTTGTTTACTTGTTATTGCACATTTTTGTTCATATTTTTTAGTTTTCCAAATACCACATATGCCAGCAGACTTGACCATAAAAAACATCTGTAAGTAAAACGTGTGTCAATGCTAACAACTATTACCTGCAAAATAATTTTGCTGTTTTCATCATATGCAAATCTGCCATGCATGGGTATACCGTGGATATCCATCAGGTTCTCATAGACACTGTCAAAGAGGTTCACATGATCACATTTCTCAGGAGCGCAATGGGCATGAGAACATGCACACCCGACCATAGAATTCTGCATATATGCATCTAATTAGAAAACTATTTTGCTGAAGATAAAACCAAATTTACATGAGATGGGAACCAAGACCAAGAAAGACCTAGCCCCCTTTGCTAAACCAATATGTTTGTATTTATCCATGATAAAAAAATCGAAAAGTGTACCTCTGAATCAACAAGAGATGAATCCACCAAACGCTCTGTGATGTACTGAAAACTTTGCCAGGGCACAAAATTGTCATGCTGCAGAAGTTCTTCAGGTTTCATATGGAGAGATTCTTTTGCATCAACATCAATGGCACAGACAATTGGAACTTTTTCCCTGTCAAAGCTTACATCTTCACAGAGAACAACCCTCTCATTCTTAAGCTTCCACTTGAAGTGCTCTGAATCAAGAACGTAATGGTATTCTTCCATGCCCCACATTTTATCATCATTTGGAGGATTAATCACAGAAGGAGCTTCGGGAAAACCAACTCGATTAGGCTGTAAAGGGGCCAAGGCGTGTGAATTCAATCTAGACTTGCAACCCTTAGGGCAAAGGAATTCCTCTTGATGCCAAACGATTGGGATGCCAACGTCACTACAAAGCTTTGCAGCTTTCACAAATATGTTTTCAGGCAAGGCTCCATATTTAACTTCCAATGCAGCAAGAAGACTTGTCTTACAGCATACAGAACGGGCAACAGATAAAATATCAAGGTTGCTTGGATGGGGTCTTGTCTTTTGAATCTTCGAAAATAAAGTTAGTGCTACATCTGAGCATTGGAAATCCAGTAACTTACCAAGGCTGGCTGTTTCAGATTCCACAATTTGTGATGTTACCATAGATAGATCAGAGCTTGGAACCTTAAAATGCTTCTCAATTCCAGAACTACTCCTCTTCTTTAATGTACTTGATGGTCGTAAGCTTTTCTTGAAGGCAGAATAGTAGTGTCGACCACGGTTAAGCTGATACTTTCCACGTCCAGGTGGAATGTGGGTGACGGTACCTGGGTTCATATGAGCAACTTGATGATGGCGGCCAAGATCTGGCAGAAGATCAAATCTCAACCCGCATAATCTACAGGTGAACTTCTGTGAGCCATCATCCTTCTCAAGGTTATGGTTATCATAAAGGGCCTTACCACTTGTCCCTTCTGTTCTTCGAACAGATTGACCCTTTGGTCGTTGAGGGGCATCCAGAAGCCTGAACTCTTGGGCATGATCTGAAACAATGTGCTGCCATAAAAGATCCATGTTCAAAAAGTTGCCGTTACACGACATACATCGGAAGAGAGTTGAATATTGGAGATATTGAGCACCATGTCTTTCCTGTACATGTTTTTCAAGAACTTTTCTCTTGGTAAATGAGTCCATGCATACAGCACAAGAATACCCTCTGAACAGCCACCGAGCTTCCTTTTGTGGACCTCTGTCCAATGTATTCCAAGACCTTGATCATCAAAGAACTCCTGAGCACATATTTTGCACTTCAGACCAGGTGAAGGATTAGTTTCTCTGCATGTAACACTGTCGAGATCCCTCCCGGTTTTCAGAAAATATTTGCTTAGATTTATTTGTACCAAAGCCCCAAAGATTTGTGAGTTTCTCTCTCACTAGAGATCAACTTTAACAAAAATTCTCCAGCATCAGGATTTTAGACACTTCAGCTAATAGCTCAGGCATATTGTCACTACCAAGACCTGAACGTTGGCGAAAGGTTGCTTCTCAGGAACCAATAGAGAAACTCACATGCTCGATGTAAACATATTTTTTCTTTCCTTGATGCGCAACCCTTCAATAGATTGATAAAGACATCTTTAGAGATGAGTCGACTCTTTCCATTTCTGGCACGTTTAAGGAACTTTGGAAGGTGCTTCTCACAGTAAAGAGTGTGTCGCTTGGCATAATCCTGGCATTCAACAATATTGTCATGAGAGAGAATTCCAATGCAAAGAGGGGTATCTAAGTTGGTGTCTGCCATGGAAGTTGACACGGGGTAGCACAGATCAGTGTTCTCCATTATGCGAGATTTATCACCTGATATCCCTGCAGCCACGGCCGGAATCATTTTCACTTGCACATCAACCTGGGAATTCCTGGCCCTTTCTGAGCCTACACTACATATTGCACTTGAGTTAGAAATTTTTTCCATTCCTTTATTTGGAGATTCTTCCCTCTTATGTAAACCCTCAGACGAACTTAATAAATTATCAGAGCCCATTGTATCAAGGTTTGTCTGGAAACGGTGCTTTTTACAAAAAATAGAACCATGCTGGGCTCGATGCTTGCATTTTCTACCCAGATTAGTCATACCACTGCACATTGGAGTTTCAACAGTAAGTGACTTGTCCTCCATCGAAGAATGGTCAACAAAATGCATACTTTGATGCACACAACAGTAAATATCACCATCATTCGCCCATCTACCACACTGTCTTCCCTTTGCTTCTATGTATGCAGAACACTGCCTAGAACTCTTAAAGGGATCTAACTCATGTCTGACATTCAGTAAAGCTGGGTTGGCACTGCCTGATTCTGAGATCTCCTGGCCCCCAGAATTACTGGGAAAGGTGACAGTGTAATTATGATTACTTGATTCTAATGCTTCTACAGTGTCATGGATGATAGGGTTACTAGAGAGGTTATTTTGGTTTGGGTCCTTGCTTAGAGTGCTGCAGTCAGCATCCTCCATGATTGAAAATTGTGTTTCTCCTCTTCGGACTTCAAGTTTGGGATGCTTTCTCGAGCTTGTTGATCCATACCTGGATCATCGTAACAATTGCTTTGTTCAAAACTGCCAGCATTACCTACTGGATGTGATGAAAAGAACTGTTTCATGACATCTTGCTTCCATGTTTTCCACTCCGGGACTAATTCAGGCTGCATTGGTGCATTCCACAATTCGTCAATCTTGTTCCAAAGAACAGATTGCCTAAGTTCCTGTGTGAAAGGGAAGAATTAACAAGGTCGGCCAAGCTTTAACCAGCTTAAGAAATAGTAGCATATCAAATCTAACAAGGGAATAATCAATAGGAAATAGTGCAGAAAAATGTTACATGTCCATACACAAATTCATCAGTAAAGCAACAATGGAGACAAATAGTTCGTTTCAAGAACGTCAAATAGCATAGCACCAATGACATCATTGACACATGGAATTTAACAGCTTGGTGTTCTCTTCTTATCATCCACTCTTACAAAGAGTGGGGAAAGCATTTCTACATATCAACACACACAAAATACAGTGACCGGCAACCTGTGATGCTTTGAAAGTTGCAACAATTTTCCAAGTAGCCAAAATCAACATAAAGATTTAGTAATCCGAACATAATTACCAAGTTCTACATGGTTCTAAGAAAGCCAATCAGTCTTCAGGTTTTTATGTACACAAGAAAACAGTTCATCCTGGGTTTATTATTCATCTTAAATGTAACACATATATGGATGCAGAAGGAAAGAGAAATACGATTAGATCCAAAAATTATTTCATGGCATCCAAACACCATTTCATCCACAAAATCTAGAACAGGGTACTAATTATGATGCTAACAAATCCTGTGGTCGGCAATGATACTGAAATGTTGACCATGGAAACATAAATTAAACTAGAAGCCCAACCAGCCGACCCATGCATTCCACGCACCCATAAACTATAAGTTAAGTGCATTTCAGGTGAATGCAAGGTGACAAGCTTAACTATAAACCACAGAAGCAGCCTGTAGTGTGAGACTAGAACTGACCTAGCTAGTGCACACCATGGGAAAGGATTATGAGCTTCTGCAATTTAGATTTATGCAGCTCGTGCAAAGAACTCAAAAGCTTATTAATGACTGTCAATAAGGAAGTCAACAACTAGGTTAACACCATATGTCCGTATCCATTTTGATATGTGGACAACCATATTAAAACATTTTAGTTCATGGTGAAAAGAGAATGGGCATAGCAACCAAGTAACTTGAGATTTTGTAAGCATGCAACTTAGTCACAAACTATTACTATTAGTATTAACAATCAAAGCATAGCTAACTAGCAGCAGCAATTTGTACACAAACTAAATCACAGATTCTAAAATAAAAGGTGCAACCTGAAGGAGAACAGAAATTCATATTACCTCAGTAAGGATTTCAACAGTCTCAGCGCCATGGGCGTTCTTACACTTCTGGCTCCACAAGTCAGAAGAATTTTGCAGCCATTGACAGCTTGTGTAGTCCGAAGAATCATCTGAAATTAAACAAAGGTGAAACAATGCCAAGAAACACCACGAAGAGGCTGTTGCTGTATTAGCTGTGAAAGAATCAAACATTTCATTATTTTTGTGGCATCACCAGAGAAAGTAAGTTTGCTGAGCAGAGCTGGCCCTAATGAACACTTGCTACCCAGCAGTACTTTTAGAATCTTTGACCTCACACTGAACAATAGGAGAAGATTTATTGACCTCAAGCAATAAAAAGCTATTTTATATGTTTGTTTTGTATGATATCAAATAAAAATGTATCAGGAAAGTTATCCTCCAGCATATCATTAGACCTTAAGCAATCTCCCAATCAACTGAAGATAACAGTCATTTAACTCTCCAATAAATATTGCAAAGTAATTGCCTACTAGTGTTGATTAAATAGGTTATTTTTCAAAACTAGACATATTTATGGTGATTGAACTAGCAACATTTCATCATACATCCTAGATAAAAATAATAAAATAACCAAATAAGGTACACAACAATGACTTTGATTCATCCAGAAACAACAAACAACAAAATTATTTTACGGTACACAAATACCTAGAGAAATATACTGCCTGTGCCTGACTTGCTGTCAATGATGCCGTAAACACATAAAAACACATAAGGCGGTAAAGGGATATATCAGTCACAAAGGAGAAATTCCATAATGAAATGAGGAAAAGTGAGGGGGGAAATGCTAAACTATTTGCATCAAAGAAATAAAACACTGCAAAATTGAACAAGAAGAGACATCACACTTGATAGGAGAAAATTGACAAGTTCCATGAAATATACATATGAAATAGGGTCCTTGGATTTACGTTTTGAAGTTTGACAAGCATCATCCCAAGATCAGTATAATCTCTACAGCATGATGCTTCCGAAGCAAATTCTTTCCAAGCTGTGGCCTTCCGAGCATTCTCAATTATGGCCTATTAAACATATAAATAGTGTTCAGAACAATGATGCTACAGGAATAGCAAAATGTGTAAAAGAAAGAGCAGACCTCTGTGTGAAGCTCATCACTAAAATTAAGCATTGAGATAGCAAGTTTCTGCATAATGTATCGCCGAGGAACAGTCAAATCCTTCACCAGATTTCGCCATTTGCGATGAGTTCCATTCATGAGTGGCACAGGATAGTCCTCAATTGGACGAACAAGTAGCATGTCTACCCAAGAATAAGTTCTTGTTCGTGGGAAGAAAACAACAATATAGCTTTTCCTGTCATGTGTTGGTTTGGCCTTTAGAGTAGACAAAGGACAGTCCACTCTACAGCATCGAATTCCTGTTTGCCATTTTCCTCTCCACTGTTTTCAAGTGAAAAGGGTAAAATGGCAGTTCAGAGAGGAGCCATTAGAGATAATGAGAGCAATTAGCATGCAAAAAAGTAACAAAAATTATGAGCAAAGTGCTAGGCAAATCGTTAATCTTAGGGTCTGTTGTTGATGTTCTGAGTAGCACAGTGAACAAAAACTCCTTTTGTTTTGCAAGTAAATATATAGTTTTCCTCATGCATAACAGGAAACCATATTATTATTGCAATATATAAGTCCATATGCAGACCACAGATGGTCACTTGAATTTCAGGAAACACCATTGTTAAGTTGAATGATACAATGATTTAACTTAATGACATGAAGTAAAAACTAAACCGAGCAGAATAACTGTGCTATTTCTAGAAAATTTTGAAGTTGAATTCTGTACAACAAAACCTAGTCACGACCAAGGTTAGAAAAGCCGAACCGATGAATCCTGCCCCCTCGATACAGTAACCGCCGGTACGTCGTTACCGAATTCGACGAAATTTGGCAAAATTTGATTAAATTCATCCGAAATTCAAAAATTTGAATTTGAATTTGAAAACCGAGAAAACCGGCCGATTTGGGATCCCGCTACCCTCCGATAGCGGTAACGGTAGGTAACGGCGGTTACCGCCGGTTTTTAATCCTGGTCACGACTCAACATCATAAAATAGACACCTTTTTGTATGATATATATAGAGAGAGATCACACTAACAAAAATATGCTAGGAAAAGAAATGGCTTGACATGGCAAGGCCAAGGTATCTAGTAGGAACTACCCTTAAAATAAGACAATGAAAGATCAAATCACAATTGTTGGATCAGATTTAGATGGTGCAGATCTAGATGTATTGTTCATGTAGGAGTGTACAGTGGATTGCTAGTTCGAACTACTATTTCAAGGCTGTTTCTCATTTTATAGGTTCCAACGTTGACATATAGAATTTCAACATGAGGAACCATATTCTTAAAAGTATGTTAGCTTTTTTTTAGAAAAGCATTCTAAGAAGACCCATCATGGCCAGATATGCAAGGAAGCTCCATGCCTCCATCTATCCTTTTGCTTTCTGTAAGAGTAACTACAAGCAGCCCTGTAGGCTGTAGCAACATTCTTATCATGGTGTCCAGAGTAGGTTCCCTAAATGCGAAAAAAAGGTCGTTAGTGTGTTCAGAAAGTAATTGTTTGTGAAGTTTCAAGGATTTTACGTGGGCCCCTCCAGTGTAGCATTTAGTCATAGAGCATTGGTCACAACTAAAGAAAATCCTAAAGAAAGAACTTTATTGCCTCCATACATGGTGTTCTTATTAATTGCACAAGTAAGTCTCTAAAAAATTAATGTAACAAAAAAAATCTCGAAGCTGAAACTTGAAAGGTTACTTCCTTATGTCGCCTCAAAATTCAAACTTAAAAAGAAAGCAAAAAAATGTGTAAAGGTCACACCAACATTATATGATAAATAGAATTCACAGCCACGACCGTGGAGTTAAAAATAAACAAAGCATACCTTTACCCAAAGTGCCACGGCATGATCTTCTTCTCCAATATTTCCTGTATCCAATTCTCCGCCTTCATAATGGGTATTACCATTACAACTGTTATGGACAAGCTGATCCATGTTGTTTTTAGGTGAGACAGATGTCTCGTTCTCTTGCTGTGGATAAGATTTTTTACGTACCAAATCAATGCTACAAGCTATTTCTGATAGATCTTGAAGTGTGCACTGCAACTCTTTCTGCACTGCATGAGATCCTACCATATCAGTCCTGGCTTCCTTATTTTCTGCATCAACATTGTCACCCCCTTTGGCTTGTTCTTCTGTCATTTTCTTGTCTTGAGAAGGTAGTGCATCTCCATTGGACTGGCATGACCTAAGTACTGTCACTGTACTCAGAGGTGGATGCATCTCTTCCTGTGAATGATGCACATCCTCCTTACTAACACGCTTTTTATTAAAGTTGACATCCTCGCTAGAGCCATCGTTTGCAGTGCTTACGCTCAACTGAAATCGTACATCGTGGAAGTAAGCATCCTCACCATTCTTTTCTTTTTGTGGTTCGGAAAGTGTCTCCTGAGGTAAATCATCCAGGTTAACAGGAGACTTTTAGAAGAGCCATCTAATTTCTCATCTATGCTCGTTCGAGCAGAATTGTAAACTTCAACGGGTTACAGCTTATCACATCACTTGTTGGATGAACATCAGAGCCTTGCCACCCATAATCATCATGTGATAAGGTATGTTTCCTATCGTAGGCAATAGATGATGTTTTCTCCACATCATTCTGTAATTGGCATTCAACTTGCATAACAGGAGGATCCATCAGCATTTCTTTGTTAAGTTTTGATATGCCAATCCACTATGAAATAAAGCAGGACTTCTAAAAGCAGTGCAGCAAAAATCCTCTACTGGCTTGAAGTCCATAAACACTTGTGACTTATTCAACACCTAGAAACAAAAGCTGCTGTTTAGGAGTGTGCACAACGTTTCAGTATAAAACATATGTATGGCAGAACAAACAAACAGAAATAAACTTGAACAGATCTAACAGAGTTGCAGTTCAAACAGAAAAATGGTGGAAAATTGAAGACAACGTTTGGGTAATGAATGAGCGGGAACACTGTACTAAATATGCATAAAGACTTGTAGTTTCTTTTTATTCACCATGCCAATTTCTTGTCCATAAAACATTTATAATTTGCACTGAAAAAACTTGCTTTACGATTCAGCCATTTAGATGCTAAAAATAAGAAGCGGAATAAGGAGTTGCACTGCAACAGTTGGCAGTGCATATAATAAATAACTTCTTGACCGTAAAGGAATTCAAGACTACATACATGACACTAATACTGAGACTTATAAAGATATGGCGGGTTCCTTTGAATAACTCCAACAAAAAAACCATCAAACCACGTTTTGAACTCCACTGAAGAAATTGAGTTCGCATGAATTATATGCGTGAAATCCTAGTCCCAGGATTTCCACAAAAAGAGCTATAGCAAAATCAGATCAGGAAGTGTGAGGTTGGTTAAACGTGCAGAATTGGCACAAAAACACGGACATTGTTGTACGGATGTCAGTACTCAACACCATTAACTATCAGACCCATCAAAACCCTAACGGCATGTTTCAATGTTTAGGAAAAACTTGAACGGTAGAACGAAAATCCCCTAGGAATTTATGCGCCCATAGGACCCTCCCTAATAGGACTAGTATCCTTGAGGCGTTTGGGTGATAGAACTAAGATCCGTAGACGTATGTGGGCTCCCAACGATTCAAATCCCAAAATAAGAGGAATGGAACCGATCCCTGAGGAGAGGGGAGACAGAAGAGAATTAACCTCCTCGACGAGGTACCTCAGTAGCGGAGGCGGCGGCGGCAACGGCGGCGGCAGCGACAGTAACCAGGCGACGATGGCGGGCGCAGCAAGCCGCGACGGTGTCGGTGGGGGCAGGAGGATGCAGCGGATGCGACGAGAGGGCGCACGTCGAGGGGCCCGCAGCGGAAAGGACGCCACCGCAGCGTCGTACAGAGGAGGGAGACGGTGGCTGTCGGTGGCCGCGAGAGGAGGCGGAGGAGGCGGTGGTGGTGACGAAGGGTTTGCGACTTTGCGACGTGAGAGAGATGGCCGATGGGGGAGGTGGGCGGCGTGCGCGATTCCCACAGGGAAAAGAAGAAAAAAAAATAAAAACTCCCCAGTCCCCACTCCCCACCAGTTTTAATCCCCCCCGGATTAACCGCCCAGGCCGAATTTGGCGCAACCAGGCAGATTTCTAGGCCGGATAGGTATCCTGAGTTGGGCCTAAGGAAACATCCTACAAAAATAAGCCTAATCTATCCAAATAACCTCCAAGTAGTATCGCCAATGGCATGGCCCAACTATCCCGCCACGAGCGGCGCAGTTTGTTTGCGCGGACCACCTGCCTGCCACCCGCGAGCGGCGCACCGGTATGCGCGGGCGGCCCGCACCGCGCGTGCGCCTGCCCATGTGATGTTGGCCCAGTTTCTCGCGGCCGACCGGCTCCACGGGGCAGCGTTACTCGTACCACGACGACACCGCGCGGCACACGACGCATGGCACGGGTGGTACATGGGCGCTGCCTGCTGGGGTAGGGATGGCAACTGGATCATTCCCCGGTAAGGAGTGGTAGATCATCTTTATTCTTGTAACAAAAAAAATTATCATCCATATCTCCATTCCCGCCCTCGTCTTATTCTTCCTCGTTTCTCCGTCCTCGCCGGGTATTGGGGCCCATGACTCAACCCAAAAGCTCATATTACAAAAGTACCACAATGATGCGGTGGGATGCCCGATCTTCACAACGAGGATCGTGGATAGCTTTGGATCCGTGCAACCCGACGAACCGATGGCGCCAACCATCATGTCAAAACAAAGAACTCGCGATAAAAGAATTCGCCTAACCACATCGTTAAGTGATCCCGTCTACTCGATCACACCAAGTAGACGTGTCACGCTCCCCGCAAAACACAAGGAATCACAAGAACGACGGAACGGCACAACAGATTGAAACTCCCTATTCTAGTGGGGGCAATATTGCTCAAACCCTAGAATCAAAAGTATATTGATATCTGTATAAAAATTGTGTTCCCCCTTCCTGGCGGCGCAGCCTCGGCATTTATAGCCGGCGAATTGTGCGCAGCAAAGCTGAAACAGACTCTGGTTCGGTCACAAATCGTAAACGGACTAAAGTTCTAATTGAGTACATGGCCGGATTGGCTCGGCCAGAACTTTGCATCGGTCCAAAGAAAGATGCTGGGCTTCCCACGCAATAAAAAGGATGATGCAACCTTGGGCTTCCAAAACAATAAATGTGGCTTGACTTCTGGTTCCTTGCATGACCCGAATGAAGATGTGCATGCTTCATGCTCTTTAATTCTCTTTTCATGTAGCTTTGGTTTATTTAGCTTTGGGACACGTTCCATGCACGCACTCTTTCCATGCACGCACTCTTTCCATGCATGAGCATGCTTCGGTTTCCAAGTGCTGCATGTATGGGCATGCTTCGGTTGTATGGTGCTACATCATTTGTATACATCCTCAAACACATGTTTGCATTAGCAAAGAAAGATCTTCGCTCCTTCACTTGACATACCACCCATATAAAATCGCACACACACATATGAGACTATTAGGCAAGAATATATATTCATTAGAATCAAGATTAAAATTAATTAGAAGCGAGTTCACCGATGATTAATCTTTTTAGCTCGTGCTCGTAATCGGTTCGACGGGATGTCCTCATCATTCTTCCCTCTTGAAAAGGAGTCGCCATCGACTCGATTGTTCAGTGCACAAGACTAATTCGATTGCTCTTCTGCAATTTGAACTCCTAATATAAGAAATAATATATGTATTCCTTCGTGGCCTTCAGCGTATCTTCACTTTAGGCTTGTACAGATCATATTTACGATTGCATATAATTAAATAAAATAGTAGTAGCTCTGGTCTCTAAGTATGATAATTAAAGACCAAATTAAATTAGAGTTCACCCGTAATATTTAATGCGGCTCAATAATTCTTTCCAACAAATAATATATTTAATCTGAAAAGTACTAAGTGTATCAGATCAGATCACACAAGCTCATATACACAAATCAGATATGAATATAATAGATGCTCATATACACAAGCTCATAGTCATATACACAACCGATATGAATCTAACAAAGCTCATATTAATACACAAATACCAACAGAACCTCATATACCAAAGATCGGCGCCAGTGTGGGAAGAAAGGCCACGCAAAGGCGTCGGAGGAGGTCGGCGTCGGAGGAGGAGGTGTCGATGTCGGCATCGAGCTATTGGGGAGGAGGAGCGGGAGTGCAGGAGGAGGAGGCGTCGACGTCGGCGTTGGCAGGGAGGCGCGCCACGGAGGAGGAGGAGGCGCTGCTATTGGGAGCCGGACTGGTTGGGGAGTTGGGGAGTTGAAGGCTGCTAGGACCTGGATGGGAACGAACGGGGAAATGGGACTTGGGGTTGGGGTTGGGGAGTTGGGCGGCATTGCTAGGGTTATGCAAAGACAGATGCACTTTGCTAGTCGATTCTGAGCCTTAAGGGAGTGGGTTATGCCTATAATTGTGTTATCTGGGGCCCATCGGGTAATAGGGATGGGGAGCAGGGGAATAGCCCCATCCCCGCCTCACCCGATGGGGAATGCTTTTTCATATTAATATCCCCGTGGAAAAAGAAATAGTCCCAAACTCGCCCCCTAATAGGTGAATTCCCCATCAGAGAATGGGGCCCCATTGCCATCCCTAGTCAAGGCCATTGGTCACCTGCAATGACATGGTTTTTTTGTGCCATTTTATTAGCTAATCATGATACCATTCTATCTAAAATGTTGTCTCTGAATCAACGTTGGATGGGGTTGGAGCGACAAGAAGTTTGATTAGAGATGGAAACAACGGCAAGTGAGATCAAACGAATAAGGGAACAAATTTAGCGGACAAGAAGTACTTTTGCCGAAGATGATTCAAGAAGAGGAAGTTGCCTGCCTAGCCATGAAGATCTAGCTATTTTCAAGCAGGGTGGGATAAGAGTCCTTGTCTGTTGAACCGCGATTAAATCTGTAATAGGCCTGATGTTAGGTTAAATTCGCTATCCTCTAGCATTGTAAACTAGGATCCCCATTAAACCTATCTGAACCTATGTGGCTTTCAATTAAAGCTGGGCCCTTATTTTGGGGTCTGCGGTCTTTAAAAAATTCCACAATTTGTGCTCCGGCTGACGAGTTCTTCGGCTTTATTTGGTGGTGGTGATAGAGTGTCAGGAACTGAAGATGGAGGCACTGACAATGACAAAGGAAACCAAGGCACGAAGGAAGTTTCAGTAAGTGAAGAAAACGTTTCGATGTGAAGATCCAACGGGGAAGGTTATCTCAGAGAACTTTAAATGAAGATGAACTTTGAATGTACTGTAGTGGTCATTTTTGTTTTACTGGGAATATTCTTCCTGTAAGGGGCTATAAGGTTTAGTTGCGGAATCGTTTGTATCATCGCGAATATTATTCTTCCATTAGCTTCTAGATAGTTTGTAAGAGCTACTTTCCTCTTCGTTCATAGAGATTGAATCTGGAGCTATTCCTTCGCGATTCTTGCTGTTTTGGTTGTGTGATTTCTTAAGTTCCTATCAATTGGTATCACAACCAAATGATTTCCTTGGCTAGGTTTTCGTTGCTGGTGATCTAATCTGGAATCGAGTAGGGTTGGTGAGTTAGACACTGTAAAATCCCCTATCTCGAATCTCAGATCTGGGCGGACATGACTGGAGGAAGCAGCAGATCAGGGGTGGAGTCGAGTGAAAGCACAGAGGTGACAGTGCTTAAGCAAGAGGTTGCTGAAGTGTAACATCCCAAATTTTCTGAGCTTTAAAAATCCTTTGAATAGTTGGTAGAGAGAAAATTCACCATTTGGATTTATTTGAATTAATTTAAAAGCTTAATATTGGACTTTGAGTAGCAAAATAATTTAATATGACTAAAGTCAACATGAACCATAGTCAAAACTATTTTATTTGGATTCTATGTGCTTGGATATATTTTCTAGAATTTTCTAGAATTTTTCCATGTGCATTTGCTATTTTATTTTGCCTTTTTGAAATTTCTGCTATTTTCTAAAATGGAAAAACTATTTAAAATCTCCAAATAGTCCTTGGGCCTAAACCCACTCCTTCTCCCATCCCCCGGCCAAAGATCAGCCACCCAGAGCCTGCTGGCACTCTTCTCTGCCTAACAGTGGCCCCACCACCGATCTCTCTTCCTCTCTCCACGCGCTCTGCTCATCCTCCACCGTTTGATCAGGTTTGGACGGTCCGATGGCGTTATGCCGTTCGGTTGGTCCGAACGTCACCTTGTTTTTGAGCCGTCTGATCTAAGTTGAACGGCCAGATATCCGCCCGCGGGCGCACGCGTCTCACCCGCGTCTTTTTCCACTCGCGCTCGCCCGAGCCCCGGCCGCTGACAAGTGGGCCCCACCCCGCTTCGTTCTTCGTCTCCAAAATGTCACGGAGTTTGTTTGCACCGCCACTGGCCGCTTTGAGCGTCCGTGCCTAGACGCTCTGAAAGCCGCCTATATAAGGGAAGCAAGCCCTCGCCTCGCTTCTTTTCCACCGCCGCTCGCTGGCGCTTAACCTTAGCCGCCGCAGAGCCGTAGATCCAATCTCCGCCACCGCTTACTCCGACGAAAGCAATTCCACAGACCCGCCGCCAGAGCTCGACACCTACACCTCCCAAGATCGCAAGAGCGAGGGCTTCCTCTGGTCACCTTCGTTTGCCGGCACCGCTTAGCACTGCCGCTGCCGAGCCCGGCCTCTCCGCCGCCCGACCTCGCCACGGCCGCCATAGCTTGTCCTCAAGCACCCGTGAGCACCTCGTTGATCCCCGCAACCTCCTCTACCTCCCCGCACCACTCGCCGCCGTTCGCCATGCGTTGGGATCCGTGTCTGCCGCCGCCGCCCACGCCACCTCCACCTCAACATTCCCGCCTGGCGCGCGTGCGTGTCGACCACGTGGCGCCAAGCGCGGCGCCATACGCGCGCATTGGGCCACCTCGGCCACTCCAGATTCAGAGGCTCGGTGGACTTGGTCCACTGTGGTCGTGTCATCGACGTGTGGGTCCCACACGCCGATTTTCTTTTATTTATATTTTCCGAAATTCTGTATGACGTCATGTTGATGTCATGCTTATAATATTCAATTTTCTTTGAGAAATAATTCGGGAAATTCATATAATTCGATTTTAGGGTTCTTTAGATTCAAACTTCCAAACCTCATAACTTTTGCATCCTAACTCCAAATCACCATTCAAATTTTAAATTCCTATAAATTCAAGATCTATCTATTGGAGTTTTTTTGGAGTTGTTTTGCCTATGTTATTTATTTATTTTGTTTGTTTGCTTCGCTTTGTAGTAGACTTGACGCCTGAAGATTTGAAAAAGAAGGAACACATCAAGACCAAGATCAATTCCTAGACCTGTTCCAAGGCAAGTCATGCTTTGACCATGTTGAATCCCAGCTTTTCCAAATATTATTTTTATTCAAAGTATTGCATTTTATTTCAAGTAATTATTTAAATGCTTTTGGGCTTAGCTATTAAATCCAATCATTATGCCTTCCTTGTATAATTGTTATGCCTTGATCCTTTGTCACCCTAGTTGATATTTAGTTGGTAATATTATAGCACCAACGTGGGTTGGTTAGTACGATTAGATTGCTTAGCCATGCCACGAATCACCTATTCATGTAAAGTGCAATTATTAACTTGACTAAGTGACTATGTAACTTTGTAATAATTTGTGTGCACTATGTGTCTTTGTGGCATATGTTGCACTTAAATCAATCAAGGGGAAAAAGGTTTAGACCGAGGCAAGTGGAAGGAACTGTGTGACATGGTGGCTATGTGATATGGGCTTGTGAATCATGTGTCATATTTATTTGTGTGCCTTAGTTAGAACAATGGAAGTCTTGCCTCGGTCATTTAAGGATCGAACTTTGTGCGCCATTGAACTGAACCTCTCTGCATTTACCACATGCTTGTTATGGGACGGGCCTAGCATAGTAAGATACTAATTCTTGGCATTGGTTGCTCAAAGTGTAGGTTAGGCTATGTGAATAGGGTGGAGGTGTGTGCTACCATATAGTCGCATCATGGGACGGTTCGCCGCTTCCTCGTCTAACGGTGTGTGTTGTACCATACATCGTGTATGGTTTGGTATGACATAAGCACATCGAGAGCATCTATGTTAAGATGAAGTTTCAAATGCTTTGTTACGATTAGTGCGTGCAATCTTGGTTGTATCTTGTGGGTAAAGTGTACAAACTCGCAGAGTGTAAACAATCTATTCAATAGCCGCCCTCGGTTATGGACAATGCTCGGGATTTCACACGAGGGTAGATCTTTAAAACCGTGGGGAAGGGAGCCGTGTGATCTAAATCATATGGCTATGTGAACAATCTGCTTAGGGTGGTGTGTCTTTGTGAAATCAATCTTTAAAATTATTATTATTATCTATTTGTTTTACCCGCTTTCAATATATTATTGTATTCAATTGCAAATGTTGCATTTCGAAAAAGAACCACAAAATGCCATTCCCTTGTAATAAGCTTGCATGTATAATTGCATTTACGTGGTGTGACTTATAGTACGGTGTGTACTCACGCTTGCTTTAAAATAAATCAAGCGAAGAGGAGGAGTCTTCACCAAAGATTCGAGGAGGAGTATATCGAAGGTGCCCGATCGTGAGGTCTTGATCCCGCGGTTGCTTGTGGTGAATCGATGGGATGCCGCCGCTTTGCTTTATTGCTTTATTTCTCTGTTAGTTCTGCGTGGCTTAATAATTGTAAACTCGACCATAAGGTCAAACCATTATTTATTAATCAAACTATTCGCTTATGTTACTATTCGCCAGTGGATCGATACTCATCTTTGTTGATACTGTGTGCACTAGCGTGATCTCGACTAGTGCATTAAACACAGAGGGTCCAGAATTATAATTTTGGGTCCCGACATGAAGCTTATCTCAGAATTGATCAAGTGTAGAGTCAAATCCTTGCTGTTTAGGAGAAGGTGGAAAATATAGAAGATATTCCTAGGAAGATTGACAATATGGAAGGTATGATGAAAACTTTAATGTCACAGCTAGGACTATTGACAGTTGATCCTCCTAGTTCTTCCTCTCGTGTTTTGAATAGAAATGCTGAAGTTATCACTGACGAACAAGAAGTGGTAAGGATAGAACTAGATCGAGATTTGATGAAAAGATTTCGTGAAACAAAGGGGGTGAGCGTGAGTAGCACTACAGGAGTAATTCTAGAGGGATCTCTAGAGAATAGGATGGGGGGTAACACAATATCATTTGCTCCTGTTCGTAACAGAATGCACTCATTTCCTATTTCTGCACCTATCACGCCTACATTTCAACGCAATGGAATGTTATTGGAGAGAGATGAACCTATTAATTTGAGGCTAGATAGAGTGAATCAGTTTAGAAGGTCTATTGCCAGAGGACCGAAGTTGGAGTTCCCAAAATTCAATGGTGAGAATCCATTAGGTTGGATAAGACAGGCAGAGAAATATTTTGAGATGATTGAGGTGCCCGATGAATGTAGAATTGACATGCCACAAATGTATGTAATTGGGAGAACTGATGCATGGTTAAGAAGTTCTGGACTACTAATTAATCCACCTCCCTGGCCACAGTTTTGCAAGTTGATCTGCAATAGGTTTGCTTATTGTAACATCTATGATGTCATGGATAATTTCCACTCCCTTAAGCAGAATTATTCTCAAGTTTCATGTTATATTGACAAATTTGAGGAGATTATGGCAGTAGTTAAGAAGGAGCATCCTTACTTGGAAGAACAATATTATGTGGTCAGTTTTGTTAATGGCCTTAAAGATGAGATTAAATGTAACCTCAGGCCCTTGAGGCCCCTTAACCTCACTGATGCTTACTGGCTAGCTAAAGATTATGAGAAAGGATTGCAGTACAAAAAGAGCAGCAAGTTTACTGGGTATGGGCCTCCTAAGCAAAATCTTTATCAACAAGGAAAGAACGAAGGAAAACAGGAAAGGGGAGAAGTGTTTCAAAACGAAAACAACAAAGCTAACAAGATAAGGAGGCCTGGTGAATTCTGGAAGTGTTTTGAAAAATAGACACCCCAACATAAATGTAAACAAGCTCCAGTGGTGAATGCAATGATTACTGAACAAGAAGAGGAGATTCTATTGCAACAAGAGCAAGAGGGAACCTTAGATGAGGAATTGATAGAGATCCCTAAAGAAGAAGAAGAGGAACAGCTAATGCAAATCTCTGAACAAGCTGCCAGAGGAATCACAAATGCAGCTACCATGTCAATCATAATCACCATAGGGGAAAAAGAGGTGTTGCTTTACTAGACGGTGGAAGCACTAATACTTTCATTGATCACAAATTTACACTCAAAACCAACTGTAAGGTCATTAGTAATGAGATGACTGGGGTGACGATTGCTGGAGGAGGAAAATTGCAGACTGGATCACATATCAGTGATTGCACATATAAGATCCAGGGAGAGAAATTCTCTGGGACTTTCAGATTGCTAGATCTGAAAAGGTATGAAGTGATTCTGGGTGGTTATTGGATTTGTCAGCATAGTCTTGTTACCATTAACCTAAAGACAAGGGAGTTGACTATTATGAAGGGAGGAACACATGCTATTACTTTTTCAGACATAACTCAAGCAAGTGAATCAAAATTGTTGGATTCAAAACAAATTCACAAATTAATGTGTAAGGGAGCAATGGGGGTTGTATTGCTGGCCAGCCAAGTGCAATTAAGTCAGGGTTAGGATGATAATATAAAAGCAATACTAACTGAGATAGGACATTTATTGAATCAGTACCAAGAAGTTTTTGAGGAGCCCAAGGGGTTGCTACCAAGAAGGAATTGTGACCATGCTATTCACTTGAAGGAAAATTCTGAACCTCCAAACATCAGACCTTATAGAATTCCCCATCAACAGAAAGAGGAGATGGAAAAGCAAGTTAAATAGCTATTGGAATCTATAGTAATCAACCCAAGTGCTCCATATGCATCACCTGCTATATTAGTTAGAAAGAAAGATGGATCTTGGAGGATGTGTATTGATTATAGAAGGTTAAATGCACAAACTGTGAAGAACAAGTTTCCAATTCCTGTTATAGAGGACCTTATTGATGAGCTGAATGTAGCTTCTATATTCTCAAAGCTAGACCTCAGGTCAGGCTATCATCAAGTGAGGATGAAGGAAGGGGATATACATAAGACTGCTTTCAGGACTTACTTTGGTCATTATGAATTCCTAGTAACGCCATTGGATTATCTAATGCCCCTACAACATTTTAGTAATTAATGAACTCAATTTTTGCTCAACATCTGATAAAATTCATCTTCGTGTTTTTTGATGACATATTGGTTTACAGCAAGAACAAGCAGGATCATCTACAACACTTGAGCATAGTGTTGTAGATATTAAAAGAGAATCAATTATATGCTAAGAGGAGTAAATGTGTGTTTGGGGTGGATCAGGTAGAATACCTGGGTCATGTAATTAATGCAAATGGGGTTTCAACTAGTCCAGAAAAAATTCTTGCAGTCCAAGAATGGAAAACACCACAAAACATCACTCAATTAAGAAGCTTTCTTAGCCTAACTATATATTACAAAAGATTTATCCAAGATTATGGCAAAATTTGTAGGCCATTACATGACATGCTTAAGAAGAATTGCTTCCAGTGGGGTGATCCTCAGGATGAAGCATTTAAGAAGTTGAAGAATTGTATGGTTACTGCTCCAGTTCTTGCACTTCCTGATTTCCATGAATCTTTTTGTGGATATCATGGGGATATGCCTGAGATCTTAGGATGATGTTACAATTGACAATGTCATTTAAGGTTTGTTGATTCACGCGTTTTTGGCGAAGTTCAAACTACTATCAGGCAAGTGGTGATCTGACCGGTCCGGTGGCGATCCCAAATGAGAAGGCCGACCGACTTTGGGAAATCGGTCGACCACCTTTATAAGATTTTGGATTTTAGAGTCGACCAAAAATAGAGGGTGTAGGCAAGAGAGTAGAGTCTACTACACTTGGTCTCATAATTTTTGGAGCTTTCAGGCAAAAGTTCTATTGGTTTGAAAATTCCAGTAGGTTTTGGATTTCTTGGAAGGAAATTTGGCTAAGTCCCACCGACGGTCAAAGCCAGCCAACAGTGAGCATCGAGCCGACGGCCAGGCGGTCTGACCGGTTTTGGTTTGTTCATCGGCCAACTCGGTGGCGATGATTGCTTGGTTAGGTCATATTCATGGGTTTCATGGCTTATGTGTTGCATGATGCATGTTTTGACTAACGTGGGTCAAGTTGTGAAGAACTTGTTCCCGGAATCGATTTCTTTGTCTGTTGTTGTGCAGGTTGCTTGGAGGTCAATGACGGTCAACGGCAAGAATGATCGGGACTAAACTTGGAGAGACGAGGTCCAGAACGATCGGGGATGCCGGGTGAGGTCAATGGAGTCAAGCATGGCTCAAGAGGGACAAAGGTGACCGAACGGGCAGTTCGGTGCAACGGGTTAGATCAAGCGGCGCGGGGGTCGGTGCAAGTGCCATGGTGGTTTCGGTGGGAGCCGGATGGGAGAGACTTGCCGACATGATGAGAGCCGCTGGATCAACCTACACGTGGCGAAGCATGGGAGGTGCTTCATGAAGATGGGACTCGGTCTTCGAAAAAGATCGAGAAGGGGTATTTTAGTAATTTTACCAAATACCGTCTTGGTGACCTTTTGCCAACCCTCGGTGCAAGACGGTGCGTGGAGAAGTGGATTAGGTCAAGAGGAGATGAAGACGTCGCTTTAAAATACGTATGCAGTGTGACCCGCTTGTGTTGGGCCTTAACGGAGCCATTAGGGTTAATGCTTCTAGAAGGTTTAAGCCTCCACTATAAATAGAGGAGGGAGGTGGCTGCACCTCTCTCAACCCTTTCATTGTGCTTGAAACCCTAGTTTACTTAGGGAGAGGATTAATGGAGGTTAGGGTTCTAGAGAGTTGGATTTGATTTCGTGCTCATGTATTGAGTCTTTGTCCTCCTTTGATGGAGTGGCTGTAAACCAATACCATATCAAATCAATCCAAAGAAAGTTCCCTCAAAGATGAGTCTATTTGCTTTCTTTCTCTCTATTTGGTGATTTGTGGTCTTTCTTTCATCCGCAAGTTTTTGCTTGTTCTCTTGTCGTGATCTAACTTGCTGTGACATGTGGGAACCCATCTAGGATCATCTTGATCATCAATCACCCACGAGCAAGTCTCTAGATCATATTTCGATTTTGAGTCGGTTTTGGTGCACACTTCGTTTAAACTGAAAAAGATAGGAACTTTTGCATGGATCTCTGCGATCTTTGATTGGAATAGGTTCCTAATATCTTAGAGAAGGTGTGTCTTAAATTTCGTGGAGTTTGGCCTTACGGATCAAAAGTTAGACCGATTTGAGTTTTTGTTTTTGGGCTGATTTTACTGTTCATTGGTCTGGAGGTCTGACCGCCATGTATTGAGAGATCAGACCGATTTCCAAAGGTCAGACCGATTTCTAGTTGGAGGTCAGACCGCCCAACATATTTAGGTTTTGAGTTTTTATGTTTTTGGTCTATTTGCTTCAGGGTTTTGATTGGATTCAATACAAGTCTTCCACTGTGATTGTTTATTGATCTTCATAGCTTTTATAGCTATTGGAGTGAAAATTGTATTGAATTCGATCAAGGTGAAAAAGAGATCGTGCTCCTATTCACCCCCCCCCCTCTAGTCGCCTTTTCGGTCCAACACTTTTGTACCTAAATGATGCCGATGGTAGTGGTATTGGAGCAGTGCTTATGCAAAGAGGCAGACCACTAGCTTATTTCAGTAGGGCTTTGGGAAAAAGATCAATAGCACTCTCTACTTATGACAAAGAGGCTATGCCAATCTTGGAAGCATTGAAGAGGTGGAGACATTATTTTCTTAGCAATCAATTGGTAATTAAAACAGACTAAAAGAGTTTAAAGTATATCACAGAACAAAGGATTTCAGAAGGGATCCAACACAAGTTGATGCTCAAACTTTTGGAGTTTAATTACACTATTGAGTATAAGAAGGGAAAAGAAAATAAAGTGGTTGATGCTTTGTCCAGAAAAGAGTATTGCTTAGCAATTTCTATAGCAGTACCAGTGTGGATTGAGGAGGTAGAGAGTAGCTATCAGAATGACCCACAATGAAAAAAAAATTACTAGAACAGTTAGTTCTTGATGGGAACTCAGTTCCACCCAATTCCTTACATGCTGGGATCTTAAGGTATAAGGGAAGATTGTATGTGGGAGCTAATGATAGTATGAGGATCAAGATAATTGAATCACTACATGCCTCATCAAGTGGTGGACACTCTGGTAGGATGGCTACATATCAAAGAGCGAAGGGAATTTTCTATTGGCCGGGGTTAAAGAAAACAGTAGACTCTTTTGTCAGGGAATGTGTAGTTTATCAGAGGTCTAAAGCTGAACAATGTCACTATCCTGGATTGTTAAGTCCTCTTCCTATTCCTGATATGGCTTGGACTCACATTTCTATGGACTTCATCGAAGGACTCCCAAAGTCGAATGGCAAAGAGGTCATATTGGTGGTAGTGGACAGGTTCACCAAGTATTCTCATTTCATAGCTTTAGCCCATCCATATTCGGTTCAAACAGTAGTACAAGCTTTCATTGACAACGTGTTTAAACTGCATGGTTTCCCTATTGCTATTGTTTCGGACTAAGACATGATTTTTAAAAGCAAATTGTGGCAAGAAATTTTCAAATCTTTAAGGGTGAAGCTAAGGTTCAGTACGGCCTATTATCCTCAAACGGATGGACAAACTGAAAGGGTTAACCAATGTTTGGAATCATATTTGAGATGCATGGTTTTTAATGAGCCTAGACGATGGCATTACTGGTTGTCATTATCAGAGTGGTGGTACAATACAACCTTCCATACATCTTTGCAGATTACTCCCTTTCAAGCTCTGTATGGGTTCCCTCCTCCTTTGATTAATGAAATATATGTACCTGGTCCGGAGGATGGAGAAGCAAGGGATTTTCTAGTAGAGAAGGAAACAATGTTGCAGCACTTGAAGGAGAATCTGATTCAAGCACAGAACCGAATCAAGAAATGTGCTGACAAACAGAGATCCGAAAGAGAATTTATGGAAGGAGACTTGGTATATTTGAGGATGCAACCATACAGACTAACTGCATTTGGGCCAAGACACTCATTGAAGCTTACAACTAAGCACTATGGGCCATTTAGACTTATGTAGAGGGTTGGTAAGGTGGCATACAAATTACAGTTGCTGGCTGGAGTGGGCATCCATCTAGTTTTTCATGTAAGTCAATTAAAGAAACATCTGGGTTTGCATGCAATTCCCAGTCCAGATCTTCTAATGGTAGGTGAGGATGGCAGGGTTAAGACTATTCCTATACTTGTGCTAGAGACAAGGTCCTTTCCCAGGAACAGAACTCTGATTACTCAATGGTTGATTCAATGGGAAGGACTATCTCCCGAGGATGCTACTTGGGAGGATGCTGATTTCATTAAAGGTACCTTTCTAGAATTTTATTAAGAGACGATTCGTGGATGGTTCCCTGCAACAAATCCTTGAGGACAAGAATTGATTCGAGGAGGGAGTAATGTTCAGGAACTGAAGATGGAGGCACTGACAATGACAAAGGAAACCAAGGTGCGAAGGAAGTTCCAGTAAGTGAAGAAAATGTTTCAATGTGAAGATCCAACGTGGAAGGTTATCTCAGAGGACTTTAAATGAAGATCAACGGTGGGCGAGCACCGAGCTCTTTACTATGTGTTTCAAACATAGTAAAGATGAACTCCGAATGTACTGTAGCAGTCATTTTCGTTTTATTGGGAATATTCTTCTTGTAAGGGGCTATAAGGTTTAGTTGCAGAATCATTCTGAGCATCGCAAATATTATCCTTCCATTAGCTTCTAGATGGTTTAAACTAATCTATGTAAGAGATACTTTCCTCTTCGTTCATAGAGATTGAATCTGGAGCTATTCCTTCGCGATTCTTGCTGTTTTGGTTGTGTGATTTCTTAAGTTCCTGTCGTAGGGTTATGGTTAAGGTTAATCCGATTTAGGGTTTGGGTTCACCGGAATCCCCTACTATAGAGGGATGAGGGAGGCGGCAGGCCGACGTTCGGTGGCGATGGCTAATTAGGGTTGGTGTGGCTTGCAATAGGTTAGGGATGATTATAACTATAATAGAGAGTGGGAAAATCAGGGTGGTTGGATCTTAATACAATGATAAAACATCTGATTCTATCCGAGTAAATTTTTGAATGAGTAATGACTAGTCATCCTTCGGGCAGGGAAGTATTATCTCAGATAGAGAAATATTATGCCTTCTTGTCTCATATTCCAAATCAATGCATATATTGCATATAGGGCCAATTAATTGTTGACACTTCTATCCTTCTAAAGCAAGTAGTTAATGAATGTGAATGCTAATTAATGGAGCACTCGATCTTTAACATATTTAAGTAGAGACTAGTAAGGATTCAAACTCGGTTTATCTAGTCCACCACCGTGATAATCGACCAACTAATTCTAAGACTCTTTGAAACAAAATATTATTACTAGCCAATCAATCCTCAAGCTCATAGAGCATGCGGCATCAACAGTAGACAACCATAACCATCAATGGAAGCCTGGAGGGTCTATTTCGAATCGAGGGTGGAGCTCTGCCATCGCAACGTCTAGGTCGCCGGCCGGAGCGGATTGGAGCACTACTGGAGTCATCTATTGATCTCAAAAGGCCTTTTGGGATCCCCAAGTTCCTAACAATCCCAATATATAGCATGCACTATTGCCACGAGGCATCCGGTAAATGTAGTGATGTTGCAATTACAATGGTGCGAGGAGGCAAAATCAAGGAGATTGCCTACCAAAACTAAATGGAAGCTACCAAACATTACCCCACCACCACTAAGTATACGGGATTAGGGAACTTAACATGCCACTTGTCAACAATTAATTGGCCCTTCATGCAATATATGCACGGCACCTCACGGCCCCAAGCGGCGCCCCTGCCAAAAAATACGGCAAGAAGCCACGAACAAGACCACAAGAGCCACCTAGACATTTCTCCGCCTCTTCTCTTCATTTCCACCGTTTGCCAGATCTGGCCCCCTTCTCTGGCGGCCGACGTGGTGAGCTCTTCTCTACCCCTTCCTTCGTTTCCACTGTGTTGCAGACGGCCCCACCCCTTCTCCGTGGGTCGGTGCGGTGAGCTCCAGTCGGAGATGTGCCCCAAGATGCCTAGAATTATAGTGGATGGAGTTGTTACAGAGGAGGCATTGAATGAGGTGAATTCCTCTCAAAACAAGGAGAATGTATCCACCCCAAGGTTGCCTATGGCCTCAACCATGATGTCATGCATCCAAAGTGAGGCACTTGAGATGCATGTCAAGGGTTCTAGTGTCGGGAGCCCTCGATTGAGTAGCTCTGCAACATTGTGTGTGACATGGAGAGCTCAAGTGAAGGTGGGTCCCCATCACGTGAGAGCTTTAGGCCTGGACGGGAGGAATCACGGATTGACTCTGAGCTTTGCCACCTTGTTGCTGGGGAGATGGAGGCCATGAAGGTAATTGAGGAGGAGGAGAGTGGGAGTGCTGCCATTATAGTAAACTACTTGTGGATATCATGGGCATATGCTCATGATCATAGGATGATGATACAATTAACAATAGTGTTGAGGGTTTGTCGAAACACTCGTTTTCGATGAAATTCAGTAAAATCGGTATGACCGCAATTGAGGAATAGTACTACCGTAGCGCGATATGACCGCAATTGAGAAGCGTTATTACCACAGCACGGTATGACTGAATTATAGTTGGCAGTACATTTTTTCAAGAGCGCATGTTTTTGGGAGTTTCTTCTCTCCTGAAAAACGATATGACCGCATTCTGTGAGTGGTACTACCGTAGTACGGTAGTACCGATGTTATATGGCTGTATGACCGATTTTATCCTATTTCGCTGGCCAGCGTGGCGGCGATGTTAGTAGGTTAGGTCAATTTTATGGGTGCAAGATTGAGGAGGCCGACTATAGGGGGGTGAATAAGCGGTTTTAAAAACTTATTTGGTTAAAACCGATTTCTAAAGCGGAATTGTAAATCAAATCGGTTTTTCACAATTAAAACCTAAATCATCTAGTTTTCACTAAGTGCACTAACAATATAAGACTATTGACAAAGAAATCAATCATACTAAGACAGGTAAGCAATTTAATACAAGGAATGTAAATTGCACAAAGTAAAGCACAAGAAGGCGAACCACGATGACACGATGATGTTTTACCGTGGTGATCGGAGACTTGCCGGTCTCCCCTAATCCACGTTGAGGTAAGCCCAATCACGTTGGACCGGCTCCACAACTTGAGCCAACACCTCCGAGGTAAGTCCAATCACTTGGACCAGCTCACAACTTGAACCAACACCTCGATCCACTCGGGGTTGCTTTTCCTCCACTCCAGAGATGGCGAGTACCAAACCACTCACAAACCGCTTGGGTCTTCTCACAACCTTCTTGTAGAAGATCACCGACGCAACTCCTCCAAGCCGTCTAGGTGTCGGCAAACACTAAGAGTAATAAGTCGGAGACACTCACTTGAACGAATCGAGTGTCTAAGCTCAATGGATACACAATCCACTGCCTAAAGCAACACATGCACTCAGGGTTTGCTCTCTAAGCTCACTAAGTGCAACACATGCACATAAAAGATGAGAGGACTTGCTCTTGGCTCAAAGGAATGTGTAATGGCACCAGCAACACTCCCACAACCGGCCGAGGTGGGTATTTATAGCCCACACATAAAAACTAGCCGCTTGGGAAAGATTCTGTTAAAAATCACCAGTTCCTGGCCGCATCACAGCACAAGGCCTGGGCAGATCAAGACTTGCTCCAACGGCTATAAACTAGCCGTTGGACACATCTAGTCCGACCGCCAACCAACGGCCGGTCGATCGACCAAATTCGGTTAGTCCTGACAACACATGTCGGTCTGACCGCTTTGTAGAGGAATCAACAAATCCAAAAAACACATCTTCGAAAGCCGACGTCCAAGACCGGAGGTCCTGGCCATCCGAACTTAACCTCGGGTCGACCGCTCCACGAAGAACCAACTTTTCCGAAAAACACATCTTCGGGAAATGCCGATCACATGACCACGACGGGTCGAAACAAACCGACCAACACATGGCGGTCGGTCCGGGTTCCTTCAAGGTCATCCGTCCAGAACCAAAAGTTGATTTGTGCAAATTGCTTCAACTCAATTTGAATAACACATTTGCCAATTGATGCAAGATGCAAACAAGGGTTAAAGGCGAGATTCTCAACAAGTTGCAAAACACATTTGCCAACTTTTAGAATCACACCACAAGGAATAAGGTACATGGACTTAAACCATTTGCAAAACAAATTCGCAAACTAAAGTCACATGCTACAAGGATTATGCATGAGTCTCAACTATTTGCAAAACACATTCGCAAATATTGGTAACATGCTAAAGAGAGCTAGAGCAAGCACAACGAGCTAACAATACATGACGCACTCAAGCTACTAGTCATGGTCTCTCTTAATAGTACGACAACCTATACTAGCAATCCGGTCTTTCAACCAAACACTAAGGCCGGTAAAAGATTAGGAACACATCCTTAGCCCTAGCTAGTCATACCTTTTCCTTGAGAATCCTCTTAAAGCTTGATGATGCACATCTTCACTTCAAGACTAGGTCATTGACTTGAACGCTCATCAACACATGATGACTTGAATTGATGATCAACTCATGATCATATCTTCTTAGAGATCTTGATACGCATCAACACATTATGTGTCCTTTACTCCAATCTCTTGACTTCAATATCATCAACACATGATGATCTTCTTCACTTCAAAAACTTGACTTGAACACCATCAACACATGATGATTTCATTTATTCCGAGTCTTGACTTGATGATGATCAACTCATGATGTCATACAAAGTCTTCATCATTATGGAACATAACCTATTCATCCAACTCATGGAAAATGTTAGTTCCAAAAGACAATTGTCATTAATTACCAAAATATACCATTAACTTATAATAACGGGTCTAGATTCTTCAATCTCCTCCTTTTTGGTGATTGATGACAATCCTCTTACAAATAATTGAAATTGAATTAACATGAGTATATATCAACTACACAAGCTTTATATACTCAAGGATACATTTCAAAGTAGAGATCCTTAATATAAGTAGATGGAAGAATAGGATCAATACCAGTGAAATGACAAAACATAGAGTGAACTCCCCCTAAATATGTACATTCATATATATGGAATGAAACAAAATGCACATATTCATGTTTGACTCTTGGTGGGGTTCATTCTATATTTTGGATCCAAAGAATGCAACAATTTAATAATATGACAATTTAGCTCATGCTTATGAGAAAAACATGCATTCATAAAGATCCATAAACCATTTTAGGCAAATAACAAACTAGGTTTTTCCATATAATAGTTTACCCATTTTTAAGTAAGCCCAAAATATTTAATATGTTTTTCACAAAGAAAAAATCTCCCTTACACAAAGGTTCTTGTTGACATTCTTGTCTTCTCTTTTGACACACAAAGGATTTTCAAAGGATTTTTCCATCCAATCAATATCTCCCTCTTCATCTCTTTGAAATATATCCATCCAAAACTTATGATGGCTTCAAACTCTCTTGACCAGTATTTGCAACCAAATTCTTCCCTTTTGACACTAAGCACCAAAAATGTCTCTGAGTTTCCATGTGGATCACACTTAAAAGATAGTCATTAAATATCACTTGGATACCACATGTCGACAAGACTTGAATTTGCAAAGTGCTTGAGCTTCTCTCGCAAAGATCTTCAAAGAAAGCATCTAAAGTGAAGAGAGAAAGAGAATCCACTCGTACACGAATAGTACATGAGCTTGGTCAACAGAGATAAGATCAGCAAGGAATGAAAGTAGATATCACTTGAAGGGATAAGTTGATATCACTTGAAAAGATGAATCTCATTGCCGAGGTCAAGATGATCAAAAGGAGCTATCACTTGAAGGAATATCACTTGATGAATTAAAAATGCATTTCTAATCAAGAAAAGCACTTGAGAGTAGCTTGTAGAGATAACAAGGATCAACTTGGCTTTGGGGAGCAAAGAGAAGGGCTGAGAAAATTGAAAATCAACAAAGCCATGTCTTTGATGGTCCAAATGACCGATTTAAAATTATGCGTTAGACCGGCGGCAAGAATGCGGTCAGACTGGTGGCAAGAGTGCAAATAACCGGCCGAGACCGAATTTGTCACAGATTCGCCTGGATTTTAAGAAAAGAGAGAAATATTGTATTTTGCTCCAAATTTTCACATAATCAACCAAATAAACATATTTGGAGCATTTCCAACTTATATATCCATTAAAAATTCAATTCTTAAATAGTTTTTTTATGAATTAAGCTTTTGTTTTTGCAAATGAAACTTATTTTCATGAATTTCTCCAAAAGATGCCAAAATGAGCAAATGATGAAAATTTGAGCATCCAATTTATGTGTGAGTCATAAATACCATTATGGACCTATTCATGTGAATAAATTTGGCTCAAATGGCAAAACTCGCTTAAGTGCTAGAAAGTGACCACTTAGGTTAAAATAGGATTTTGGACGAGTTTTGAAATAAAATAACTTTTGCTAGGTTGGCATTTTGAAAAACTTTTGAATACCAAAAAGGTTTAGAATAGCCAACTCTAGGTTTTTCCTTATGGGATCATTTTCAAATTCTTTTTAGAATAGATTTTATATAAAAATCTAGTTTATGTAAAAAACAAGATACTATGATCTAGAATTTTGGCTAGAAACTCATTTTCACTTGATATAGGTTTTCCTTGAGCCAAAGCATTTGGGAAACCTTTGAAAAGTATTTGTATACATTTTGCAACTAATTTTTCAAAGGGTTACTGGTAGTTATGAAATTTTTGACTTTTGGCTAAAAAGGTTCAATTTGAAAAACAATACTAGCACTTAATTTATTTGGGCACACTTAGGGATGTGATATACATGATCATGATTTAGCACTTCTCCCTAATGTGCCACTACCATGTTGCTCAAGATTTAATAAAGATGATTTAGCACAAGAGCAAGAACACCCCTTTTTTAAAAAAAGATTTTCATGGAATGCAACCTAAACAAGGTAAAAGGGCTAGATACTTCAATGTAACTACTTGTTACCGAGATTGCATTGGTTCTGACGAGGATATAATAATCCTCATTTTATCTTTTATCTATAACTCCTTAACCAAGTAAATATGACGTCATATGATCCCTAAGTATACCCCTTAAATGTTATAAGGGAAGAGCCTACTAGATGATCGTAAGTTCTTCATCGACCACCCCCATAGTCGTAAGTTATGCTACGACTACCCCATAGTCGTAAGTCTTGCTACGACTACCTTATAATCGTAGGTTCTTCTACGACTAGGTCATTTATGACCACCTTTATGATCAATTAAACCTACGCATAAGTAGGCCCAATTGATTAAGGATTCAAATAATCATCATACGCCGTTACTTCGCCAAGTAATAGCACGTAATGCTCCATTATCTCGTATATAGTCATTAGGCGACGTGGAGGAGTTAATACGCCGGTGATTACTACCAACGGCGCCTACATAGATGTGATGAGGCGCCACTTCACCGGAGAAACCGCCATTCACGCACTATATAAAGGCGGCAATCAGAGAGGGAAAGGGCGATGAGAGATACAAGCACTATCATCTGTAATAGTCGAATTTTTCCTGATTGTTCGTAATACACTCAATACCATACACACACAGGAGTAGGGTTATTATTCTCTCCGGAGAAGGCTCAACTCAGTATAAAATCCCGTGTCAATCTCTGCGTGATTTCATTCTAGGAGACCCCGAATCAAACAATCTTTACGTAAGTTCGGTTCTAAAACACCGGCGGTTGGCGCCGATCGGGGGATCTTCCGTAATCTCTTGTCAACATACTCTCTGCTTTCCAAATCTCATGCACTCATGGCGGAGAATGGAATGAGGAGAACTGGTTCGACTTGGCAGACACGCAGACGTCGACATGGATGCTTGCTCGATTCTGAGCCGAGTGATGACTCATCCGATGGTATCGCTGCCTCTGTGATCTTCCCAGATCCAGGAGACAACGCCGATGGGGTTGAGGAGGATCCATATCCCCACAACAAGACGCCCAAGAGAGGAGTCTACCTCTCAAAGGACAATGGTCAATTTGACCAGACTACACTTAGGTGGACTCACAACACGACGAGAGTTTTACCTCGGTGTCCGAGTCCCCTAAGGCGGTCCGACTTGGTGAGGCAAGTTCGAAGCCACAATTCGTGACTTCACCAAAGATCTCGGTGATTCTCTCTCTCCGTATGACGCTAGAGAGAGCGGGATCAAGCATGCTTTTCCTACAAATTCGGCCATCTCTCCGCAGATCACGCCTGCCAACGGAGACGGTTATAACCTGGACTTCCCCTACCTGGAGGGGATTACTCCAAGTCGCCAGATGGTGTCTCTCGACGGCTCCTCAAGCGGGGAGGCCTCGAGCGCAAGTGAGAATCATCAACGGGAGGTCTTCGCCCTTCCTCGATCAAGGTCACTCTCCTAGAGACCGAATCGAGACCTCCCGGAAGATCACGACCGCGCCTCATAGCAATGGGCAAGAACACCACCGATGGCGGACACGACCAACACCTTCATGAACGTGAAGGAAATCCTCGACATACTGCGACTTCATTGAGGCAGTCTCAAGAGTCTGACAGGAAGATCTTGAAGCTACTCGACGAAGGAAGATTGCGGCTCAGAAGAGTTTACCTGGGCGCATCCAATATCGGTCAGAGGAAGCTCAAGAACTCCAGCACATTAGTGATTTGCTCAAGAATCCAACTCGAGAGCTCGCCCGAGCGCCGGGGTACGACCTCTTCGTTGAAGAGATCGCACAAAGGCTTCGGTCTACGATGGAAAAGCTGGAAGCACCTCGTCGGCATCATTCAGGAAATCGTAGCAATACGACTTCTTCAGCTACCAGTCGATTGATCATATCACCACAAAGGAATCGACGAAACAGTAAGTCACATCGATCTCCTACTCAGAGAAATATTTTTCGAACGACTGATGATCAACAAACCTATCGGAGAGGTGATCGTTCACCATACCGACATAGGAGTCTGCAGCAACAGATGAACTACGAGGAGTATTCCTCCGAGGGACCGAGACCTATTATAGGTCAGGTCAACCTATTACTGGGTATCGTCGAGTACGACCACCTGATGATATCAACCCTTCTTTCCCGCAGGAGGCGCCAAGAAGTCATTCTCGATGTCGGGCATTCTCGCCCAATCTTCGAACAGTTCGCTGGCCACCTCGCTTTCGACCAGTAAACATGGAGAAATTTGATGGATCCCAAAATCCTATCGAATTTCTTCAAATCTACACAACAAAGAAATCCGGCAAAGCAGGAGGAGGAGAACATGTGATGGCAAATTACCTTCCAACTGCGTGCTCGAAGGGTCCGCTTCGATCGTGGTTATTGAACCAACCACTCGAGTCGATTCATTCTTAGCAACACCTCTGCGATCTTCTCTCGGCAAACTTTCGTGAGCACTTACAATCGCTTCGAAGAAGGATGACTTACACCGGATGAGACAGAACGACAACGAGACCTTGCGCCAATTCATCAAGCACTTTAGTCGTTCGTAATTCAATTCCTAAGTTTCGATTCATCTGTCATCGGGGCTTTCAAGCAAGGAGTCCGTAGTAGAAGGATAATGTAAGATATTGCTTTAAATCCGCCTACCATCACCTTCAACTCTTTGAGATGGCTGATCGATATGCAACTGCCTCTGAGGCGGTCGAGTGGAACAACACAATCGATCAAGAAAATAATACCTCTCGAGAGCTAGGTGATATTGGTAAGAAGAAAGATAAGAAAGCAAAAAAGTCCAAGAACAAGGCGAAGGGTCAAAAACTCCAAGTCGCTAGCCCAAGGAGGTCTTGGTCAGGAATGATAAAGAGCCACGCACCTCCAAGTTACATTCCGACCGAGGCAAAGGTAAGCGCCCGATCGGAAAAATGATAAGCCTAGGTGGTGTCCTTTCCATAAAAAGGAGGGCATGACCTTCATGGAATCGCCGTCTTTCAACGAAAGCTTGAAGACTACTACAACCAAGAAGGACCACTTCCTACTCTCGGCGGTAGGGCAAACGAGTGGTCATAAGACTTCGATGACGAGGAGGAGATGCCGCCGAGATCCGCAACACACCGCCGAGCACATCTACAGAGGATCATCGACATATGAATCAAAGCGACAACTTAAAGTCACGAACGAGAGGTAAACTCCATAGATCCTCCTCTTATCAATAAATTATCGGTGGTCAAGTCACCATCTCCTTTGAGAAGTGTGACTGCTCGATTCCTTCGACTCGACTGTGTCGGTATCCGATCGTGGTCGAACCCACCATCAACAATTGTCGAGTCAATCGAGTTTTGTTGATAGTGGCACTCGTTAAATATTTTATTTACGAGTGCCCGGACGAAATGCAAGTACCAGATCAAGGTAAGACCGATGCGATACTCTTTCCATGGAATCGCACGATCTTCTACTAAACCGATTGGTCAAGTTTCTCTTCCTTTAACATTTGGTTTACCAAGTAATTTCAGACGAGAAAATCTCCTTTGATGTGGTCGATTTCGACATAAAGATATAACGCCATACTCGGACGCCTAACTTTGGCTAAATTCTTAATGGCTACTCATTATGGATATCAATGTATTAAGATGCCAGTCCCAAAGGAGTAATCACAATTCATTGTGACAAGAAGATGGCGATACCGCGATCACCGATCCCTCGAGATGGTTGGACAAATACCACCGAGAAGAAAGTCACCTTCGACTAGTAAGTTGAAGCCTAAAGCTATACCAAAGCCGAACGACAAGGTCAAAGAGGTTCCTCCGACGCAGGGAGCCCTCAAGATCTGCTCACATTGGGGAAACTTCCGACCCCAAATAGGAAGACGCCTCATCACCTTCCTCCGAGCTAACGCAGATGTCTTCATGTGGCAAGCATCCGACATGCCCGAGTCCCTGTGAGGTGATCGAGCACATGCTAGCTTTACTACCGACAAAGTACCAGTAAAACAAAAATTACGGAGATTTGCCCCGATCGACGAGATGCTATTAAATCGAATTGATAAGCTACTTAAAGGGCTTTATAAGAGAGGTCAACCACCCAGAGTGGTTGACTAATCTATAATGGTTAGAAAGTCAAAAGGCAAATGGCGATAAAGCGAGACTTTATCGATCTTAATAAAGCTTGTCCAAAAGACGATTTTCCTTTACCTCGACGATCGGTTGGTTGATTCTACCGAGGTTGTGAAATGTTAAGTTTTTAGATGCATATTCGGATATCACCATATCAATATGTGTCTAGACGATGAAGAAAATATCGCATTTATTACACCATTTGGTATATTTTGCTATGTCAAAATGCCATTTGGTCTAAAAAATGCCGCTTTCTTTTCAACGCTTGATGCAAGCAACTTTTTCATCTCAGTTAGGCCGAAATCGAGAAGCCTATGTTGATGATCTAGTTGTTAAAAGCATCAAGAGACTTAATCATATTACTGACCTACAAGAAACATTCGACAATCTCATAAAACATCGCTTAAAACTCAATCCTGAGAAGTGTGTGTTCGGAATCTCTTCAGGAAAATTGCTTGGATTCCTAGTATCTATACGAGGAATCGAAGCAAATCCTGAAAAGATCAAGGCCATTCTCCAAATGCGCCCTCCAACCACAAGGAAAGAAGTTCAGAAACTCATAAGGTGCATGGCGGGTTTATGTCGTTTCATCGCACGACTGGGAGAAAAATGACTACCTTTCTTTAAACTACGAAGGAAACACGAAGGTTTTGAGTGGTTAAAAGAGGCAAACACTGCCTTTGAGGATGTCAAGAGGTACCTTACGAGTGCTCCTATTCTGGTCTCTCCGAAGTCAGAAGAAACACTCTTAATTTACCTAGCCGCCACGCCACAGCAAGAGTGCAAGATCGGGTCGAGAACGTGAAAACGCATAAATGACTCGGCTTTACTACGGAGTGAAGTTTTACACGGGCCTAAGGAGCGCACCCTCAGTCCAAAAGCTTTTATATGCCCTCCTCATGTCTTCGAGGAAATCTGCGGCATTATTTTCAGCGCACAAACTAGTTGTGCCATCCGAGTTTCCCTTAGGGCGATCCTCCACAATAGGGAAACAATGGGGCGCATGGCAAAATGGTCACGAACTTGGGGAATTCGACATCCATTTCGTGTCCCGAACGGCCGTTAAATCCCAGATCTTGGCGCAGACTTTGTCGCCGAATGGACAAATCTCAACTCGCTCAGATCCTCAAGACGATTCCCGACCGGTGGGCGATGTACTTTGACGGGTCGCCATTTTAAGTGGCTCGGGGCTAGGGTGGTCTGGTATCTCCAACCGAGAGACCTTAAAGTATGCCATACAATTAAACTTTCGGGCCACTAACAACGTGGCGCGTATCACGAAGGTTTGCTAGGCGGCATACGAAAGCAATGAAGCGCTCTCGATTCGCCGACTACTCGTGAGAGGAGACTCTCAACTAGTCGTGAATCAAGTCGAAAAAGAGTACCAAGGCTCTAATCCGACAATGTCTCGGTACTTATCGGAAGTCGTAAGCTAGAAAAGATTTTTAGGTTTCGAGGCATAATTTATCCTCGAAGGATAATTTCTCAGAGACCAGCCTTGCTCGAATAGCTTCTTCCCGATCTGAAGTACCAAAGGAGTCTTCTTGAACAACTCGGCCATCATCGTCGATGAACCGAGACACCTCCTATTGAGACGGCCTCTCTAGAATACGAGGATACATGGATGACGCCTATCTATGAGTATCTTCGAAGGGTTCAAGATTCAAGACGATCTCGGCGGATCGCTTATCCCGAAAAGCCAAAATGTATACTTTGGTTGAAGGAGTCCTCTATAAACGAGGTATTCAAGGGGTGCTCATGCGATGCATTTCGCAGAGCGAAGGATTAACACTCCTTCACGACATACATGATGGCATCTGTGGAAATCATGCTTCCTACTGTAACACTGGCCTGTAAGGCTTTTCGACAAGGTTTTACCGCCAATAGCCCTTTATGATGCTAAAGAATTGGTTAAAATGTGTGTCTAGTGCCGCTTCATAGCAGTAAATACACCAACCAAATTTCGCATTACAAACAATACTTATCTTGGCCTTTTGCACTGGGTCTCGATATCCTAGGACCGCTCCCCAAAGCTCCAGGAGGTTTCGAGTTCCTTTTATGGCTATTGATACGTTCACAAAATGGATTGAAGCCGAACCTATGACTGGGATAACAACTGAAGCGGCAAAATGGTTTATGATGAGATGCGTGATTACTCGATTTGGAGTACCGAGTCGAATAATTACAGATTATGGTAAGCAATTTTCGAAGCAAAATTTCGTGAATTTTGTGATGAGTTGGGTACCAAGTTGTGTTATGCTTCAGAGCCCATCCCCAAAGTAATGGGGCAATGAACGCAAACGGCCAAATAATGAGAGGAATTAAGACTCGAGTCTTCGACTAGCTCATCAAACGCCGGGGCTTGGGTACAAGAGCTACCCTCTCAGATATGGGTCGTTCAGACGACTACCACCAAGCACAGTGAAACACCATTCTTTCTAGTCTTGAGTCGAAGCCATGCTTCCTCCTAACTAAAGATACGGTCAACACGAGTCTAAACTTTCACAGACTCCAACCAAGAACAACTTCGAGCAGATGATATTAATCTACTTGAAGAAAGGAGAAACCAGCCCTAATTCGCTCAAATAGCCTACCAACAAGCCCTGCGCGAAGATACTACAATCGTAAGGTCCAACCTCGCATGACCTCAGTAGGTGACTTGGTATTGAGGCTCGCCAATCCAAGTCTAATTGGAACAAACTTTCTCCCAAGTGGGAAGGTCCTTACACAAGTGGTCGGTTACCCGTCCAGTGCTCGATGACGATTGGCAATGGAAGACGGCCGAGTTCTCTCAATTCTTGGAACATCGACCGCCACGCAAGTTTTATGTGTAACCAATCATTCGCATAATAAAGACTTAGGTTTTCTCTATCTCTATTGTCTTACTTTTAAGTAGTGCTTTCATAATCTTTCGACTATATTCCAAACACCCAGTTTCCTTTACACTGGTCGAAAGACAGGTAACATCACCTAGTCGAAGTCTCTCCTCTCTGCATGTGGTCCTGCCCACTAGAAGGAGCTTCCTAGTATTGACTCACACTCACTTTTGCCGCCAACACAAAGAGCTCGGGTTCTATTTAGTCGAAATATTTTTGAAAGCCTACTCCTTTCACCTTAGATTATTTCTTCAGTTCTTTTGAAAAATATTCTAAGCAGAGTGCACTTTTTTATATTTATTCAGCTGCCTTTGGTGTATTCGATTCGTCTCAACTAAGTCGGAGGAAGAAACACATCTAGTCGAAGTCTCTCCTCTCTGCACGTGGTCCTGCCCACTAGAAGGAACTTCCTAGCATCGTGCAGTTTCCTACTCTTGATACCAGGACAGACTTATCGAGTCCTCCAAAGAAGGGCGAACGAATTTTTTGAAGTCCTCTGGATGTTTGTTTAACTCAAGTTGTCGTTTCTCGATTTAATTAATCTAGTCGAGATGGTGACATCACCTAGTCGAAGACTTTCCTCTCTCAAGCGTGGGTCCTCGCCCACTAGAAGGAACTTCCTAGTGTCGATTCGCACTAATTTTTTCGACCAAAGGCATGACAATCGTGACCAAAAACTACAAGTTAACCAAACCTCTTTGTTTTCGAAACCCTTTTAACACTATTTACTTAGTTTGTCTAAACAAACTAAACAAATAGTCGGGGCTAGGATAAAGTTATTAATTTGACTTCAATTCTTAGTCTTTCATTCTGTTTTTCATTCGTTAATTATCTTTTGAGTTACTAACTACTCGACAAGATGATTTGCAGGAAAAAAAGATGCATTATATAATACATCAACAAAAGCTTGTTTTCACGGTGTTTTTACAAATCACTCAAGAAGGAGAGCCTAGTCGCATTTCAAACTTTTTTACCGAGTGGTTGCATTTCTTCAATAAGACGACTTGCTTCGCTTGGACAGTCGAAGTCGACTTCGATTGGTTGGACATTAAGGCTGGGGTCATGAGCTTTAAGTTTTGCCAATGCATAACTTATAGCACTTTCGACCGCCTCCTTGATGGACTCAGTTTGATTGGCCTTCAGAGTGGTCACAAGTTCTTGCAAAGTCCCGATTTGTTCCCCAATAGTACTTACGTGAGCAGCTATCGTATCATCTTGAGGAGCTTTTCCCTCAGTACGTAGCTCACCAAGTACATTGTTCAGGAGCGTGATATTATCTTGAAGATTAATCTTCATCGACTCCATGACCTGTTGGGTACGAGTCGAAGCCTCGCGGAGTTGTTTGTTTTTGACCACTTGTTCTAACAAGAATAAAATTGGTCGAATAAATAAACTTCTAGAGGAGAGAATAAAATAGTCACAGGTAAAAGAATTTCTTACCTGCTAGACGAGAATCTAACTTCTTGATTTCCGCATTATGAGAAACGACGGTCTCAAAGATGTCGCTTCCTTCCATAACTTGACTTCATCTCGCTTTGCCTTAGCAATGCGGATAGTCTCGTTATAGATCAAAGTCTTATCCCTAAGTTCATTTTCGAGTCTTCCCGCTCAAGATCCATTTCTAAAAGAAGAAACGAGAATTAGAAAAGGAAGGAACTCAGTAATGGACCGCAGAAAAGAAATGCTTACGATCGGCGAGATCTCACCTCTCAATTTCTTGATCCTTCTCTTTGATATACGAAAAAGCTCGCGAATAACCACAGTTTTTCCTTAACTTCATCCCGGTTGTCTCATATCATTTTCTTTTACGAAAAGAAGTGACGATCGTAAAATCAACAATATAAGCAATCCTAAGTCCAAAGACTTCATCGTTTATCTTTTCCTCGCATCTCTTCGATTCAGAGTTAGCTTCTTTAACCTTTCTCAAGAGGAATTCTACTTGTTCACATAGCTTTCTCGACTCCTCTTTTTGATAATCGAGCGAGTCGGCGAGAGTCTTTTTCACGCTTTTTAACTCAGAAGGTTAAAAGTGGACATGAACATTATTAAATTGGTTGTAAGCTCTCCTACAACCATTGATCCAACAGAAGTTCTTCTCGACTACTGGATCTAGTCGTAAGTTCTCCTACGACTAAGCATCCGTCGTAAGCCTTTTTTGACTAGTATCTAGTCATGAGTTTTTCCACGACAAACCCCGTAAGCACTATATAAGTAGTCAAGTCGAAAACGACTATGAAAAATAGTGACTTACCACCTCTCGCTGCTTGCGAGTTCGCTTTTTCCGTGTCATTTGTTTAGAAGTTGTCGGTGATATTCACCAACAACGCAATTTGCTCTAGAGCTTTACGCAAAAGGAAAGACAAGAAGAAACAAGGGAAGATCACATATATAAGTATGCTTAAATACTTACACTCATGGTTGATCGAGCAAATATTGAGTAAACCAGCTCTGGATGCTTCAGCTTGTCTACTCTATCGACCTGATCCCACCAAACCTTCTCAAGACGCCATTGTCAAAAGTGTCCCTCTATTGGGAATGTCTTTGGGATGAGGACTCGATGGCGAGATCTAAAGCGTAAGACCCTACTATAGAAGCGAGGCCAAAGAAATCGAATAGAAGTTGAAGTATTCCTCATCTTCCGATTCTCAAATTGCAAAGATCTCTTTGGGTACCGTGAAGGAGGTTTGCAACAATTTCCTTCCTCGCACGGTGGTCGTGTACATCTCCACCTTGGGCAGAGACTTCGCGATCGCCTCTGCTGGTCCCACGACCACACCAAAGGGTCATGGCAGCTATTTCGTGGTTGTAGCCGCTACCGAGTGGTTATAGCCGCCACCTCGGCGATTGCCAGGCCGCTACCTCGGCTGACCAAGGTACAACTTCAGCGGTTGTGACAACCGCCTCGAAGCCACGACTTCTTCCACCACCCGGCAAGATGATCCTTCGACCACTCCATTGTCGCCTCCTATCGCCGAGAGGCGGAAATGGGCTTTTCGATAAAAGCCACCTCGGGGGCGGAGAAGTCGAGCTAAAACAAACAAAAGGATAGCAAGTCAAATTGTAAAAACAAAAGGTAAATGATGTTCTTACACTTTAGCCTTGCTTCACATACCTCTGATCCCGGACTTGATCGAAACTTTGAAGCCATCTTCCCGATGGAAGGGTTCTTCGACTTCTTCGCTACAACCACGCCCAGTCGTAGCTCAAGTTGGGGAATAGGCTCGCCACGCCCACGCCTCGGGTCGTGGATCATGAACAGGACCATCTCTCGGTCTCCGACTTTCCGGAGGGCCGAGATCGGTCTCGACCACTCCAAGAGCAAACTACACCTCAACAATAGGGACCGGATCAGTTGTCCTTCACAAAGACATAAACTCCTTCCAGCTTCTTTTTTCTAGTTGCTTGACAAAACTAGAAGTGGCGTAAACCGTGAAAGCTTTCTTGTCATAATAAAAGGTACCTTGGCCTTGTGGGCTTTGGCGCCTAAGAGGTTCTTCAACCTCCACGGCCTCCTCACCGCAATGCTTGATCTCGCCATCTTCTTTGTGGTCATGTCCTTGGTCTTACGGATCTTGCGTATAAGAGGTTCTTCATCCTCCTCGACTTCAGTTGTTTCGACTTCAGTTTCTGCTGCGACTATGCGTGCCGCAGACCTTAACGAGGACCTGGTCGAAACGAGGGGACTTGAGCTTGATCCTCCTTGTCGATTTACTTTTGAAAGTCGACGCTTTTTACTTGGGGAGCTAAGTCTTTGTCCACTATCGCCTCTAGCCAATGGTCATCGATTCGACCTCTTCGTCATCCCTACGGTTTTCCATGCCTACTTTCAGAAGAAAAAGCAGAAAAGAAGAATCAATGACCAACAGAAGTTTTTCTCTGACCAATTACCTAGTCGTAGCTTTTCTACGACATGTCCTCGATTGTAAGATTTTCACGATCACTACCTAGTCGTAAGTTCTTTCTACGACTATAAAGTCCTAAGGATAAAATCAGCTTTCGATTACCTTTAGGCGCTCAACCTTTTCCTCTCATGGACAAAACCGCAAGGATTTGAGGAACCGCCATTCCGTGGCGGGGCTTCACAAACGAAGTTTGACTCGACGCCAATCTCGCATGTGAAAGATCGTAGATAAAATAGATAAAGATACTCGATTGATAATTTCAAGAAGACCAAACCGAGAGTTAATTCAAAAACTACTTACCCTCATCGTAGTCCCTGGTCTGTCTTTTGGCCCCGTACTTCCACATAGGAGGTACTCGCTTCTTCAAAGGGCTAATTCGACGTGTGATGAAATCCTTCACCACATGCCATCCATCAACCCCTTCTTTCAAATCCTTAATAGCTTGAATATAGGGGCAATTACCGATATCTTGTGGAGTCGAATCCGACGAATATTTTTTTAATGACCTTCCCTAGAAGGTAAGGTCGTCTTCGAAGGTGACTTTCCAAGAAACCACCTCTTCCTCCATCCCGCCACGAGGACCTGGTGAACATCTGGATGTACTCCCTCGACTTCCCGCCATGGAGCTTGCATCACGACTTCCGGCTATTCCACATTTGTCGAGCCATTCCGTAGAAATACCGAAGAGCTCAAGGTCCGCTGAATTCCTAAGCACGCCACGAGATACACAAATACGCCAAGATTGTGATGGAATTGGGACCAAGGTTCACCAATTCCACCTCAAAATACTCGAGTATCGCAGTAAGAAAGGGGTGAGCAGCAATCGAGACCACACTCACAAGACGCTCGAAGACGGAATTTGTCCATCCTCCCCGACGCCATTCTTTGCTTGTTCGCCGAACCACTCCACGAGAACTCTCTCTGGAATCTTCCCAAAGATTGACAAGGGCTTGCATCTTCGCCAGATCCATCTCCGACTGCCCACTCGGAGACTCTCCCGCCATTTCTCTCGGAGGGGAGATTCTTGATTGAGTTGGTGGCGAGAAGACAAGAACTTGATGAACAAAGGGATGATTTGAGGAAAAGTGTGAACCCTAAGTCTTACCCCGTAAGTATTTATAACCGCGTGCCTTGGGCCGAGGCGTGGTATTCCAAAGGTTGCCACCGCCTTGGGAACCGCTTAACAGACAAAGCTAATCGGTGTCGCTTTGAAATTCCACAACGGTTCTGCTCGAGAAAATCAGTTTGCTTTTACACCTCAAATGAAATTACTTCCTTGGTTAGATTCTTTTTAACCAAAGGAAATGTCAATCGGAAAGGTTTGTCTTCCGATCACCATGCTACGACCACCTCGTGATCGTAGAAATGTTCTACGACTATTTGATAGCCGTAAGCAATTTTCTTGACCAAGCATACTTACGTCAAAGTAGTATACTAATATCAAGAGTTTTTCCTTCGACTATCTTTCTCGACCCTCTCGTGGTCGTAAGACCAACTATAACTCCTTAACCAAGTAAGTTGCTTTCACTTGAAGTCAATAGATGATGAGGATATAATAATCCTCATTTTATCTTTTATCTATAACTCCTTAACCAAGTAAATATGACGCCATATGGTCCCTAAGTATACCCTTAAATGTTATAAGGAAGAGCCTCTTGGATGGTCGTAAGTTCTTCTCGACCACCCCCATAGTCGTAAGTTATGCTACGACTACCCCATAGTCGTAAGTCTTGCTACGACTACCTTATAGTCGAGGTTCTTCTACGACTAGGTCAATATGACCACCTTATGATCAATTAAACATACATGTGTAGGCCCAATTGATTAAGAGATTCAAACAATCATCATACGTTGTTACTCGCCAAGTAATAGCACGTAATGCTCCATTATCTCGGTATATAGTCATTAGGCGACGTGGAGGAGTTATCGCGCGGTGATTACTACCAACGTCGCTGTTACAGAGATGTGATGAGGCGCCGCTTCACTTGGAGAAACCGCCTCCTTCACGCACTATATAAAGGCGGCAATCGAGAGGGAAAGGCGATGAGAGATACAAGCACTATCATCCGTAATAGTCGAATTTTTCCCTAATTGTTCGTAATACACTCAATACCATACACACACAGAGTAGGGTTATTATTCTCTCCTGAGAAGGCTGAACTCGTATAAAAATCCCGTGTCAATCTCTGCGTGATTTCATTCTAGGAGACCCCGAATCAAACAATCTTTACGTAAGTTCGGTTCTAAAACACCGATGTGTTCTTGATATGAAATGATCATCCTTAAGCTTGGCTTCAATTTTTCATATGGTGGAATCCACCTCTTCATGAGTAAGCCAAGCCTCCAATGCATCTCTAAGTACCTATTTATCATTTAAGCACCTTTTGGTACCCAAACTCGGTTGGGTCCTTGAATGTTAGTCACAAGATATTTAGGCACCCATATGGCCTTCGCAATAATCTTTGATGAATTAACAATTCTAGCAAACACATTGCCATTCTTATCATTCCTAAGCAAATAATCATTATTATAAATAATAGGCTTAGGAGAGATACCTTTGGGGCAATCCTTACTAAAATGTCCCTTCTCCCGGCAATTGTAGCAAGCTAGGCTCTTACTTCCGCTTCTTGTCTTCTTATCTTGCTCATTGCCGGCTTGACTCTTCTTTGATGACAATTGCTTGTCATTTAATTTGTTTGGGCACACCGAGGCAAAGTGACCCTTCTTGTTGCAACCAATGCACTTGACATTCTTCGTGTGTCTTGCATTGTGCCTTGTCTTGCTATTCTCCTTCTTCTTTGGAGTGAAGCCAATTCCACTCTTATCTTGCAAGCATCTTTGCTTGCTCAATATCTCATCGAGAGTGGCCTTCCCTTTGAAGCTTCTTTCCAAGTCATTAGTCAATTTCTTGACTTAGGCCTTAAGCTCTTCATTTTCCTCTACATGATTAGTATCACAAGACATAGAGGAAATAGAAGTATTTTTATTAGAGTTGCAAGGCATATATAGCAAGTCATCACAAGAAGTAGATATGCTAACCTTAGATGAAATGCAAGGGTTAGCAACTACACATGGCATATCATCTAATAAACTACATGTTATGCCTATATCCACTTTGGGCTTATTAGCTCATTTAGGAGGAGAGTTTCATGTTCACCTTTTAGAACATCATAATTATTTTGAAGTAAGGCATACTCTTTCTTCAAAACTTTGAATTTTGATTTCTCCTTTCCTAAATACTCATTAAGCTCCTCAAGCACATCCATCAACTCATCATATGAAGGCTCATCATCATCATTTACCTTCTTATTACCTTTTGCCATGAAGCGATGAGGTGATGTGGATGGAGTTGAGGACTCCTCATTGTAGGAGCTAGAGGTTGAGCATTCTTCTCCCGACATCCATTCTTGTATACAATTATCATTAGTAGAGGTGGACATTTCATAATGATCTTGAATATGGGTCCACATCTCATGAGCATTCTTGAGATTGCATACTTCATTGAAAACCTCTACACTCAAACCACTAAATAAAGCGTTAATTGCTTGAGCGTCGAGATGTAAGTATTTCTTTTCCTCATTGTTTGGAGCAAGAGGATCCAATGAAGGAGAAAATCCCACATCTACAATCCGCCAAATTTTAGGGCTCATGGCCTTAAAATAACAAGACATGCAGATTTGCCAAATATCATAATTTGTGCCACCAGATAGAGATGTCTCACCGAGATACACTATATTACTAGTCGTCATCCTTTACTCTCTAGACGGTTAAGTCTAATAAATGAGAGACTAAGCTCTGATACCACTTGTAAGATCGAGGAGGCCGACTAGAGGGGGGGTGAATAGGTGGTTTTAAAAGCTTCTTTGGCTAAAACCGATTTCTAAAGCGGAATTGTAAACCAAATCGGTTTTTCACAATTAAAACCTGAATCATCTAGTTTTGACTAAGTGCACAAACAATATAAGACTATTGACAAAGAAATCAATCATACTAAGATAGGTAAGGAATTTAATACAAGGAATGTAAATTGCACAAAGTAAAGCACAAGAAGGCAAACCACGATGACACGATGATGTTTTATCGTGGTGATCGGAGACTTGCCAGTCTCCCCTAATCCACGTTGAGGTAAGCCCAATCACGTTGGACCGGCTCCACAACTTGAGCCAACACCTCCGAGGTAATTCCAACCACTTGGACCGGCCACAACTTGAACCAACACCTCGATCCACTCGGGGTTGCTCTTCCTCCACTCCAGAGATGGCGAGCACCAAACCACTCGCAAACCGCCTGGGTCTTCTCACAACCTTCTTGTAGAAGATCACCGGCGCAACTCCTCCAAGCCCTCTAGGTGTCGGCAAACACCAAGAGTAACAAGTCGGAGATGCTCACTTGAACGAATCAAGTGTCTAAGCTCAATAGATACACAATCCACTACCTAAGGCAACACATGCACTCAGGGTTTTCTCTCTAAGCTCACTAAGTGCAACACACGCACATAAAAGATGAGAGGACTTGCGCTTGGCTCAAAGGAATGTGTAATGGCACCAGCAACACTCCCACAACCGGCTGAGGTGGGTATTTATAGCCCACACACAAAAACTAGCAGTTTGGAAAAGATTCTGTCGAAAATCAACTAGGCCCAGTCGGGGCAGAGGCACAACGCCGGCCAGATCAAGATTTGCTCCAACGGCTATAAAACTAGCCGTTGGACACATCTAGTCGACCACCAACCAACGGCCGGTCGAGACCGATTAGCTTCGGCCATCCGGACAACACATGCCGGTCTAACCGCTCCGTAGAGGAATCAACAAATCTAGAAAAACACATCTTCTGGAAAAAGCTGACCAGGTCCAAGACCTGGAGGTCCGGTCAGTCCGAACTTAACCTTGCGGTCAGACCGCTCCACAGAAGAACCAACTTTTCCAGAAAAACACATCTTCTGGAAAATGCCGATCACCATGACTGATCGGGTCCGGTCAGACCGCCAACACATGGCGGTCGATCCAGGTTCCTTCATGGTCATCCGGTCCAGGAACCAAAAGCTGATTTGTGCAAATTGCTTCAACTTAATTTGTAAAACACATTTGCCAATTGATGCAAGATGCAAATAAGGGTTAAAGGCGAGATTCTCAACAAGTTGCAAAACACATTTGCCAACTTTTAGAATCACACCACAAGGAATAAGGTACATGGACTTAAATCATTTGTAAAACACATTCACAAACTAAAGTCACATGCTACAAGGATTATGCATGAGTCTCAACTATTTGCAAAACACATTCGTAAATATTGGCAACATGCTAAAGAGAGCTAGAACAAGCACAACGAGCTATCAACACATGACACACTCAAGCTACTAGTCACGGTCTCTCTTAATAGTACGACAACCTATATTAGCAATCTGGTTTTCCAACCAAACACCAAGACTGGTAAAAGACTAGAAACACATCCTTAGCCCTAGTTAGTCATACCTTTGCCTTGAGAATCCTCTTAAAGCTTGATAACACACATCTTCACTTCAAGACAGGGTCATTGACTTGAACGCTCATCAACACATGATGACTTGAATTGATAATCACCTCATGATCATATCTTCTTAGAGATCTTGATACACATCAACACATGATGCGTCCTTTACTCCAATCTCTTGACTTCAATATCATCAACACATGATGATCTTCTTCACTTCACAAACTTGACTTGAACACCATCAACACATGATGATTTTCTTCATCCCGAGTCTTGACTTGATGATGATCAACTCATGATGTCATACAAAGTCTTCATCATCATGGAACACAACTTATTCATCCAACTCATGGAAAATGTTAGTTGCAAAAGATGATTGTCATTAATTTCCAAAATATACCATTAACTCGTAATGGCTGGTCTAGATTCTTCAATGGGTTCTAGTGCATATGTGTTGCATAATGCATGTTTTGACTAGCGTGGGTCATGTTGAGAAGAACTTGTTCCCGGAATCAATTTCTTTGTCTATTGTTGTGCAGGAAGCTTGGAGGTCAACGACGGTCAACGGCTAGGATGATTGGGACTAGGCTTGGAGAGCTGAGGTCCAGGACGATCGAGAATGCCGGATGTTGTCAGTGGACTCAAGCATGGCGCAAAATGGACAAGAATGACCGAACGGGAAGTTCAGTGTGACTTGTTGCATCAAGCGATGTGAGGGTCGGTGTAAGTGCTATGGTGGTTTTGGTGGGAGCCGGATGGGAGAGATTTGCCGACATGAAGAGAGCCGTTTGATCAATCTACACATGGCGAAGCATGAGATTGCTTTATGAAGATTGTACTCGGTCTTTGGAGAAGGATCGAGAATGGGTATTTTGGTAACTTCACTAAAATATTGCCTTGATGGCTTTTCGTTAAACCATGGCACAAGATGGTGTAAGGAGAGGTGGTTTAGGTCAAGAGAAGATAAAGACGATGCTTTGAGATGCGTGCATAAGTGAAACCCGTTTGTGTGTGGGATTAATGAGTGCCTGTTTTGGGTTGTCTCTTTAGAAGCTAGCCTCCACTATAAAATGGGAGGGTGCAGGTTGTGCACCTCCCAGCCCTTGTACCTAGAAACCCTAGTTTGTCTTTTAGGGATAGGAGAGGAAAGTGGAGAGATTAGGGTTCTTGAGAGGTGTATTGATTGAGTACTCAAGTGTTGAGCCTTTGTTCTCTATGGTGGAGTGGTTGTAATCCAACTTCAATATCAAATCAATCCAAGCAAGATTCTTCAAGATGAGTTTCTTCTTGTTCTTGCTCTCTCTTTGGTGATTGTGGGTTTTTGATGATCCTTTGGTTTTCCTTTAGTTTCTTGCTAATATATTCCTTGCTATGACATGTAGGAATGTATCTAAGATCATCTTGACCATCTTTTATCCACGAGCAAGTTATAGGATCAAAGTTTGATTTTGGCCCTTTTTTTTAGCAACTGTCACTCAAACGAAAAAAGGCTGAAACTTTGGCAATGATCTTTATGATCTTTGATTGGAATAGGTTCCTAACATCATAGAAAAGGTATGTTTCAAGTTTCATGAAGTTTGGATCATCGTATCAAAAGCTGAGGCGATTTTGGTTTTTGGTTTCGTGTTGATTTTACTTTTCACGCACTGGTACTGTTCATCCTGGTAATACCACTGCTATTCATCAGTACTGTTCATTGTACTATTTTTTACTATCTACTGTAGTACCGCTACTATTCATCTGGTATGACTGCTACTGTTTGTCGGTTTGAATTTTGGTGCTTTTAGTTGTTGTGCATTGGGGGTATCGATTAGATTCAATACAAGTCTTCTGCTATGCTTGTACATTGATCTTCATAGCTTTCATCGCTGTTAGAGTAAAAATTAAGTTGAATCCGATCAAGGTGAAAAAGAGATAGTGCTCCTATTCACTCACCTCTAGTCGTCGTTTCGGTCCAACAAGTGGTATCAGAGCCCGATTAGTTCACTCTTGATCTTAACCAGTCACTGAACTTGACGATTAAGAAGTACTCCACCAAGCCGCATGTCTTCAATGGGCTCGACTATGTCTATTGGAAGAATCACTTGCGTGTCTACCTTCAGAGTGAAGGTCAAGCCATATGGGAGGTTGTCCGAGCCCCGTTCGTCTTGCCCGTGGTTGCTACGCAAGCCTCAGCAGCCCTCTTGGCTAACAACCACAAGGCAAAGAACCTCCTATGTGCCAGGCTTAGTAGACAAGAGTATGATAGGATCTATCACCTTGAGACCACGCACGAAAATTGGCACACCCTCGAAACCTACTATGAGGGCTCGTCCCAAATCAAGCAAGTACGCTAAACGGTCTTCAAGCGAGAATACAATAAGTTCGAGATGCGTCCTGGAGAGAGCATCAATGATGTATTCACTCGCTTGAACAAGGTGCTTAATCAGTCGAGAGCGATCGACATCGAGTATTCTCAGTCTAAAAATGCCACCACCTCTTGGCTGCAATCAACACCAAGGAGTATGAGATGAAGGCTACTGCCATTGAGGAGAATGTCAATCTCTTTAATCTCACTTTAGAGTTGCTCTATAGTAAGCTCAAAACTCATGAGATCAAGAGGGTTGATCATCCTAAGAAGGAGAATATGGCTTTAGTAGCAGACCCTCTCAAGAGAATTTCTGATGGCTCTTCTGAATCTTCCTATAGATTTTCACTTGCTTGCTTATCTGTAATCCATGAAGAACTTGAAACTATCCCTGAGCCTGAGCTAGCCCTCCTAGCCAAAAAGTTCATACGGACCTATAACAATGTGAGAAACAAGAAGAGAGGTGGCCCTATGACATACTGTAACACCTTGATTTTCAGAGCCTTTTTGAAAATTTCAAAGTAAAAAGAACCATTTTATTTTGATGAGAATTCAAAGCTTAACTTAAGAATTTCATAATGGATTTCAATTGACTAACTCAAACTTCAACTAAAACTCTGGAATGGTTGGTTGGGTTTGTTGGAGCTTTGGTGATCTCTCCCTTTTCTGGCTTGATTTGTTCCTTATTGGTCCAGACCTCCTTAGGTCTAGACCTCCCTCTTTGGTTCTACTCTGGCCTAAACCTCCCCAGGCCTAATCTTTCCCCGGATTCATTTGAGTTCCTTCTACACTGTCTCGAACCCCTCCATGTTCACGTGAACTTCCTCTTTGCTCTGATCCATGTAACACTCTCTAGAAGTTCCCTTCTCTGCCAACCCGGTATTACCGCCCTCGACTCACAGTATCCACGTCCTTCAGGACCTCTCTGTGTACTTTAGGGCCTCCCTCTCATTCATTTGGACCTCCACATGTCCTCTAGGACCTCCCGCTTGTTAGATCTGGCCATTAAGACCTCCCCTTTGGAGATCTTAACCATCCGCACCTCTCCTTGTTAGATCTGGCCGTTAAGACCTCCCTTTGGAGATCTTAACCGTCCGCACCTCCCTTTGTTAGATCTGGCCGTTAAGACCTCCTTTGAGATCTTAACCGTCCGCACCTCCCTTTGTTAGATCTCGCCGTTAAGACCCCTTTGGAGATCTTAACCGCCTGCACCTCCCCCTTGTTAGATCTCGGCCGTTAAGACCCTTTGGAGATCTTAACCGCCCGCACCTCCCCTTTGCTAGATCGGCCGTTAAGACCTCCCTTTGGAGATCTTAACCGTCTGCATTCTCCCTTTGCTAGATCTCGTCATTAAGACCTCCCTTTGAGATCTTAACCGTCCAGACCTCTCCTTTGTTAGATCTGACCGTTAAGACCTCCCCTCTGGAGATCTTAACCATTTAGACCTCCCCTTGATTTGATCTGACCGTCAGGACCTCCCCCTTGTTGTGTCCTTTGGACCTCCTGTCCGCAGTACCTCCCCTCACGCTTTGACTAGCCCCATTTGGCAGTCACACTCCCCTTTTTTTATCCTTTGACCGTGTCCTTTGCGCATAGGAGTCTCCCCACATTTAATGCCTGTTGTATCGCATTAAATGCTTCTACCTTTTTGCAGCACCCGTATTGTTCTTTTGTCACATCTTTTGCCTGCTCCCATTGTCCTTTTCACCAACTCTTGAACATGTGTACCCATGGAAATCTGGGTGGCTCTGGCTATATAAGCTTGGGCAGCCCTTTCCCTTTACCCTTTTGCTCATTTTCACTCTCTGGACCTCCTCCTGAAGCTTCGGACCTCCTCCAGCAAGCTCTTGGACCTCCTCCAAAGTTCTCTGGACGTCCTCCTGAAGCTTTGGACCTCCTCCAACCCGACTTAGCCTCTCTGTTGGTTTTATTTTGGGGTTTCATTAAAGTTTCTTTGGATCTTATTTGAGCTTTATGTTGAGTTGCTTTGGTTTCCTCGTGTAGATTGTGAAGACACTGAGGAGCAAGAGCTCTCCGAAGAAGAAGACATCCAGGCCTTTGAGCAAGGCAAGTTACACTCTTGATCATACCGCACCCATTATGTCATCCTATATATGTTCCGTTTTAAATGTTAATGTATACTTACTTTACTAAGTTATTTCAATACCTGTCTTTAAATTCGTAGCTATACTTAAATCCTTTGTATGGCCACTGTTGACCTTGAACCGAACATTTTGTCACCATAGGAAAGACTGGTTGGTACATTAGTATGAACCGGGATCATTTGAAAAACTTGTGCTTAGTCTCGCTTAGACCAAAAGTATTTGATTGGGAAAATTTTACCAACATGACCAATGCTGTCAAAATAATTTAAAACCATGGTATTGGGTTGTCATGGAGGTTTTGTAAATATTTTGAAAAGCAAAAGAAAAGGAAAATGGATTTGGACTTGGGCGAATTGGTTTGCTTGGCTAGTGCAATGTTATATGCACGGATTCAATCCTGGGTAAGGTTGAGGTCTAGGGGTTTGTGGTGGTCGTCCAAGTCAGTTGAGGACCAGCCTTTGAGCGTCCCTTTGCTATGCCTATAATGGGCTATGCCTCACCGTACAACCACATGTCTTCAGAATGGGGCGCGGGACCTGGCCAATTAATTTGCAAAGTTCCACCGCGCTTGTTCTACTTTGATGTATGGGAGGTCTTTCATGGCCTATGGTCTTTCATAACCTATGTTTCCCACTGGCGCAAGAGGGGACCCCGATCCTGCGGATTTGTATCCAAGGGAGGCGAAACCTTAGCGAGGAGGGACTGTGGTGGAACAATGCATTGTAAAGGCCTTGTCATGAACTCTAAACCTCCTACCTTTGGCAGTGAGAGGTGGCATTAACGAATGCCAAACAAACTAGAGGAATCATGTCGTGTGGGTAAAGTGTACAACCTCTGCAGAGTGAAACCTATTCGAATAGTCGTGTCCACGGTCATGGACGTGCTGGTAAAGACCACTCAAAGTTAGACTTGGTTTTGTTTTCAAAAAAGACTTTGATAAACTGGTTTCGGGATTTCTATCCCATGGGTATGGGCAGGGAGCCTTGTGACATGAGGGTATCCTTCACCATCTGATGATGAATGCTATCCAACTGAAAAATTGAATTTGGAAAATGAATTTTAGTTATTGTATAACTGCCTTGGAACTTAGTATATGTAATTGAAAGAAACTTGGCTTTACACAAATCAACCATAAAAGCTCTCCCTTTGATATCCATTATGCATGTCATTCTGTTATGTGACGGGTGTAACTTGCGAGCACGGTTGTTGTGCTCATTCTTGCTTGATGGATGAATTGAGCAGGAGAGGACTTCTTTGATAATGATGAGGACCAGATCAACTAGGTCGCACCCTCCAGCCAATTACCTGTGGTGTATTGGATGGTCTTGACTTTTGCTTCTGCTGTGTTTTTTTTGCTCTTGTTGGCTTGTAAACAAACTTTGTAATCAACTCTTTTGCTGTTAATGAAGTCTCGTATGGATGTATGTTATCACTTGTAATTGCTGTGAGAACTAGCCATTGATCCTTGGGACTGGTTCGGATCACAAGAGGGTTAGGGCTTCTTCAAGTCCCATGACCTCCTCGGGTTGGTCTCTGGACCTCCCCTAGGTTTGGTTGTGGCTCTTGGGGAGGTCCTCAGCCTCAAGACCTCCTCGGGTCAGTTCCCTGGACCTCCAGGAGGTCCGGCTGACCTCCCGGGAGGCTGGGTGGACAGCCCGAGAGGTCCTTAGACCTCTTAGGAGGTCCCGTGGACTCCTCAGGAGGTCTTGAGGACCTCTCGGGTGAAGCCCTGGCCGGGTCGCCACACATACTATGAGTGTAGAGAGCTCTATCACATCCGCGAATCGTCCCAAGCTGAAAGGGAAGAGCAACCACAAGGAGGAGAAGGCAGCTTGGAGGAAGCCTCAAGGGAACAAGTCCAAGTTTGATGCTGCCAAACTCATGAAGGCTACTCACCGGGTTCTTTCCGCTTTTGGAGAGCAATCCATGAGTGATGTGGACTCCACGAGCGAGGAGGACAAGAAGGGGGAGCACCCTTAAGAGAAGAAGAAAGGGAAGACAAATGACTTCACTGGCATGTGCTTCATGGCCAAGGGTAGAAAAAAAGCTTGAACCTTGCGCGCCAGCTCGGCTCGTTAAGGGTTCGGCTCGGCTCGAACTCGGCCCCTGAACGAGCCGAGCTGAGTTCGAGTTGGCTCGCGAGTTGCTCGTTAGGAAAATCAGCACGATTGACTTGGTCACTTGATTGAGCACCAGCCACCACACCAGGCCAGGCGGCCCAATGCCCCAAGCCGACCAAAGACCCAACACCATAAGGCCCAAGCCCCCAACCCCCAAGCGACCAAGCCCCCAACCCTAAGCTGCTCCCTACACGACCGCACTCCCCAATCCCCACACTGCCACGGCCACGCGCCCATGCCCACTAGCAAGGCTGCAGTCTCCCACCCTAGCTTCGATCTGGGCTGGACGATGGCTCTGCTCTCCCAATTCACCTCACCTCCTCACGCCTCCCGCCCGCCGCTGCCCGCTCCCTCCTCGTGCTCGGCCTCTATGTCCATTCCAGAGTCCACCCCCTAGGCCTCCACTTCTCCCACCTTCGGGCACCGCCCAATCTCCTTCGGCCATCCCCGCCCCAACTCAAGGCCACACGCGGTGACACACCCTCTCCCGCTCATTCGGCCTCCGCCTCCGGGATCAAACCGAGCTCGAGATCGGAGTCCAACACCGGCATCCAAGAATCGAGCCTGGAGTCCAAGATGGATCAACAACCAAGCTTGGAGTCCAAGAACTACGGAGGGAGGAGGTCGTCCGCCTCCGTCTCCATTTCACCCTCTTCCTTAACACCGACACCCGCTAGAAAGCCGCCTCACCCTGGCCAACCAGCAGGTCCGGCACCGACGCCTATTGTGGCTGTCCCCTTGGTGAGCTCTCCTCTGACCTGGATTATCCATTGAATTAGATTTACATGTTGGATTATGGCTAGGTTTAATGAGTGACAGTGAGAGCTTAGTAAATGGGAAGATTTGTAATTATGTGGGAACTGTAAAATGAGTGCACATTGAGTGTAAACGAGTGATAGTGAGATTATCCTTTGAAGCTTTGCAATTTGTAATCTTCTACGGGGATTATGGCTAGGTTTTGCAATGGGAACTATAAATGATTGCACATGGAGTGATTGAGTGGTTTATGTTCTGGTTGTGGTTTATGTTCTAGTTGTATGTGGTTTATATTTCCAGAATGCTTTTCTACCAACTTAAATTAGTATGATCATTTCCAGAATGCTTTCTAGATTCCAAGATCACAAGTTGGCAAGACCTTTTGTTTGGTGGAGGATAGGTTGACAAGATCACAAAAAGATTTTTTGTTTGGTGGCCAAGTTCATTCAAGAATATGCATGGATGTTTATTGATCTGCATGGACTAGTTATGAACTTAGTCTTGATATTATTGATCTGCATGGACTAGTCCATGAACTTGTGATCTTGTGAAATTATGAACTTGTGATCTGCACAGATGTTATGAACTTTATTGATCTGCATGGATGTTATGACTGATATTATGGACTTTGATATTATTGATCAAAATTCACAAGACATTTTATTGATCTGCATCTGCATGGACTAGTCACTACTAGTTCATTCAAGTGATATTATGAATTTGTGATCTGCATGGATGTTTTTTTATTGATTTGCATGGATATTTTATTAATTCTGGATGTCAATTCAATAACGAGCATAACGAGCCGAGTTCGAGTTTTTGACCGAGCCAGGCTCATTTTCTTAATGAGCTTTAATGAGCCGAGTCGAGCCAGCTCGTTATCCACACCTATTTATGGCCGACTTCGTCGACATTGATGATATCGATGAGGTACCTTCATCCTATGAAGTTCCCTCTGCTAGATGTGATACCATCTATGAGCAACCGCTTAGCTAGGTTAAGACATTAGAGTTCACCATGGTTAGGAATAAGGACTTAGAACTACAAGTTGATAATCTGACGCTAGAACTTGTGAATGCTAAGAACCTTGATGTTGATGAATGTTCATACTGCCATACTTTACACTCTGAACTTGCTAAATTGCAAAATACTCATGATGTTGTTTTGCACTAACTTGAAAATGCTAGGACTGAGTTAATTGAAGTTAAATCTACTCCATGTGAAAAATGCTTAGAATATAGCAAGTTGGTCGCTCGATAAATTGAGTCCAAAGACTTGCTCTTTTCTCACGAGAACGTGAACATGAAGTAAAAGACATGTTAGAAACAGTTAGAGCTAAGTATGCCAAACTTAAGGACAAAATTAATTCTGCTCCTTATGCTTCATGTGAAGCTCTTAAAATTGAAGTTGTTATTCATAAGGAGAAGCATGCTAGAGCTATTAAGGCTAAAACTTGTGAATCATGTCTTAACCTTGAAAAAAAGAATGCTTATCTTAAGGATACATTAGAAAAATTCTCTAAGGGTAAGAAATAGTTAAACAAAATTCTTGATAAGTCCAAAACTCCTTATAAGAAGCAAGGGTTATAATACAACTTTGCTCAAGACAAGTCCAAGCCAAATGTTATTCAAGTCTTGGAAAATGGCTTAGTTGAGTTCAAAACCCAACTTGCAAAAACTCTTTTCAAATCTGCAAGTTTTGCCCAACCATCTGTTGAGTCGAAAGGTGCTTCTCCCAGTGGTACCAAGTACTAGTACACCTATTGCAAGAAGGATGGACATTTACTTGAGTTCTGTTGGCGTAGGTTGAAAAATACTAAAAAAAATCTTCCTAGACTTTTATCTCATCAACCTAGAGCTTTCATGAGATATGATCATCTAGAAAAGAAGAAACCTGGACTAGAATTTGTTTCACATGCTTATCATCATCATGTTCCTAGACAGGATGCATCTCATGTTCTTGTAACCATTGTTCATGATAGAACCTCAAGTAGAATCAAGGCTAGCAATTCTGCTTTACATACTTCTCGCAGACATGTGTCTCAGTATTGAGTTTCTAAGTCATGTTTAACTAACCCTAATATTGAGACACATCAATCTTTTATGCATTGATTTTTAGGTTTGCCGCGGAAGGGGGAAGAACACGTGGTTCGTCGACTCTGGATGTTCACGTCACATGACTGGAGACTCAAGATGGTTCACTTCCTTCACGCGGTCGACGGGTGATGACTTTATCATCTTTGGAGATGATACACAAGGGCAGATTGAATGAACGTGATCGATCAGGGTGAACGACAAGTTCATCCTGAAGGACGTCGTCCTTGTGGACAAGGTAAGGTACAACTTGCTTTCTATCTCGCAACTTCTTGATGATGGCTATGAGACTAGGTTTTGTAAAAATACTTGTCGTGTGCTTGATTCAATTGGTGAGCTTGTCTTTGGGGTTTCTAGAGGTGGTAGGATCTTTGGAACTGATTTTTTTTGAATCTCTTGCTGGACCTCTCAAGTGTTTAATTGCATCTTCTTTTGAGCTCTGGCTTTGGCACCGTCGTTTGGGGCACATCGGTTTTGATCATCTTATGCGAGTTAGCAACCTTGATCTCATGAGAGGTTTGCCCAAACTCAAAGCCGTCAAAAATGTTGTATGTGCACCCTGTAGGCAGGGCAAGCAAGTTGCTGCCGGTAACATCCTAATTTTCTGAGCTTTTAAAAATATTTTGAACAGTTAGTAGTTGGAAAATTCACCCTTGAGTTTTTATTTTATTTTATTTAAAGCTTAAACATGGACTTTCAGTATCAAAACTATTTAATATGATTAAAGTCAACACCAACAATTGTCAAAACTATTTTATTTGGGTTCTATATGCTTAGATATATTTTCCAGAATTTTTCAGAGTTCATTTGCTATTTTCTATTAGCCAATTTGATTTACTGTATTTTCTAAAAAGGAAAATCTAATTAAAATCTCAAAAAAAAAGGTTTGGGCTGAAACCCAACCCTATTCCGCCTCAGCCCAGTCCGGTGCGGTCCAGCGTGCTCGCCTCCACTAACATGTGGTCCCCACATGTCAGTGTCCCCTTTCACCTCCGCGTCGCACCCAGTCCCACTTGCTAGCCTCACCGTGTCGTGTGCAACGCAATCTTGTCTGAGCCTCAGCCGCTGACGTGTGGGTCCTACCGGATCTATTGTTCATTGTCTCCGAATCTGTTATGATTCGATCTCCGCCGCTGCGTGCTGTTTTGGGCGTTTGTGCCCTGGACTCTCCCGAGCCGTCGGGTATAAAGGGAGGGGTAGCCCTCGAGCTCCGCACCTCAACCCTAGCCGCCGAAGGAACTCGAAGAAGAGATTGCGCTACCTCCAACTTCGACGAGCCATTGCTCTACCATCAGTGCCGCTCGAGCTCCATCGTTGCCGCCGTTGACATCGCACGGAGCTGTGCTTCGCCCTAGTCACCTTGGTTCCGCCGGAGCATCATCGGAGAGCAGATCCCGACGGGCCCATAGCCCTAGCTCCACTTCGACCTCGTTGCCGGCCCGCTCAATTGACCTTTTTCACCCGTGAGTGCACCGACGGGTTCGCCTGAGCCTCCTCTACCTCCTAGTACCTCCTACCGCCGGTGAGACGCCGTCAATCGCTGACGACCTTTACAACTCAAGCCTCGTCGTCATTTTGTCAACATGGTCGCTGAGTCAGTCGCTGCCTCAGTGCCACATCAGCGCATGTGTGTGCGTGTCATCCTGTGTGGCGTCCGTGTCAGCGCCACGTGCGCGCACGCGTGGCACACCGAAACCCCACCCAGATCTAACTCCCGTAGATTCAATGCACGGTGGACCGTGTGTATGACAGTGGATCCCATTGTCAGGTCCACTGTTTTGTGAGCCCATGAACCCGTAGATCCTAGGCCAAGTTTCGTGAACCTAGCCCATGGACCGAGGGCCCACATTGTAATACCCCGAATATCAATTAGGGAGAATATTATTCGGAGAGGGAATTTATTCAATATTCATTAGCAAATGCAATAAGGAAAAGAGAGAATAATCAATTGAAAAGGGTCTTTCTGCAAAGAATCACCAACCTGGGCTTGGGCATTGGCCCAAAAGGCCCATGTTGGGCCAGCCAAGAGGGAGGGGCACCCCCACCTCCTAAACCCTAATCGGCCCCCTCCTCTCCCCCCATGCGCCTCCACCCCCATCTCCTCCCTTTTCCTGGCCGCCGCCCTGCCTCCTCCCCTCCCCTGCGCCATCATGCCATCCCCTCTCCTAGACGCCTCCTCCTCCTCCTCTTTGGTGCTGCCCCGAGCTGCCAACCAAGGTGAAGAAAGGAGGGAATGCCCTGAAGTTGCTTCGGCCAAAGAAGAAGAAGGGTTCTCATGGGGATTATTCGGCAATCTCCTATAGTTCTTCGAGGGTAATGATCGATGTTCTTCACTTGTTGAATCGTAGTAGATGCATATTTTGCCATGTTTAGTGGATCGAAGTCCCGCTGCGATTAGATCGGATTCTGTCCAGTTTACTATGCGACTGTTTTCATGTGTTTAGAGTCCAAATTAGAGGATCTCATCTGCTAGAGTTATGTGGGTTTCGTTCTCAGCTTTTCGTAGACTTAAATATCACTCAATTCTGAGTTACGGTTTAAAAGTGATGATGAATTCTTTTTTGCTGTCCCGAAAGTCTGACGAGAATTGACAGTCAGTTTGTTTATTAAAATATGATTATGTTAGAAGCTGATTCGGAAATGTTGCCCAAAATGAATTCTATAGATAATTCCATCAGCTTTCAGGACTGTTAAAGAACACTCTTTTGGATTTGTAGAACAAAATTTATGTATGTTTCAATTTGATTGTTCAGATTGTATGTCGTGTTCGACAATAGATTTGACCTACGTACCACATTTTGTTAAAGGCAAAATCTGAGTATCATGCCAACTAGACTTTTGAAGGTTATGTTATTATCTTTCCAAAATGGCAAGAATCTTTGATTTTTGTTAATCCAATCAAAAGTTATGATTATTTCTTTACTGCTGTTTAGTTCTGCTAGACAGATTATATATTAGACTTTTATCTGAATTTTAGCCTAAGATTTTGGCCGAATTGGAGGATTCAAATAACTAGACTATTGTGGAGGTTTTTGTTACCTTTCCATAGGATATGAGATCACTCCGTTTTGAGTATCAGAGCAATAGATATGATGTTTTTAGTACCGCTGTCCAATTTATCATCCTGCTAGACTATCGGTTAAATTGGATAGAACAATTATACGAACCTTGGGTTTAGGAAGATGAGTTTAAGCGTTGCGATTAGCATATTATTCACATTGATTCTTATTCAAGTAATTAAATTGTGTAGGAGGAGAGGGTTCGAGGCTGGTCGTTTTGTCCTTGCCTCTTAACGCATCGTAGTTAGAAAGGCAAGTACAATTGAATTGTCTTGATTGTTGTTTGTTCCACTTGATTGATGAATATGCAACGGGTAACTCCAGTATTACTTGTTTCCTTCATAATTGATATACCATGATTCTTCGATAATATGTTTACGTTCAATATATTTATTCGTTTCTTCTTTCATGTTCACCCACAGGAGTGGGTAGTGAAGTCCCATTATTCCAATATGGGCAAGTACATTGTGTAATGTACTGCTGTTGTTTGTTCATAATGTTTTATGTTCATGCCATGACTGAGTACTATGGTCTGTGAGTAGGTTTCATTTATTTCTGTTTTGTTCCATGTATGTGAATCATACTTCTTGATTTTTCGTCTTACAAATTCATATATTCATTCATTCATACATTGTTCATGGTTCACCCACGGGAGTGGGATGTAAAGACCCATCAATTCCAGTATGGGCATGTAAGACCTACCATTCCAATGTGGGCAAATTTGGATTTCTGTTATGAAATATTCTTCATACGGGCCTTAGATCCCCGTATTTTGATAATGCGGGCATGAGTGAACACTGACGGCTGTTCACTGGCTATACCGGTATAAGCAGAATTGGAGATCATGCATTTCATTCATTCATATGGTTTCTGCCATTATGCATTCGAATTCTATTCTATGATGTTATGTTCTTATTCATTCATTCCACCTTCGAATTATATTCTATGATGTTATGTTCTTATCCATCCATTCCACATTCGAATTCTATTCTATGATATTATGTTCATATTCAGCCATTTTACATTCGTATTCTATTCTGTGATTGATATGTTCTTACTCAGTTTTGTTCATATTTTTCTGTTGTACTTGCTGAGTCGTGGATTCATTCTTGCCGCGTTTATTTGTTTTAGGTAAACATTGAAGACGGCATGCTTGGGAGGGAATAGTCACAAATCATTTATTCACTTCACATTATTTACTTGTTAATTAGATGAACTTGTTATTACCTTTCATTCGACAATCATTGGATTGTAATAAATGGAGTTTGATGGTTGATGTCAACCTTCCTTATGATATAATTGAATTAGTAATTGCCTAAGATCTTCATATAGTCTATTGATAGGTTTATCATGGATGAATCAATATGATTAGGTAATTAGAGTTTGATATGTGGTTGAATTCTAATTCAATTCTTATCATCATTCTATCATTTGTTGATACTTATATGTTATTAGTTGATAAATTGCTTTGAAATTATTTCGAATTGTTGATATATGTTAGACTTCTAGGTAATATCTTGTCTTCCGCATAGCCAAGGTGTTACACACATGTCAGCCTCAGAGCCTTTTCTTCGGATTTATTTTAATTCAGAAAAACCCAAGGCTGACGTCATATTCCAATTTTTCAATAGAAATTTAATTCGAAATAATCTAGAAATTCCAATGTAGGTATTTCTTTAGGGTTTGAACTTCCAAAAGCCATATCTTCTTCATCCGAACTCCGATTGAGCCCATTCAAATTTCTAAATTCGAGCTCTATTTTACTGAGATTTTTATTTAATTTTTGGAGTTTGTTTTCTTTCTATTATTTATTTATTTTTGTTTATTTGCTTCGTTTGCGAGTAGACATTGATTCTTCGAGGAATTTTGAAGAAGGAGTGCACCAAGATCAAGACCAGTACCAAGATCTATTCCAAGGCAAGTTGTAACTTTGATCATATTGCACCCAGTTTTCAAAATTTCTTTGATTCGAATTAATGCATTTACTTTAAGTATGTATTTAAATACTTTTGGGTTTAGTTATTAATCCAATTTGTTTATATCCACCTTGTCCATTGTTATGTCATGATCCTTGTTGCCCTAGATTAATTGGTTCATTATTAGTTGGTATTATCGTAGCACCAATGTGGGTTGGTTAGATATGAGTAGATTGCTTAGCCATGCAACAAGTCATCATTTCATGTGAGTTGCAAATATGAATCTGACAAAGTGATTATGGAACTTTGTGATAAAACTGTGTGTATTGTGTGCTATTACTCGTTGATAGCATGTGTTGCACTTAACCAATAGGATGGGAAAGGATTTAGACTGAGGCAAGTGGTGGAAACTCTATGATATGGTGGAGCTTAGTGCTTGGGATTTGAAAAGAATGATTGTTTAGTTAGAAATTGGAAGTCTTGTCTTGATCAATTAAGGACTTAACTTTGTGCGCCATTGAACTGAGCCACGGCTGTACGACCACATGTCTGGTATGGGACGGGCCTAACCTAGTAGGTTATGGAGTCTCGACATTGATTACTCAGGTAGTAGGTTAGGCTCTGTGTTAGGGTGGATGTGTGTTTCTGTCTCCGTGGCGACTCACATCACGGGACGGTTCGTCGCTTCCCTATCCAACGGTGTGCATCGGACTAATTTCCTCTGTGGGCGTTGGTACCGACAGTAAAACACATCGGGAGCGTCGATATTTGAGATGAAGTTTTCAAAAAGTTTTGTTATGATTAGTGCTAGCTACACTGGTTATATCGTGTGGGTAAAGTATACAACTTCTGCATAGTGTTAAACAAATCTATTCTAATAGCCACGTCCGCGGTCATAGACATGCTCGGGGATTTCACACAAGGGTTAGATTTTCATAAAACACTTGGGAAGGGAGCTGTGTTATCTAAGTCATATGGCTGTGTGAATAATTTGTTTAGGCTTTGTGTCTTTGCGAAAACAACTGTTAAATTAATATTGTTTATTTGTTTTACATTGTGTTTTCATCTATTATTCACATTCAATTGCAAATATTGCATTTCTGCAAAAGGACCACAGAAGCCATTCCTTTGCAATAAGCCATCATGTATACATTGTATTCTGTGATATGACTTGCGAGTACGGTTGTGTATTCATGCTTGCTATAATCAATCAACAGAAGTGGAGGAGTCTTCGCCCGCTTTTGAGGAGGAGTTCTATGAACGTGCTGATCGCTAGGTCTTGATCCCAGTCGGTTTTGCTGTGGTGAATCAATGGGTTACCGCTGAAGTTTATTTTGTTCCGTTGCTGCTTATTTCATTATTGCTAGCCCTGTGAGGTTTAATAAATGCAAACTCGACCTTAAGGTCACAACATTTATTTGTTATTTAAATTACTCATTTATTCTATTATTTGCCTCGTGTGGATCGATATTCATCTATGTTGACACTGTGTGCACTAGCGTGATCCTAGACTAGTGCGTTATACACAGAGGGCCCAGAATTGCATTTTTGGGTCTCGACACCGCTTCACACCCTTCGTTGACTATGGTCATGACTGATGGACCAGGACAATTGCTTCATATGGATACTGTTGGTCCTGCTAGGGTTCAGTCAGCCGGTGGCAAATGGTACATTCTTGTCATAGTCGATGATTTCTCGAGATATTTTTGGGTGTTCTTTCTTGCTTCGAAGGATGAAACTTTTTATCATTTTCATGGTCATGTTCTTCGCTTGGCTTCTGAACTCCCTAGTGCCTTGAGAGCAATTCATAGTGACAATGGCATGGAGTTCAAGAATGCCTCATTTGCCTCTTTTCTCAGGCTTTGAACGTGGTATTGAGTATCGCCTATTCTCCATACATCCCTCGACAAAATGGCATGGTGGAAAGGAAGAACAGAACCTTAGTTGAAATGGTTTGGATGATGCTAGATGAGTATAGCACTCTGAGGAGATTCTGGGCCGAAGCTATTGCTACAGCTTGCCATATTACCAATCGTGTCTTTTTTAGACCGTCATTGGGAAAGACATCATATGAGCTTTGGTTTGGTAGAAAACTCTCTGTTTCTCATTTTTGAGTTTTTGGAGCCAAGTGTTTCATTCTCAAGACATGAAACCTAGATAAATTTGAGTCAAGAACTTCTGATGGTTTATTTCTGGGTTATCCTACACATTCGAGAGGTTTTTGGGTTCTTAATGTTGAGACTAACGTTATCCAGGAGATATGCAATGTCACATTTGATGAGACTAGCCCTAGAGCTAGATCAAATGTTTCAAGTAACACACAGGCAACGGAGAGTAACTTTGTAGAGGAAAATGATGATGGAGTCGATGATGGTCTCCCGCCTGCTGCTGCTACATCTGCCGATCCAATTGAAGAACCTGCTTCCACTAATTCACCTTCAGTTGAGGCTCCTGCTGCATCTTCATCATCAATAGTACATGCGGAGGTAAAAGAGGTGTTTTCTCCCCCAGGCGCTCCACTTCATATTCAAAGGCGTCATCCTCCAGATCAGATGATTAGTCATCTTCATGAGCGAGTCACTCGCTCTAGGTATCACAATCCGAGTCTCTACTCCTATTCTGTATTTGTTGCTTCTTTCGAACCCCGCGATATACCACATGCTTTATTTGATTTGAGCTGGGTTAATACCATGCATGAGTAGTTAGAGAACTTTGGGAGGAACAAGGTCTGAAGTCTAGTAGAACCTCCTAGTGGTCATAATGTTATAGGAACCCATTGAGTGTTAAAAAATAAACAAAGTGAGGATGGTTCTGTGGTTCGAAACAAGGCTAGATTGGTAGCTCAGGGTTCTAGCCAAGTTACGGTGTTAGACTTTGATGAGACCTTTGCTCCTGTTGCTAGATTAGAAGTCATTTGTATTCTACTTGCATTTGTTGCATCTAAGGGGTTTAGGCTGTATCAAATGGATGTCAAGAGTGCATTTCTGAATGGTTACATAGAGGAGAAAGTGTATGGTAGGCAACCCCCAGGCTTTGAGAATCCCGAGCATCCACATCATGTCTTCAAGCTATCTAAAGCCTCGTATAGTCTTAAGCAAGCCCCTAGAGCCCAGTATGATAGGCTTAAGACCTTCTTGCTTAAGAATAACTTTACGATGGGTAAGGTAGACAAGACCCTATTCATTCTTAGGCATGGCAATGACTTCCTACTTGCTCATATTTATGTAGATGATATTATCTTTGGTGGTTCTTCTCATGCTCTTGTTTCCAGTATTTCTAAGACCATATCCAGGGAATTTGAGATGAGTATGATGGGAGAGCTCAACTACTTTTTGGGGCTTCAAATCAAGTAATGCAAGGAAGGGATCTTCATCCATCAGACAAAGTACACCAAGGATCTGCTCAAGCGCTTCGAGATGGGTGATTGCAAGCCGATCGCTACTCCCATGGCGACTTCGACTGCTTTGGATCTAGACGAGGAAGGAGAAGCCGTGGATTAACGCGAGTACCATAGTAGGATCGACTCCCTCCTCTACCTGACGGCCTTAAGACTGGACATCCACTTCGCAGTCTGCCTCTGCGCGAGGTTTTAGGTGTCTCCGAGGACTTCCCATCGCCAAACCGTCAAGCGTATTTTCAGGTACCTCCACTCTACCCTTGAATCTGGCATTTGGTATTCCTACTTATCTTTCTTGTCCATTCGAGGGTTTTCTGATTCTGATTTTGCGGGTTGTAGGTTAGATAGGAAGAGTACCTCAGGCACTTATCACTTCTTAGACACTTCTCTCATCTCTTGGTCTTCTAGAAAGGGTCCTCTCACAGCACAACCAACTACGGTTTAATATGTAGTCTGCCGCTAGTTGTCAGAGTCGATTCTGTGGATGGTGTCCACACTTAAGGACTATGGGTTAGCTTTTGCTAGTGTTCCTCTTCTCTGTGATAACACTTCTGCTATTAATATTGCTAAGAACCCTGTGCAACATTCTAGGATCAAGCACATAGATATTCGCTATCACTTCCTTAAAGACCATGTAGAGAAGGGCGATATTGTGCTAGAATTTGTGGAGTTCGAGGCTCAGTTAGCTGATATCCTCACCAAGCCTTTAGAACCAACTAGGTTTGCCACCTTGAGGAGTGAGTTAGGGGTAATTTACCCCCATGGGTTGGTTTGAGGGGGAGTTGGTTCTCTTCTAAGCTTTCCTTGTTCATTTGATATTTCCTTGATCTTCTTCTAAACCTTTTGATCTTTTTGATCTTTTTAGGCTTTTGAGTTTTTCATGCATCTCATTGTATCATATTGCATTCATACGAAAATCACAAAAATATGCATTGTAATATAAGCTTTACTGCTTGTCATTTAAATTGATGAAGCTTTACTTATTACCCTCTAGAGCCTTAGTATTTCAATTCTTGCTCAATTCCATGTCTAGTTCATTGACTTGCTAGAATTATCATGCTTTCACATGTAAAGCTTAGTATTTGATTAATGAGCTAGAACTTTAAAACAACTTGAATTGAAAATTGTAATTTGTGGATCTTTTAGCTAGTTGCATAATTAGTGATCTTTTTGTGACATTAGCCATGTCAAAACTACTTTGTTAGCTCTTGAATCTATAATTGAACATTCTTTGAGCTTCTTGTTCCTTTGTGAATCTAAAATTGTTCTTGTGTAAAACAAATTAAAAAATCAATCAAAATTTTAAGGTTCTCATGTGGTTAAATTATGCCAAACAATTCTCACGAGATTGCATGTCAAAGACATAAACATGGAGATAGTTTGATGATCCATATGACCTTATGGGGACTGCTTGTCGAAATTGACATAAACCTCAAGATCTGTCGCTCTGGTCGAAGCTTAGAAATAGTTTGTGGATGATTCCTAGTTTAGGATCTTCTTCACTAAGATAGACTTTTAATCAACGTCAACATTAATTGCAAATGAAAACTATTGTAAAAAATTTGGGTGATTGAGGTACCTTTAGCAAAATAATTCATTTTAGGGCTTTTTGTCTCTAGAATGGTCTTTGTTAGCTTCTTGATCTCACATTGACATCCTGTCATGGCCATTACCACTTTAGGATCCTTTTTGATGAACTTGCTATTTTTGAAGCTTTGCTTAACTTGTGAAAATTTCATCGCATCATTTTGAGCCTTCTAGCTCAGCTTTCATATACATGTTTTAACATGATCTTGATAGCACTTTCAGGCTTGATGTGTTTTGAGTAGTAATATAAATGCTAGCTTGTTCTTTTGGGTAATCTCTAAAGCTTCTTGTACTAAAAATTGAAAATATCAAAAATAAAGCCACTCCATTGCATTTCATGCATGCTCTTTCTTATGTTTTCCCCTCATTTCTGCATTTATCATCTCTGGATGAGAGGAAGACGTGATTCCTTGATGACCCCATTGTCAAAGGGGGAGAAGATATAGCAAAATGTTAAAAGGGAGAGCTATTTGAAGGAAAAGAGAGAAAATAAGAATTTTTGAAGAAAAAAGATGATCATAGTGAGGGGGAACATCAAATTTGCATTCTTATGATCTTATTGCCATTTCTGAACTTGAATTGCAATTCTTCGAACCTTACAATGATCAAAGGTCAAATTGAATAATTGTTCTTTCATATGGATATTAAGTGAGATTTTTTACTCTTCTATGGAAATTGAAGCTTTCTTGCTCTCTTTTGTCTTATCTCACTTGCCTATGCTATTCTGTAGCCAACTTGGTCTTTTCCTTTGCGTTCTCTTGCTGTTGGATCAAGTTGTGCCTTTACGCGAAAACGTTGAGTGTTTTTTCGTTTTCAAATCTCAAATTTTATTTTTTGGAAATTGCCAATGTGTTCATCAAGGGGGAGATTGTGGATATGATGGGGATATGCTCATGATCTTAGGATGATGATACAATTGGCAATAGTGTTGAGGGTTTGTCGAAACACTCGTTTTTGACTAAGTTCGATAAAATTGGTATGACCGCAATTAAGGAGTGATACTATCGTAGCGCAATATGATCGCAATTAAGAAGCGATATTACCACAGCACGATATGTCCGAATTCTAGTTGGCAGTACGTTTTTTCCAGAGCGCATGTTTTTGAGTAGTGAGGGGGAACATCAAATTTCCAGCACGACATGGGTCAAGTTGTGAAGAACTTGTTCTCGGAATCGATTTCTTTATCTATTGTTATGCAGGAAACTTGGAGGTCAACAACAGTCAACGGTGAGGATGATCGGGACTAGGCTTGGAGAGCTGAGGTCCAGGACGATCGAGGATGTCGGGTGGAGTCAGTGGACTCAAGCATGACGCAAAATGGACAAAAATGACCGAATGGGAAGTTTGGTGCGACAGGTTGCATCAAGCAGTGCGGGAGTCGGTGCAAGTACTATGGTGGTTTCGGTGGGAGCCGGATGGGAGAGACTTGCCGACATGAAGAGAGCCGTTTGATCAACCTACACGTAGTGAAGCATGGGATTGCTTCATGAAGATTGGACTTGGTCTTTGGAGAAGGATCGAGAAGGGGTATTTTGGTAACTTTACCAAAATACCGCCTTGATGGCTTTTGGCTAAACCACAGCGCAAGATGGCGCAAGGAGAGGTGATTTAGGTCAAGAGAAGATGAAGATGACGCTTTGAGATGCGTGCATAGGTGAAACCCGTTTGTGTGTGGGCTTAACGGGTGCCTATTTTGGGATGTCTCTCTAGAAGCTAGCCTCCACTATAAAAAGGGAAGGTGCTGGTTGTGCACCTTCTAACCCTTGCACCTAGAAACCCTAGTTTGTGTTTTAGGGATATGAGAGGAAAGTGGAGAGGTTAGGGTTCTTGAGAGGTGGATTGATTGAGTGCTCAAGTGTTGAGCATTTGTCCTCCATGGTGGAGTGGTTGTAATCCAACTTCAATCTCAAATCAATCCAAGCAAGATTCTTCAAGACGAGTTTCTTCTTGTTCTTGCTCTCTCTTTGGTGATTTTGGGTTTTTGATGATCCTTTGATTTCCTTTGGTTTCTTGCTGAGATCTTGCTTGTTGTGATATGTGGAAATGCATGTAGTATCATCTTGATCATCTCTTACTTATGAGCAAGTTATAGGATCGAAGTATGATTTTGGCCCGGTTTTTAAGCAACCTTCACTCAAACGGAAAAATGTTGAAACTTTGGCAATGATCTTCAGGATCTTTGATTGGAATAGTTTGCTGACATCCTAGAGAAGGTATGTTTCAAGTTTCATAAAGTTTGGATCATCATATCAAAAGTCGAGCCGATTTTGGTTTTTTTTTCTTTCAGGTCGACTTTTATCTGCTCACGACTAGTATCGTTTCATCAAGATGACCGATCATCGCCCATTAGTACTATTCATCAGTCCGAATTTTGGTGCTTTTAGTTGTTGTGCTTTGAGGTCTCAATTGGATTCAATACAAGTCTTCTGCTATGCATGTACATCGATCTTCATAGCTTTCATAGCTATTGGAGTAAAAATTGAGTTGAATCTGATTAAGGTAAAAAGAGATAGTGCTCCTATTCATCTCCCATCTAGTCGTTGTTTCGGTCCAACACTACTGTTGGGAATAGGACCCCTGTCATGATAGTCTTCTAATTCACTCAAGAGGTCAAAAAAGGTTGCAAAATCATAGCTTGAATCTAATGCCTCTGTTGGCCTAATGGTAAGGCATCCCCTGGGGAAGGCAAGAGTGAGGTCAGAAGCCCAGAATCCAAGTTGGTCGTGGTCGAAAAGCTAGGTGCCAATCCACATAATGGAACAGAAGATGCTGGGCTCGATAACCCAAACCTTGGTCCGTTTGTTCTTAAGCATGGAGACTTGATTGCCTCTGATAATCCATGGCGAGCACTGAAATATGCTCTCCATGCAACCAAGTCATTCGAGAGATGCACAGGTGGAAAACCAAACTTTAACTTGGTGATGAGGTTGCATGTCGTGGCAGCAATCTACTGCAACTTGGGACAATACGAAGAGGTTGTACTGTACTCATGTTGATACCTCGAGATCCCTATAATTGAGGAAGGTCAGGAGCATGCTCTTGCAAAGTTTTCTGGTTGCATGCAATTGGGGGACACCTATGGGATGCTAGGCCAGACTGCACTCTCACTACAATGGTATGTTGTGGGGCTCAAAATTCAGAAGCAAACATAGGGGGAGCAGGATCGAAGGGTTGGAAATGTGGATAATATTTTAATTCCAGATTTTAGTATGAGACAAAGATCACAAATAACTAGAGATGCATAAAACAATATCAACAGCAGGCAACTCATTGCACTTCTAAATATACACAAAGATATGACTATAGCATAATAGAGTGGTCTTACGACCAACTTGAAATCTCAACTGATACTAGGCTATCAAAGAACCAAGCCTAAACGGAGCATTATTTGGTCATGCTCCCTTATCTGCTCATGAGCTTTATAGAGAATGCCCTATTCTCATGAACTGTGACCGCACAGTTAAACTCAAGTAGGTGTATTCATTTTAGGTATCTTGTAGGCTAATACCTTTTTCCCTCATTGAACACTAGAATACATTAAGGCTTTAAGCCATCCTTCCATACAGTTAAGAGTACTCTGTCTATTAGAACACGGGTACATATATTATTAAAATGTACTCTCTTGTCCAAACATCAACTTGTTTTTCCCATTACCTAAGTCACGAGATCTCCGATCAAGAAGGTATGGGTTACTATTGAGTTGTAACTCCAATGGGCCTCATTCCCATGTCCATAGACGCTACAGAAATCGCTTTTCGTGCTAGCCCCTTTGTGAAAGGGTCTGCCATATTTTTCTCAGTGCGTATATAATTCACAGTAATCACTCCAGAGTTCCTCAGTTTTCTGACAGATTTGAGCCTACGCTTCACATGTCTAGAGGACTTCATGTTATCCTTAGTACTTGTAACCTTAATCAGTACTGTTTGGTTATCACAGTACATTAGGATTGCCGGTATTGGTTTATCAACTAGTGGCAAGTCCAACAGAACCTCTCTAAGCCATTCATCCTCAACAGTAGCTGTGTCTAGTGCTACAAGTTCTGCTTCCATGGTTGACCTCATCAATATAGTCTGTTTACACGACCTCCATGAAACTACAGCACCTGCTAGAGTAAAGACATAAGCACTTGTAGCTTTGATCTCATCTACAACAGAGATCCAATTTGAATCACTATATCCTTCTAATACAGATGGATACCCAGTATAATAAATTCCATATGATGTTATGCCTCTCAAGTAGAGCAACACTCGCTCAAGTGCCTCCCAGTGATCATCTCCTGGGTTAGAAGTAAACCGACTTAATTTGCTTACAAAATAATATGTCAGGTCTTGTGGCACTAGATAGATATATAAGAGACCCAATAATTTGTGAATATATTAATTGAACTTTGTCTAATCCTTAATTCTTTCGAAGGTTAACACTAGCATCATAAGGAGTTGGAGAAATCTTGTAGTTCTCAAAACCGAACCGACTCAAGATTTTCTCAAAGATAATGAGATTGGTTTAAAGTGATCCCATCCTTATTTTTTATCAATTTAATATTCAGAATAATATCCGCCTCTCGTAGGTCTTTCATGTCAAAGCATCTTGATAAGAAAGATTTGACATCGTCAATAACAGCAGTGTTAGTCCCAAAGATAAGTATGTCATCGACATACAAATACAAAATCACTCCTTGATCTCCGACCACAATGATAATATACACAATTATTTGCCTCATTCACATCAAAACCAGCAGAAGTTAAAGTTTTATCAAACTTGTCGTGCCATTGTTTAGGTGCTTGCTTTAGGCCATACAAGGATTTGATTAATTTATGTACCTTATTTTCCCCGTCAGAAATCACAAAACCATCCGGTTGTTTCTATATAGATTTCTTTCCCAACTCTCCGATTAAGAAAGCCGCCTTTACATCCATTTGATGGATGTGTAGACTATGGGAAGAAGCTAATGCAATGAGCACTTGAATGGTGGTCAATCTGCAACAGAGAGTAAGTATCAAAATAATCCCTACCTTCTTTCTCGGGTATAACCCTTGGCCACATGTGAGAACCCGAAAAATCAGACTAATCTAAAAACAATGCTAATCACTAATTAGTTGTAAAGTAAATTTTTCTAAGCACTAACAAAGCATAACTTCAGATTAATATTAATCGCATCGCTAAACAATTTCATATAAGATAATATTATAAATAGTTCATCAAACATAATTTACAGTGCAAATATCACTGCAAAAATAAATCAACAATATAATCTCGGAGTCAATTACAAAAGTCCATTACAATCAAAGGTAAAACATTTAAATACAAACTCGAAGTTAAATTACAATAATTCATTCCACCAAAGCAACAGACAAGAGTTTGTTACAAGCAAGAATAAGACAATAGTTCAATACCCGAATTGATTACAAGACTCTTTACAATAGATCAGTACATATATTACAACCTTGAGTACATTACAGAAGATAAGAATAAAGTATTGCATTGCATGTCGTAGAAGCCCTCCTTGTAAGCTTGTCCATATATCGCCCGCCCATCAAACCTTTGCTCGATTCACATTTCCATCGTTCGCCAACAACTCAGAAAAGGATTATCAAACCTAAAGCGTTAAAATAGAATTAGAATAAAGAAGGTTTCCATCGGATCGCCTAAAGTCCCTCAAGGTTCCCAGATCAACCTAGGTTAGTCGGCACCATAGCCCTTCAGTAGGTCTCATCACCTGACACTTTTAGAATTCGACACCCACATCATCCCGACTTACCTCAACCGTAGAAAAATCTGGCAAGGCCTTATGGACCAGTGGCCCATTCATTTTTCCGAGTCCAACGCCCACTTTCCATTTTACCGACTTACCGTCCGCAGTAGAAACACGAGTGAGCAGTGCAGGGAGCTCCCCATGGACAAAAAGGTCAAAAGGTCCATAACCCAATAGCCCACAGTGAGAGAGAAGTGGATAAGACAAGGGCAAAAGTGTCATGCACAGGGTAAGGAAAGGGCTCACAGCCGAAGGCCTCTCCTTTTAAGCTCTCTTTTTACTCACAAAGCCACCACAACACCTCAATCTCCATTTCCCAGCCGAGAGCACATCACTCTGAGCAAGCCAACCCACCACAAGCTAGCACAAAGCAAAATCCAACATCATCCTCAGTTCACAAGCCAAGAACACAAGCCACAAAGCCAAGCACCACCCTCTCACACTGCCTCCACAAGGCAAAGCTCCACCAAGCAAACCAAGCAAGGCAGGCACACCAGCAAGCTAAGCACAAACCACTGCCAAACACAACCCAAGAACAAGCCTCACAAAGCAAAGCTGGCACCACCACTCCCAGTTCATCCCCAACCAAGAACCAGGCACACATCACAACCCACCATTGCCACCCCAACAAGACCCAGTCACAAAGTGGTAGTAAAAGGAGAAAAGGAGCAAAGGAGTTGGAGGAAAACCAGGAGCAAGAATGACATCGGCAATGGCTTCGAACTGTCGACAATCCCCGACGCCAAACTAACAAGGAGGAACAAGAGGAGAGCACCAGCACACTGTCGGCACTGCCATCCTCAACCCAAAAACCAACCAGGCCAGGTAACCCACCATTTCACCCCCACTATCCCTTGTCCAAAAAGGAACCCCCAGTATGAACTAAGCACTTCACAGAGAGTATGCTAACATTAACCAAAACCATGCACAGCGAGCTCACCCAATAGCTCTCAGCCTCTACCAAGTCCACCACAGGGCATCAACCCATTCCACATCACAGAGCAGGGGGGAGTGGGATAGAGAGAATAGAGGGAGGAAGGGAGTAGTATACCTCGGTGCATTAGCGACAAAACACCACCATCGGCAGTAGCTCACCCCATCACCTCCTTCATGCATGCATGAACATCAGTGAACCCACATCCATATCATTCACCTTGCATGAACCAACAAGCAACAAAAATCATCAAAATCCGAAAGTGAATAAATGCTCTCACCAAAAACCGATATAACATAAAACAATTAGCTCCTCATGAGCAACTTTCAGTCTATTCAAGAACCAGAGAAAAGGGATTAGGGGGAAAAGAAGGGGGAAAGGGATTAGAGGCGAGCACGGACGACGGGCGTAGCCGACATGCAGTATAGCAAAGAGCCGAGCCGAACCGGATGTGGCGTGACTGAGCCGGCCGAGCCGGGAGGCGAGCAGGCCGGAATCACAAGGAGTGTTACAGAGCATGATGCAAAGAGATGATGGTGTATGTGGTTCTCGCTTTCGTTGTCGACGAGGCGAGCAAGTAGCGAGCACAAACGTAAACCGACGGATCGGTATCCTATGGCGGAATGGCATTCGCAGCGACTGCGTTACCAATGGTGGACCCTAGCGGTCAGCTCCAGGGAGATGGCAGTGTTGATATAGGCAATAGCTTTCAGTTGGGGATTCATCTGATGTAATATCTGAATAGCAAACTCTGAACTTTTCCCTTCCCTATTCTTCTACTCCCAGTCTTATTCCCTTCCCAGTCTCAATATTCTTCAAACTGCTACTACTGGTATCTGGGACTTGTGTGATTGGAGTGGATTGTAACATTTGGTATCAGAGCCATCTTCCGACGCCCTAGATTATCCACGCTACGTGACGCGCACGCAAGTCCATTCGCAGGAAATGGAGCAGCAGATTGCTGAGTTAACAAGGGTCATCTTGGCGCAAAGTAAGTCGATCAAGATGCTCCAAGACCAAACAGAAGTGATCCGTGCTACCGTCGAGGAGATCAAACCGGTGGTGTTTGATTTGCAGAGATGGAAACCGGAGATGGAGACGACGGTGGAGGAGTTGCGCTCAGAGATGGGTGAACTAAAATCACAGATGGGGCAAATCGCTCGCAATCCAGTACTAGTGTTAAGACCAGTAGACTTGCCGCCGATTCTTCCACTACCGGATGCCAAGACTAAACTCGGTCCAGAGATGGGTTACCCACCCTTGGATCAGGAGGAAGTACCTCGCGCGCGTAGGGATTATGGTGTCAGATCATTCAGCCGCTGAGAGGACGTCGATAATCGGGGGAAGACTGCTGGGGGAAGATTTCAATCCTTGCCACCTCCGGGTTCTGGTATGTTCGAACGCCTTGATCTGAATACAAATATGTGTGAATATGGTAGATACAATGGCAGCAATCATCATCATCCTCCTCCCCCTAAACTGGATTTCCCACCATTCGATGGGGACAATCCCAAAGCATGGCAACTAAAATATGAGAATTATTTCAGAGTTTGTTCAATTAGACCCGAGTTCCAGATTAGTATTGCCACAATGTATTTTGTAGGAAGGGCCCTTCTGTGGTTACAGGCGTCCAAGGCTCATACTAGAGTTGAGACATGGGGATCATTTGTAGAGGTTGTTTGCAACAGATTTGGTAGGGAGGAGTTCTAACAATTGGTTAGACATTTTAATCACCTATGACAAACCAATACAGTAATTGAATATGCCGAGAAATTCAATGAGCTAACGCACAATATGTTGGAACATCATACCTCTTGGAACCCTATATTTTTTGTCACACAATTTGTTGATGAATTAAGGAGTGATGTCAGAGCTGCAGTGGTGTTACATAGGCCACAAGATTTGGACACTGCCGTCGCTCTAGCTTGTTTGTAGGAAGAGGTTTTGGAGACGGCAAGGCGAGATCCTCATCGCCCGGATTACACGCATAACACACGTGCGGGAATGTGCACGGCGTTACCTCTTCCACCACCACCCGGAAGGGGAGCACCAATATCTGGAGGGCGATCAGATGATCAAAGAGGCTTGGATGGAGCAAGGGCTGCTCCTTTGGACGACAATCTTGGAGCTCTCCGAGCGTATCGCCGAGCAAAGGGGCTGTGCCATACATGCGGAGAGCGGTGGTCCCGTGAACATAAATGTGCCCCAATGGTGCAATTACATGTGGTTGAAGAACTTTGGGAGATGAAGACATAAAATGACAGTGTTTCTCAGAAAATGGATGATGAGGGTTCACAACCAGAAGCTCAATTATTGTCAATATCAAGGGAAGCAGAGCTCGGTGCTGACGATGCCAAAACACTCCGGCTTAGGAGTATAATACAAGAGATAGAGGTGGTCATGTTAGTCAATTCAGGCAGTTCTCATTGCTTCATCAGCGAAGATTTAGCTCATTAGTTGAAGGGAACTTGCCGAGCTATCAAACCAGTAAAAGTGCGGGTGGCTAATGGTGGTTTACTGAAGTGTGTGAAAGAATATCCTCACTACCCTTGGGAGATCCAGGGCCATACCTTTTACACCACGTTCAGAGTATTGCCACTCAGTTGCTATGCTATTATATTGGGCATGGATTGGTTAGAGCAGTGTAGTTCGATGACTGTTCACTGGTTGACAAAAATGTTGTCGTTTTGGCATCAAGGGCGAAGGGTGTGCCAGCAGGGCATCAAAACTGGATTAAACCAATGTTGCGTGGTATGGCAGTATCAACAAGGAAACCAACACACTCATCAGCAGGAAGAAACATTATTTTCAATGGAAACGGCTAGGAATACAGATACAGAGATACCCCTACTATCTTGTAGCTATTGAAGGACTATGATCATCTGTTTGCTGAACCTCACGGGTTGCCTCCACAGAGAGCCTTTGATCATACTATACCGTTGTTGTCCGGAGTTAAACCGGTTAATCTTCGGCCTTGCCGATATACTCCGGCACAGAAAGATGAAATAGAAAGGCAAATCACAGACATGCTAACTCAAGGAGTCATCCAACCTAGCACAAGTCCGTTTTCATCCCCAGTCTTGTTAGTTCAAAAGAAAGACAGAAATTGGCGCTTTTGTGTGGATTACCGACATTTAAATGTGGCTACGGTCAAGAACCATTATCCCCAGACAATCATTGATGAATTATTGGACGAATTGGCAGGATCGGAGTGGTTCACAAGTTTGGACCTTAGGGCTGGTTACCATCAAATCCGGATGAAACCCGAGGACGAGCACAAGACTGCTTTTAAAACACACCATGGGCACTTTGAGTTCCATGTCATGTCATATGGTCTTACAAGGGCGTCAGCAATATTTCAATGCTTGATGAACACTATCTTATCTCCTTTATTAAGGAAGGGAGTTCTGGTATTCATATATAATATCTTGGTGTACAGTGTTGATCTTCATAGTCATGTGAACACCCTTAAGCAAGTACTACAGATTCTTGGTACACATCAGCTCAAGTTAAAACGGTCTAAATGCTCTTTTGGTCAGCAACAATTGACTTACTTGGGTCATATTATAAGCAAACAAGGAGTAGCAACAGATCATAAAAATATCGAGGCTGATAAGAATTGGCTGAGTCCAACAAATGTCAAAGAGGTTCGGGGTATTTTAGGTCTAGCTAGATACTACAGAAAATTCATGCGCAATTTTGGATTGATCAGCAGGCCTCTCACTGAATTATTGAAGAAACATGTAGTGTTCATGTGGACAGCAGAACAAGAAGCTTCATTCCAAGCATTGAAAACAAATTTTTGATCACGGCACCATCTCTCAGCATTGCCGATTTTAGAACTTTATGTTTGACCGACGCGCGTCGATAAAGGGATTGGAGCAGTATTGTTACAAGATGGACACCCTGTCGCTTATCTCAGTAAGTCTTTGGGGCCTCGAACACAAGGCTTATCAACCTATGAAAAGGAATGCTTGGCCATCTAGCTTGGTGTCAAGCATTGGAGACCATATCTCCAGCAAGAGGAGTTCATCATCAAAACCGATCAACGCAGCTTAGTACATTTAGCGGACCAGCGCTTGACTACTCCTTGGCAATAGAAAGCAATGACCAAATTATTAGAGTTGCAATATCGATTGATTTACAAAAAAGGAGTAGACAATACCGCAGCCGGTGCGCTCTCAAGGAAACTTTCAGGCAATGCGGGTGAATTACTGGCAGTGTCCACTTGCTTACCTATTTGGTTGATTGAATTAGCAGCTGGGTATAACGAGGATGCGTACACCAGTCGCGTGCTATCCGAATTAAGTGTGGGCAACTCTACATGTTCGAAATTTCAGTTGAAGGATGGGATTCTCCGCTACGCTGGACGTATATGGGTGGGTCATAATAGTGTACTTCAATAGAAAATCTTGAAGTCTATGCATTCCAGTGCGCTCGGTGGACATTCTGGTGTTCAAGTAACCTATCACAAGACCAAGAAGCTGTTTGCATGGCTTGGGATGAAGAAACATACTCAAGTTTTTCTTGAAGCTTGCTCAATCTGTAAAAAGCCAAAGCAGAACATGTCAAATATCCTGGTCTATTACAGCCTCTACCAGTCCCGGAGCGCGCTTGGCAGATCATCTCCATGGATTTTATCGAAGGGCTACCGAGATCAGCTTCGTATAACAACATAATGGTAGTGGTTGACAAATTCTCCAAGTATGCCCATTTCGTGCCATTGGCACATCCATTCATAGCATTTCAGGTTGCACAAGCCTTTGTCAGTAATATCTTTAAATTGCATGGTTTACCTCAATCCATTATTTCAGATCGCGGCCGAATCTTTACTAGCACTTTGTGGAGGGAACTCTTTCGGCTAGTCCACACGCAACTAAGGATGAGTTCGGCGTATCACCCGCAAACGAATGAGAAGATAGAAAGCGTGAATCAATGCTTGGAAACCTATCTCCGTTGTTTTGTGCATGCTTGTCCGACAAAGTGGTCCGAGTGGATAGCGCTAGCTGAATTTTGGTACAACACTTCCTACCACGCTACTCTAAAGAAATCACCGTTTGAAGTGTTGTATGGACACAGTCCAAGACATTTTGGAGTTGTGTATTCTTCTTCATGTGCTTCTACTGACCTAACTGCTTGGCTTCAACAAAGGGAGTTCATGACACACCTGCTGAGACAACATCTCAATCGAGCTAATCAACGTATGAAGGCTCAAGCTGATATGAAACGATCTGAAAGAAGCTTTGAGTCTGAGGATTGGGTGTACCTAAAACTGCAACCGTATGTGCAATCTTCAGTGGCTAATAGGTCTAACCATAAACAAGTTTTTCGGTACTTTGGACCATTTTAGGTAGAAAGGAAGATCGGGGCCGTGGCATACAAATTGGAGTTACCCCCAACGTGCGGCATTCGTCCGGTCATCCTTGTGTTGCAGCTCAAAAAGTCGTTAGCCCCGGGTGAGATGGCGCAAGATGAGTTACCAGCATCTGCAGAGGCACAGGTACCGGATCGGGTGATGCAACGTCGTCTTCATCGCACGGGATCAACATCAGGCACACAAGTACTAGTGCAATGGTTAGGGTCATCACCAGCTAGTGCTACTTGGGAGGATCTCAGTGAGCTTGCACCTGTTTCCTCATGCTCCGGCTTGGGGTCAAGCCGGATTCGAAGAAAGGGGAATGTTACTGAGCATGAGGCAAGAGATGATGGTGCATGGTTCTCGCTGCGTTGTCGGGCCGCGGCGAGTAGCGAGAGCACACGTAAACCGACGGATCGGTATCCTATGGCAGAATGGCTTTCGTAGCGACTGTGTTACCAATGGTGGACCCTAGTGGTCGACTCGAGGAGATGGCGGTCTTGATATAGGCAATAGCTTTTCAGTTGGGGATTCATCTGATGTAATATCTGAATAGCCAACTCAAACTTTCCCTTTCTGTTCTTCCCTTCCCAGTCTCAATCTTCTTCAAACTGCTACTACTTGTATCCGGACTTGTGTGATTGGAGTGGATTGTAACAGGTAGGGGTGAAAACGGATCGGATACGGACGGATAATGGTTCTGCCATATTTGTTTTCATATTTTTCTCGGATCTGAATACGAATACAGATATTCCGGATACGAATCACGGATGCTAATAATATCGAATACTGAATCTAATAATCTTAATCAAAAGCGAATACGGTCACGGATATTTTTTTCTCGAATATAAAACCCCTTAAATTGCATGCCAGAAATTAACGAAAACATATAACTAGTTTGTTTGATGCAAACATTCATGAATTGTTCATATTTTCACATCTAGACTCGAGTTACTTCATAGTCCATGTAAACTACTTCTGAACAAGTTTTACCGATTAATTGGTATTGCTACGCACATTATTCAAAACGATTATTAAAAATCACACACTTCCTAAGATTTTTCTCTAATCCCTAATTTCCTAATTTCCTAATCTCACTCTCTCTCTCTACTTTGTACCCGGCTCGTCCCCCACAGCACCCAAATCCTTCTTCCTCCACAGCTCCTCTTCTCTCCCCCAAAAGCTTCTCTTCTTCTCTCCTCTTCCCATTATCACGACGCCGCCAGCCTCTCCCCGGCATTGCCGCTGTCGCCGCTAGCCTAGCCGCCTCCTCCACCGCCGCCGCCTAGTCCTCCATGCCGTCATTTGGCTGCCATGACGCCACCAGTGGCGCGCCGCGTCCGCTTCCCGCGCCCTAAGGCCCGCAGCTCCGTGCGATGGGCGAGATGGCAGGTGGAGGTGGGCGTGTGGCGAGTGGCCACGGCGGCGAGGGTCACCGACGGAAGCTCAGATGCAGCGGATCAGAGCAATGAAGCCTTGTCGAGCGGGCGACGACGGATCTCGGGCGTCCCGAGGAGGGCAGCGAGGAGGCGGCGGCGGCAGGCTCGATCGACGGCGCGCACGACATGCTTGGAGAGGCGGCGGGTGTGCCCTCGCGGTGTGGATCGAAGCAGTGCGGTGAAGCTCCTCTGGGTTAAGGACTCAGTTAACTTTTTAGTGACTTAGTGGTTAAGGACTTGGGCAGTGGGCCAAAATTCCCTAAGTGGGCCGGCTGGGCACTTGGGCAGTGGGCCAAAATTCCGGATATCCGGATTAGACTTATCCGGATAATCCGTATTCGTATCCGTTTCCACCGGATATCATGTCTACCGTATTCGTTTCCGTTTCCGAAAAAAAGCTGAATCCGTTTCCGATCCGAAAAATATCCGAGAAAAATCTGATCCGGGACAATCCGAATCCGTTTTCGTCCGGATCGGTCGGAAACTATCCGATCCGTTTTCACCCCTAGTAATAGGGAGGACCGAGGCGCAGAAGCGCGGGCGAGCCAGAGGCACGGGCCGAGTGGGCACAGGAGCGGCCGGAGGCACGGCGCCGGGGCGGTAGCTGCGCTAGGAGGTCCCATGGCGCAAGGGAGCAAGGCCACCAGGAGGAAGAAATGGGAGGTGAGGAGAGAGAGGAAGTGGGGAATGAAGAAGGCAGTGAAGAAGAAAAGAGATGAACCTGGTGCTATTTGGTTGTGAGTGGATAAAAGAGGGAGAAATAGAGAGATGAGTAGTGGGGAGAAGTAGAAATGAGGAAGAAGATGGAATCAGAGAGCAGTTCGGCTAGTGGATAAGGCAAGAGAAGAAAGAGATGGGGGGAGAGAGAATAGAGCCAGGAAGGAGCAAATGAATGGCCAGGAGTGTTCGGATGGGAAGGATAGGATAGAGAGAGAATAGAGATTAGAGTAAAAAGGAGATTAGGAAAAAGAAGAAGAAAAGTATTTAGAAAAAATTCAAAAATTAAACATAGGTAGGGAGAACGTATACGTAGCATACCAGTGAGTTTCAGACGAATCGCCAGAAGTATAGTTTTCTTAACGCGTTAGAATATTTAGCAGTAGACCGACCGGTAGAAAAAATTAAAAGCAGCGAAAATGAGGTAAAACAAATCTAATAAAATCGTTACTGCGTTAGATAAATAATTTAACATGTTACCTGCGAGTTTCGGGTGAATCACCGGAAAAATAGATTTATAAACTCCGTACAGATAAATAACAGTAGGCAGACAGGTAGAAAATAAAAAGGAGAAAAATGGGGAAAATATATCCAAGACTTTGTAAATTAAGTAATCATTTGGTAGAACCCAATAAATTAGACTAATAATCTATTGCATTAAAAATAATTTAATAGTGATAAAATACATAAAATAAACAACCCAAGTCTATTTAGAGAATTAAATAAATGCGACGTGCTTAAATAAAACCAATTAGACATAATCGCATGAATAAAATTAAGTAGGCCTAGCTTGTCGGTACGTTTAGTATTTTATTTTTGTACGATAAAACACGGATTTCAGCAACCTCGATCCTAGAGCCAGTAGACCGCAAGACAACCGTAGTGGGGAGTGCTAACTAAACGGAGGACCCAAAAAATGTTATTAAATTAAAATCCGCTAACAAAAAAATCAACTAACTATTGTACGCCTAGTAGCACCCAAATGCCACTAAGTATTTACTTATTTATTTATTATTCGCGCCGTCATATAAATTGCAGAAGACGAACCCACATAGGCAGGAGTAGCTGATACCGATTACGTTGACGCCGATCTTTGCTACTATGAAGGCAACCTTATCTCTTGATCACCAATCTAGTTATATTAAATGTAAACCGTATATTGCAGTATCATATTTATACATGCATCAAAACTATGTCTCAAAATCAAATTGGATAAATGAGATAAAGAGGAAAGAGCTGATGAGTAAGAAAAGGGTGGTACATCTGAGAGGAGTAGTTGTCTTGAAGAGTTAATACTATGGCTGGTAAAGGGGGGCCGTGGTAGGAAATAGATGAGGGAAGAGGTGAAACCCTTTACATATGGGTAACATATAAGGACCAATAAAACTCTTACTAGGATAAGAGGACGTAATTAAATGCCAACCATTTTCTTGTTCTGATGGGCAGAAAATGCTACCTTGTTACGTGACTATACTCTCCACAGCGGATAAGTAATATGTGTAAATGTGCTGGAGGAGCCCAAAGCCGGTATGAGAGTCCAGGAGTGGGTGATCCAAGGCACTATAGCGCTAAGGTGGAGTGTTGGGTGCGGGGAGTTCGTCCCAACCAACATTACCGGAACTCAGTGGAGGACTGGGTGAGTGCCCTAGGACACCAACGGAAAGTAATGGGCGGTGACTTAATCACGTAACCTGGAAAATGTTTTGTATTCTGAACTCGAACCCGCATCAAAGGAAATGCAGGGAACCCAGCTCAGAGTAGTTATGGGTAAAGTGGTACAAAGCCTGCGCGGTGCTAAATAAAAATCATGAATTCATGCATGTCTCTTTGATTGGAGGCTACGGTGACTACCGGGAGGTTAATCTTCTTCTTGAGTGACAAGTAACCTTTTCCATACTAAAACTTGCCACTTAAAGTTTTAACGAGTTTTTTATTTTCATAAAAAGAGATAAATTAGAAAATGTGATAACGAACAAATATGAGTTATCTAGTGCATTTTGCTATTAATGCTTCCTGAGTACACTAGTACTCAACCTTGATAGTATTCTCTTTTGTTAGATCCTAGTCCGGTCGGAAGCTATCCCAAGTGGGACGAAGGACACGCAGGTGCCGATGAGACCGCAAAAGACGAGGGCGCTGACTACGAGGAGCAGGGCGAGGTGGACACCCTATTTGACGCGTGGGACGAGTAGAAGACCGGTGGAGCGTGGCAGGCAAGCGAGGGGACTTAGTCCCATTTTGCAGTTGTAAATTACTGCTTGCAATGTAAAACCATAGCCTTGTGTGGCTAACTGTTGTAATAAAGAACAGTTTCTATCTTATTGTTCTGCTGCGTTAACTCTGATATGGCTTACTATTCGTTGCAGCGGTGTCCTACCAGGCAGACAAATAGTAATTCATATGCTTAAGTGTGATTACCCTCCGGGGTAATGACACGGGGCGCCACACCACAAGTCTTGCCTTGTACTTATCAATAGTATCGTCATGACTCATTTTCTTTTTAAAGATCCACTTGCATCCAACTGGTTTTCACCCGCTAGGACGATCAGTGATCTCCCAAGTCCCATTAGCCATGATGAAATCCATCTCGCTATAGACTGCATCTTTCCAATACTCAGCATCAGGTAATTCATAAGCCTCTGAAAGAGTGTTTGGCACATCATCCATGATATATGCAATAAAGTCTTCGCCAAAGGTTTTCTTAGCCCTTTGTCGCTTGCTCCTTCGAGGAGCCTCTTTGACTAAATTGTTATCTTCCTCATGAATTTCACAGATTGTTGGTATATCACATATTGGTTCAGATATAGTGGTAGGTTCAAAATTACTATTACTCATAGTTTGATTATCCTCAAAAAATGAAGCATCTCTCGACTCCATTACTGTATTAACAACAATCTCAGGAGTTTCTGATTTAACTACTAAAAATCTATAGGCCGTGCTATTATGAGCATATCCTAGTAAGACACAATCGACTGCTTTAGGTCTAAGCTTTCTCTTTTTCTGTAATGGTATATTGACTTTTGTTAGACACCTCCAAGTTCGCAAAAAAATTAACATTGGGTTTTCTCCTCTTCCATCCCTCATACAGAGTAATCTCACACATTTTAGTGATTATTCTGTTTAGGACGAAAGTTGATGTCAATATAGCTTCCCCCCACCACATCTTAGGTATACCGCACTCTCCAACATGGTATTCACTAAGTCTGTTAGTGTCCGGTTTTTCCTCTCAGCCACCCCATTTGATTGGGGTGAGTATAGTGGTGTAACTTCATGGACTATTCCATGTTCACAACAGAATTGGGAGAGTTCATGAGAGATACTCTCCTCCACAATCAGATATTAGTCTTTTAATTTCCTTTTCTAGTTGGTTCTCAACCTCGGCCTTATAAATTTTAAAATAATTTAAAGCTTCATATTTTATTTTTAGTAGATACACATAACAATATCGCAATGCATCATCAATAAGAGTTAGAAAATATCTTTTGCATCCTTTGGTCAATAATCCATTCACCTCAGATAAGTCAGAATGGACAAGATCTAAATGTGCCAAGTTCTTTTCCTACTATAACCCCTTAAAGGGTTTTTGAGGTTGTTTTGCTTGCACACAAGTTTGACACTTTGATCCTTTGACAATTTCACATTTTGGAATTAAATCTAATCTGGATATTCTAGCAATACTATCAAAACCAATATGAGAAAAATGAGAATGCTTTATATTGGCCTCACATTTATTCAAACCGGTTGCAACATTCAGATTATACTGTAAAGTACTCATGCGGAACAAGCCTCCACTCTCATAACCTTTACCAACAAAGTTACCAAACTTAGACATTACAATTTTATTTGACTCAAATACTAGCTTATAACCATCCCTGCATAGGAGAGAACCACTAACGAGCTTCTTGTTTATTGTTGGTGCATGTTGCACGTTCTTCAAGTGGACAATATTTCTTGAAGTAAGCCTTAGATCCACCGTGCCAACACTAAGAATAGAAGCATGTGACTCGTTCCCCCATTAGGACGGAGGAAGCACCGGCTGCCTGATAAGAAGAAAACAAGAAAATATCAGAACATACATGAACATTAGCTCCAGTATCAACCCACCAATCAGTGGATTGACACGTTGAAAATATAACAGGTGAATTAACATATCCTCCTATTGAGGCCTCGCCAATGATCACGTTGACAACCTTTTTCTTTGGTTGTACACCATCCTTACTCTTGCGGAAATGACAGTCTTTTGCCATATGACTGTTTTTCCCCCACACACAAAGCAACTGATGTTCCTCACATCCTTCTTTTCAGTTTTATTCTTAAAGCTAGTTGTCTTGTTTGGTTTAAATCCTTTGTTATTCTTGCCATATTTCTTCTCTATGATATTTGCATTAATCTGATTGTTTTGACTAGAAGTGCTTGGTGCATCTTTTGCTCTTGCCTTTTCTTCCACATCAAGGGCAGCAATGAGATCCTTAATAAATATCTCTTCCCTCTTGTGCATTAAGCCAGTGGCAAAATCCCGCCATGAAGCAGGAAGTTTGGCAACAATGCCCGCAGCCACAAACTTAGGAGGCAAAGTGCAACCCAGATGCGCAATTTCTCTGACCAAAGAGTTGAAGCTCATGAGCTGCGCAACTATCAACTTTGCATCATCCATGTCAGTAGTCGAACATCTGCTTGCACATATAGAGCCAACGACCAGCCTCAGCTTCGGCATATTTGTACTCTAGTGCATCCCATAACTCTGTGGCAAACTTGAAGTCCATGTACACATCATAGAGTTGATCTACTAGAATGGTGAATATGCATCCAAGGGTTGTATTATTATCTGTGTCAAGCCGCATGGTCTGTTCAATCGTAATTGGATACTGTGAATGGATCACCCACCATAGTCCCAAAGACATGAGCCAAAACTTGACCCTTGTCTGCCATCTACGAAAGTTCTGACCAGAAAATCTCTCAGGTTTCATAGCATCAGAAGCACCAGCCATTGCTGAACCACAAAATAGTCCACAATAAGGTTTCTGGAATGTTGAAAATATGGACAATATTTTAATTCCAGATTTTAGTATGAGGCAATGATCATAAATAACTAGAGATACATAAAACGATATCAACAGCAGGCAACTCATTGCACTTCTAAATATACACAAAGATATGACTATAGCAGAATAGAGTGGTCTTACGACCAACTTACAGTTGGGTTTGATGAAGAACGAGAGCGGTCAGATCTCGAGCGATGCAGTCGAGATGATGCGGCAGAGTGAGCGGCCGATAGATGCGCCGCCGAAACCTTATTGCGCCAGGTGAAGCCGTGAAATTTAGCCGATGGGTTCAGCCATTATGCAGCTGGGCTTAGATGGTGTCATTGCTTGTTTATAAGTGTCATTTATTATCTCTAAAGAGAATTTGTACTAGGCTTAGCAAGAAGTCATTGGGGTCACATGACCCTAATGCTTACATGCTAGATCCGCCCCTGTTGCTGCCCCATGCAGGTGAACTCTGCGACAATGGTTCGGAGATATCCGTTCACCCTTCTTCCCGGTGCACGCTGAGGAGAAGGGACGACTTTTGTTTGACAGCATAACTCTTCAGCAGAGAAGAACCATAAGGAAGAAGGAAGAATGGAAATGATTTTGAATGCGTTTTTGGTCTGGGCGTCTCCAGCTCTTTTTGAGGTCGAGTCAATTACTCTCTAATAACTGAATAATAAAGCTCATATTCAACCATTGGTAATTGCTAATTCAAAACTAATTAATGATAATTAGCGGTTTATCGATCCTCGATTACACCTTTGCCACACCAATCTCTGACTTGACCACCGGTCTCTGACTTCAACCAAGGTATTTCACCACTCGGTCTATGGATCCGACCACATTATTTCACTTTGACCACCCTAGTCTAAGACTTCGACCACACTGGTCTAAGACTTGATCGCTTTTGGAATTTTTAGGAATGAATGAGTCTTTACACATATGGACCCAATTCCAACAGAAGAGACTTGCCGGTACTTGGCTGAGGCTCATGTACAGTCACTACAACTAGATGAAGCACAACGATTGTGCCAGATGGTTCTTGGCATCCACAGGGAGAACGGTGAGCCGGCGTCACTGGAAGAAACAGCGGATAGGAGACTAATGGGTCTTATTTGTGACACAAAGGGTGACCATGAAGCTGCCTTAGAGCATCTACCATCTAGTGATGGCTAGCACGTCCATGGTGGTCAATGGCCAGGAGACTGAGGTAGCCTCAGTGGATTGCAGCATTGGTGACATTTATCTCTCTTGGGGTCGGTATGATGAGGCCGTGTTTGCTTACCGGAAAGCTCTTACGGTATTCAAGACTAGCAAAGGGGAGAATCATGCAACTGTGGCTTCTGTTTTTCTGCGGCTTGCTGATCTGTACAACATGACAGGGAAGCTGAGGGAGTCGAAGTCATACTGTGAAAATGCCCTTAGGATTTATCAGAAACCTATTCCGGGTACTTCTCTCGAAGAAATTGCCACCGGATTAACTAATGTTTCAGCCATATATGAGACCATGAATGAGCATGAGCAAGCGCTGAAGTTACTCCAGAAGGCCTTAAAAGTGTGCAACAGTTCTGCCGGTAAACAGAGCATAATTGCTGGATTTGAAGCTCAGATTGGCGTCTTGCACTATATTTTGGGGAATTATGGAGAGACGTACGACTCCTTCAAGAGTGCGATTGCAAAGCTCCGCACATGTGGCGAGAAGAAGTCCGCCTTCTTTGGTGTTGCGCTGAACCAGATGGGGCTGGCATGTGTTCAAAGATACTCCGTAAATGAAGCTCAAGAGCTGTTGGAGGAAGCTAGAACCGTTCTGCAGCAAGAATATGGGCCATATCATCCATATACTTTAGGAGCATACAGCAATCTTGCTGGAACTTATGATGGAATGGGAAGGTAAGCTTCGTACTGATTCCTGCATCAAGTTATTTCTTACTGGCTACTGCAAAATAGACTCTATATATCACCAGCGGCGAGTATGGATCTTTCCCCCGTCTTGCAGCATATATTGTGCTTTGGCAAACTAACTGTTAACTTTTCATCTGGCTAATAGGTTTGTTAGACTTCTCATTATTGCCAGCCGTCTAGGCCCTAGTTATTTTTTGTCCTGAAAATTTATAAAAGCAAAGTGTTTCCTTGTACACCTCACCTTCCTTATTCTCCATGTTTATTGGTAAGTCATTATGACAACAAATAGGGTTGGTCTCAACTAGGGCATTGATAACTGGTCCATGTGACCATTCACACAATATATCAATTTCTATTTATTTTGTTTTTGACGGGATCAATTTCTGTTTCTGTTAGTGCTCTTGATGACCTGGAGATAGTAGGGGATATGTAGGGTAACGTTACTCTTATAAATGCGCAATGGCAATCCTTGAGTATTTGTTGTTGGTGTTTATCATCTTCCAGTTTGGCACATGATTAGTCTCTTTATGCAGCTTTTGCAACTCAAATTGAATTGAACAGATATTGATTGCTACAAAGTTGGATCAATTTAATTGAAGTAGGACCATCTTAAAACCATCTTTAGTTGCTTGTAGCTGGCTGTTCTGTAAAAGAAGGGTTGCAAATACTTTATCCTCCTGCTTTGTCTTTTCCATTTGCTTTTTTTCTATTGTTCGTGTGGAAACTTCATGTTACTTTGTAAGACATGTGGCATGTACAATAGTACAAATAGCTGCTGTCTATAAGAACTCTCCATATTACTCAGAGACAACACTAAAGACAAATTTCATACAATGAGTGCATGCATATTTCTTTGTCTTTTAGTTCTCTTTATAGAACACACAATCTTTTAATGTTTTTCTTATTTCAAGTGCTATAGTCGGCTCTGAAATTGTAGACAGCATATTTCTCTCTCTTCATTCTCTTTCATCCACGTCAATAAAAATCCTACGTGGTAGTCACTATAGACGGCTGACATAAACCCATTGTACATGCTCTTATGATGCAAGTTTTGAACTAACAATATAGCTGGCTTCTTGATAAGAAATGTTAGCACTTTTGTTTAGCTGGCTAGAATGCTAGATCAGATTTCTAAAGCGACAGTGCTATCTTTCTGAGATACTTTCCAAAACTACAATCTAAAGGAAAATTATTTCCCATCAGCATGCTTGCCATTGCGAAACGGTTGAGTTTTGTTTCCCTCAGAATGTATCAGTTGATGAATCTGCATTCTGTTAACCAGACTGGATCAGGCCATTGAGATATTGGAATATGTTGTCGGAATGCGTGAAGAGAAGCTGGGTACAGCAAACCCAGATGTCGACGACGAGAAGCGGAGGCTTGCAGAGCTACTGAAGGAGGCTGGCCGGGTGAGAAGCAGGAAGGCAAAATCCCTGGAAAATCTGCTCGAGGCCAACCCATATACCGTCACGAAGAGAAGTACAGTTGCAGCATGAATTGGCTTTGAAAGGAAAAACTTGACGCAAATACGATGCTAAGAAGGTGTATCAATTGGTTTATTCAGATGTGGTGGGAGGGGTAAATGAGAATAGGAGTGTTTAAGAATATAGAGATATGAAGTTATCTGATTGATTGTTGTGAAGTTACAAAGGCTATCATTCGTTACTACCCGTTCAGTGTTCAGAGCTCTTCTCTGTGCTTGTGGAAGTGAGTACTGCTTTTGCAGCTGATGTGTGAGGCTTTTTTGGCTGATTGCCCTGTCGCAGTATATATTATGCACAATTATAATTCTATTTTTTAGATGATGTAAAAATGGACAATGCTACTGTTTCTACGCCCGATTATATACAAAAAATTGGACGGCACTCTCCAGACCAAATGCAACCACTCATTCCCCACGTGCGAGTGTTCTTATCCACTCATTCCACTTTCCCAGCTCGCTCATCCGGTCATCCCCATCCCCCTCCCTCGGCTACTCCCGAGCTCCGCCTTAGCCACCCCTGTCCCTACACCTCGCGGCGCTAGCGACCCTACCCCCTCAGCCACCCCTGTCCCTACACCTCGCGGCCGGCGACCCCACCCTCGGCCCACGAGCTCCACCTCGTGGCTGTCTGCCCCTACCCCGAGCCCTCCTCGCCCACCTCGAACTCCGCCTCGGCCACCTCGTGGGTCATGGCCCTGTCCCTCCACCTCGCAGCGTCGGCGACCTGCCCTTCACCATCCTCGAAGCTCCACTCGCAGACTGGCGACCCCTGTGTCTCCGTGCCCCTCGCACCGCCCCCTCTCCAGTGCCCCTCGCTAGGCCCACGGCACCGGTGAGTTGCAGGTGTTGCATATACCCTAAAAAATGGTGCATGTTGCAATTATATGATTTTTTTGTTGCAACAGGTGATTTGAGTTGTTGGGGACTGTATTGGTGTTTTCGTGTAGCGCTCGGATCGTGTTGTTGTTGCAGCAACATTTTTTTTTTACCACGAGATGTTGCAACCGATGTCTTGAGAGGTTGCATATGAATTTTTGATATTTTACAAGTGAAAAAAAATGTTACCTTGTTCTTTCGCATGGGTTACATTGGACCGTACACGCCCTATAAGATGTATACTACAGCTCATTTGATCGTGTAAGATTATTAATTGCAAAAGCGAATCGCCAGCGAAACGGTACCTGCTGTTTGATCATTAAGCAAATCAAACGTGCTGAGTAGTAGAATGAGCTGTGAAGAGTCATGCAGAATTCGTCGATGCACAGCAAGCGCAAGCCAGCAATTATAAACGATTTGTTTCGTGAAGCTGAGATTGAAAGATTTCGGGTACTTCTGCACAACTGAGATTAGAGATTTAGAAGTATCTATGATGAGAATAGTACAATTTCATTGGAAATTAACTTTTCTTTTCGTGAAACACAAGATTAAAGGCATGACGGCAAAGCTTCTACCAGTAGAAATTCCGCAAAATAGAGATATCTCTCGACAGCTTTGAGAGGGAAGTATTGCTGAACAGAGCCCTAGTTTTGCTTTGAGAGGAAGTTTTGCCACAAAGATACATATGGTTCAGACCAAAATTAAAGCTTCAGAAACATTAACCATCCCTTGCCTATTTTTAACCATCAGTTATCACTAGTACTAGTATTAAAATACGAGAACCATGAAGTAACTTCGCCCCCAAGCCATGACCGTCTAGTGACCATACTTCTGGAACTCCCACTCGCTGTTGTCTGCAATGTCAAATTAGAACATCAGAAAAGCGAACAGGAACAACAAGTACATTGATCCTGGTGCAAATTGCCAGGGCTACCAACCTAGAGGGCACACTTGACGGGTTTTGAGCCAACGGCTGATGCAGTGGAAGTGGAATGCATGGTTACAGACTCCTGAAAGATGCAAACAGATTATGAACTCAGTTTTTTGCAATTCCTTGACCTCAAAGTTAGATGTAATTCTTCGCAAATTGCAATGTGTAAAGTAATGCAGACACAAATCAGAACAAGCCAGTCCAAGGAATCATTAGAAAATAGTATAAGCACTGTGATGATCTTCCAGGAGAGAAGCAGGAGAGAAAGCCGCTAATATAAATGAATGCACATAACGTTTGGCTACAGAACTTCCTTGAGGAAAACTATCACCTAGACATATTGCGGCAAGTGTACAATGCCTAAACGAGCAAGAAACTGTCAGATATACGATTAGTCAAGTAGCCAAACTGCAGACCCTGCTTTCGAAAGATCCATAAACTAACTTATCAACTAATGATCTCATACAAACATGCAATATTCTTGAAAATAATGACTTATCTAAAATTACAAACTACTAACTGAAGTTGGTGCAGTTAAAAAATTAACAGGCTTCCTTATGAAAAATTCAAGATCTTGGCGTGTTCTACTCCAAGGAGTCATTTAGTTCCAAACGTGATGATACAAGAATTCACTTCCGATCAATTCCCTCACACCTAAATCCCATCCTCTAACATGGTTTTAGTTTGTGGGAATTGGTAAGTAGTTTGCCACAAATTTCCACTCAATTCCCCATGCCAACATGGGAGCTACAAAGTCTCACGCTCAGCAATCAATCCACAGTCTAACCTCTAATCCTTCAAAATATCAAACTGTTCAAACTTCCAACCAAATGCCCGTAATTACTTAAGGATTAACTAGAAGTGAACTACGATAGATGGTTAATTCAGGACAAGGAAAGTCATTCAGTTATCTCACCATAAGTGCACTTCATTTTTTCCCTTAGGAGATCAATAAATGCTCTCTGCTAGCAGACAAGACATGCACAAAACAAACTTTTCATAGTGTACCACAAACTTAGACAAAAGACTAAGGACAATCCAATATAGCCTGATTTGTCTAAATTTTTTGTACCCTACAAATAACTAAAGCACGACGACCACTATGTACCTCCAAGTACATTCATAATTATCCATAATCCTCCTGCATAAATCTATAGCATGTGATGATACGACTACAGCCAGAACCAGAACAGATAGCAGATTGCAGAATAAAAGATGATATGTTGAAAGTTGAAACAGATGACATTGCCTTTCCTAGCGAAAATGTGCACCCTCTTAAAACTCCAAAGTATCCATAATGAATGAATTGAGATTGCACAAACAATTTTGAAATTGCCAGTTTCAAAGATACCAGAGATGATGTTACAAAACCACATGATCACCAAAGAATTCAGGCGGATACTGGTTAAATTATGAGCCCAAATCACCAGAGCATATAAGCCAGAACCATTCACCAACATCCCAACCCCACAATTCAAAATAGTAAAGCAAAATGCTAAAAGTGACGTTAGAAAAGTGCTAGGCTGTTAAAGACCCCAAGTTGCACATAAATAGTGTTACGAAAGGAAGCTGACAAATCATTATCAAGCAAAATGCTATCCAACATGAGGTAATTGTTGTAGCAGTGCGCAGAATAACAAATTGATACATAGGCAGCACCTGTAACTTCACCTCAATCAAACTAAGAGACCAAGGCCAACCAACATTGCATTTCCAAATAAATAATGCGGCCCCAAGTTTATGAAACTTTCCAAATAAATAACACGGCCCCAAGTTTATGAAACTTTCCAAATAAATAACATGGCCCCAAGTTTATGGAACTGAAACCAAGAAATGCTACAAACATTATAGTTCAACCAACGTTGTGTTACAAAATAAATAACATGGCCCCAACTTCATGCAACTGAAACTAAGCAATGCTGCAAACATCCTAATTCCAAATAAGTAGGTCCTCACAGACACACCAAGTAAACCCCCTTCAAGGAACCCAAGGCCACAAAGGTTGTGTATCTGGCATTAACAATGCTATAATCACAGCAGACAGGCAGACAAGCAATGTTGAGAAAACAGGGCCTTATATCATGCAAATTAATACTAATGGCAGCACAAACCTACCAAAAATTCCATTGCAACGTAAGAGAGTGGCAACCAAAACCATCACCAACAAATAGCATGAAACACCCCAGTAGTGTACTTGAATGCTCCCCTGGTGAAACCCCTAATAAAACCCTTCCCACAATAAGCAACTTCTTCTAGAGAATCTACCAGGGATCCCAAAAGTACACCGAAATTCACACCACAATCATCATCAGATTGAGCAGCTATACTCTACTACCACCACAGCACACCAGACAACCATAAAATTAACAATCACAACTACCGCCATATTGCAGCATTATATAGCAGAAAGGGAAAAAAAAAAAAGAGGAGCAAGGTAAGATGATGTATATACCCCAAGCGACGGTGCACTCCTCGCTGGTGGCGCTCGCCTGGTTCGCCTGGCACTCGATGCCTACACAAACATGCACACGGGGGCATCCGCAACGCCACAGGTCAGATTAAATCCCAAAACCCCTAGAATTCTAGAAACAGATCGATCGGATCGGGGCCGATGGGACGCGTGCTCACAGAGGTCCATGATGTGGTTGCGGCAGATGGCGCAGTTGTCCACCACGATGTCTGCACGAACACGAAACGCGAGCAAAATAGAGTCAGATTACGCGCGAACAAGCAAACAAGACCAGACCAGAGCGAGGGAGATGGATGCAGCATCCGCGGTTTGCTTACCCCAGGCCCAGAGCGCGACGGCGTTCCACTTCTTGATCTCGAAGCGCTTGGCCTTCTTCCCTCCAACGCCGGCGGAGGAGGAGGAGGCGGGGGTCTCGACCACGGCAACGCCGCCCTTGTCCATCGCGAGCGAGGGAACCAACCAACGAACGAACCCTAGGAGAGTGGAGGACAGGAGATGTGACGAGCACCACGAGATGGGAGACGAGGGGGAGGCGGCACTGCCACCACGAGGTCCGCCAGAGGCGAGGCGGGCGTGAGCGTGCGTGAGCTGCCTGGATTTGCACTGTGGGCTGCGCCGCAAACCGAAAACCAGATGGAATCGTAAGAGTTGTGAACTTGTGATGACACTTGGGCTCATGCCCAAGTCTTCATGGGCCGGATTCCTTATTTTCGCCGGATTTTTCTCGGCCGGATTCCTACTGCGAGAAAAGTAGATGGCTCACTCTGAATCGAGCAGGCAGCCCATCCGGGTTTGATCCTTCGGATTAAACTCGTGTCTCTCACCTGTTCATTTAGATGGTTTAGAGCCATTTAGATGTCACGTTCAGTAGTACACTACGTTTAGTAATTAAAACACGTCTATGCGCTTAGTAGGGTTTAGCTCTCGCTCTAGATTAAATGTGTGTTAAGAATGTACCCACGTATGTGTGGATGTGTGCGTGTAATGTGTGTGCGTGAGTGCATCTGATGTATACTAAAAAAAAGTTCCTCTTTTTTTTCCCAATGGAAGGATTTTTTTTTTAGAAAAAAGAAGATTCGATTATTTGCTACTACTAAACATGTGTAATTGATTATTTACCACTAATGTGAGTATATGTCATACTCACATACAGTGGCAAAATCCACTCTTTTACCGTGGCAAATAATCAATTATTCCACGAGATATTGGGTCATTGTTCGCAGAATTTTTTTATTAATTAATCATTTTTTTAATTTTATTTTAAAGTTAACCCCCGCCACACTTTATTTCCAATTCTGACCCCTTTGGTCACGCCACGTGTGGTGGCGTGATAAAACAACACTGTTACGCCAGCCTGTATCTGGGACAAGCTCTTGTCACGCTACCACTCGTGGCGTGACAGTGTTGTTTAGTCACGCCAAGACCAGTGACGTGACCAAAAGTGTTATTTTAGGGACTTAGGCGTGACAGCATTGTTTTGTCACGCCACAGGTGGTGGCGTGATCAAAGAGGTCAGATTTGAAAATAAAGTGCGCCAGAGGTTAACTTTAAAATAAAAACTAAAAAAAGGTTAAATAAAAAAAAAGTTCTTGTTCACAGGTGAGACGACACTCGACAGACAACAGCGACTTTCAGTAAAAATTGCTTACGATTCCTCGGAATTAGTTGACATTATGTCAAAGTTACTAGCATCGCCAAAATTTATTGATACTGGGGACTTTCCAGTATCCATTAGACATTGTATGCCTCTAGCACACCATTTCGAGATTTTCGGAGTAACTCCGCTGAATATCAAGACTACCGTGTGGCTTGCGCTGGTATACGAGTTTATCTATATTGAAATTTGTAATCTACTAGATATGGTCCCCATCATGTGATTTGATTTGAGGACCGTCTAGTCTATAGCTCGCAGGATAACATCAGTTTGGAGTGGGCTCAGGGGCACTGAAGATCAGTTGAGACGGTTGGCCGCCTCTAGTTCTTGGCTGAGCTCGGTGGTGAGCTTCAGAGCAGCATGCTTTGCTGGATTCACTTTGGTCAGGTCCGGTTGAGACTCTTGAACATGAGATATCCGACACTGCCAATTGTCAGGATGATAAGTGGACAGATGGCCATGTCGATATCCAGGATTCGGTTCCGCTCATGGCATTTCCTTGGCGGGTCAAGACCAAATGCTCATGAAGCAGGTTGTTCAGGTTGTCAAGCTGATGTATTACTTGGCGTTGACCTCTTGATATGATCATAATCTGCATAGGAAATAAACCATCCAACAAAATAAAATGCCGGGATTTGTGCAAAAGAATGTGTTACATTAAGAACAAAGGAATAAATAGCACAGCCAGCACTCGTGTATTAAGTATTTTTACATTGAACTTTACCATAAATAGCCAAAAACAAGGGGTTAGAAGTAATGTATACCAACAAAATTAAACAAGTCAAGAATATAAATTCATTGAGCCTAGACATTATACAATATCTAAAAATGGAATCATATGCTACCGTATGATACAATGCAATTAGCAAGTATTCTCAATTTGCAGTCTAGGCCCGATTCAACATCCATAGATCTACTGTTACAGCTTCATTTTTGTATGATACAATGCAATTAGCAAGTATTCTCAATTTGCAGTCTAGGCCCGATTCAACATCCATAGATCTACTGTTACAGCTTGATTTTTGTTGCTGGCTATATTATGTCACTATCTGCACTATATTAGCTGATTTCTTCTTATTTGTTTGGAATAGATAAACTTAAGTTAGATCTCCTCCCCTGATTATCTATTTGATTTGAGTCAACCCTAGGCAACAGTGATCCTGTGCTATATTTCCTCAAATAGTAATAACCCATAGCTGAAGTTCCACCAATTATCCCTTCAGTCCAAACTCAAGGACTTGAATTCTGAGTTAATTAAATACACTGATATCTACAATGTTGACAATAATTCTACATTTAGTTGCCAAAAACTCTGAAAAGGTATTGCTGCAAAATAGTAATGCAACCAATCTTTGACCAATCTAGTGGATTAAGAGAATATTTTGGTTTAATTCACTAGATTTCTACTATGGTTGAGGTTTTGAGTCTGATGACCAAATCTGGTTATTTGCTTTACGGCAGTCAATTCTCATACTTCACAAATTCCTTTTGGAGAGAAGTACTATTGGCCTTTCTGCAGATCGCCAAGCCAAAGCTCTAGGGTATAAGATAGTAATAACAGTAAAATACCTCTTCCATCATCGGGGACTCTTTTGAAAGTTGGTTTGAAGATGACGAATGAGGTATCAAAGTACCGTTGCCCAACTGGGAAACAAAGAGGTTTGTAGGTGCAGAACCATTATAACTTTCACTTGGAAGAGCTAAATTTTGCTGACTGGCTGAAGCTTTCTTCATGGCAAATGTTGAGTTGAGTTCTTCAACTCGAGAGGTAAACTCATCCATCCTCTCATTCAACGTGGATATCTGTTCTGACAGTTGCGTAATTGCACCCTATCAAAATGAGAAGTGGCAAACAAGAATAATTTGCACATCAGCGTTTATGTATGTCAAATATCACCACAGAATTTTTTTTTAACTGATGAGCTAGTTATTACTCTACAAGTATCAGAGAATGGTCACCTGGTTGATCGCAGGAGGTTCCACGGCTCTCCCACCACCAAACCTTCTGTTGGTTTCTGTCAGTTTATTCAATTTCACAATATTTTTATCTCCATGTGTTGAATATGAGTGAGATAGACCACTGGGCAGCACCCGCAAGAGAAAGTTAACTTCATTCAGATTCCACAGTTTCAACAAATCATTCAATTTAATAGGAGATTAAATTGGTAACATAAGATGACATGAAGAAACCTTTTCAGAAGTTTGTTTCTCCTATCAGCAGAAGCCCGGGAGAGAGCTTCTTTTGGACTTGAAACCAACTCATCATCAATGCTGAGCTTGGTCTTCAAATCATCTGGTAATGCCTGCACATCACCTTGTCAGATACCACCACAAAAGTAAGCAATACAACTAGCATTAAGGTGAACAATTACAAATTTACAATATAAATATAGTTAGCAAATCACATACCATAACATCGTTCATCAGTTTCTCCAGTTGAATTTGTTCAATATATGTGCGCGGAATATAAGAACCATCCAAACCTAACTGCTCCGCTACAAATTTGACATAAAGCCTATCTCTTCCTTGCACCTTAATAAAAAGAAGCAAGGTAAGAATGTTTGCATTTCTCAATGAGTTACCTGGCTACAAAGAATAATCAATAATGATTTGGGTAGTAGTCAAGATGTGCCCAAAGACAGATCATATCAACAGAAACTGCATCAATCAAACAGCAAAGGTGATGCTCACCTGAATATACCTTCGGTTAAGTTGCCCCAGCCAGTCAATTTTAACGGTCGCCTTGCCATCAGAAAACACATGACTGCTTCTCTTCAGTATAGCTGCTATAGTATATCCCAATGCCATCAAACCACCAAGAAGACGTACACTGACTTCAAAAGTAATCCTTGGTGATATGATAAATGGATTATCGGTCACCCACTCCTTCAAATTATCAATAACACAAGCCAGTTAGTGAACACCAAGGCCAACAACAAGGATTTGTTCAGTGCATATAGGGTAGGATATTAAGAACGAACAAAGGTAAAAGAGGGTATATCTAACCTAACTACCGTGGTAGAGATCACCATAAATCTTCAAAGAAGACTGAGCAAATGCACCAAGTTAAGAAGTAGCTAGTGAATATAAAAAGGGAAGTACAGCTAAGACTCAGTTGGTCTTTCCTTTTTTTTTATGCTCGCTACATAACTAAGCTTTGCCTTCATGAACTACAGGTGCTACTGTGGTGAAAAATTGAATATTCTAACAGGGTGAAGCTTCTTGGAACATACATGTATTGAATAAATTAGGCTGCGACTAAGAAATGAGAATAGATATAAAATGAACCTTAAAATGCAATACTTGAAACATAACAACCAACAACAGCTTTCACAAATACTCCCTCCATTCACGAATACTTGACACTTTTGACCAAGACACGAGTACCTAGGCAATCATTTGTTTTTATATGATATGACCAAAATACCCTTGACAACTAATCCAATGAATCATGGGCCCACCAAATGTGTGGTGGGGGAGGGAGGAAGGGGAGCATCAATAAGGTGAACCGTGAAGTGACAAGTATTTACAAACAAATAAAATGGTCAAAAACGACAAGTATTCATGAATAGAGGGAGTATATAGTATGTAGCCATTAAACATAAAACTGGCATACCTCAAACATCAGATTATATTTCCCTTCCCTATTTCGCATTCTCAAATAAGATTGGCATGCTTCTGGATCTTCACCTGGTGGAAGTAGATATATATCATAAGTTTCTTCATTGTTTTCTGTTTGATCTTCACCAAGAACAGCTTTGATTTGATCGGGTGTGAGAGACCTTGGTGACTGCAAGTGTAGACATCCAAGAGTCAGATCATCTTGATAAATCATAAGAAAACTATTTATTATTATAATTATCCTATTGGTAAGAATTTCAACAATAAGTCATCTTGCCATCAGAAAACACTAAAATTACCAGGACATGGATGTCCAAAAAAAAGAAAGAACATAGTTAAGTTAGGCTTACCTTCAGAATGTACATAGGATTTTGGAACCCTGAGAAAGGGTTGAACTTGTTGATAATTCTTATATGTGCTGTCTGCAAATCTGGTTCAATGAAAGCCTTGTACATTGGATAAACCTGAAAATATCATTTTCATCTTGTTAAGCCACACGGATGGGTCAAAAATTATAAATATAAACCACGAACTTCTCATGGATTTTCTATTCGGATCTATTATAGGGGGGAAACCCAAGGAAAAAGCACATATAGAGTCAAGTTCAAAAGTTCAAGCAACCGTTTCTGAGATCTGATGAATTATTTCCTCAGGCTCCTGGCCAGCTCGCTGTATGTCCCTTAGTACCCTCTTCACCAGGTCAAAATGAACACCACCAGTGACAGAAACACGCAGGTCCAATATTGGTCGTAACTTTTCACTTAATGCATAGATACCTTCAATAATAACAATCCGAGAGCTAGGGACATCAACTGTTCTGTTCGCCATAAGACAAAAAATATTATAGCAGATATGATCATGACAAAATATGAACCTAAGTTTCTAATACTGTAAGGTGGCGATGATTCTGTAAGAAAGTTTTACCTGTATCCAGTCCGACAGCTCATCTTGAAATCATATATTGGAACCTGAACTGACCTTCCTTCCTTCAGACCATGAATATTTTCCAACAGTGTGTCATAGTCTGTTAGACGGGGATCTGACCAAGCATTACAAAGTACAAACATCAATTCCTCTAGTTAGCACCACTGCTGCTTCAATGAATACAGCTTCTAACAATAGAACTCATTAATACTTCGATCGTATCATTGGGCACATGCAATAATCATGTTAGTATCAGTGCAGAGATATGCAGTTGGAAGAATGAACTATAAGGGCATCTATAGAGGAATGTAATGTCAGTTATCTCTTATTTCTTATCACAGAAATCTTCCTATTGCAAAGGAAGTAGCCATCCAACTTAGTGAATGATAACACAAGATGCAAAGTGCTTGGGGTTACCATCAAAATTGCCGTCGACTATGCGACTTGCATCATTGTAGTTGTCCATTGATATCACAGCAACACTAGGCACGAAATTAAGGACCTTCTCAGTAAACACTGTCTTCCCAGCCCCAGAGGGGCCGGCAACTCCACAAATATCATCCTTCATTGTGCTGCACCAGAAGCTGGCAGGCACGGATCATAACAAAGAAGCCTTTCTCAAAAGACAATGTGTCAGGAAAGGGACGATTTCATAACGGTTTGTGTCCTTCCTTTTCACCAGCTGGACCTGATCTCGCAGAAGGCCATTCCTCTTCCTTGGCGAGTCGGCCATGGAATCGCTCTGGTCCATTCAAAGGCAGACTTCAAGATAACAACGTAACCTACAATCAAGAACATTAATTATCAAGAATCCTAGTAACACGCTGAAAGAATGGCCATTTACCAGCACAAATAACATAAACTAAACAGTAGATGGAAGTCACACCATTGGTATGGCAGAATTTCTCAACGTCCCTACTTGTGCAACTAAACTCTATCAAGAGAAAGGTGCACACGACAAACAGGACATGGACCTTGCAACTAGAGGGTATGCGTCTCAAGGTCGCGTAGGGATCAGACCACACTACTGAAACCTTCGACATGAATTATCTACTAAATGACTAACTCAACTCTCGCATATTGGTAACTACTACCAGCCAAACTCGCAAGCAATCTAGGCAAGAACTCACGACAGAATTGGATGGAACCACAGAGATTAATCAAGAATTAGGTCGGGGGAAGGGAAACTCAAACCAAGGCTTACCAAGATCCCCCGGAGGGCTGGAGGAAGCACTGGAAGGAGGCGCAGATGAGCAGCTGTTGTCGTATGCAGGGCTCGCGCCGCTAGAGGTTTTGGAAGAGGGCGGCGTGGGGAGGGAAGAGAAGACGGCGCGGTGAGGGTGGAGCGGAACTGGGAAGGGACGCAGGGGCCGAGAGAGAGAGCGTGACGAGGGATGGTGGCGTCGCCGTCGATCCAAAAAACGCTGGAGAGGAGGGGAAACTAGGAGATGAATCCGGTTAAAAAGTGGGACCATCACTCCTTGCGCGGCTTGAATGCCTGATCAGAGAGAGATGCATTGGAGTCGTGGTATTTGCGCGGATTCTAACGCGTGTACGGATTCTATTGAATCAAAATTTGAACTAAAATCTCTTTCATCTAATATGAAGAGATAATTCTAATCCTTTCCTATCCAAACAAACCCGATTAGAAGAGATTAATTCTAATCCTTCCTTTTCCAAACAAACCCTTAGGGTAGACAGGATCGGATTATATTCACATGGTTATACTGAGACGTCTACATACAGTTTCTATAGATCTTATGACGAAAAAGATAAAAGGTGTATCGTACATAGTAGATGATGCAGACTTGTGGGGGTGTTTTTGGCCACCACGAGTCTTTATGGCTAAAAAGCTAAGCATGTATAACACTAGGTATGTGGTATATGCTCTTTTGTTTGTCGCATTCTTCTTTTATAATGTATAAAAGACAATGAAAAGAAGTACATGTGAGTTGAACAATAAACGTGAAATAGCAAGGCATGCAAGATATGACGCCTTTCCCACCGTCTTGGGAGGGCGTCTTGCATAAAAGCTCTAGCCAAGGCGTCCTGAAACTGCCTTGCTACCATCTCCTCCGATCCTTCCATCCAGGACAAAGCACCGGTCAATTTGGCGGCAAGCAAGCAAGAACCAAAGAACCATGGAAGGAAGAAGCTCGAAGAGTGAAGAAGAAGAAACTAGAAAGCAAAGATATTTGGGTCATTTGGACCATATTCTTTCTGGTCTTTCCATAATGCAATGTCATATGGCCTAATTCGGACTTAAACCCAACTCATCATTCATCAAGACAAACAACTCAATCCCCAAATCCAATTCCCAATTCGGCATTCCCCACTCGGGCACTCTCCAAATCCCTAGTTCTATCCCTTCACAACGCAGGCTCGCAGCTCACTTTGAAGGCCGGCGAACAGCGGCATGAAATTTGGCATTGAGCTACTAGGGGCCTCCACGACTCCGTGCCTCCTTGAGACGCCAGACGCCACGCCAGTGATCCCGCGGCACTTCGCCAGACGCCACTACGCCAGACATGACCCTTAAGGCGAGGATGCCCGATGGCTCGAGCCGAGTTAATCTTGTGTCTTGACTCTTTTGAGCGAGGAGAATGAGTAGCCGGGAGTTTGGTGGAGGCACTGGGCGTGGAGCTCGATAGTAGCTGAAATGTGTGTAGTGTTGTATGTTTGTAGTGTTGTATGTTGAGGGCCTTGTATGTTGAGGTCCTTGACTTAGTTTACTACTTGAGGACTTAGGTAAAGCTGCATACTTGCATTTGGATTTTGTATTTTGGAATGATTTAAATAACTAGAAACTTATAGACTTGAAAATGGTTTTGCGGTATGTTCTATTTCATTTCAATGTTTGTAATTAGTCATAATTTTCTCGATTATCTCACTAATTTAGCTACTTACATTTCTATAGATTGCTATTACTTGTATTTATGGGCATTGATTTATTGTGTTCATTAGCTATGTCTTGCCTTAAGTGTATTTTACATTCTCGCTTTTGTCTCTTGTTTATTTACGTATGAATTTGGATTACATTAGACATTCAAATATAATATGTATATTTAGTGCGATTTTATCATATTAGCTTTCTCCTATGAGCACCCTCGAATTTTATCTGCGTCGCCCTTTGAAGGCATGCAACTCCTTAGATGTGTTTTACGGCCTATATGAATCTTAGGGGGGAAAGGTGAGACATGTACAACACGTGAGATAAATGGTGTGTGCTCTTATGTTTGTCACTCTTCTTTTTTAATGTATGAAAGACAGTAAAAAAGGAGTACATATGAGTTGAACAACAATAGCTAAATGCCAGGACATACGACTTAGACTACTTTTCAACTAAACTTTAAAAACATATGCTTCGTATGTTAGTATTGAAAATACATAATTGTATGGTTTTTTCAGAACTCACAATTTGTATGGTATGAAAATATTTTAAGGACCACACAACGTTATTGCTCTACCATGACAGTATCACCTAGTAACCGTGGTAGTTACAGCTCGTTTGCATGCGACACCATCGACTTCTCGAAGTATGTACGTTGGCTAGGAAAGTGCAACATAAAAAAAGAACAAACTTACTAAAAGTACTGTTCTTCGCATTCCCTGTTTACATACTAAAGTTTTTTTTTGCTGTGTTTCATTAGAAAGCAAACAAGTGCAACATGTAACATACAAACATTAGCTCTTACACAACACGCGTATATATACCGTTTCGTACTCCTACGAGTATGTACTCCAACTTCCAATATACCACTTAAAAGCACATATTATACTTAAATACTAATTATAAGATACTCTAATGCGACTAGATTGAAATTTTTTCATTAGAGCTCTTTGTTTTTTTTCTTTTTGCTATATACCTTTTTTCATATATAAAAGAAGTATGTACACAAATTTTGCTACAAAATGACCATTTATTAGTATTCATTCACTGTTTGCGATGCCACAATATTAGCTGTCTCCTCTCCTCATACAGTTTGTCACTCGGAATATCTGTAAACGATGAGTTGATATGAAAAATATGCATGCATGCATAGCCATGTGCAGATGAGCCACTTCAGAAGGATTGGTTTAGTATGTATCATTTGTGATGCGATGGTTCTCATAATAGACAGAGGAAGACAGCGCAAAAAAAATTAAATACAGCTCAAGGCTCAACAGCAACGCCTACTGAAAGTCTGAAATCCATAGCAACTTACCACTATTGTTCTCTTGGGTGTACCATTGTCAATTCTTACAAGCACCATTGCTAAATGTAAACAGATCATCTAAGAGAGGGAAATAAGATGTTCTCTTCCTGCAAATTTCCTATGAAAATCATTTGATCCAAAGAGTCCACTGCTATGCACCTATTACATCACTCTCTCTCTCTCTTTTTGAAGAAAAAAATTCCAGCGAGATTTCGCTAATTGAATGAATTTGTGATCTTTCTGTTGCAACAAAGAACTATAAGCATTTTCTTGCACCAATAGATTAAATTAAATATTATATTTTTAAAAAATATATATATGAAAAGATAGATTCTCTTTGGACGCTTGCTTACTTTGTTTTTTTCTGGAGATGTGAAAGGCCTACGATCTCTGACCATAGAAAATGCAGATTCCGAATGCTATTACTCACTTCCATGCAAATTGCCAAAAACAGCCGATAACTGAGAACAAAAGCACATCAACCCTACTTTTCTCTTTCTGAATAGATTCTCCCAGGAACCAATGGACAGGACCACCGCCATCCCTCATGCAAAATCTTAACCCCTATTCTCCTCCTCTTACCACCGTCAACCGGGTCAGATTGAGCATATATGCACTTCGGACAAACGAAAAAGTTCATGTCATGGCCGGATGCACATCGAAAGATCTTCACATAACTTGTCCCCACCAAAAGCATGCCGATTTTCCATCAGAAAATGAAAAGTAGGCAATAACGTTAAGCATATCCATGTAAAGGAGATATTCCCCTGACGAGCCATTGTTTTCTGCTGGCCATCCTTTACAGATCAGGTCTTCAGCTGGTGCAATTCCCCCGCAACTTCTCGTGATGACCACCGACCGGCTTTGCTTGTGCAACAGAAATTGGTATGGCATCGCTTGAATTGATAAGATGGAACATCTCACAACTTTACAGCAAATGATAATGAATGGATAGAAGTAAACTTAGTCTGAAGAGTGAAATATCTTTGCATCGACAGATTTAGTGGCACAAAATGCCTTATTCTCTAGTCCTTGACCCACAAATTCAAGGATACAGAACTTTTAGATCAATTTAGGATTATGCATGTATTTGAATTTGAATTTAATAAGCTCTAAGTGTTTTTATCAAAAATCGGTAGTACTGCGAACTAACAGGCGATAGTCCGCTTTAAGCGGTATGACCGCGTTTTACTTAGCGGTATTACCACATTACGAATGTCTCGACCAACTAATCGCTAATGCGGATGCGACCAAGCTATTGCAGCGGTACTACCGCATTGCGGTCGTTCCGATTTCTAGTTGGCGGTTCAATAAAAACAGGAGATGTGTTTTTGGTTCGGTGCCTCGTTGGCGTTCGGTAGTACCGCGCCATGGAAGCGGTAATCTTGCTTTCGGGTCGTCTGATTCTTATGTGGCAGTACAATTTTTCTAGAGAGCACCACTTTTCAGCGAAGTTGAAAACCCTATGATCGGTTGTACCACCCCTCTATGCGGTATGACCACATCAAGCGGTAGTACCGCAATTTAGTTGGCGGTCGTATGCGTCGGGATTTTCAACGGCTATGTCAGAGTAATTAATGCCACTTGTTACGGCGTTACTATGTTCTGACAAGGGTGCGGTCGTCTCAGCTCACTAGTTGGCGGTCATCTGGTATTTCGCAGAAGTTGGGGATTTCCTCCCAACGGTTATATTTGTTGGTGAGGGTTATAAATACCCCTCCACCTGCTCAAGGACAGGGTGCTAGTGTTCATTTATCATCCGTAGAGCTTAAAGAGCCTTGAGCATTCACTCAACACAAAAATTCACTTGTGCATTCATTGTGAGGTGGTTGAGTTCATTCAAGTGCATCCATTCACCCGAGTTGATCCTATTGCACTTGAGCGCCGTCAAGCGAAAGTCATTGATTTGTTACTTTTAGAGTTTTGCCAAACTCCTAGACGGCCTTGGCGGTGGAGCACAGTGATCTCTTCAAGAAGATTGTGAAGAGACCCGGTGCAAGCTTGTGAGTGGCTTGGAGTTCGCCATCTCTGGAGCGGAGGAAGAACTACCCATAGTGATCAAGGGAAGGCTTAATTCGTGGAGCCAGCTTGAGTTGTCAAGCTTCCTCAGCGTGAACTCAAGAAGGCAAGCAAAGTCTTAGATACCACGAGAAAAAGTCCTTTATCATTGTGGTTATTTCTTGTCTAATCTTATTCGCATTTACAATTCTAGAATTTATCTTGTGTTGAATTGCTTAGATAGAATTGTATCTAGTTAGACATAGTTCTTAATTGGCTTAAATTGTTAAATTGTCAAAAGTTTAAAACCTCCTATTCACCCCTCCTCTAGTCGGTTATCCTTGATCCTACAAGTGGTATCGAGCTTGGTCTCTCATTGATTTAGACTTAACTGCCTAAGAGAGAAAATGATGGCTAGTGAAGAAATTGCTATAGGAAAGGTTCCTTTGTTTGATGGCTTAAATTATGCTTATTGGAAAATTAGAATGTCAATTTATTTAAAGGCTATGAGTCCAAGCATTTAGAAAAATCGTAAATGAGGGTTACATCATGCCCCTTAATCCACTAGCTCCCACGGATCAAGAGGCACGTAATGCTCATTTAGATGCCCAAGCTATGAACGCTCTTTTTGGCGCTTTGAGCGCGATGAGTTCAATAGATGAGCAATTTGGAAACCGCTCATGATATTTGGACCACCTCTCGAAATCCATGAGGGAACATCCACAGTCAAAGAAGCTAAATTGCATAGGCTTCGGATCAAATATGAGACATTCGTAATGTTACCTCATGAAAACATCAATGAGATGTATTCAAGACTCAACAACATTGTGAATGAGCTCAAAGGTCTTGGCACTAACCTTCTTGATGTTGATATTATACGCAAGATGCTTAAAGCCCTTCCGGACAAGTATGAAACGTTGGTGACGCTATTTCTTAACTCTCCCGAGTTGCCAAGAATAACGCCAATGGGACTTTTGGGCAACCTCATCACCAATGAGTTGTTCAAGAAGGACAAGGAAGAACTCTTGGAGTCGTCTTCCTCAAAGAAGAAGATTACTGCTTTCAAGGTCAAAGCGGAATCAAGTGATGATGAGGATGAAGAAGAAGATTCTGATGAGGAGTTTGCACTTCCTGTGAGAAAAATGAAGAAGTTCATGAAGAGACGCCCACATAGAAGTTTCAACTCCGACAAGAACAAGAAAGGGTAATCCTCAAGTGGCAACAATCGTTATAGCAACATTCGGTGCTATAATTGTGAAGAGAAGGGGCACATTGCTTCTCATTACTCTGAAAAGAAGGATGACAAGGGCAAGTCATTCAAGAAGAAGGAGTATAGTGGCAAGAAGAAGCTTTTCAAGAAGCTTCACAAATATGGCAAGCATGAAGCCCACATTGGAGAGTGGGATTCAAATGATGAATCAAGCGACTCCGATGAGGATGAGGATGAGTCCCCCAAGAAGAAGAGACTCGTTGGCATCGCCATCAAGGAAGCTCCGTCGCTATTCTCCACTCCTACTTACCTCATGGCAAAAGGAGATAAGGTGAACTATAAAAGTGGTGGAAAACATTGGGTGCTTGATAGTGGATGCATTCAACACATGATCGGTGATAGAAAGATGTTCACCATATTCGAGAATGAAAAAGGAGTAGACAAGATCACATTTGGCGATAATAGCAAATGAAAGGTAATAGGATTGGGTAAAATTGCTATCTCAAATGACATTTCCATTTCCAATGTTTCTTTAGTAGAATCATTAAATTTCAATTTGCTATCCGTTGCTCAAATATGTGATCTTGGACTAATTTGTTTATTCTCTAGTGAATGTGTTATAATATCAAATGCAAAAAATAGTTATTTGGTTTTCAAAGACTTTAGATTTGGAAATCTTTATTTGGTGGATTTTAGTTCAAATGAATCTTGTTTAATGGCAAAAACCTCATTGGGTTGGCTTTGGCATAGAAGGCTAGCTCATGTTGGAATGATTCAACTCAAAAAAATTTTCAAACATGATTTAGTTGTTGGCTTGAAAGATGTGAAGTTTGAGAAAAATAGACTTTGTAGTGCTTGTCAAGCCGGTAAACAAGTCACTAATTCTCATCCTTCCAAGAGTATCATGTCAAATTTTAGACCATTGGAACTCTTACATATGGATTTGTTTGGGCCAACAACCTATAAAAGTATCGGGGGTAATAGCTATTATTTAGTAATTGTTGATGATTACTCTAGATATACATGGGTATTCTTCCTAGATGACAAATGTGAAACCTCCGGCATTTTCAAAAGTTTTGCAAAAAAGGCTCAAAATGAATTTGATTTTAAAATAAAGAAAATCCATAGTGATAATAGTTCCAAGATCAAGAATACTACAGTTGAAGACTTTTGTGATGAACTTGGAATAAAGCATGAACTTGCCACAACCTACACTCCGGAGCAAAATAGAGTTGTAGAAAGAAAAAATCGTACATTAATTGAAATGGGTAGGACAATGCTTGATGAATACAATACTTTCGATAGTTTTTGGGCGGAATCTATTAACACCGCTTGTCATGTCATAAATCATCTTTATTTGCATAAGCTTTTGAAAAAGACTTCATATGAGCTTCTTGTAGGAAGAAAACCGAACATCTCTTATTTTCGTGTATTTGGTTGCAAATGTTATATTTTGAAGAAGGGTGTTTGTCTTTCAAAATTTAAAAGTCGTTGTGATATTGGTTTCTTACGTGGTTATTCTTCAAATAGCAAAGATTATCGTGTCTTTAACAAAAACTCTGGTTTAGTTGAAGGAAGACACGATGTGTAATTTGATGAAACTAATGGCTCTCAAGAAGAGCATGAGAATTTGGATGATGTAGGTGATGAAGGATTAAGAAAAGCAATGGAGTATATGCAAATAGGCGATATCAAGCCCGAAAGACAATCCATCATCTTCTATTCAAGTTGAACCTCCTACATCTTCCACAAATCAAGTACAAATTGATGAAGAAGATAACAAGGAAGATGATCAACCATCCAATAAACCAAATATTAGGTGACATAAGTAAGGGTGTCCAAACTCGATCTCTTGTTGTTTCTTTTTGTGAACATTACTCTTTTGTCTCTTCTAGTGAGCTAAAGCATGTAGAAGAAACACTTGAAGATGGGTGAATGCTATGCATGAAGAACTCAATAACTTCACCCGGAATGAAGTTCGGACATTGATGGATCGCCCAAAAGAATACAACGTAATTGGTACAAAATAAGTCTTTAGGAACAAGCAAGATGAGAATGGTATGGTTGTAAGGAACAAGGCAAGATTGGTCGCTCAAGGTTATTCATAAGTTGAAGGTTTGGATTTTGGTGAAACATTTGCTCCCGTAGCTAGACTTGAGTCAATTCGGATATTACTTGATTTTGCATCATGCTTTGATATTAAATTATTTCAAATGGATGTTAAAAGTGCTTTCTTAAATGGTAAAATATCCGAACTTGTCTTTGTTGAACAACCTCCCGGTTTTAAAGATCCTAAAAACTCAAATCATGTCTATAAACTCTCCAAGGCGCTCTATAGTCTCAAACAAGCTCCTAGAGCTTGGTATGAACACCTTAGAGATTTTCTAGTCTCAAAAGGATTCAAAATTGGAAAAATTGATTCAACTCTATTTACTAAAGTCATTAATGATGATTTCTTTGTGTGTCAAATTTATATTGATGATATCATTTTTGGATCTACTAATCAAGATTTTTGCGAAGAGTTTGGTGATATGATGTCTAGGGAATTTGAAATATCTATAATTGGAGAATTGAGCTATTTCCTTGGACTTCAAATCAAGCAACTCAAAGATGGAACCTTCGTGAGCCAAACCAAGTATGTAAAAGATTTTATCAAGAAATTTAGCATGGAGGATGCAAAACCCATCAAGACTCCCATGGTAACCAACGGTCATCTCGACCTAAATGAGAGAGGTAAATCGGTAGATTTAAAACTTTATAGGTCTATGATTGGTAGCTTGCTTTATCTTACCGTATATAGGCCCGATATCATGTTTAGTGTTTGCATGTGTGCACGTTTTCAAGCAACTCCAAAAGAGCGTCATTTAATGATCGTTAAAAGAATACTAAGATATTTAAAACATTCCTCTAGCATTGGCCTATGGTACCCCAAAGGTGCTTGACGAGGATATAACAATCCTCATTTAATCATTTATCTATAATTCATATTATGGATAATAATGACATCATATAACTCTTGAGTATACCCCTTAATATTCATTAGGGACAAGCTGGAGGTCGTAAGTTCTCCTCGACCACCACCCCAGTAGTGGGTCTTCCTACGACTACCTCATAGTCGTAAGCCCTTCTACGACTATCCCGTGATCGTAAGCTCTACTATGATCGATCTGTGATCGTGAGGTTCTCCTACGACCACCGCCTAGTCGTAAGTCCTTCTCGACCGGTCCTTAGTTGACAAGACTCACGGACATGTGGGCCTAATCGATCGTGAATCTTATGTACCGTATCCAGGATATGAGCAATCAATTACTGTTGTTATTCCCGGAATAACAAAGACGATTCTCCTTGTTATGATGATAATTGCTCAGCGGCGTGGGGACATTACAACCCCGTAATAACCTCCGATATGACTCCACGATCCGGTCCGTTAATGTAACCTTTATCTTCAAGATCCAGCGGCGCACCGGAGGCGGTATAAAAGGCAAGGATCATTAGGGCAAAGGGCAACCGGAGAAGATTAGATGAACAATACTCTAGTCTTCAATTCAATCTTGTAATCCAGTATACTCAATACATACACACAAGAGTAGGATTGTTATTCTCCTAGGAGAAGGCCCAAACCTGTATAAAAATCCCCATGTCTCCATCTCTGTGTGATTTTGAGCCTAGAGGAACCCCCGAATCAAATAATCTTTACGTAAGTTTGGTCCTAAAACACCGACAGTGCTAAATTTGATTTAATTGGATATTCGGATTCTGATTATGCGGGTTGTAAAGTGGATAGAAAAAGTACCTCGGGTAGTTGTCAATTCTTAGGAAAATCTTTAGTATCATGGTCATCCAAGAAACAAAACTATGTAGCATTATCCACCGCCGAAGCCGAATATGTTTCCTCGGAAAGTTGTTGTGCTCAATTCCTATGGATGAGGCAAATATTGATGGATTATAGAATTAAATTTGATAAAATGTCTCTTTTGTGTGACAATGATAGTCTTTGTGAAAATAGCCAATAATCTGTTCAACACTCAAGAACCAAGCATATAGATATTCGCCACCATTTCTTGAGGGATCATGTGAGCAAGGAGATATTGAAATTAGCCACATCTGAACCGAAGATCAATTAGCGGATATTTTCACCAAGCCATTAGATGAAGGCCGCTTTTGCAAATTGAGGAATGAGTCAAATGTCATAGACTATTCAAATATTGGTTGAACACTTGCCTCATGCATTTTTCTTCATTTGGTGTTATTTGAGATCTTTTATGAAAGTATTTTCAAAACTATTTATTAAAGAATACTATGTTCATAAAAATTATGTTCTTAATAGACATTAGTCTATTAAATGCGTAATGATCCTCAATGATATTTATTTGAGTGCAAAACTAAGGATCATTTGCATATATTCTAAATCCAAAGTCAAATTCTTTGAAGTTCCAGGAAAATCGGAACAACCGGCGTGTTAAGTCTTGATGCGACTGCGTTATAACAATGGTATGACATGGTGCAAGATACTCTGGCGATGCATTAGCGGTACAACCGCGTCGGTTTGAGAAGGGGCAGTAACTCCTTGCAGTTACTATTCGCCAGAGCCTTTACCCCTGCGACAGTTTGACCGTTTCTCGCACCATTTCATTTCGTCTCGGGTTTTCTCTCTCCAACCCGAAGGAACGCCAAAACCTCCACTCAAATCTTAAGTGTTCTTTCATTCCTGTGTTGATTCCAGCATCTCTAGGGTTCACCTCCTCCAATCTATAAGGTAAAACTTCCTTTAATTCTAGTTTTGCCGCAATTTTGGAACCCTAGGTCTCATTTTAGGGTTAATTGAGAATGTGGATGAATTAGTTAGTTCTAGTTGGGCAAAATAGATAATTTGATGTCAAATGATGTTTGCGCATCCAAACCATGGATTCACTCCAGGAAAAACATTAAAAAAAATCGATCTAATGCTTGCCCTAGAACTCAGTCAGGATAATCGGTACAACCGGTTCTTGAGTCTTGATACAAGAATGATCTTGATCGTCGCCATATAACGGCGGTATGACCGATCATCCTGATAGAAAATAGAAATTCATCTTCTTTCACAATTAATTCTATCTTGATTGATCTTTTGAACTCCTTGTAACCTATCCTATCTTTGTGAAGATGCCTAGGACAAGAATTGCGACTCAAAAGTCGCATGGACCACCTAGAGGAGGGCAATCTTCATCTCAACCTCCAAGAACTCGACCTCATGCGGCTCGGCTCAAAGCACAAGATCGAGTTAGACAAAAGGTCGCATACATGGCAAGGGCAAGGGCAAAAGACCAGCAGAAGAGGACCTGAATCAAAAGCAGAGGAAAGCTTACCACCAACTGAGGCAAATTCTGATTCTGAAACTGAGTCAGAACCAGAGTTGGAAGCTCAATCAGATGATTTGGGAGTGCCTCCAGAGCCTCCAATTGACTTGAGACTCTTTACTCCTGATGAGTATGCAATCAAGCGCCATGTAAATCAATATCTTTTCAAGTCTAACTCAGTCAATCCAAGATTTCATATAGTTTTTCAAGAACAAGTATATGAGCAGCTATATGGAAATCATAAAAACTTTGCAGATCACAAATGGATTAAGTGGCCTCACATAAACTCCTTGGATAAGTACAGTGGTGTATACCAGCTCTTTCATCAAGTGGGTCTTCATGATCTTGTGTCTCTAAAGCAAAATTATGATGATGAGATTATCAAGCAGTTTTATGCCACAGTTCATGTTGAGGCAGATCTTTCCAGGATGAAATGGGTCATCATTGTTACGATATGTGGAAAGTACCAAGGAGGACTTTGAGCATGTTTTGAGGACACCATCCGGTACTTGGGATAAGCTATTTGACACCACGCTTGGACGATTTTTATGACCCATCGATCGGTATACCCAGAAAGATTCTTGGACTTAAGCCCATACCAAGCATGATTAATAGGATTATTAATCATACTTTTACCCCAAGAGTGGGAATTTTGATGCGGTCGGAAGATATGCTTGGAATATTATTGATAATATCATGCGGGGAGGAAATTTGATGTTGTGGATGTCATTCTTAAGGGCATAGTGTCCGCAAAGAATGATAGGATTAAGAGGATTTACTATGCACCTTACATCATGGCTTTAATTCGTGAAGATTGAGTATCAAGGGGTTTGGGAACAACTCATAAGGCTTACAAGCCTCGAGATGACCTATTGCTCGCCATGATGATTACGCTATTGTTGGTACTTCTCTCGATCTTTCTTTGCTCGGAGAGTGCTCTATTGAAAGTACTCTTGCACGATTCTTCAAAATCGAGAGTTGATTATTAGCACTTTGGAAGAAATGAAGACAGCCAGATAGAGTTTCAAAATGAGACACACAACAAGCTAGCTGACTTGGAGTTGACTCAAAATGATGTCTTTGATGAGACTCATAATAGGATTGCTGCCATGACAGAAAGCATTAACGAGATGGAGCAGATTTTGAGGACTCCTCACGATACTCTCGTAAATCGTCCTCGACCTTCTAAGGCCTCCACTTCTTCAGTTGTTCCTCCTTTGGCCCCAGCTTCAGTGCCTCCAACTCCTGTCTCAGCTCCTCCAGCATTAGCTATAGATCCAGTGGCTCGGGATCTAGCTTCACAGGACCTAGCTCCTCAGGATCCCGCTCCTCACGACTCAGCTCCTCCAGTCTCTCCTGCTCCTCAGGATCCAGCCACAGCTTCTCAGGATTCAGCTCCTCTAGCTTCAGCTCCAGCCTCTCTAGTTCCTCAGGCTCAGGACCCAGCTTCTCTTCCTCCTTAGGACCCAGCAGTCTGAGATGTTTTTGGTATCTTGATGCCAAAGGGGGAGAAGCGAGAAGAGAAAGATTTAGGGGGAGCAAGTCTTTTATGCTATTATCTTATATGGACTTTTATGTTTTGTAATGTATTGAACTTATGCTTATGTGCTTGTAATAGTTTAAAACCTTGTTGCTTATCTTGTTGAACTTGTTGGATAATGATTATACTTATGATATTATCTTAAAATACAATCTAAATTATAGTCATATCTTAATATTCCATTTCCTCAAGTTCAAACATGCTAAAGAAACTCGCCAAAATTTCAAAAATCTCTATATGTGCTTGCAAAAAATTTCTATCAATTTTATGCACATGTTTAGGGGGAGCTTTCTTTAAATTGGATTTAACAAGAAAATAATTCTCAAAACTCTTTCGAGCTCATTGCAAGAATTATTTTGTTGTTAAGACATCAAAAAAATATACACTCTTAGTATATTCAAAACAATCTTTCTCGCATATTAATTGTGTTGTCATCAATTACCAAAAAGTGGGAGATTGAAAGCATCTAGGCCCCTAAAAAAAATTTTGGTAATTGATGACAATATGTAAATATGGGATTAACGTGTTTATTGAGTATTTACAAGGTTAAGTCCCATTGGTGAGTTTGATGACGTAAAGATGCATGCTAAAGGTTTCAATGAAGATCTACATGGCTCAAGACAAGGTACAAGTAGTCTAAGATCCTTTTTATATTTTACCCATTACAAGATTCGAATGTCTCACCAACTAATCGCTAATGCGATACATAACCGATCACAGTAATGCAGACTACCGCATTGCGGTCGTTCCGATTTCTAGTTGGCGGTTCAATAAAAACAGGAGATGTGTTTTTTGGTTCGGTGTCTCTCGTTGACATTCGGTAGTACTGCACCATGGAAACGGTAGTACCGCTCAGCGGTCATACCGATTCTTACGTGGCGGTACAATTTTTCCAGAGAGCACCACTTTTCAATGAAGTTGAAAACCCTATGATCTGTTGTACCGCCCCTCTATGCGGTATGACCGCATCAAGCGGTAGTACCACAATTTAGTTGGCGGTCGTACCACGCTAGGATTTTCAATGGCTATGTCAGAGTAATTAATGCCACTGTTCTAGCCGTTACTGTGCTCTGACAAGGGTGCAGTCGTACTACTCGCTAGTTGGCAGTCATACCGCATTTCGCGGAAAGTTGGGGATTTCCTCCCCAATGGTCATATTTGTTGGTAAGGGTTATAAATACCCCTCCACCTGCTCAAGGACAAGGTGCTAGTGTTCATGGTATCAGAGCATGGTGCTCGGTCCAAACCGTAGCCGCTGTCGTCAAGCTTCCTACAATCACCGCCGAGGAGCCGGTGACTACAACCCTTCCTAGGAACCTCTACTACTGCTGCTCCCTCCTTTTCTTTTCCTTCTAGAGACACCACTCATCTCTACAGCACTGATCTGGTCACCACCGTCGCTCCTCTGCTTGAGCTTCCATCGTCCAGATCCGATGTTGTTGCTCCGCTTCCCTCAGATCGGGCGGCCACCACTCCCTTTTGTGCAGAACCGGTGTTGCCGCTGCTCGTCCCACCAAATCGGGCGACCACCACTCCCTGGTCGTTGCCTCTTCTTTCGGAGGGCATCGCCACCCCTACTACTGGTATATATCGCCTCTACTGTTGCTGCTGTTGGACATAGACACCTCTACTCTGCTCCTGGATCCAGTGTCACTGTTGCTGCATCGTCCCTTAGAGGTCCCTTGGTCGTCGCCACCTTAGCCCTCTACTCCCTGATCCGCAGTCGCCGTCGCTGCCTCGGCTCCTCTACTTCATCGCCAGGCGAGGCCATCGTCTCCTGGGGCATCGACATCTCATCTACACATCGCACCTGGTCAGATTCAACTGGATTTGGCGACACCATCCCGGGATCCATCGATCCCTGCTGCCACCAGTCTTCATCATCATTGCTCGTCGTCTTCTTCATCACCAGCAGCAGCAGTCCTCGTTGCCCAAGTAGAGTGCTTCATCATCGATTTTCATCACTTTCCTCCACCAAGCCCTCAGCTCCATTGCCGATCTATGTTGCTCTATTTCAGCTGCTATTATGCTTCGGCTGCTACTCTACTCCAGGTCACCGCAGCTTAGTTTGGTCATATTCAGGCTCTGATGAGCAACCTTTAGGCTCGGGCTCAATTGTGTCATCTGCAGACATCTTCTAGTGGATCCACATCCACTAGGCATTCTAGTCCAATGTTATGTCCTGTGTCGGGTACTACTCTCCCTTGGGTGTTGGACTCATGGGCCTCTTTCCATGTGACATATGATGCATCTCGGCTCACATCACGTCGTCCTATGCAAAAGGTATCAAGATATAGACATATGATGGCACACCTTGCATGATCACTCATCGAGGACTCTTTCGCCTCTCTCTTTCTTTGTTTTGGATGTCTCATTTGTCATTATGCTCTCCATGAATCCCATCTCAGTCGGCCAACTCGTAGATATGAACTACTTTGTTTAGTGATAGCTCCTACTTTATATAAGATAGTCAAACAAGTGTTGTCGTTGGTATAGGCCATCGTAAGAAAGGTTTTGCATGGCTCTATGTTTTTGATCGTGTGAGTATCCCTTTCTCCTCCACTTCTGGTATTGCTCCTACTATTTCATCTTCTGCTGGTGATCCATCTACTCTTCACTCTTCTGCATCTACTTATGTTTGCAAATCGTTCCCTCAATGACATCATTGACGGGGGCATTTGTGTGGCTCACTTCTTTCCATTTTAATTCATCAAGGTGTTCTTGGTCATGTTTCTGTTGACACTAGTTTTCAGTGCAAGGGTTGTAGACTTAGCACCCAAATACAACTCTCATATCCTTCCAACTTTTCTAGATCTGGTCGTTAATTTGATTCAGTCCATTCGAATGTTTGGGGTACTTCTCTATTTGCTTCGAAGGGTGGTCATAGTTACTATGTCATCTTCATTGATGACCACACTCAATACACTTGGATCTACTTCATGAAACAACATTCGTAGTTGATTTCTAGTCTTTTGCTAAGATGGTTCATACTCGGTTCTCTTCTTCCATTCGTGTTTTTCGTTCTTACTTTAGGAGAGAGTATCTTTCATCAGCTTCTCACCAGTTTCTTTCTTCTGAGGGTACTCTTTCTCAGCTCTCGTATCCTAATGCTCATATTCATAATGGTGTTGCTTTGCGCAAGCACCGTCACATCATTGAGACTAATCGTACTCTCCTTATTTCCTCCTTTATTCCCTCTCACTTCTGTGGGGGCAGTCTCTAAGGCAGTCTATCTCATCAACAATCAGCCCTCTTCCAAGCTTCAGGACAAGTGTTCTAGTGAGGTCATGTACAGAGCATCTGCTCGTTATGCTCATCTTCGTATCTTTAGTTGTGTCTACTATGTCCTTCTAGCACCTCATGAATGCACAAAGTTGAGTGTTCAATCGGTTGAGTGTATCTTTCTAGGTTATAGTCCTAAGCATAAGGGCTATCGTTACTATGATCCTCAAAGACGTCGCATTCACATCTATCGTGATGAGGGTTGACCCTTCTTTTATCATCCTTCTACACATCCCACTCCCTCTTCCTCAGATTCCACCTCTTTTTGTGTCTACATCTTATTCCTTCACTAGACTTGCCTTCTTCGGATACACTTTCTCCACCTATTTCACCTCCTAGTATGTCTCCTCCACCAGCTCCATCAGTTTCTGACACTTCCACTTTTTCCTTTCAATATAGTCGCCGACAGAGAGTTCCTTATGATCCTCAGACTTCTATTACTCTTAAACCTTCTGATCCCCAGTCCCCCTCTCCTCCACTTGACCCTCCGACCAATACCATGGACTCTGACGATCGTTCTACTACATCATGATATGCCATACGTGGTCGTTTTTTTATTCAGGCACTAGAGATATGGAGTTTTTCTCGTGCAGGTACAGTATCTGATATGATCATTCTACTACATCACGGTATGCCCCATGTGATCATTTTTCTATTCAGGCACTAGAGAGATGGGGGTTTTATTGTGCAGGTGCAGTATCTGAGTCGAGCACTTATCAGGAGGCAACTAGTATACCTGAGTGGTAGTTGGCTATAATTGAGCTTACATCATTATAATGTGCATGCACTTGAGATCTTGTTTCGCTACTATTTGGAGCTATTTCTATAACTTACAAGTGAGTGTACAAATTAAAGACCAAATCAGATGGTTCAATGGAGCGACACAAGGCTCATCTTGTTTTGATAGCCATGTACAGATGAGCCAATTCAGAAGCATTGGTTTAGTATGTATTATTTGTGATGCGATGATTCTCATAATAGACAGAGGAAGACAGCGAAAAAAAAAACAGCTCAAGGCTCAACAGCAACGCCGACTGAAAGTCTGAAATCCATAGCAACTTACCACTATTGTTCTCTTGGGTGTACCATTGTTAATTCTTAGAAGTACCACTGCTAAATGTAAACAGATCATCTAAGGGGGGAATAAGATGTTCTCTTCTTGCAAATGTCCTATGAAAATCATTTGATCCAAAGAGTCCGCTGCTATGCGCCTATTACATCACTCGCTTTTTTTCCAGCGAGATTTCGTAATTGAATGAATGTGTGATCTTTCTGTTGCAACAAAGAATTATAAGCATTTTCTTGCACCAATAGATTAAATTAAATATTATGTTTAAAATTATTTATATATATATATATATATGAAAAGATAAATTCTCCTTTACCCTTGCTTACTTTTTTTATGTGAAGGGCCTACGATCTCTGACCATACAAAATGCAGATTCCGAATGCTATTATTCACTTCCATGCAAATTGCCAAAACAGCCGATAATTGAGGACAAAAGCACCTCAACCGTACTTTCCTCTTTCTGAATAGATTCTGCCAGGAACCAATGGGCAGGACCACCGCCATTAGCCATGCAAAATTTTCTCCTCTTATCACCGTCAACCGGGTCAGATTGAGCATCTATATATGCACTTCGGATAAACGAAAAAGTTCATGTCATAACCGGATGCACATCGAAAGATCTTCACATGACTAGTCCCCGCCAAAAGCATGACGATTTTCCATCAGAAAATGAAAAGTAGACAACAATGTAAGCACAAATTAGCCTGGAAAAGGGAGATATTCCCCCTGATTAGCCATTGTTATCTGCCGGCCATCCTTCACATCAGATCATCAACTGGTACAATTCCCCCATTTCTCGTGATGACCACCGACCGGCTTTGCTTGTGCAACAGAAATTGGTATGGCATCGCTTGAGAATTGATAAGATGGAACATCTCACAACTTTACAGAAAATGAGAATGAATGGATAGAAGTAAACTCAGTCTGAAGAGTGAAATATCTTTGCATAGACCGATTTAGTGGCACAAAATGCCTTATTCTCTAGTCCTTGACCCACAAATTCAAGCATGCAGAACCTTAGGAAGAAAAAAGAACTAAAAATACAACAAATTCTTTTGAGCTTGGTGCTCTCAGCAGAAACCTGCAAAGGAGCCCCAACACAAGTATTAAAACCTTTTCCTGTCCTACTTTCCATGCTCCTCACAATCTGTTGCTCTTCATCAGCTCAATAAATTCACCAAAAGCTGTAAAGCACAAGAGACAGATTCATAACATTAACACAGTCACAATCTAAGATAGAACATCTGAGAACATGTCGTATCTCTAGAAATATATTAGTCAAGGAAATGTACCTAAGTCAGAGTCATGAGGCCCTGGGGAGGACTCTGGATGGTACTGAAGAGACATAAGTTTCATCTTAGGGTACTGAAGGCCGGCGCAGCTATTATCGTTGAGATTGATGTGTGTTACTTTCACCCCTTCTGGGAGGGACTCAGGGTCGACAGCATAATTATGATTCTACAGGGAAAACAGGTCATACTTTAATATATACTCAATATCCTAACAAAACAAATTCGCGATTCTGTGTCAAGAGTCTCAGCAACTTATAATTTTCTTATGGAAAAGATGAAATCAGTGTGGCACCTTTCATAACAAGTGACCAGTCATAAGGCAGTGGTCATTACACAGAAGGTGAGAGGAGGTAACATAGTATAAATCAATACAAAACAAAATGTTAAAAGTCCCATAATAAACGAGCTCTCGAGTTGAAACGGAAAAATGCAACCAACAAGTATTCTTGTACTGAAATTCGGAAAGAGGGTTCTGTATCACATTAAGTATGAAAGAGGGTACTGAAATTAGGCTTGAACAAATATGAACCACATTAAGTATCACAAATAGCTAGAGGTCAGGAACAAACCTGAGCACTTATGTCCACACGTCCACTTCGGAGGTCACAAACAGGATGATTTCCCCCATGATGACCAAATTTCATTTTAAATGTCTTCCCACCAAGAGCTTGCCCAATCAATTGGTGACCCATACAGATGCCAAACACAGGAACCTTCCCTATTATTTCTTGCACTGTCTTCACAGCATAGGGAACTGCAGCCGGATCTCCAGGACCATTGCTACAAAGAACACCATCAGGCTTCAAATTAAGTACCTCTGAAGCAGGCCAATTTGCCGGGACAACAGTTATTTTGCATCCATATGATGCCAAGCGCCTCAAAATATTATGCTTGATTCCAAAATCATATGAAACCACCTACAGAAGAAAAGAAGCCAATGTTACCTATGAGATTTATCCTGAACGTGTTGAAAAAAAGACAAAGCCGATACTGACATGAAAACTTTCACTTGACTGATCTTTCTTGAACTCCCATTTTGAATCGGTCCTGTCTGACCATTCATATGGAGCATCACATGTGACACCACTAATCAAATCAACTCCTGCAAAATACAAATACCAAAGCTTCTTGTTTTACAATGAGTAGCTTGAACAACATTTAAAAGCCATTTTGCAACAGTATAACAGTTAACAATCTAACAGAACTTGATATAAGAGGTAACAAGTGATAATGAAGAACTACCTGTCTCATATGGCAAATAATATAACACAATACGTGCCTTGGATCCAACATGTATGGACAAGGGAAAAAAGTCACTCCACTGAGGCAGTAGGATATCTCATTGCTCCAACAGATTTATGTTGGAATGAACCCATGTATATTCCAATGGGCCAAAGGCCAATATAACATGTACGTAGTAGGTCAATATGCAAAGAACACCATAAGATATATACATATCTAACACCCTCCTCAAACTTATGGTGGATCAACAACACTGAGTTTGGAGAGGTAGAAACTATGCTGAGCTCTAGTTTGTGCCTTAGTGAAGAAATATGAACTCAGCCTCGAACGGGAAACGGTAATCTACTTCTTGGTCTTCCAGACAATCAAAAGGAACCAAGGAAAACATAATAGGCGGAAAGAGACCGGCGATTAGAATGATCGCTAGCCCAGGTCACATCAAAGTACGTCGGAAGCTGCAGAGAACTAGAGCGAGGAAAGAAAGGGCGACAAGTGATGGTCTCGTGAAGATATCGCAGAATACAAAGACGATGATTGTAGGGGGACTGAGTGGGAACAGAGACAAACTGACTCAAGATGTGAACTGTGTGAGAAATGTCAGGTCGAGTGATCATAAGTTAGACGAGGCTCCCAACAAGATAGCGGTAGCGAATGGGATCCTCAAGAGGCTCATCATCAATAGGCCGAAGGTGAATACCAAGCTCAATAGGAGTATCTACCATGGGCTAATCAGTGAGACAAGCGCAAGCAAGGATATCCTGAACGTACTTCCCCTGGGAGAGGTAGTAGCCCTCAGGTATAGAAGTAACCTCAATCCCAAGGAAGTGACGAAGAGGACCTAAATCAGACATCAATAACTGCTCACTGAGATGCTCCTTCACAAAGCAAGGTACTGAGAGTCATCCCTACTAATGATCATATCATCCACATAGAGGAGGAGCGTCCAACCCCGAGGAGAGGTGTGTACAAAAAGAGTAGGGTTGTGATTACTGGCGGAGAAGCCGGCGGCAGTGACAACAGAGGAGAAGCGGTCAAACCAAACACGAGGGCTTGTTTGAGCTCATAGACAGAGCGACGAAGGCGACAAACTATACCATCAAAGACAGAATACCCAGAGGGCGGCTGCATGTAAACCTTCTCACGCAGCTCAACATTGAGAAAGGCATTCTTGACGTCCAGCTAAGAGATTGGCCACTGTTGAACAGATGCCACAATAAGGAGAGTGCGAATAGTGGTCATGTAGGCAACAAGAGTGAAGGTCTCATCGTAGTCACAACCATGCTCGTGTTGAAAACCACGCGCCACAAGACGAGCCTTGTAGTGCTTAAGGGAACCATCCGAACGGGTCTTGATCTTATACACCCACTTGCACGTGATAGAAGTAACACGCGCAGGTAAGGGCACAAGATCCCAAGTATTAGTACGCTCCAAAGAAGCAATCCTCTTAGACATCGCGAGCTGCCACTCAAGGTGAGTAGCAATCTCATGATGAGTCGAGGCTCGAGAAGAGGCGGTACCAAAGCCAGAAGCTCAAGAGGCTGACAAAGTCACGGCGACCACGAAGATCATATCTAGGAGGAGAAGGGGGAGCAGGACCCAGCAAGAACGGAGAAGAAAAGTTGGGAACAGGACCCAGCAAGAACGGAGAAGAAAAGTTGGGAACAGGGCCCAGCAAAGGTAGAGGCTCAACTGGAGTAGGTCGAGGATGGCGATAGTGAAAGGGAAAAGGTGGAATCTCAACAAAAGAAGCTGGAATGAAACTTCGGCAAAGAGGGGACAGGTGGAGCCGGAGGGGAGGGAAGTGAAGAAGGTGGAGGCGGAAACGAAACCGAAGTGGAAAGTTGAGGGTCAGGAAAAATAAAAAAGGAGATCGACTCAACAAGAGAATCTGTGCTGACAGTAGGGAAACGAGGATAGTATGGTCGGGACTCATCGAAGGTGACATCCCGAGAAATCATCATCCGGCGAGCAACAAGGTCGTAGCCGCAATAACCCTTATGCTCAAGATTGTAGCTAAGAAAAACACTCAACTGATTGAGCAACCAGCTTTGGTGCGCTCATGAGGTGGAAGAAGGGCAAAACAGATACAACCGAAACAGCGAAGGTGGTTGTACTCTGGAGCCCGACTGTAGAGACACTTGACGGGAGTAGAACCCTGAATAACAGTGGAAGGTTGCATGTTGATGACGAAAACAACAGTGAAGGTAGCCTTAACCCAAAAGTGAGGTAGAACAAAAAAGGCAAGCGTGAGAGCAAGTTGTCTCAAACAAGTGACGATGCTTACGCTCAAAGACACCATTTGAGTCCCCGTGCGGCAGTCCTGGACACAACAAGAGTCAAACTCAAGAACAGCACGACAGTTGTGATCAGTGGTGTGACCAGCCAACATAAGCTGCATAGTAAGCTGAGGAACATGGGAGACTGCATGAACATGAAAAGAAGATGTGGAAAGGGTGCCTTGGCCTGCAACAGGAAGAGAGGTATCATATGTAGTCTGAACAGTGTAAGAAGAGTTGTGGTACTCACAAAAGTGAGGTAGGTAGAATCTATTGTCATGTGAAAGGAAGCACTAAAGTCCAAGATCCACGGAGACAAGATACCTGACAAGAGAGGAGGCGAAGGCGAGGAAGACTGCTGAGAAGCAAGAGCCAGACGAGCAGAACCCGAGGAGTCCGAGGACGAGCCGACACCGAGGCGCTAGAGCAGGAAGAGGAGCTGTTGCGTGGCGTCACCGGAGGAGTCCTGGCGAGAGGCGCCAGCTCCTGAGTGGGAGGAACCTCTAGATCCCTTCAGGGGACGTCCACCCCGACGACCTCGGTCCTCCTCTCGCTTGTAGCGATCCAGATAATCAGGTTGCTATGTTGCCGAGAGGGTATAGTGGAGACCCACAAGAGAGGCAAAGAACCACTGCATACCTAGGAGCCGGGTGACCATGGTCACTTCTTGAAGAGAAGATGTTTGAAGCGAATAAGACGACTGCGTCTGAGCCGCGCCACGATGATGAGTCTCCTTAGCACGAACACCCGTGAGAGCCTCCACCAAGCTCGGGCGCAGATGGTGAGTCAGGAGCTGAGCACGCACGTTCTCGAACTCATGTCGGAGACGTGTTAGAAAGTCGTAGAGGCGATGAGTCTCCTGGTGAGTGTGGAGCCGCAAACAGCAAGGACAAGTCTGGCAGACATCCGGCCTAGAGAGTCGAGCTGACGCCGCACCTCAGACATCCGGCCCCAAAGAGGCGAGCTGACGCCACACCTCAGACATCTGCTGGTAGAAGTCGTCCACGGTGGCATCGAGTTGCTGAAGGGAATGTGCCTCGTGCACGACGGAGAGGTACATAGCATCACTCGTCGGCTGGTAGTGAGCTCAGATGCACTCCCACATCGGTTGAGTCATCGGTAGCTCTACCACATCCATGGCCATGAGAATGCTACCAACCAGGATGGCAGTAGCAAGAGCTTCGACATCCTACCATCTCTCGTTGGCGTGCAGCTAAAACTAGTAAAGCTCCAGGGCATCCTCCAGAGTAACGTTGGCGGCCACCTGAGTAGCCAGGTCCACACCAACAGAAAGAGCCGGCAGAACTGGCGGTGTAGGGCAAGGCGGACAGGGGTGCTCGCCGTGAGATGACCCAGAGGCGCTAGCAGCTGTTGAGGTCAATCCTCAGGTGAACAGCCCAACCCACCCCCTAAAGTTTGTATCGTCGAACCGAACAAGAGGCAGCTAGATGGCGAAGAAACCACCGATGGTAGCCGTCGGTGGCAAAGCAGAAGCGGCGTCAAGATGAAGACAGAAGAGTCTGAATCCAGAGCAGAGTTGACTCGGATTGGCTCGGAGCAGAGGAGAGGCGAGCTTGAGAGCTCAGGGCGATGGCCGACGCGAGCTCGAGCGACGCAGCAGTCGAGCGAGGCAGAGCTTCGAGCCTGCTGCTCGGCGATGTAAGCGAAGCGCAAAGAATGCTGCTTCGGGCGTGGGGCGGGCGGCGTGAGTCCGTCATGAACAAATAAGGTCGTCGAGGAGGCGACGTGACATCGGGAAGCGTGCGGCTCGGTACAAGTGAGGAGCAAAGAAGCGGGATCCAAGAACGGAGGCGCATGTGGCGCGGATCTGGCGGCAAGAGAGGGCGAGACCCGTAAGCGATCTTGGATCTAGCGGCGGGTTCAAGGCTGCGGCTGTGAGGCCGAGACGTCGGCCTAGAGGCTCGGCGCCTTGAGCCGCCGCACAAAGAAAAACAGGGGACAAGACGCAAGCCGGGGCTGGTAGACGTCTGCGGCCGGCGACGGTCGGTTTGGTGGGAGAAATTTGGGCTACGGTTTCCCTGGCTCTGATACCATGCTGGAATGAACTCATGTCTATTCCAATGGGCCAAAGGCCAATATAATATGTATAGGGTAGGTCAATATGCAAAGAACACCCTAAGCTATATACATATCTAACAATTTAATCAAACTAAAAGTGGATATTTTAGCTCCTCTCCTCCCCTTGTCTGATTTTGTTTTGTTTCTAATGTTTGTTTGAATATTTGCAGGTACTGATTTCATTGTCAATATCCAAATGACATATCCAGTTTTCTAAAATGTCAAGCCAATGACATAAGAACCATAGTTATATAATCCTAATAAGCATGCAACTTAATCAAAAACATCAAGGGCATAAGCTAGTTCTAACTGGAAAATGTTAGGAAAAAAAATATGTTATATCCAATCTGGTCAGTAACTAGTCATGGAAAATGCTCAAGACAGCAATTTCGATCTGTTGTAGTATTCATTTTAATTGAAGGGCCTTTGCAAGCTAGCAAACACCGTAACAATGTTATAAGCCCGGAACTTTGCAACATTAAAAACATTTTGCACAATTTTGGTTGTTCGTGTTGATAATTGGGTTGATTGAAAAAATGGTCCTTCACCCCAGCCAGTAGCTAACAACTTTAAGAGTCTGCAATATTATCATTGAAGACTAATGATGACGTATTTTTGCATAAGATATTCTAAATTCTTTAAAATTGTAAGATTAAAAACACAACTATGCCACACAAGAAAATACCTGCAAAATAAATCAACAATTGGGTTTTTTTTTAAATGAATAAAATTACGACAAGGACATCACTGCATGAAGAAATCTGAACATACCAATAATTTTCCACTTTCGGGCCATTTCCAACAACTCATCATTTGTCCGAGATTGATCAGTACTTAAGACACCAATAAGACTACCATCTTCTCTTAATCTTCGTGTTATGGCACGTGTATCCACATCATCTGCATTAAAAGCAAATCCATTGTGAATTGAAGGAATAATTTTTTTCACGTGTGTGAGACAGAGGGAGAGAAAAAGCACCAAGATGCTATTACTTACATATTCCCATAATGTTCCTCTTCGTCAGATACTCTTCAAGTGTTTCTGTGCATCGCCAGTTGGAAGTACTACAAAAATAGAATGCCAATTTAACAATAATAGGCAGCTCTCTTAAGCTGTCAACCAATACCAAGCAGAAAAGCTTACCATATGCTTAGATTTCTTATGACTAAGCCAGCAAGGAAACACCGGTTTGATTCTTCATCATCTGCAAGAGCATTCTAATTCATTTCATGCTTAATTGTGGAAAAGGCAGCTTCAATCTCTTGGAGTGGAAGAGTAACAAACCAGGATTAACACCAGTGTTTCCAATATGGGGATTGGTCATTAGGACAAATTGACCAGCATAGCTTGGGTCAGTCAAAATTTCCTGATACCTGGAACCAAGCATATCGTACAAAATAAGTAGCAATTCTCAATCCTACATAAAATGGGTATATTTGAAATCACCACTATAGCCACAAACAGCAGCAGCACATCAAATTAAAGCAAATAACCAATAACACTAAAAGTAATACTCCCTCCAGTCACAAATATATATCGTTTTGGACATTGACATGGTCCCTAAAACATAACTTTGACCACTAATTTCTATTGTAATATAGTTATAACACCCAATGAAAATTATAATATTATGAAAATACTTTTCGAGACAAATCTATAAATATGATTTTCATGTATCCAATCTAAATATTTAAAAAGATATCGATAACCAAAATTTTGAAAGTTTAAATGCACGTATCCCAAAACGACATGTATTTGTGTCTGGAGGGAGTAACATTTATGCTGTAGAATGGAAAAACTCTTGTTCAATAGTACAAAAGACATGATTGAGCAAAGGTTCCAAATGCCAACTTTAGTAGATTCACAGTGTCAACCATCCAGAGGAATCAGCCTAGCTCCATTCTCCACCACGTAACTGATGACAAATTTTACCATCCCCGGTATCTTCTAGCCTCAGTGACTCAGTCAAATATGATGAATAATATTACTATTCCCTGAATCTTCTGGCCTTAATCAAGGTACGTATTCTTCAACTGTTTGGAGTTGTACTACCAGAATTTGCAGCTAATGCCTAATGGTTCCATTGCCCCCATAATCCAATGTAAATCCTTAATTTTGTAGCATTGAAAATTTCAAACACAATAAAATTTACTGGATGCTGGGGACATGCTTTTCAAGTTTTTTTTCATACGTTTAATATACTAAGAAGTACATGGTAGACGTTAGGTGGATAATTTACAACTGCCCCCTGCAAATACCTACTTATTTCCTACATGAGGTTTACTAGAGTAAGTAAACAGCGCGACTTGACAGAACAAATAAGCAGTCCTCATCCCAAGGCAGGAAACAAATGCCACCACACAAACAGAAAGAGAAACGGTACTTGAGCCTATATAGTTTACCCTGTCAAAGACGTATTGAATACCACTTCACCGACTTGTGTTCCTGACGCACCAAAAGACTTAGCCCTCCAGACTGAACCATCTTCAAGAACAAGCCGCGCATCATGGAGTTTCCATGGTCTTGGCACTGCACGAAGAATTCGAAGAAGATGAAACATCATTCATCAGGTTTCTTGAACTGTGCTGCTGCATAATTACCTAACCGTAACAGACTCTCGAACCCGTATTCCACACTACGAATACAAAACTAACAATTTTGAATCAGTGAGGGAAAGTCGGCTCACCTCCATTATCCACCATGCTACTACTATGCACGCCACTGACAGCCTGCATGGAAGAAAAACACCAAAAAAATGACTCAATTTCACGGAGGGGAAATAACCAGCAGCAGATGAAGACGTAGTGGATTCAGTCCTACATTAGCATGAAATGAAACAAAGTACGAGAGCAAAGTTTTACTGGAAGCACGCAACGAGCCAAAGGAACCAAATTCGTACACAAAATCACTCAGTCCTGCAACTCCTCCCTCATCATCGATACACAGGGCCGCAAAGTTAAGCCGCAGAAGCAATTAATCCCACTTCACGCTCACCTTGGTACGGATACCGATGCAGCGATTCCCACCTCGCCGGAGGCCAACGGGGGGCGCCACGATGGCGAGCGAGCCGGGGCTTCGCTGAGCGGCGGCGCGCGGCTTGGCACCGGACAGGAACCTGGAGGGCGCCGAAGCAGCAGCTGGAAACGCCGCCATTGGAGAGCGCCGTGGCGGTAGCTTCAGCGCTTGCTTCCCCTGCGTCGCCGGAGCACCCGCCGCCGCCTTAGGGTTTGGGGTTTTTTGCTTCGCTGTTCTTTATTCCGCTCCGTCGAGTCGGCCCTTCAGAACAAGGCCGTACTTTACTTCAGATTTTGGTGGACCCACCTCAGCATCTCCTGTATTGGTAGGCTGTCAATGTCACAGCTTTAGCTTGGGCTTTCCTCTGCGAATCCGTAATCGGAGACTTGCCACGGTTTGCTGAAGCCCACAGACGAGGGTATAAACCCGTTAGAGTGTGGCCCAAATTCTAAGCCCACAAAGATCATGCAACTTGCCGGCATCTCATGAGCATTTTGCCAGTCAACACAGGCCGGCACGAGTCTCTCTCTCTCTCTAGATGGAACAAGGTTTTCTTTCGATGGGTTTGTATTAAATAACCTAGTCATCAGAGGAATTCAATCAATCCAATCACCAATGAGAGACAATAAACAGGGAGATAACAAATAAAAACACAATATAGAGGAACCGCTTTTATGCATTGATCATCTCGTTCTGTGTACAGGGAGGTCCTATTTATAGATAAAAACCCACCAGGTAGTTTCGGTATTATGTCTTTCAACCCATAATCTAAAGTTTCTTAACACTCTCCCTTGGACGAATACCGCGTCATACACATGTCTCATTAAAAACTCCCCCAAAAACCCAGTGAGGAAAAAGGGATTGGAGAATAGAGTACATTGCACCTGCAAGTTGTATTGCGTTGTTGCCTCGTTAAAAACATTTATGTGATGAATCTTAGGGAAAACTCACTAAGGGAAAAAGAGTGCAACCTCTTTACCTTCTAGGTTAATCTTCAGGATTAAGGTAGAACTTTAGGACTTTAAGTGGATTATGATTCAGAGGATGTCCCCCTGATTACTGCAACTCTCCAAGCCGCTTTATTCCAATACCACGAATGCATCGTTGAAAACTGGACATAGGCAGAGACTTAGTGAATAAATCAGCCAGTTTTTCACAAGATCTAGTTTGCAGGATCGTCACTTCTTCGTTCTTCTGGGATCCATGAGGATATAAGAATTTGGGAGCAATATGCTTGTATCTTGTCTTCAAGCCATGTAGATCTTCATGTTGTCCTTTAGCATGCATCTTTACGTCATCAAGTTCACCAATGGGACTAAACCTTGTAAATACTCAATAAACATGTTAATCCCATATTCATATATTATCATTAATTACCAAAACAATTTTTAGGGGCCTAGATGCTTTCAAATGTCCAAACGAAATGGAGGTCTAGACAGAGGGGGATATCCAAACGGGAGGGAGGTCTGGACAGAGGGGGATGTCCAAACGGGAGGAAGGTCTGGACAGAAGGGAAGGTCTAAACGAGAGTGAGGTCTGGACAGAGGGGAATGTTCAAACGAGAGGGAGGTCTGGACAAAGGAAGAGCTGGGCCGAGGGGAACACGGAGCGAACAAAGAAAGATAATTCAATACCAGAGAACTCCAACAAACTCAAAATAAACCAAACTCTCGGATTAGTTGAAGTTTGATTTAGTCATTTTAAACACTTTTAATTCCAAAATCTCAAGTTAAGCTTTAGGACTTCAACAAAACCAAATGGTTCTTTTTATTTTGAAAATTTTCAAAAAGATCTGAAAATCGGGATGTTACAACTTCCCCCTCAGGATCCGGCTGCATAATGACTTTTTCGTATTTTGATGCCAAAGGGGGGGAAGCTAGAAGGATAAAGGAGAAAGATCAAGGGAAAGCTAGAAGAACAAGGACAAAGATCAAGGGGAAGCACTAGCACCGCTACTATTATTTTATGTACTCTATGTGGAACCTGTTATGTTTAATTACTTGTGTGTTTGTAATAGTTTAAAACTTTGTTATAGTTTTAATGATGTGTTGTTGAACTTGGTGTTTGATATTATTGCATATTTGGTTTTAATGATATTCTCATAACTTGCAATCCTTATCTCTTAGTCATTTTAATAGTATCTCATATTCCCTCAAGTTCCAACAAGCAAAAGAAACTCCACCAAAATTTTCAAAAATCTCTACATGTGCTTGCAAAAAAATTCTCTCATTTATATGCATATGTTTAGGGGGAGCTTTCTTTGTATTGACTATAACAAGAAAATAATTCTCAAAACTCTCTTGAACTTATTGCAAGAATTATTTCTGTTAAGTCATCAAAAGAATATACAACTCGTTTCACAATAAGCAGTATATTCAAAACAATCTTTCTCACATATTGATTGGGTTGTCATCAATTACCAAAAAAGGGGAGATTGAAAGCATCTAGGCCCCTAAAAATTGTTTTGGTAATTAATGACAATATGTGAATATGTGACAAACATGTTATCGAGTATTTACAATGTTAAGTCCCAATGGTGAATATGACAAGTTGGAGATGCATGTTAAAGGACAACATGAAGATCAATATGGTTCAAAGACAAGGTACAAGTAGTCTAGAATCCTTTTTATGCTTACCGGTCTTAGGAGAAAAGGATGGAAGACCGGATTTTAGATTAAATGTCGTACTATTAAGAGGGATCATGACTAGTAGCTTGATAGCATGTTCTTGTGCCATTTGGATCAATATAGGTTCATGCATGCACTTAGAATTTGATTTGGAAGCCAACTATGCTTTGTGAGGATAATCGGTAGTACCGACGTTGTGTCGGCGGTACTATCGCTTCAATGATATAATCGATGGTGGTGCGATACTACAAGAACCGGTTGTACCGAAAAATAGTTGGCGGTACGTTATTTCTAGAGTGACACTATCTTGGTTTGGTGGTTCACCCTGTGTGCGGTAGTTCCGAAGTTTCCTCGGCGGTACCACCACATCGCGGTATGACCGCATTTGTTCAGCGGAAATACCGCACCCTGGTGTTACCAAAAAATCAGTGGTACGTATTTTCTAGTGAGTACCACTTTTGGACTCTAAGGTGAAGCGGTAGTACCGCTTGTATTTTTCGGTATGACCGACCAACAGAACTACCGCATGTTATATGGCGGTAGTACCATGCTGAATTTTCCAATGACTATGTCAGAGCAGTTAATGCGTCTATTCTACTCGTTCTGTGTGGTTAGGTGAGGTGCGGTAGTACCGGCCATTACATGGCGATACTACCGTATTTGCTGGAAAAAGTTGGAGTTTCGCCCCTCAACAGTCGTATTTGTTTATGGGGGGTATAAATACCCCTCCACCTACTCAAGGACAGTATGCTAGACTTTATTTAACATCCTTTGAGCCTTGATCATCCTCTCTATACCTCCAATACACTTGTGCATTCATTGTGAGGTAGTTGAGCCAAAATTCAAGTGCATTCATTCTAGATTGATCCTTTGCACTTGAGTGTCGTCTAGCAAAGATCGTGATTCATTACTCTTGGTGTTTACCAAATACCTAGATGGCTTGGCGGAGTTAGCACGGTAATCTCTTCAAGAAGATTGTGAAGAGACCCGGTGCCAATTGTGAGTGGTTATGTGTTCGCCTTCTCCGGAGCGGAGGAAGAACATCCACTAGTTATCGAGTGAAGGCTTAATTTGTGGAGTCGGCTTGTTAGTTCAAGCTTCTTCAACATGGACTAGTGAAGACCAGCAAGTCTTTGATACCACGGGAAAAACTTCATTGTCTCAATTGTGGTTATTTCTTGTCTTTACTATTTCCGCATTTACAATTCTAGCACTTATCTTGTGTAGAATTGCTTAGCTAGAATTGTATCTAGTTTGGATTTAGTTCGTAATTGACTTAATTTATTAATTAGTCAAAAAGTTTTAAAACCTCCTATTCACCCCCCTCTAGTCGGTTATCCTTGATCCTACAAACCTGGACCATGAGCATTCGGCCCATGGTGTCAGGCCCAAGTGGGGAGCCGACCACATGGGAGGGGGCAGCCAACCCTAATCCCTCCTCTCATGCACCACCCCCCTTCACCCCCACATTCGAGCCACCACCCCCTTCTCCTCCCCACTGACCAACGCCTCTCCTCCTACAGTCTCCACAAAGACGTCGATCGGAGCATCAAATGTCATACAATCGAGCTTAAACTTGGTCAGTGTGTTCTCGACTTGTTGCTCTTAGATCTGTACGGTTAAATTGAGGATTAGTTGAGAGGAGCACCTGTTTTGAGAGGGGTTTTTGTCAGCCTGGACTACTGCAGTTTTAGCACAAAGCAGTGTTGGTAGGTGATCTATTTGAGTGGTGAAACGATCACAGCATGGGCTGAAATTTTTACATATTGTAGAAAACTTGTGTATATATATTCCTACCAATTTTCATGCAATTGTTCCCTATGGTTTGTGAGATCCGATTTAATAACCGAAGGGGACAGAACAATAGTTTTGGGTAGTAGATCGGTTTTTTGCCGTTAGTAGTTTTGGGTTTTGCAATTGCGAAATTTGGAATTGTCATATCCTAGATATTTGTAGATGATTTCATTAGCTTTCTATAGAGTTCTGGATCACAATTTGTGGATGGATAGATTGAAAGTTATGATTTTTGCAATCTGACTGCCTGTTCAGTTCTTTGGTTTCTGTTAGCAGGCATGGTTATATAAATTAAAATAGTAAAATGGACGAATTTGGGACTTTTGATCTGCATGAAATAGATATATAACTTTGTGATGATTCCAGAGAGACCAATAACACAATTTTTGGACAAGTAAAATAGGAGTTATGAAATTTTAAAATATGCATTTCAGTTCTGACTTTCTGTTGAGAACAGTTGGGAAAATGTTAAGTTTGCAAAATTAAATGTAGAATAGAAAATTTGGACAAAATTTATTATGGTAGATAATTTCTTGTGGATTCTATGTCTTATATCAATGTTTTTGGATGAACCAATTAAAAGTTATGGAATTTCTAAGTCGGTATTACCGAAGATGACAGATCTATCTTCGGAGTTAAAAACAAGGATTTAGATGAAATAATCTGATCTCACCTGAGAAATTGTGGGAATATGTGTGTAGATTCCAGAAAGTCTGAGTTCATGATTTTTAGAACTATAGATCAAAAGTCATGATTCTTCTAAGGTGACTGTCCTGTTTTGGACAGAATGGTGTTCGGGAAGGAATGGTATCGTTTTGGGTTGCGATTAGGAGCGGATTTGTCTATTTAGTTTTATTGCAATGTGGTGTGATTTTGTATGGTATTCTTAGTATCTCTTACGAATGTCTGGTGGTGGTGTGAGACTGGGGTTAGAGCCCTCTACTCGTCGTCACTCATCACACGGTTGAGGCAAGTATAATTTTAGTACGATATTGTGTGTTGGGCAATATTGTTGATTTGATGCGTGCTTAATATGATTAAGCATGATAAAAATGTTTATTTCACATTGTTTATATGATTATCGATAGTTGATAACTCTTATGGGAACATATTGTGGATTGTTCATTTCATTTCATATCAAGCATGCATGTTGGCATGATGTACCCATGGGAGTGAGCATTGAGATCCCCATATTTAAGATATAGGCAACGGGTCCCTATATTTAAGATATGGGCAATGGGTCCCCATCTGAAAAAGATGGGCAATGGGTCCCCGCATTTGATAATGCAGGCATGATTGAACACCGACGGGTGTAACATCCCGTTTTTCAGGTCTTTTTGAAAATTATCAAAATTAAAATAACCATTTGGTTTTGTTGAAGTCCTAAAGCTTAACTTGAGATTTTGGAATTTAAAAGTGTTTAAAATGACTAAATCGAACTTCAACTATTCCAAAAGTTTGGTTTACTTTGAGTTTGTTAGAGTTCTCTAGTGTTGATTCCCTTTCTCTGTTCGTTACATCTTCCCCTCGAGCTGGCTCTTTCTTCTGTCAAGACCTCCCTCTCGTGTGGACCTCCCCTTCTATCCAGACTTCCCTCTCGTTTGGACCACCCCTTCGTCCAGACCTCCCTCTTGTTTGGACCTCCCTTTCTGTCCAGACCTCTTGGATGGTCCTGGAGTTTTGTCACGACATCCTCTTTGGTCACGACCTCCTCGTTGGTCATGACCACCTCTTTGGTCACAACCTCCCCTTCGGTTGGACCACCCTCCTGAGTTTTGACTAGCCCCACCTGTTAGCCCTGCTCACCTTCTTCTTCCTCCCGCTGCGTCACTGTTGACGTAAAAGTTTTCGCGCATTAAATATTGTCGCGTCTGCAGTACTGTTCCCCCTCTTGTCTCCTCCCCTACCTGCCCCCATCTCCTCCTTCACCTGCTCTTGATTGTGTGGGCCTCCGAGTCTTTTAGTGACTCTCCCTGTCTCCCTTGGCTATAAAAGCCAGAGCAGCCCTCTTTCATCACCTTTTTCACACCCAACTCTCTTGCTCTCGTCCAGTTCCTTTGTGCTTGATGTTTCGCCACCGTCCGCTGGAGCCTACGCCGTCTTCAACCACCTCGTCGCCAAGGAGTTCACCGAAGCGCCTACGCTGTCTTCGACCACCGCCCGCCGTCCACTTTCTCCCCCTCCTCTTTCAGTCTCTCTCTCGGCCCTGGTGAATTTTTCCGTGCCCTGTTCTCTTCCTTTGCTCCTACGACCACGTTGTGTAGTCGTATCCTTTTGTATCCTTCCTACGACCACATTGAGTAGTTGTATCTTTCCCAGGACCTCCTCCTCAAGACCTCCCTTAACCTCCTCAGGACCTCCCTTGACCTCCTCCCGAGAGCCTGTTTCTAATTCAGTACCTTGCTGTTGGTCCTAGTTCTGTTTGTTTTGGAGTTCATTTGAATTTTATTTGGTCTTTATTTGATTATGCTTCATTCTCACGTGTAGATTTCGACGACTCCGGAGAGACCGAGTACTTCGAATAAGTAGACTCTCAAGCTTTTGAGCAAGGCAAGTTACACCCTTGATCATATTGAATCCCAATATTTCAAATTATTTAAGTTCTGTTTCAAATTATTATGGCATGCTTATTTAAATTTAAGTAATTTAATCCCTATTTTAACTTTGTAGTTATTCCTAATTCCTTTGTACGTCCAAACTTGATTATTGATTCGACCACCCCTTGTTACCATAGTAAGAGCTAGTTGGTACATTAGTATGAACTAGCATGTGTTGTAAAACTCTATGCTTAATCAAGCTTAGACCCAAAAATCTTGATTTGGGGAATTTTCTACCAAAAGACCATTGTTGTCAAAATGTTTTAACCATAACATTGGGTTGTCGTGGAACTTTGCAAATATTTTGGAAAAGCAAAGCACAAGGAAAATTGGTTTGGACTTGGGCGAATTGGTTGTTTGGAAGGGTGCATGTTCATGCACGGGCTCAACTCAGGTAGGGTTGAGGCCCAAGGTTTTGTGGAAGTCGCCCAAGTCAGTTAAGGACCGGTCTTCGAGTGTATTTTGCTATGTCATACCGTACTACCACATGTTCTGAATGGGTAGAACCTGGCTAACTAATTTGCAATGTTTCACCATGGTCATTTCATCCGGTTGTGTGGGTGTCCGGATGACCTACTTTTATGTATTCCCACCTCGCGCAAGAGGGGCCCTAAACCCGGCGGATGATTAGTCCAAAGGGGGTGAAACCTTAGCGAGGGGGGACTGCGGTGGAATGGAGCATTGTAAAGGCCTTGTCACGTGCTCTAGACCATTTACCGACGGTAGTGAGCAGTGGTATCGACGGATACCAAACAAACTAGAGAGGTCGTGTCGTGTGGGTAAAGTTGTACACCTCTGTAGAGTGTAAAACTATTCGAATAGCCGTGTCCATGGTCATGGACGTGCTGGCAAAGCTGCTCCAAGTTAGATTTTGGTTTTGTTTTCAAAAGACTTTATGAAATGGTTTTGGATGTCTATCCAAATGGGTTTTGGGGAAGGAGCCTTGTGATAGGAGGGTATCCTTCACTACTTGTTGATAAATGTTATCTGACATAAAACTGAGATTTAGAAAATGAATTTTAATTATTGTATAACCACTTTGGAACTTAGTACAAGTATTTGGAAAGAAACATGGCTTTATGCAAATCAAATCTATAAGCCTTCCTTTGAGATATCCTTACATGCATTCAATCTATTACTTGATGGGTGTGACTTGCGAGTACGATTGTTGTGCTCACTCTACTTAATCTAATAATTGAGCAGGAGAGGAGGTCTACGAGGATCCTGAAGACCAGGACATCTAGGCTGCACCCTGGAGACGATTGCCTATGGCGAATCGTGTGGTCTACTTGCTTTTGTGTTCCGTTGTGTTTTGGCTTTGTCGGCTCATAAGCCGTTCTTGTAATCAACTCTGTTGTCTATTAATAAAGTTTGTGTTGATTGTTGTTACCACATTTGTTCACTGTGTGAGCTAGCAACTGATCTTGGGACTAGCTCGGTTTGCACAGAGGACTTGGGAGGGGTAATCCCAGGTCCGACCGTTACAACGGGTGTAACACTCCGCTATACCGGTATATGCAGAAGAGAAGTTGTGGCATGAGCATGATTTGCATTGCATTGCATTGCACTCATGAGAAAGGAATTGTATGTTTTATAATGAGAACATATTGATGAAATGATGCTTATGTATGGCTATTCTCACTTGAACTTGCTGAGAATTGGACTCACTCTTGTTGTTTATTGTTTTAGGTGATCGTTTAAGACAGCATGCATCTGGTGGAAATAGATCATGATATGATATCAATTTTAAGCACTTCACATCACTAGACATTTATTTTCTTTGGCCAAAGTTCAGTTAGCAAATTTAGATGTAATAAATGGTTAACTTATGGAATTTGCATTTTCACATGGTTCTGCTTATTGTGGAGGTTGTATTACCTATTTAACTCTTGGTTACATGCTTAGATGTTAAGCTTATCTGTTGACTAGATAGTTTTGCTAGTGTTGATAGTGGTAAGTAGTTATGTGTTAATTATTCCATTCATTTTTAGAATTTAGGTTGCTGAAATTTATGACTTGTCATTTGGTAGAATGATTATTATTTGAGTCTAGTTGATAATGATTCTTGTTTAATGGTTAAATTTAGTAGTGATAGTAGTTGTAGGTGACATTTCAGGCTTTTGTTAAGCTAGGGTGTTACAATACCCCTAGCTAGTAACAGATCTAATCCGACATGCAGACTAATCTACCAAATTAATTCATAGCAAACTAGAGAATGAAAGATGAAATTCTGGCAACATACCGATTCGGCTGTATAGACCGATCCGTGCTGATAACGTATTAAATAACCTAGTCGTCGCAAGAATTCAATCAATCCAATCACCAATGAGAGATAATAAACAGGGATACAACAGATGAAAACACAATACGGATGAACCCCTTTTATTCATTGATCATCTCAATCTTCGTATATGGAGGTCCTATTTATAGACTAAAACCCACTAGTGGTAGTTTCGATATTATGTCTATCAACCCTTAATCTAGGATTTCTTAACAGTTTAGAAGGAGAATTTGGGTATCAGTCTTGAGTTGCACACGTATTTTGTTGTAACACGTGTGCTTATCCAAAAGATGGAAAGTTCAACAAGAACATTAGAGAAATTATATTTATTCATGCAAATTTCTACATAATTCCTGGGTTCAAAACATTTTTACAGGTAAAAGAAGGCCGGTTTGGGCTCCCCTCAAAGTGGCCATATCATTAACAAAATATGCAGCATTCGATCGTTGTCGCCCGACCACGATCACGTGGAGAGCCCCTAACAGGATCCGTCGTCTGATCGTGTCGGGTTCGCTGGTGGTTGTTCGATCGGGTCTGCTGAGGAACCATAATGCCGGCTAGCCCTCTCTCCTTGCGCCCTACAACGTGCTCTCGTTCCCCTCACGTACCTCCCACTCCATCCCTGCCTCCTCCTCGCTCTGCCACCCCTCTCAGCTGGCTCCGCCGCTCGATCCCCACCCAGCTGCCCCTCTCCGCTGCCACTGTCGTTCCCTCTCCGCCCAGCCGTCGGTCCTTGGCCCCACCCCTCGCAAGCTCCAACAGCGACCAAGGCCCCCAGATCCCACCCTAAGATAGCTTCCATTCCACCCCTCCCATTCCCCTCCCTCGCCTCCCACGATGATTACTTCCTCCCCACTCTACCCTCCTCCGCCTCCTCTTCCTATCCCTTTGCCTCCACTGTCGCCCTTCTCCACTAGCGCCGCCGCTCTGCTCTCCTCCTCGCGAACACCGTAGAGGTGATATAGGGGTCCATGGTGGACGTTGTACCTCCAGAGAAAGGCAAGTCTTGATTTCTCGATTGATTGTTCTTAGTTTCTGCATCAATAGTAAGGGGGAAAATTTGGTATGGCTGGTGGGAAGACATTTCAACCATGTGAACAGCACCGAGCCTAAAACTTCATCATCTCAAAAGTAAAAAAAGTTCAAATCTTTAATCAATATGGAATATATGATGTATTTTGTATTGATTACTTTCTTTTGGTCTATACTTTAGAACGACAGTGGATATCATTATATCTGAGTGGATGAGCTACTTTCTCTTGAGAGAGTCAATGTTTGATTCCGTCATTTAGCACGCGACTGTTAGTTGAAGCCGGATGGTGTAATGTAAGTCAAGTGAAGGATGTATGTATATACTTCTATTTTGTGCTAATATAGACAATGGGAGTATTGAATTTAGGGTTTATTCTTTTGTTTCTGCCAAATACGAACAGTCATTGTTACCTGTGTCTGAACAATTAGTCTATACGGCAAGTTGAGTAACAAGTACGCAATACTTTTGCTAAATAGCTGATTTGGTTATTTGATCCCATTAAATTGATATCACTTGGAATTGTTAAATTTTGGGTACTGAACTGTTGATTTAAGTCTTGTTATTTTTTCTCCAGGATTTGCAGAATTGGAGGAACAATTTAGACACCCAATTGAAGAAATACAAAACTGTGAGTTTCTACGTACTTCACTTGATGCTACATGTTCTATTTGTGTTATGAAAACCCCTGGTTTCTACCTATATTATTATTCTTTCTTGCATTGGCCCAGGATTATTTTATGCACACTTGCTTTTTTAGAATAATTGTTTTATTTTAACGATTAGAGTGATCACTTACTTTTTTCATGTTTGGGTTGGGTTTGGTAAATGTTTATGTTAATTTTGAATAAAAATCCGAAACTTCATTAGAGATTTGTTAGTACAATAAAGTTAGATGCTTATATTATCTAGGAGCCCTTCAATAGGGGATAATGAAAGAAATAATACGTACGTCGGCTAATTTCCTACCTTGATGATGTCGTTTAGTTCTATAATTAGTTCTAGCTATGTACTAAGTACTAAGAACATGTGTATTCATTCCAAAAAAATACAGCATACCTTGATCAAAGCAAAACCAATTCTAAGCTAGCACTTGTGCTACAGCGCATTTCTTGCAATTTGTATACCAGCTTATTTATCATTCTATCTGTCTTGCAGGAACTCTCCGATATCAAAAGTGCACTCAATAGTGAAATAGAACCGCTGAGATCAGTAAGGATATATTCTCCAGATTTTTGTTCTTTTTATTTTTGCAAACTATTTCCTCTCCTTTTTGCCCTTCTAGGATTTCCAAGAATCGAGGACCGCCCTTAAGAAGCAACAGGAAGATGTGTCAATTAGCTTGAAGAATTTAGGGGTAGCTACCCTTCTACATTCATTATAGTGTTTTTTTAATCACACCTGTGAACTTTTTGCATTCAATTGTATTTAAATCTTTTTCTTTCAGCTACAAGATGCTACTGAAAGTAAAGGGAACAACAGAAATGGGAAGGAGAATACAAGTGAGGGTGCGTCACCTAACTTAGGGAACGTGAAAGTTAGTATCTTTCTAGCTGAATTTACCATTGGCTAGTTTATGGTAGAATATAAACTCTTATGGTAGAATATAAACTTTTGGATATATAAGTTGTTGCAACTTGCAACCATAGTATAGTCAAGTGACTTGTGTTTGGCAGATACACTTTGGTTGAGTCTATCCACGCATTCTATGCATCGCTGAATTTGCAAAGATGTTTGTTGTAGGTTTTACATGAGGAAAGATTGGTAATATAGTCAGTCTCCCTGACGTTGAGCTATTCTATTGGTTTAGCTTACTGTTCAGATAGACAGAATGCGTTCTGCCAAGTCCTAGCTATTAGCCACTATGCACTTAATATGATATCTACATATGATGCAGTGAAAAATACCTAATGTAGAGATGAACCAAGTCCTGTTCTTTGGGGGTATGCATATTATTTGTTCCCTTTTTATTTGTTTTTACTTGGACTGAGATACATGCTCAATAATTGCACATATGGTTAGATGTCTGCTGAAAAGATATCAACAGCTGAGTTAACATACATAAAGGCATATTTCAATATTTAATGGCTTCAATTTCTATTAACTTTGCCTTATATTTTCTTGAAGATTTATGTTAACAATCTTATATCAAATAATCTCATACAATGAAAGTTCAAATTGATTTTGTTATTTGCTAGTGTCATTGCTTATGTTGTTTTCTGCAGTGAACTCTCCAAAAATTATGTTGTCATTGTTACATGGGGACCATGTATGTTGTTCAGATAGTGCACAATCACTTTCACATTCTTGGTCTCTTAGGATTTGATTACGGTAAGCTAGCCCTATAATCAATCTACTAGTGCATTGTTTCAGACGTCATGTAATAAATTTAGCCTTTAAAGCAAACCGGTCAAATGTCTCTGAAGATTACTTTGGTACCTGCCATATCATCACAGGAATTCTTTTTAAATTCATAGAAAAGATTATGTCGATTATTTTGATCAATATTGTAAAGATATAGAACAGGAGTCAACCTCTTTAAACTGAATTGCATATTCTGTTGCTGCTGCGGAGAGGGTCTACTTTTTTTGTAAACCAAGTAATGGTGTTGCAAAATTTGCATTAGTAAAATGTATAATTAGTAGGCTAGGAGTTTCCTTTTTTTTTGCTCCAACACAACAAATTATTGTACCCCGATGGTTTGGCTATGTACAAGTTAATGTTTTAAAATTGAATTAGTAGGCATTTAGAGTTCCATTCGATGACAAGATTGCTCTCACATTATCAAGATTCATCAAGCTTAGTATTATCCATGTCTTTGGCAGCAACTTCTGGTGGTTATTCCTATTGCTGGCATACTCTGGGATATAGAAGCATTTAAACATTTTCTTAACGTCGATGAGGTCGATGACATTTTTTATCTACCCCTGTAGATGCTCCTCAAGGTTAGTGTCTTGGTCTTCCCACCATGCTAATTAGAAGGCAACATACGTAAGCCATGCATAGCTCATTGTTTGCTGGGTTTTTATAAAAACATAGTCTACCTGGTGATTGTTGGATTGTTTGCATAGAAAAATCACCAGGAAGACAAAGACGACTTTTCTTGTTTGTTAGATTTTTCTTGTTTGCTGGATTTTGGACGAGCCAAATATGATTGGATTAAGATGTAAGAGTCCTGCATAGCTCATTGTCTAGCTGGTAGCGCATATTGAACTACATCTACACATGCCCATAAGAAAATAGATGTAAGAATCATTGTTGCATAACACAAGCTTATATGCTACCGCCTAATTAGCGCCTTACACTAATCCTTTTAATGGATGTTCTGCATATTTGTAATGTGTGGGAAGATTAACATGATCTCACTTACCTAGAGTGGTGAGACTTGAGAGTAGATATAGACTGCTTCTCGAAGCTAGCCGCAGAACAAGCCTTTTAGATTTCCAGTTTTTGCTTCATGTTGCTTATTTGTCTCAAATGACACCTTTTCACCATATGCCGAGCTCGACAACATATCTGATTCACTAGGGAGTACTTCATTGTAAAATATTTCACTTGAACTTGCTATACATCAGACCTACAATTTTCTTCTTTACTGATGATGTGATTTTTTGCTCCTTACATTAGCCATATAAAGGTCTGCGAGGTAAAATTAAAGTGAACTAATTATATTGACTGCCAGGGGGGGTGTATTATTTAGCGTTAAGCCATTCATCGTTTTATGTAGATGTGCCTTTAGTTGAATCATACATTATATTGCAATTTCACCTACTCTTACCCCTAGGAGCAAGTGCTAACTGTTCAATTTCCCTAATTAAACTATTTTTTGATGAGGTTCCTCAGCTTAAACTCTTAACAACAATTGAAATCTATTTGAATATAGCTTTATTTAGTAGATGCATCCTTCACGCCAGCTAGGGCACGCACCGGGCTCTGGTACTATCAAGTCCCAAACTCTTTCTCCTCTTCAGGTGGCGATGGAAGTTTTTGGAGCGAGAAGAAGGTGGACACCTTTGTAGGACCGGATAGGTGCCGAGAGGGGGGGGGTGAATAGACGCTCGCTCAAATTTCATCTTAATTAGATTCAACACGAATTTTTCTCCAATAGCTACGAAAGCTAAGAAGATCAGTATATATGCATAGTTGATGATTGGAAGCTGACGTTTTGATGATTGGATCTGATCTTGGAGGCTCATGGTGGTAGCTAGCTTGAGCAGTTTTTTGTTCTTTACACCAAATCTGTTCCAACTGAATAGATTGTATCTCTATAAGGCTCTTTGTTGGTGTTCTAGGAGTCTTGTTCTCAGTTTGTTCTCCAGCTGAATAGGTTGAAAGTTCTAGCTTTGTAAACTCTGTAATTTGGTTTCTTTTAATAAAAACTGGGGAAACCTCTTTTTTTTTTAAAAAAAAAAAAGAGCAGCAATTAACGATATTTTCTCCTCTTAGAAAGAAAACAAATTATCGACTCCGATGAGAACGCATCATACGCAACCCACGCTTGCGTGAAAAGCACGCGATAGTAAAATAAAACAAACAAAACAGGTTCGTTTTTCCACAGCCTGGATAAAAATCTTACGGATGACTCACCCACTTTGGACCAGTGCATGTGGGGTAGGGGGCCCTACGTGTAAGCAGGATACGCAATCCGGCGCTCCATGGAGCCGCCTTTACGTGGATCACGGCTGACGTGTACCTCGGGGCACACCCGACTGCATCAGCGACGGCCTCGTTTCTTCTCACGTTGGCTCCGCCGTGCCAGGGCGACCGGGCAACCGTTGACACGTCTAGAAAGTACCAAAAGACCACGGCGAGATCAATAGTAATCGGTAGATGATCAACTGAAGCACATAATGCTTCCCGCCCACCAAAATGTACCAAACAGGTATTCCTGATGATACATATTTTGTAACAACTGTTTTGAGAAGCTTTACTTACCTCCCAGGTCCTTCTCTTTCTCCCTCTCGCTTCTTCCGTGGGACGACGCCTCCGCCAGCCATTTCTTTGCTCTTGCTCCCTTTGCCGTTGCTCGGCCCGACGTCGCTACGATGGTCGCCGCCATGGAGATTCGCGCCACACACAAAGCAGCCTTGAGCCACCGCCGCGCTGCCGTCTCTGTCGCATCGCCGCGCCCAACCTGCCTCGCCGCCACTTGCCCCAGTGCTGCGCGCAGGCGCCAAGGCGTACACGCCGCCTTGCGACCGTAAAGCGACCTCGAAGCACGCCCTCGTCGGCGCTTCCTCCGCGCCACAAGACGCGTCCTTACCGCCTCGGCCGCTGGCCATCCCCGACCGGGGCCTCTCTCTTCCTTCGCCACGCCTCCTATAAAGCTCCTCCATCCCCATGCTCGAGCTTCCACGCCGCCCGAGCTGTAAGGTCCACCGAGCCCCGCCGCTCTCCTCGGCCGCCTCCTCGCCTCATCGCCGCTCCGGTGAGTCGCCGCCCGGCCGACACACGGAGTGCCCGTGATCGCGGGATTCCATCCTCCTCCTTCATCTTCCCGTCGCCGAAGTGCCCCGCCGCCTCCTCTTCCTCCTGCCCGTGGCCGTCGTCGCCGGCCAGCTCCATCTTCCCCCGGCCAGCCACCCGCCGGCCTCTACCTCGCCTCGCGCCCGATGTGCATACTACTGGCATATTTCCTCGCCGTGCCGTCTTGCCAAACCATCTCAGCTGCCATTTCAGCCGCCTCGCCTTTCACTGCCCCTACAGCCTTGCCGCCTTGCCTGCAGAGACCTGCCTCCGGCGACCCAGCTGCCGCCGCCCGCCCGCCCCCGCCGTCGCCGCCCGGCGCGCCTCCTTCCCGTCGCCTCTCTGTTCTTCCTCTCAATGCAAAGAAAGAGAAGCAGAGCAATAAAATGGGATTTGGTTTGGAATTGGGGATTTTGTTGGGGATTTGGGATTTAATTAGATTGTGGGCCCCACCTGTCATTTGCTAGACATCCTCACTTTGGCTGCCTTGTGGGCCCCACCGCCAAATTTCCCATTTCTCCTTTTTTTCTCGTTTTTCTTTTTGGGGTTTAACTCAAAAGAGAACTTCTAAAATTCATATCTTTTCCATTTTAACTCCAAAAATTATGAAATAAATTTCTAAAAGTTTGTTAAATCGAGATCTTGCTAATGGCATAGGACTTGATTAATTTGGAGTTTATTTGTTGTTCCTTATTTATTTATTTGCTCTCTTTGCCGTTGTGTCTTTTCCGGTATTGACGCTCGATTAGGATTTGAAGACGCCGGCGACCCGCAAGCTGATCAAGATCAAGATCCCCTAGCCTTTAACCAAGGCGAGTCAATACTTTGATCATATTGCCCCTACATTTTATGCAAATTATGTTCTTTTAAATTAGCAAAATGCATGCTTTAATTCTTAATCAAATGTATGTTAAAGCTTAAGGTAGTTAAATTCCCATTTGAAGTTTAAATAATTATTATGCCATCCTTGATAACTTGAATCCATTAATCCTTGTCACCCTAGTAACTATATGGTAATACTAGTTATAGGTTGTACTTTGCGACATGCTAGTCTTGTTAAATCTTGGGATATTAAAATATCCCGATCATCATTTCATAAACATAAAATGTTTTGGGTAGTCATTGGTGGTCCATTGGCTAAAGGATTGTGAAAATAAATTGGTTTCCTCCTCAAAACCCTAATGCTAGCTTTGTGCAGGCGGATGGTGAGGTGGTGGGTGCTCAGAGGAGCACATGGTTGGTTGGCTTGTGGAATGAACCGTCTGCACAACCCTAAGGACTTAATCTTGTCACGACCTCTGTGTTAAACAAGTACAACCACAAGTCTGCAAAGTGCAACTTGGCTTAGTAAAGTTATTAAACCTTGGATGTCATCTCACCGGAGGGCGAACGAAGAACGTATAAGTCTTGAGACACTCCGGCTTGGAAGGACACCAAAAGGTAAAGTTACAACAAGGCTAGACGTTGTGGTAGGGGCAACCAAGGCTAGTCGTTGTGGTGAACATCCCGCACAACATATGGGCGTAACCCGTATGGGTGGATTGACTGGAAAGGGCGAGATAGCTAGAAAGGTTCTGTGTGATTTGCCGCCCAACTACATGACTACTGGAATCATGTGGGGTAACGGTAGACTATCTCTTGTGGGTAAAGTGTGCAACCTCTGCAGAGTCTAAAAGCTGTTTAAACAGTAGTGCCTACGGTCAAAAGGCGGACATGGGAATCATCACTTGAGTTAGTTCTATTTCAAACAACTTTGTGGGTGGTATGGAAAAATGGTGAAAGGGCTCACCTAGCCCTTTTTGATTTTTGCCCGAGCCGTCGAGCTCGATGGGTGTGATTATTGGAGGCCGCTCCAATTAAAGGATGCATTGGTAGAGTTTCACGGATGGAATCTCTACTAAATAATTATTAAGCATGCTCTCTTTATAAAATGCAATTTGTTAAAAATGCTAAGTGATAGGACCTTGTAATTATGATATTTGAAAAGTTGCTTTCGCAAATAAAAGAACCCGAGTCATCCTTGTTAAACCTTGCATAAATATAATTGCATTGTGTGTTGGCTCATGAAACACGGTAGTAGTGCTCATTCTCGCTTCTCCCCAACCCTTCGAGATAATGAAGACGATGGAGACTACGCCTTCTACGACGGCCCAGAAGATGATGGACAAGGCTATGACGAGGAGTAGTATAGTCTGTAGTCTAGGTCTCGCCCAGTCTAAGTAGACTCGTTGGTATTCGCGTACAACTGATATTATCCAACCCATGGTTAATATCCGTCGTACACGGGTTACCCCAGTCGCTTGCCTGTGTGAGATGAGCCCTACCTCGCCTTTTGCTTCCGCTATAGTTCACGTTACTCTTTTGTGATGTAATCCATTTGGCCTGCTCGGCCCCTTTTGTAAAACTCGACCCGACGTGGTCTATGTTACTCAGTTGGTTGTAATATTTTAATATTTCAGTTTACGCTTGTATGAATGATTCAGCAATGTGTACTGTGAAGTGCTAGCTACTGATCCAGGGAATAGCACAGTAATTTCACAGAGGATTTGGATTCACGAAATCCGGGTCCGACATATTTGGGATGTTTCTAGACCAACATCTCAATCCGAATTCTGCATTGATTATGATTCATTTGTTCTCAATGGTTAATTTCGAGTTTCTTGTGAGTAGACGACATCTTCCCCTTAAAACTTCATGTCATGTTTGGATTGCATTTTTCTCTCTCCATAAAGTCATTTTGAGACATATGTGCGGTGTTGGGTAAAACGACGAGTCCACGAGTACAGAACTACAAAATCTGCTAGATTTATGAAACTATAATAAGGATGATATTTTTAGAAAACAAGTACCTATATTTCTAATTGAATATCCCTAGGTATATGATAAAACAATGCTTTAGAAAAGAACATTTCTATTATTCAAGGCCATTGGTCAATTAGAATAATCAATTAACAAGCAATAACGTGAATACAAATTTGTTATGGAACAAATACACCACATTATTTACCTATACAAAATTCAATGCAATATAAAAGCGACGTGGAAAAAGAAGTTGAAAATAGGGAAAGACGCGATAGTAGATCTACAATCATGTATGTTATCTTACTATACAATTTGCTTTATGTAAAGAATTATGGATGCAGCCTACTCCTTCTCGTTCACAAAAACAAATCATTTTGAATGTGTTTAATCAAACTTTGAAAACTTTGCTTATCAATTTTTTTTAATATTTAGATTAGATACATGAATATTATATGAGTAGATTCATCTCAAAACTTACTTTCATAATATTATAATTTTGCTAGGTTTTACAAATATATTATAATAGTAATTAATAGTCAAAGTTACGTAAAAGCTGTGTGGATATTAAAACAACTTTTAAACCGGAGGGAGTATGTTACCTAGACTAATAAAATTTACGCGAGTGCCCCCAAAATTGGGAGGCTTTTGGGCTTTCTACAGCGGAGCTCGTTTAGACATAGCAAAACGAGCGGAAAAACGTTTCTGGTAGGACCGATATAAAGAAAGAAAGTGTACATCCTTCTTTTCGTCCTCGCCTCAAAACTTCCCCTAAAAACTCTTCTTCCTGCTAACTTTTTTTTAATTAATTCTTTTTTATTTTTATTTTAAAGTTAACCTTTAGCATACATTATTTCTAATTCTAACATTTTTTATCACGTCATCACCTGTGACATGACAAAACAACGCTATCACGTCACAGAATAAGTCCGTTACCGGTGGTGGCGTGATCAAACAACACTGTCACGCCACCACCTATATCGTAACAAGAGCATGCTCCAGTGTGACAGCGTTATTTTGTCGCGCCACGAGTGGTTGCGTGACCAAAGAGTTAGAATTGGAAAGAAAGTCCACCGGGGTTAATTTTAAAGTAAAAATTAAAAGAAAGGTTAATTAATAAAAAAAATTCTCTTCTTGCTGAGGAAGGCAGTAGGCAGAGCGAGCGAGGAGTGCGCAATGGCCGATTCGTCGGAGCCGACGCGGGTGATGATGGCAGTGAACGAGTCGTCGCTCAAGGGGTACCCGCACCCCTCCATTAGCTGCCGCGCCGCCTTCGACTGGACGCTCTCCAAGCTCATCCGCTCCAACGCCGGGGGCTTCCACGTCCTCTTCCTCCACGTCCAGGTCCCCGACGAGGACGGTACGTGTGCCCGCGCTCGCCCGCTCGTTCGTTCGGCGGAATGATCTTGTGGGTGGACTGCTTGCTTCCCTTGCTGCGTGCTTGAGATGCTCGATGAAATGCGTCGGTTCTCTCGGTCGCGCACGGCGTAGTTGTTCGTAGCACGCCGTAACGGTGTTTGATGAAATGCGTGATAATTTCCTACTTTCTTAGTATTGATTGATGCTGTCCTTACTGCAATCTCGCTGTTTTTGTACACGAATCCGTCATCTGTTGCGACCCGTGTAGATTTTAGTATTAGGTATGAATCGCACGAGCTTTTTGAACCATAAGGCTGACGAATGAGAGTGAATGCTTCTGATGCATTCGGCCATTGACTCCGTTCATAGCATCATTAGTTTGCGTGCATATGGTGTTCTATGACAAATTGACAACTGACAAGGTTTTTGCGGAGCTTGTTCTGTTTCAGGATTAGTCGGTGTTACGTACTATAAGTAGGCTACCCATACTAGGTGGTTGTTGTTGTTGGTAGATGGTGAGGCGAATTAAGTGTACCACTACTAACACCTCGATCAGAAGCTTTGGTGGGTGCATTGAATACCTCTTCTTCAAAGGCTGGTTCCATGGTGTGTTTCTGAGCCAAATGGCCGCTCGTGAATAGGTTGTAATTTTTCTCTCTCGTCTAGTCTTAACAAATATATGCTAGGGTACTGCATAGTTTATTCTTAAACGGAAGGGATACTGCATATTTCAAAAGAAAATGCCATTTGATCGATGCCGCCCTGTTGGTTTCACGTTCAGTATATGCGAGTGTGGTCATCCTATACACATCGGTGGTTTTTTGTTAATGTTTTTTTATGTGTATACATGCGACTTGACAAAATGTGTCTGAATATTGAAAATCATGTTTTACCAACTTCTCATGTCTGACCTTATGCTTCTTTGACTCCATAATTTGTATCGTTGCCACTGTACTAGGAAAACGCTCAATGCTCCTGCAAATAGTTTTTTTTTCCATGGAAAGGTGTTAATGTGCTATTGACTGCATATCTTGCATGCTTTGATGGAATAGTGCTCTTATCACAGGCTTTTTTCTAAGTTTCCTTTTGCCTCCTTTAGACCATCCTTTTGACCAAATCGCATATTGTTGTCTGGCTTGGGTTTCCGTAAGCTTACAGCCTACACTTTTTCTTAGACATTACCTACTGCTACTTCTGTGTGTCTGCTGCCAAGCATTATCTTTAGCAACTCTTTATTGTTTCTGGTGTTTGAAGAAAAGCTTCTGTTGCAGCAAGATTTGTCTCTTACTACCTATTTCCTGGTGATATCCTATTTAGCTCATTTTGAGATCGACATCCCTACGAGTTGTTTACTTGTTTATAAACTTTGCGTGTTTTCCCCCTTCCTTGTGATATCCTGTTTAGTTCATTTCCCGGCGGTGACCGGGTGAACAGTAACCGGCCGGAAAATTTCAATTTTAAATTTGAATTTTTAACTCCGTAATACACTTTCTAGGTTGGTTTAGGCTTATTTTGTGCTAGATTACGTATTGTATGAGCTAAATATGCTTCAATTATTGTTTTTGGCCGGTTTGCACTTCATATGAGCTAAATATGCTAGATTACGTATTGTATGAGCTAAATATGCTAGATTACGTACTGTATGAGCTAAATATGTACTTCATTAAATACTTTCTAATTCAGAATTCGTCAATTCAAAATTCCGGCCGGTTTTTCCGGTTTTCGGGTGGTAACTGGTCGGTTACCAGTTTTAAAAAACCCCAATTCAAAATTTAGTTTCTGAAAAAATGACCAGTTTTTTTCCGGGATTTCCGGTAACCGGCCGGTTACTGATACCGGCCGCCGAGCGGGATTTGTCCCGGTAACGGTTTTTGGATCCTTGATCTGAACTAGTATATGAGATGAAATGTTTTTGTGCTTCCAAGTGATTTTACCTGAATCCTGCTTTTGTTCTCATAATTTTTGGACCAAAAGACACTTCAGTTGATATCTCAAATTAAATAAAGGATGACCGTGAAATCTTAGAGAGCACTTCTCTTAAGTCCTCAATTGCTTTTCCTTCTTGTATATCTTAGAGAGCACTTCTCTTAAGTCCTCAATTGCTTTTCCTTCTTGTATTTACCCTTGCTTGTCACTTGTTCGTATACCATATATGCTGTTGCGCCAGGTGAAATAATTCCTTGCCTGTAAGTCGTCTGGCCAGCAAACTTCTTCAGCCTGTATTTATGTTACAATACAATATGGCTGATATATATGAAAAAAATTAGTTCGAGCAAACAAATTGTTTGCTATAGAAGTCCCACCTTGAGATGTGCTGCCAGGCTCAGGGCTCATTTGGTGTGTATGTTTGGCCCTGATCAGTAAATGACTTAAATCATGCAGTTAGCCAACTTTTTGTTGAGTTTCAAAATTTGAACTCAACAAGACTCTTGGAAGTTGGAACATACACTTGCTTAAACATTTGAATATTTGGATCATTATTATTATTGTGTCTGCCTGATAAACTGTTTGTTTTGTTTTTTTTGTAAATCAAAAGGATTTGATGATATGGACAGTATCTATGCATCACCGGCGGACTTCAGAGAATGAAGCAGAGAGACAAGATAAGAGGGCTTCACTTGCTTGAGTACTTCGTGAACCAATGCCATCAATCGGGGGTAATTGAACAATTGAGTATTTTTCTTCAGTTCAGTATTGCAGGCTCCAATCGGCAACAGTTGCCAATTTTGATTTCTAATGGCTTGTCTTTCGTCTAATTATGTTGCAGATAAGATGTGAAGCGTGGAGTAAACAAGGTGATCCAAAGGAGGTTATCTGCAGCGAGGTGAAGAGAGTCCAGCCTGATCTTCTTGTTGTGGGAAGTAGGGGCCTTGGGCCATTCATTTCAGAGGTAATATATACCAAAATGACTTGGTGCTTTTGCTTGTATAGCATTTTTTTATGTGAAAGGGTATATAAGTAATGTTTATTTTGTATTAATATGGTTATGTATGTGTTTTGACAAGACAATTCATCAACTAGGTCTGCACCTCATCCAAACTAAGATCTATTATTATCTACTCTTTATTTTGCAAAATTGGGCTGGATTGAGCAAGTAATGTGTTGTTACTGGGGGTGTTTGAACAGTTGATTTCGTGGTATTTACTGGTACTTAGTGGTTACTAGTGGTATTTTTAGGATATTGTCTTTCCTGTTTTACATTTTTGTCTGTTACCTTAGTATAGTGGGAGGAAAATGTTGCTGTATTCTAAAGCGAGACATACCTATTGTTACTCACATGCCAAACACAACAAAGAGTATCTTGCTAATTTTAGTTGTACATAATTTTAAGATTAGTTGAACCACTATGTTTCTTTTTCCAAATGTTTTGTACGACATCCTTTCTTTTTGCAATAAGCATTTAAACAGTACTCTTCAGATGCATGTATAAAATATCAATTCTTTCATCTTGAACTTGTTAGTTTGCTTATATAGTTATGATGTAGATCTAAAAAGAGGGTGGAAACAAAGGAATTTTGAATTAGAGCAATGGGAGAACCAAAAACTCCGTCTTACAAAACAAGGAAAAAGGAGCAACAATTTTTTGCCCTCAAATTTCTGTTGAACACCTTGTTGATTAACTAAAGGATTTCCGTTAACACCTCAAGCACAGTTAACATTGGAACTTTGGAGCCGACTGTAGGATAGTTATTGTACATAAGCACAATAGAATTTGGAATGTTACGCTTGATTTGCTAGACATGAACTCCAATCTGAATGTACAAGAATAAATATAATTCAAAGTTCACCGGTCGCCTCGCCCATCGCCTGTGTTCTGCTACCATGAAGTTGGCAAGAGTTGGTTTCATGGAAAATTCTCGATCTGTCTTCCTCTTTCCCTCATACAGTATACATATAAGAGTAGATGGGCTTAATGGGCCATAATACACACATACACAGCCCAACACAGTTTCTCAACTTTCCAAGTGAATAGTGAATGCAGAATGCAAGTTTATTTTTATTCTTTGTGCGCATGCGTGTGCTTGTGCCTTTATAATTATGAAAAGGTATTTTGATATTCGTGCACTGTAGACAAGATGTTGCCTTATAAATCAAGCAGCAGTAGAGCGTGCCTATTGTGAAAAGGCCTATGGACTAACCCTAATGATAAACACCCTTGTAGTATTACTTTATAATAGTGTACTACTGATAGAAAGACTTGGTGATTTAGTGGCCTTGACGTGTAGAACAAATCATATCTGCTGCTTATGATGTAGTGGTCTATCTGTGTAGAACTAGTCCTGTAATCCACAGACAAGTTTCATCTACGTGTTAGCTAAATTGCTCTAGTTCATTGAACTATTTGGCTATAATTCAGTTGATATAGTTCAAAGATACTTTGTGTAGGGTCAGTATTGAATACTGATGTGGTGAGTGGCAAGAGGCAAAACTCCAAATATGGAGCTTTATTAAAAATGCTAGCCAAGTCATTGGTTTTCTCCCAAATTAGGGGATAATTGGGATCTAATGTAATTCTATGACACATTGTTTCTCTGCAACGCTTTATAGGACTAATGTCAAATTTTATTTATTTGGCTACTTGATTGTTAGTTTTCACATGGATGATATGAAGTTTTCACATGGACTGATGTCATATGTGCGATATGTTTCCATCTATGGTTATGAGAGGTTTAAATCAAAATTTGTTCTTTTGGAGGAGGTAATATACTGTGCATGTTATTTTCTATCTTGTGAATGGGAAACTTTGTTACCAAAACTCGGTTGAGTGGTTTATGAATCAGACCAGCACCTACATCCCTATTAGGATGCAGACCATACTGATAAAAATATTTATATATTCAATTATATTCTTTAGCTTGGTCCCTTCCTATCTGAGCATAATATTTTTCCTATGCAACTTCGATTTTTTTCCTTGCCAAGCGTACATCACTCAAAATATGCTTGGACAATTTTTGTTTTCCTTGTGATCCATATATTATCTGTGCCGTTTTATTTCTATTATATCATGGTTCGTTCCTGTGGGAAAATCAAAGGAATTTTTTTTTGCTTGTATTGAATGGTTGGTCAGTGTTGTTACTTGTAGGGTTTTCGTGGGCACAGTGAGCGAGTTCTGCGTCAAGCATGCTGACTGTCCAGTCATCACCATCAAACGGGAAGGCCAATGAAGCTCCGCAGGACCCTGTTGATGATTGACGCTTTCATCTCATGATACTTGAGAATGAGATATCCTTCACTGCTTAAATGGGTTAATGTACAAAATACAATATGGAAGTGCTGGAACTAGTACAAACTTTGCAGTGCGCGCCCCAAAACTAGCTAGAGTGAAGATGAAAACGTTATTGCCGATGGACGATGAGAGGGATTGTATCATATGAGAACATCAAGCTGTGAACCTAAGCTACTCTGATGATCATGTACTAGGCTTTGCAGAAACGAATGTTCCACCCCTTATTTGCCCTTGCCTGACCACACCATTCGCAGGGTATCTGAAACCTGCGTACTCCTTCGGCATGGCGTACTCTTTCGGCATGCCAAGCTGGGGATGCTGATGCTGATGCTGATGCCCTTTGTTGTCATCCTTGCTGTCAATCTTCCACGCTGCAGGTTTCCCCGGCGCGAACTTGATCTCGAAGCCATCCTCCATGTCGTGGATCATCGCGCGGGAGCTCGCCAATGGCCTCATCGCCGGGTACTTGACCTCGAAGCCCTTCTCCAGGTCGCCGCCGGCCGCGTTGGAGCTATAGAACTGCTGATCGGCGGACGACTTCTTCTTGGAGAGCCGGCGGCCGCACAGCCGCCCGACAACGCAGGCAGCGACGGCGACGACGGAGATCACCGCGAGCACGGCGAAGACCGGCCCGAAGGAGCCCTTGGACGTGGTGGCCGGCCGCGCGTGCACGATGGAGTTGGAGGTAGGGTAGTAATCCATGGGCTGAGGTAAAGAAGCCATTCTCTCTCTCTCTCTCTCTCTCTCTCTCTCAAACGACTACAGCTTCTCTGTGTCTCTTGAGAAAATGGCTTGTGATGAAGTGCTCCTGCGCTCTGAGGGAGTGTGGTCCTTTTATGATGGATCTAAAGGCATGGATTTGAATTGAACGATTCCTTTTCGTTTTTACAAGCCAAGTGCCGATCTGATGATGATGTTGCCCTTCTTTTTTTTTCTCGCAGAGATCTTTGAACGCGTCGGACCGCGAGAAAGGCGAGCGCTTTGGGATCTCTTTGGAGCAGTTCAATGCGAGATTGGAATAACGTCTCGGGCATGCAGCGGCAGCCTGGTCTGCCTCTCTCCCCCTATGCTGGTTCTGTGCTCTGCTTTTGCTTTTGGACGTTGCATTGGATCAAAGCAACCGTAGCAGCAGGGGAAGGCCGGGCAGGGACATCACATCGCTTTGGCTTCTTTGATTGCTTTCCCCTCCGCTTTAGCAGATTGTGGGGGCAAAGAGGAGTGAGCGACCCACTTGACTAGTCACCTTTCTTGGGCATGGCATGCCAGTGCCAGTGCCCATTGCCATTGCCATTGCCTCCTCCCGGCCCCTTCAGATTCCTTGAGGTGACATCTTGAGTGCCTGTTCATCATAAGGTTTTGCTATCATTTGTTTTCACGACCCGAATCGTTCTGATCGCTCTGGATGGAACTGGTAGATGAACTAGTGCGAGCACGATCATTAGGCATAGCATATGTAGCAACTGGCAGCAGTCATCATAGATGTACTCTATTGATTGAACCAACGAGAAGTAGGCTTGCCAGGATTGCTCGAAGAAATGGAAACTGAGGTTACGCCTATGTCAAAAAAAAACGAACAATGATGTCTCGAACCAGACCATTTGTTTCAAATCCAATGTTCTAGGAGTCTCAGCGAGCTCTAGACATAAATAAAATAAAATCTTGTAAGCATTGGGTTGTAAATGAAGCGGATGCCCATTGGATGCGGACTTCATCTATACTGAAGTAATCAATTACAGTAGATGACATTAGACAATGATCTCCACTGCCCCATAAAAAACCAAAGTGTGAGATCAATAGACATAGCGTGTTGCTACAGTAAAATCTTTGTCGCGGTGCATATATTTTTGCTTTTGCTGCAGTACTTTGACGCGTTATATTTAGATCCGTTGGATGCGCAGTAGAGGAGGACCTGGACTGAACCGTGGCGGACCTAAAAAATGCTTCCATTTCGGCGACCAGAGCCCAGTAGCATGACGCTCCATTCTGTAGGGCACGATTTGGTCGCGCTGCCGCTGCTTTGCTCGGCCGAGCTGTCCGTCGCACTCGAGAGATTCTCTCTGCAAGGTCCCAGGTGCCGTAATCCATGCCCGTGTTGTCACCTCACACAAGGGTCAGGAGTTTGGACGCTACAAGTGACTCAGACAACAAAGCTACGGCGTCTACTAGTGTAGTACTACTGCTTATTGTCAGAGCACAGTGCAGTGGCTCCTCGGAGCACATCCTCCTGTTCACAAACTGAAGCATTACGTACAAAAACTTGCGTAGTACTACTATTTTGTAGTACAGATTGTTACGAACTGCCATGCGGGCCCATCTATCAGGGTGCATTTTAGTGGGGGCCACAAGGCAATGGGAGTACCGGGAGTTCGTATTGTTTAGTACAACTACTGAACGTTTTGTATACTTTGTACTTTGCCTCTCCATTCCATTCCACGGGGCTGTGCAGTTTTTTTTCTTCAAAATAAACTATTTTTAATTATTTTACACAAATAAACCATATTTTAAATATTTTTTAGGAATAAGTCTGATTTGCTCTCTCCAACTATCAGAAAGGTCTGGTTTACCCCCTCTTAACTTTAAAACCGATTATTTAACCCCATAAACTTGCGAAATCCGATCACTAAACCCTTTATGCCGGTTTGAAATGGTGGTTTTGCAGGGGAAGCTTCAGCAGGAGCAAGCTCCGGGGGAGAGAAAACCATGGAGAAAGAAATGGAGAGGGCAAGAAATGAGGAAGAAGAGCCTGGAGCCAGGAGGTGTGTTTGGCTGGTGAGATTAAAAAGGAGAGAGAAGGTGGAAAAGAAACAAAGCAAATGAAGAAGAAGATGGTGGCCTCTCTCTCTGATTGCCAGTCAGCAAAACCACTGTCACGTATGCAAAACCGCCACTTGAAACTGACATGAGAGGTTTATTGACCAGATTTCACAAATTTAGGGGGTTAAATAACCAGTTTGAAGTTAGGGGGGTAAACCAGACTTTTCTGATAGTTCGAAAGAGTAAACTGGACTTATTCCTATTTTTTATAAAAATAACCCACAATCACTAGCCCAATCGCTCTGTGGAATCGCTGACGTGAGAGGCCAGGTCGCACAACGGAAACATGACTGAGGCATTGGTATACCATGTGTCTCGGTCGTGAGCTAGTAGCGCGATTGAGGCCCGTGTCGGGCATAGTCGCTGAGCTAGAACACGACTGAGGCCCATGCTGGACTTTCTTGTCCAGGGACAGTAGGCTATTTTTTTAAAAAAAAGTTTAAATAAACTTAGCTTTAATTTTACAGAATTAAATAGTTTAGAGAGTTGTTTGTAAATAATTGTCAGTAGTAAAAAAGCTAGAGTTTGTTGAATGCAATTATTTTGTACATAATCATGTTTTAATTGTTTTATGTGGATGTTCACCCTTTTAAGTTTTTACACAAACAACCCAAATGTTGGGGAAAAAATTGTAAACTTTGATTTGAGCGAGATGAGAATAGAGCAATGAATATGACATTGTAAGCCCAGCATAACCCTTGACTATGGAGGTCTAAATTACATGGCGCGTAGGGTCTAGTTAGGTGCATATGTTTGCCTGGCTATTCATATGGTACAAATGGCTATATGCACGAACCTTCGATCCGAACTACAACTACGATACAAACACACCTTTTAGAAAGGAAAATGTTTGACAGGTGAAAATCAAGTCAGGCTTGCGGACATACATCCTACTCCCCCTTGCGGGCGCGAGTCTCGCAGTACTCGGCTCAAAGGTTTTTTTTTTCAGGCTTGTCGCGGCGGGTGTCAAGGGCATGTCAGTTGCGTGACGAAGGTGCTACTGGTGTCAGGGGCCTATCAGTCACGCCTCTGTCGCGCGACTGGGCGATGTGGCTTAACATTGTTCGCTCGTCGTGCGATTGAGTGTCGATATGCCTCGGTCACACGACATGTCCGTCATTGGGGGCGAGCTAGGCACAAATCGCTAGCCCATTGCACGATTAGGGTTATTTTTGTGAAAAAAATGTCATAGTTTATTTGGTAAAATGATTATAAAATAGTTTATTTTAAAAAATGGGCGTTGCATAATGAAGCCTGAAATGGGTGGTGGCGTGGTGGTACACTGGTACTCTTCTTTAGGACGGCATAGACCGATTGTCGCTGGTGACCAGACAAACTGACTAGAGTTGACTAGAGTCTAGGACCTGTATGTTCCTTGTCGTTCTATTAGCCTACTTTGAGCAAAATCTAAGGCTCCGTTTATAGCATGTGAATTCTATAGGAATTTCACAAGAAAGGAATATCTGGCTATCTGCTCTCACTGGACGTAGGTTTCCTACGGAAATTCTTCCAAATGGACCCCTTTCACAAGGTGTTTCCCCTTGTGAGAACTCTCGCAAAAGAATGAGAACTTTGCGTACAGCCCTTTGATCGTGCGAGGGAATAATTTCGAGCGTCTGAATTTGCCGGCTATGGTAGGGATCAGAGCATACGTATGATACGCTCCCAGTATCCTTGCGCTGCATAATGTGTAACGCCTGTTACGCTCCTAAATTCCTAATGTCGCTTTGGAGATTCGTTTGTAAGTCGAGGCGTCGAAAAGGTCAAAATCTCTCTGGGCCACCGGGCGTCTACTGCTCTTAGTCCGGCCCTCTTAAGCATAGGCTGGTAATGGACTCATGAGTCCATGACAACTCCTCCTCCAAGTATTTTTCAGCCCTTTTAAGTATTTGCCGACCTAACATCAAGGCTGGTAGATCCATTTTCCAGAGAAAGAGAGAGAGAGTGGATAAACTCCGAAGTAAGAAATTCAGGTGTTCAGAAGGTGCCAGGTGTTATGGGCTATACAAGTGATTCCATGATCTATTCGAGTGGTTTCAGGACATGAGTTTGCAACAATTGGCTAGGAGCTTTTCTTGGCCGTTTAGCTTTAGGTTCATCAACACCAGTTTGTGACCCACTGTTAAGCTTACAGTTGTTCAGCAATTTGATATTGATGTTTTGCTTTATAAATAATCATTATGAAGGTTGCAAGACGCAACTCGAACATATGCATACGCAATTCCTGTCTAAAAAAATTGCAATGGTGGAGCCTTCTCTGCTTTCAGTTAAGACTTCCTGGATATATGTAAATATCAACGCTTCCATCAACGAAGATCTCACGCAAAATCTTCCCCGTCTTGTCTACTTGTCTAGTCTTAATTAGCTAGCTGAAAAGCCACCATGAACTTACCACACCACACGAGCACCCGATGGCAAACTCGACACTGAGGACGAAACAACTCCATCAGAGTACGATGTTTTCCTCTCCTCGTCAGGCCAAGTCGATAGCAACCAGAGTTAATGGTGCCTAACGTTTCTGACTCCATCAGAGTACGATGTTTTCCTCTCCTCGTCAGGCCAAGTCGATAGCAACCAGAGTTAATGGTGCCAAACGTTTCTGACAGAAAAAGATAATATTTGGGATACTGGTAGCATGATCGAATAGCCATTCACATAATCAGATATGCACTTGGCTCAGAAAACATTGTAACACCGGAATTTCGTGAGAAGTTTACAGGAAACAGTTAAAATCTTTCAGAAATCCTTCAAGAACCGTACGTTCCAAACAGTGATGAGTGCATCTTCTTTTAGTAAAGAAGCAGTCGCAGAAACGGGTATTGCTCAGATGGGGGTGTGGGGGTGGAGGGGTTTTAAAATTGGAGAGGTGTGGCAGGTTAGCGCTCGAATTCAACACAAACCGCACGCCTTGTCGGAGATGGTGACCGGGAGACAGCCAGCCCAACATACCAGGCATGGAATGCGATCGGATCTGGACACAAGAACCTGACCTGCGGTGGTTGTGAGTCTCGTTCGTCCCGTGAAAAATATTAGAAGTCATTTTGTCGTTTCTATTGCATAAGATCGAGATGTTGAGACGCGTGTCGTTTCTCTACTATGCATAAGGTCGATGGACGTTGAGATGTGAGTTGTGTATATTGTTGTTTTCTGCAACGGCTTATGCGCCTGGAACAGATGATTCTCGCGCAAAAGAACTTTAAAGTGGTACTGAGATACGAGAGGTGTAGCATTGACATCATGTACACAGATTACAATTGGAGGCGAGATTGTTAATCGTATCGTGTGCTTCAAAATCTTAATGCGTTCGATCGACACAAGCATGCTCTGGTCAGAGATGTGAAACGACCTGCCGAGCAGCGACTCGCAACCAACCCGATCGATGGCTGCTGGCTAATCCAGACTCCACAGAGAGAGAGAGGGGCAGTACTGTACGTGATAACTTTATTACTAACTCAAAAGATATCAGTGGACTATTATAGTTCTGCACCAAAGTACGACTTGCAACGAGTTTAAGTAATAGATTAAAAACATGAATAGTCACGTAGATTAGATTAACTTAACACACCGACGACCAAAAGAACTAAATTTTAAATTTAAGTATACAGAATGATCTATAACCACGAGAGAATCAGTTACTCTGAATCATTATAACCAATCTGGTTTTGTGATGGTTATATATGAATCAGTTACTCCGAATCAAGTGTTTTGTGCTTGAGCATATTAGGATTCTAATTGGGTTGCTATTGGGCTAGTTGTAACAGTTGAATTCTAACTTAACTAAAGGGCTGAATTTGATCGATTAAACGGATTATACGAACGATTATAAAAAAACGGCTAACTAATTGGATAATACGACAGATTTGACGTTCATAAACGTTAAATACGTTCCGATTCGTGCAAACGTGACCAGAAGCTAGTGCTATCCGTGCCGTCTCGGCTGGCATCTCGATCGGCGGAATCTGAAGGAGAGATACAATACACGTGTGCGGCCGTTTGATCACGACGCGCGCGGTGCGGCACACCTGGGCACCAGGTGAACCGACCACCACGTACGCCTTAATTAATTTTCGCACGATGAAGTAGAGGTGACTCCCGCGCCAACCTGGCCCCTGTGCCGGGCCGGCTCATCAAGCTCGTGTGGGTTTGGGCTAGCAGTACCGTGCCTATCGATCGACACATCACCGGTCGCAGTGCGGATGCATGCTAGCCCTGTGGTAACCGAGTAGTAGACTGACATGGAGAACGGGGGCCTGAGAACATCGGGGGTAGCTAGCTAGCACACGAACGACGAATCTGGCAGACGGGCACGTTCCGATCGAGTGAAATGGAAAAATGATTGTAAGGACGTTTGGGGAAGAGGAGAAGAACCAATGAAACTTTTTGAAAGAGGCTATGTCAAACATCAGCTTTAATGGTTTAAGAGACAAAGTCTCTTGGTGTTTTGAGAAGAATGGTTTATATTCTATCAAATCTTTATATAACTAGTTGACTTTCGGGGGTGTCATTAGTACAAAGCTTCATCTCTTATGGAAAAGTAAAATACCCTTTAAAATTAAAATCTTTCTTTGGCAATGCTATATGAACAGAATCCCTTCAGCTGATCAGTTGAGTATTAAAGGGTGGAAAGGAGAGACGTCTTGTTACCTCTGTGGCGATAAGGAAACTAGGGACCACATTTTGTTTACCTGCGTTCTTGCTAAATTTGCTTAGGCCTGTGTGAAGGAAATGTGTAATTGGAATAGAACTCCCATCTCTCTTGATGATTTTCAGTTTAACTGGATTGAAGGAAAAGGAGCTAACTTTTACAATGCTACTATGTTTAGTTTTACAGTTTTCGTTTGGAACCTTTGAAAAATTAGGAACAGTATGGCGATTGAAAGGATTTTGCCTAGAAATCCTATAGATGTAATTTTCAAATTCATATCTTGTTTGCAGCGATGGATGACCCTCACCAAAAAGGTGGAGAGAATGCTCCTGGAAGGATTCCTGGCAAGTTTTGAAAACTGGAGAACTTCAGTTCGGGCGCCCCATCAGTCTGTTTAGTTTGTATTTCCTTGTCGATTTCTCGCTTGAAGTGCGTGGCGCCACATTAGTCTGTTTGGTCTGTTTAGTTTGTATTTCCATGTCGAATTCTCGCTTGAAGGGCGTGGCTTCCTGTTCTGGATGTTCGGTCGTTTTGTGCTGTTATCATGAGCTGGTCTCCTCAGCCGTGTGGTGGTGTATTTTTGAGTTGTATGGACTGGTTATTTGCTTTCTATAGGAGCTAGGATGAAATCCTGTTATAAAAAAAAAAGAAATGGAGAAATGAGACGCGAGAGCAACCGTGACGGCGGCTAGGCTAGCGCACGCCGACACGCGCCACGCCGGCGCGTGGGAACAAAAGTTGGCCACGCGCGGCTCCACTGCCCACCCGGCACCCGCTGTGTCACGCCTCATGCGCCCGCCCGCGCGCCGCATTTGCTCTGCGGCACGTTTTCGCGTACGGGTTGCCGCGCGGCCGATCGAGACGACACGCCGCCGGCAGCCGAAAACGATGCGGATTTTTTCACGTACGTTGCCGCCTTGCCGCTGCCTGCCGACACAGTAGCCGCTAAGGCTCCGGCCCGGACCAGCACGTACGCGCCACGCGCGCCTCACCTACAGGCTACACTGCGAGGCACGGTAGCTTAGCTTGGGAACACACGCGCACGCACCAAGCTGGAGAGCCGAAAGATTGGTTTGATTAGTGCTGTGGTGTGTGTTTGGCTGCTGCCTGGGCCCAGCTAGCTGCATTCGACCGCTCATGGTCCTCTCTGCTCTGCACGCCATGTTCTTCTCTGTACTGTAGCTATGGTGGTCTCATCTAGCCTTATCATGTGCTGTTTGCTCGTCAGTTATCACTCGTCAGGATTCAGACTTCAGGCTAGTCACCCCCATTGTGCAATGGGACGGGGGGCTAGCCGGCTAGGTGGGGTTTGCACTTCCTGCGCAGTTTCTAGGTTGAGTCAGAGTTGACTGATCAACAAGACCTGGCTACCGTTGGATCGAATTGGTTTTATAATTTTTTAGAGTACAATTGAGGACGCACTCTCCGCGTTCACAACGTTTGGATGAGAAATGGTTGAGCGTATGAACAATCTGATAAAAATAAGGGGTGTAGAATAGTTACTTATTTGGGAAAATTTTGATCTATATTCTCTTCCACGCACTCACATTTCTTTGTTATGAAGGAAAATACCCAGTAGTAGGCCGGATTCAGATCTTCTGATATTACAAAGAAAATGGTAGAGAGCAATGCTATGATATTGCGACGATTTGAGTCGTCCGATTCAGGAATAACAGATTAGATCAAATTCTACGGGTCACCACAGCGTCAACCACAGCACTTACTACGGTGCATTGACTCATGGGCTCTTGTTCTTTGTTTTTTTTTTATCAAACGGCTCCGAACCAATGTCATTACACTGTAACACATACATTGTTGTGCAATGTTAAAGGTGCGCTTCAGTAGGCCAATACTAAGAATGACGGTCCATTTGAGAAACTCAGCCCACACGTCATTACGCGCTAACTTTGTCCATTTCTAACGCTATTTTTCTCACGCGAAAGTCGTCTCCAAATATTCGGATAGTGTGCAGATCTCTCACCATGCCCGTTGTTTACTAGCATCTGACGCCATGCGCGGCGCAGGACAAAAGAATTAGGCTGCGGCGGATTTGTTTCGCCATGCCCATGCCGCCATGCGCGGCGCAGAACAAAAGAATTAGGCTGCGGCGGATTTGTTCTGAGGGGTTAACAACCGTAATGGGGTGGGGATACGCAAAGACGACACGGAAGTCTCTTCGAAGCGAGTGGTTTGTTAATTACTAGTAGTGGAATTTTACAGCTGATCCACATGTAATCGACCGATTTGTGCTGGTCGATGTCGTTACATGGGCGATTGACATTTGATAGCAACTGTTAACCTTTTATTTCTTCAACCCGCGTGTCAGCACTGTAGCGTAGAGTATTGGACAAGATCATTTGCTAAGATGGAGTGCAGGGGAAGTAGTATTAAATCAGAGAAATTAAGTCTGTCCAACTTGTTTGTCAATTGTTCTGTATACGTTAAACTTATTTGTCAATGAATACTCGCAAAACATTCTTACAGGGGAAAAAAACTTTTTACGACTATTTACAAGCAGAGAATTTACAACTGACATCGAAATGAACAGCGGTACACGCAGCAAATCACACCAGGTGCAAGCAAGCAAGGCAAGCAGCGGGAATGGATGCGTGCTACGCACATAGACCTGTGTTTAAGCGCCGAACTAGACATAAAAAGTCCGGTCTTGACGGACAGGTCCGAGCTTAGCTCGGCCCAAAATATATATTTCCCATTTAAAATATTGTTTCAATTCTTTTTTTAGAATAAAAATTAATATTTAAATCATTTTAAAAATAAAAAATAGTTTTTATTATTTTAGTTGCATTTCAACAGGTTTTAGGCAAAATTTCAAGTCTCGAGCCGGGCTGGCGAACAGGTCTATTACTAACGCACAACAGGCTGACTGACTGACACCAAGCCTGACAAATGCACACACAGCCGCAGAGGATGAGGGGGATGAGAATATATACTTTGCTTGCGGATGGCGAGCCTGGAAAAGCAAAGGAAACATATTTTGAATCTGGAAAGAAAGGGTGCAAAAGACAGAGAGATGCTTGGACTCTGCTATCTTTGTCTCTTCTTTGCTATCACATGCCTTTCAAGCCCCAAAAACATGCTTTTGAACGACCCCAGAAAAACTTCAACCATACGTACGTAGACTAGAAATCTGTATCGCTGCACTCTACTTTTTTTTTACTGCTAGTGTTGTTAAGCAAGTTCCTGAATTGGATGGTGGAGTGCTTTTTTTTCGTGCTCTGAATTTTTTTATTAGAGCATGAACTTTCTACGTCGTGGTACAGCGGCAAAAAAACTCGCTAATAATAACATGTGGGTTTTGTGTGTTAGTTGGAGTTACGTCTAATTCATGTTGAATTAAAGATTTACAAGCTCGCTCAAATTCACAAATAGGCGGGCATTTGGTACATATAGGTTGAAAACTGAAATAGGTACTCAACAAAATGAACTAGATTGAGGTTTTGAAACCCTTACGTACATCAATAACGATTTTTTTTATAAAAAAAAACTGTTATTTAAAAAATACAAAAACAAATAATCGTTTTTTTATACAAAATTAGCTTATTGTCACCATTTGAAATAACGAAATTTCTCTGTCATCATTCTTATTGACTACAGTAGCCTAGTCGTCAATTGGAACTGACATGGTCCTATCGCCAATTTCTTTACCAGCACTGTTTTTTTTCGACTGCTCCACTCCAGCGTCCGAACCGCCACACAACACAAACCAGCTAAACTACCCAACCTTTTCAAACTGAAAAGATCGCACCCTGTCAGGCCACACACTGCCACCTTTGCAGACCAAAAGCACAACACACTGCGATGCTACTTTTTCAGACCGAAATGACCACACTCTGTCACGTCACCTTTTTAGACTAAAAAGACTGCACCTTATCATGCCACACACTACCACCTTTGCAAACCGAAAACATAACACACTGTGACACTAACTTTTCAAACCGAAATAACCACACTCTTCTACGCCACCTTTTTCAGACCAATGTCTTGTCTCTTCTCCCTCTACCCTCAGCATTACACCATATCCAATTAAAAAAGGAGAGAGAATAAAGCTGGAGGAGAACACTACACCACCATACCAAACACTTCACTCCAACTTGGTTTACACAACAGAGAAGAAGGAGATGTCGGTCTCGTCGTCGAACTTCTACACAAAGATGTTGCGGAAGCGCAAATGGCTTGCTGAGAGGACTAAACTCTACCCGGATTATTCAATAAAGGATGCGCCGGTATCACCAGAGTTCCCACACCCACAATGTATGTGCGAAGAATCGATGAAGATCATTCAGTCCACACACCCGGCGACCACCGCCCGGGCGTACTACATGTGAGGGAACATCCTCGTAAGCAAACTTACATACATATAGATTTTTCACATGTTACGTTGCATCCCACATATCCCTAACTTCGTCGGCGCATAATGACAGTCGGAGATGTGATGCAATTTCTTCCAATGGATCGATGGCTTGGACATATACGATAGGACGTTCATCGAGCAGAATACATGTTCAACTACGCGAAGCGAGCTGAGACATTTGAACACTGGAAACCTTACGTACCTGACCCTATTAAAAAGGCACCGGAGGAGTCCAGGAAAGCTAGGTGGTGTTGGAGGACTCCCGAACAGAAAGCTGAGTACGACCGGGAAATTTAAATCTATTTTCTTAAATATTTCATCTATTGCAAATTTCGTACTCTTTTCCCAAAGGAATCGGTTCTACGAATAATATAATCGGGATAACAGCGCGCATGGCAACCATAAACCTAAAATATTTTTTTTCATTTCACTCCGAAGGAGGGTGTTTGTGTTATTGCGCCGCCAATCTCCCATTCTTTGCTTCATATTTAGTTATCTTCTCCAATTTTAGGTTTCGAACTACGTGGATACTTAAAGATATCACAAAAAAAAAATCCTAAAACCTACTAATTGTTTAGGCTGGTAATGACAACATAGTTGTCGTCAGTTCAATTGGCGACAGGCTACTATCACCAATTGAAATGTCGACGGAGAAATTTTGTCATTTTAAATGGCGACGGCAGCATATTTTTGTATTTTTTACTATATTTTTGTTATTTTTTTAAAAAATCCATCAATAACAGTACGTTGCATGATGGGATTATTTTGTTGTTTATTTAGAGGATCCCACATTGGTTTTAAACCGAACACCTGCCTTTAACTTTTTCTACTTCTGTAATTAAGTATCTGGTTACCTTTTTTTTTGCACCATGTTTGGTTACTTTTAACAGCACTAGCTAGTTGGTTAAAAACAAGTGTGGGGGGGGGGTCGGTAAGAGTACTCATTTTTGGAGTACTGTCTTTGTCAACAGAGTACCTTTCGACCAAAAAATTGTACGTATATTTTAAGAAGCTGCGGGAAAAAAAAGAAAAAGGAGTGATTGAGTCAACAAGAACAAAACATGGGGTCCCAATTGGAGTAAGCTTTCGGTTTTCTCATCACCCCTTTTTCACGAGGACCAAAATATTCCACGTGGCTCTCGTGTCGTCATGGCCACGCATTACATGCCACGCTGCTCTGTTAACTCTCTTCAGTATTGTCAAGGCTTCTTTTCGAGTGCATCATCCATCGTTAGTTTACATAAGCCCCTATGTTGGTAGTACTTACTGTAATCCTATAATACTGCTCTCTCTGTTGCACTATATTTGTTCATACCTCAAGCGTATCCGTTTCAATATATTTATTCAATAAGAGAATATACAATGTAGTTATTGTAATTTTCTTTCTTTCTGCTCCTACTTACATGATCTTTTTTAATTAAGTATTTATTAGGTTTAGTATTTCATTGGTTTATACGCATGATGTGCATGAATACAATATACCATTTATCCCTACTAACAGTTAAAGGTATTTCTCTCATCTCACAGCGCGCCATGTCGCCTCAATTTATCTTGTTAGAAAGACAAAGCCACCGGCCGAAACCCAACAATATACGGAGAAGTACGTCCATATGATTACGTCTAAAGTACGTCGGTATAATTACGTCTAACTTGGGACCCGGGATTTTTTTTAAACTAACCTGTTCTCTACGAAATTCCTGCTCTCGAGCATCTATAATAGTTGTTTTTATCTTTATTCTTAGAGAGAGAAATCTTAATCTAATAAAAAAACAAGTCTTCCAATGGATTATTTCTTGAGCTTGTGTCTAAGACTTTAATTGCTACGAGTGTGTATGATTCTTAATGATCAATAATGAAGTACAACTTTGTGGTCTACATGTTTTAGCTCATTTATCATATAAATAACGAAGTCGAGCTGCACAAATGATCTAGTGAATATTTTGCTTTAAGATAGTGGGATCCACAAAACACGTTTTTAGGTAACAAGTAAGTCTCCAATAGAGTATTTGGTTGTTTCTTGTGTCTTGATATTAACAGTTTACTAGTTTCTTCGTATAGAAACAGCATCATCTTCTCTCATCCACATCACCTAAATACTGATGTGATAATCTCTTAGTAACAGCTGACGTGTACTGTTGTAGATACTCTTAACGGTGTGCAAATTCTTGTTTCCCTTTCAGCGTGCAGTTGCAAATAATCCGAAACATTTTATGACAAGGACACAATAGAATTGATCCCACCAAAAAATTCATATCTTGTTTGCAGCGATGGATGATCCTCACCAGAAAAGTGGAGAATCTCCCGAAGGTTTCGACAAGTTTTGAAAATCGGAGATCTTCATTCAGCGTCCCATTAGTCTGTTTAGCTTTGTTTAGTTTACTTGCCCTTGTCGATCTTCTGCTCAAGTGCTTGGCGCCACTCTAGTCTGCTACGCTCGCTTAGTGTTGTTGTTCCAGACTTGTTATCGCTTAAAGGCGCGCTTTTGTTGTGATGGGTGAATGGCCCTTTGTGTCTTGTGATCGTTAATGGTGTCCTCACCGTGGTGGCGTGTTTTGGGTTGTTTGAACTGGTAATTTGCTTTCTATAAAAGCTGGGATGGACTCTTGTTATCAAAAAAAAAAATGATCCCAAAGGCACACATTAAAATTTAGATAATCTCCTGATCACGAAAATGTGTTAAGATCATTTCATTTTTTTTTCTCCATAGATAGTGGCAGTAAAGTACTGGCCACTGGCTAGTGGCCACTAGGTCGGGGGAAAAGTTTGCCACATACAGCATGTTCATACATGCAAACATTTTGATCAAGTCTCGGCTCGGTGCTGGTCAATTTAAGTAGTGTTTGGTTTGGTGGATGGGATTAGATGATCATATAGTCTGTTTTGAGTGGATAAAATAATATAAAAACATGCTTGGTTGTGTGGATGGGGTGGTACGGGATAACCCCGATTGCTGTTTGTTTGAAGGGATGGGTCATGGGTGGGATGCGGTTGGTTATGGTGACTTCTTCTGTCTGTTTGTTTGAAACTTTGAAGGGATGGGTGGGATGAGGTTGGGTTATGGTGACTTCTTCTGTTTCATATGGTGAAATTACCTCCTGTGAATTCCCTGGCATCTCGTGTTGATCACATACAACTACATAAATTGATCTAGCCGCTACAATTAGCCATACATCTACACAACTAAGAAGTGATGAGTGCTTATGGATGTGTTTGGTTGCCTGTATAAAGTTAGCTCGTGTGAGTAAATGTAAGTTTTTGAGTGTTTAGTTGCCTGGTTGGGTGGGTGAACCTGTCTAAGTGGATACAAGATTCTCTCTCAAGATAGGCCCAGGAAAACGCTTGATTTGAGCTTCCCTTCTCAGCTAGACTGAGCGCATGCAGGCTGGCCAGCGTTCGTGAGTCCGTTCACCTTCTCCCGCACTAGATATAGGCAACCAAACAACATCTCAGCACAGTGTGGTCCAACAGAAACATACAACCAAACAACTCATCATTGCATCCACTAAGCCTAATTAAGTTCAACTTAGATGATACATACGAACCAAGCTAGGAATATGCAGGTGACCAAACACACCATTTATGTCCATACAACAACATGCATATGCATGAATGCATCACTCAAGTAAGAATTCAGAAACTGGGAAATTCAGAATTGAAATTGCGAGAAAAGGGACAAGAAGTTCCTTCTGAGGGTAGTTTCTTGATTTGGGATTCACCAAATCCCTCTACTCTACAATACACAAGTTGAGATCAATTTCGCCCCTTTTGCAGAACCCTTGCTCTGCAACTCCAAGTTTCTAGATTTGGGGAATCCCTAGCAGCTACAGCGTCGGGTTCTTGAACTTCGGCGGCCGACGTTGAGCGACAAGGCCGAGACCTATTGCTGCTGCGCGAGCTCGTACGCGCCTACGTGGTGCTAGTAGCCGCTGGTCTGGTCGCCTTCCCATCGTCACCGGTCTCCTCGCGGGATGTAGAAGACGACGCAGGATCCGTTGTCGTCGCTTCGCCGCCGCCACCTCGCCGCCACCTTCGCCTTCTCCTCTATGGCTCCTCTATGGCCGCCGCCGCTTTGGGCGGACGCCATCATCGCCGCCACCGCATGGGAGAGGTGGGTGGCGTTGGGAGCATAGTGCGAAAAAACGGACCGGAACTGAACCGCTCATACGACCGATTCATGGTTTATAGGTCCAACAATTGTTTTTTTTATTGGATCGTGTTTCAATAGTAATACTATTTTAATATTTATCGGTAGAAATAATTGAAAAATTAATAAGATAGTGTCATCTACCAGATAATGTAACATAATAAAGATATTTGTGCCGATTTAGACCAACAACGAATGTAATTTAGGTGGCTCACTCCATCGTGGAGAAGCCAGAGGTCACCAGTTTGAATCCGAATCCTAGTGGCACAATGATTTTTTAAAAAATAATTTCCATCCGTTTCTTAAAACGATCCAAAGAGCAAATCGGATCAGACCAGGCCTTGGTCCTGGTTTTTATCTGGTCCGATTGTTGGTCCGATCCTGTTTTTTTGTAATATGGTTGAGAGAGCTGAGTGGAATCCAACTCTTGGTCACATGACCGCACGTGAGGCATGCGCCTATGGTGGGACGAGCCCATCCGACTTTTTTTCTGATATCATGCACTTGTGGTGAGTGAATATTTTCTTCAAGTGGATGAGTCCATCCGAGATGAAAATGGATCCTTTGCATTGAATGTCTCAATGCAGATGATCTGCAGTGCCGCACATTAGAAGGTGATCTCCATCGTCCGATAACAAAGGACCATACCAATAGATGCGGCGCACTTTTTGCTATAGTACTTAGCTACACTAAACATTCCGCTTTTGATACGGTATTTACTACTGTACCACTGTAAGTACTGTTCACATACACAAAATCGTTGTTCGCAAATTGATCATTGGCATTACAGTAGAGGATTCGGATCCATCCGAGATAACTTGGTCGCTCAACCTAACACAGGATTAAGCAGAGCCGATCTGCTCTAGCATTCTAGCTAGCCAGTCGTATTCCATTTTTTAAAAAACTCAGCACCATTAATTTAATAATTAAGATTTACCACTCCTAAAAGTGATATCTAGCCAGAGGATGACATGTTTATCATCCTCACAAAAGTGGCAAATCCTAAATTACACATGAAAGTAAATGGCAAATCAATTCTCCTTAATTTAACGCTAGCCCAGCAAATGGCAAAATTCGCTGTGCGTAGCTACACATGCGCAGTGTATACGGCGCAGGTTGTTTCAAAGTATCTACAATAATTTGTTTCTTAGTTTGTTATTAAGAGAGAGAGAGTACTCAATATAATAAAAAAGAAATAAGTCTTTCAATAAATTGTTTCTTGAGGTTGTATCTAAAACGTTAATTGCTATACACAAAACAAGTTTTTAGATAAGAAGCAAGTCTCTAATAACTATTTTGTTATTTCTTGTGTCTTGGTATTAACAACTTGTTTGTTTCTTTATCTAGAAACAAACTCATATCTTCTTCTCACTATCTCTCATTCACATTACTTAAATGCTAATATATTTATCTTTTAAGTAATAATTGATATGAATATATGATCTATAAGGTAATTCCATAGACAAACAACGGTAATTCCATAGACAAACAACTACCCAGCAAATGGCAAAATTCACTGCGCGCGCGTAGCTGTACATGCGCAGTGTATTCACGCCGTATTCTCAACTGGGAACACACGCAGCAACGTAGTGAGTACCATAAATGGGACCACCCACCCAAAGCAACGCATACGTAGAGATCAGGCTAGCTAGACCCAAACCAAAGGCCGCCGATCGAGCCGGCCGCCGACAAGCGCGCACGCCTCGGGATGCGAAGCCGAGCCGTGTAGGCCCCATGCAGGCAATGCACCGATCCCACCAGACACCAGTGGAGAAGGCGAGAAGCCGACGAGGCCGTCTTCCCCTCGACCTGCCATGTCTCCACGCAGATACTCCTCTCCCGACAGCGTGGGCCACCCGCGCCACAGCAACATGCATGCACCACACCACCGCACCGATCGAGCTCCTAGCGCCCGCCCGGCACGCTGGCTGCTGCCAGTATACGAGTACGAGTAGCTCTCTCTCTCTCTCTCTCTCGCGGGCGGCCGGGCCATGCAACTTTTCCCTCCCTTCTTATTCACATCTCCCTCGTCCACATCTCTCACCAACCACCAGTGCCACCAACATCAACTTCTCCCCTCTTCTCCCTTAGCTTAGCTTCTTCTCTTCTCCCAATTAATCTCCATTGAACCTAGTTCTCCGTCTTGATCTCTCTTTGTTCTTCCTAAGCTTGCTTGCTTGCTACATCGATGGGTCTTAATCTGCCTGTCCTAATTACCCTTTAATTCGTCGACAAGCTAGCCAACAACAGCAGCAAGAAGAAGGCCAGCATGCGTCTGACAATATATGGAGTCGTTTTCAGGTGTATCTATATATAGGTTTTGTTGCTCCATCTTTACTTTGGCAGAACACCATATACAGTAGTCGGGTTAGGTTTCGGTGCCTTGGTTAATTGAGCAGCTAACCAGCTAGCGGTCGTCGATCGATGATGGCAGGAGCACCTCCGATGCATATCTGCATGGACTCTGACTGGCTCAAGGTATGTGGGTGCATACTCTATGATAATCATCACAAGTACTTAATTTTGCGTCTCATGCATCATGCATATATACTCATCTTAATCTGTTGTCTCTTCATGCATGTTCTGATCTTTTTTTTTGAACTTACTAGCTTCTGCGGGATATTCGACCTCTTTTCTTTCATCTAGTATGGTATATGAATGCTTACGATGGGTAGCTAGCTAGCTTGTTCGTAGAACAAAAGGTTGTAATTAATTGACCTAGCTAGATAGGCAGAAACAAGCTTCTCTTTGTATTGTAGTTTTTGCACCTAAATTAAAGACATGATCGGGGAGAAAGTCTTAGATCTGCACTGATCTCTCTATTATTTGACACTGATCATTAGGTAGTAGTAGATCTTTAGGCATGATTCCGGTACTTGATTCGATCAATAACATGGTGAAACTGAAGAGATTTCTGGTGCTGATCATATGAGTGTATGGAATTAATTTCTGCTAATTGCTGTTTTCAGACTAGTAGTGGATATATATAGTTCTCTTTGGTTAATTTCCATTTTTCTGTTTAGTTCATGTTGTATTAACGAAGATTTAGTCCATGTTGTTACTCTTTTTGCCCCCCCTTTTTTTTTTTGGAGTTTTGCCTTCATTTCTGTGCTTGTTTCACAAATATGTTACAGCTGTTCTTGTATCTGTTTTCACGAGTACAACTGTACTAGTTGGCCATATATCTTTAACGAGAGGCGGCCCTTGTTTGTTTCGAAGAAAATGATCTACATGAACGTGACCTAATTTACTGTAGTATAGATGCTGCATGTCCATGCATGATAAACCTGTTCCATGTTGCACTCATGGGTATATGTAAACAGCATCTAGATGTTTCAGTTTTGAACCATGGATAGATATTTCTGAATGCAAATCACGAGTTCAGGACGTGTTTCTTAAACCCTTGTCCTGTCCATATTACACAGAGAAACTCTAGAAGGAAAACTAGCAAAAGATGTCACAAAAGCGAGTATACAACCAGGCATTAATGTTCATTTTAAGAAACCATAGAAAGTGAATACTCTCGATCAGAGGCCCAGATATTGCATGAAAAAGCGACAAGATAAAGATATTCAAACAAGTACAGTTTGATTATCTGATCTGTTTTACTTTAACTTTAGAACATGTCATGGAAAAGCTGCGTCTCTTCAAAAAATGTTAATATGGACGAGCAATAAAATAAGCAGCATAATTCTACATTAGATCAATCTTGAGCTCAGTTATATTTATTTAGGGGGATTAATTTTACCTTAACATGCATGGTCTGGTACATGTTTGTCAAATTAAGCTCAGACAGATCCATGCTAGGGTTACAAGCAGCACAATGCGACCATTATTAGCACACTAGTCAGTCAGATCTAGTGGTCATATGTAATCATATGAAATGCATGAAACATGATTATGAGTTCGAGACAAGTACAGTTGGGCCCTCATGTAATCTATACACATACATTTGTTGTAACTTTAGCATGTGATGAAAAGTGCAACTAAGCAAATAAAGAAGAACACGCAGCTTGCTGAGCAACAGAGCAAGTGATCAACAGGAGTCTAAAAGTACAGTAAACCATAGGATCAAACCCAGATCTAAACTTTAATCTACTTGATACCTCCGTCATGAGGCACCATCATAAGCTATCTATCTTTGCACTTCGTACTTTAACCTCTGATAAACCCTTGATCAGCTTCCAACATGCATGGGACCATGCACCAGCCAAAACCCTTTCGCGCATTCCGAGGCGAGGCTTCCATTCTGTCATGGCTGATGATTACAAATCACATTACGACGACGTGTTTTCTCGTACTTTCAGGGCATCGTTCCCGAGGAGCCCGGGATGGGGTCGTCGTCGCCGTCGGCGGAGCTGATCATGTGCCCGCGGCCGATGCAGGCAGCGGCGGACCGGCGGCTGCGCCCGCAGCACGACCAGCCGCTCAAGTGCCCGCGGTGCGAGTCGACGCACACCAAGTTCTGCTACTACAACAACTACAGCCTCTCGCAGCCGCGCTACTTCTGCAAGACGTGCCGCCGCTACTGGACCAAGGGCGGCTCGCTCCGCAACGTCCCCGTCGGCGGTGGCTGCCGCAAGAACAAGCGCGCCAGCGCTAGCAAGAAGGCCGTGGCCGCGGCGGTCTCGCCCGCGCCGCTCCATGGCCGGCACATGGAGACCGGCCTCCACCTGTCCTTCTCAGGGATGCAGCTGCCGCCGCCCGCCGCCTCGGCCGACCCGCTCTGCAGCCTCGGGCTCTTGGACTGGAAGTACGATCCCATCCTCGCGGGCTCCGGTGGTGCCGCCGCCGCCGCCGCGGCGTTGGAGAGAGCGAACTCCGAGGCGTACTTCGCGGGGGCGGGCATGATGGGCATTGCCGCCGCCGGCGGTGGCGCGGATTGCCACGCGCTGAGCGCGCTCCGGTACGCGGCCGGCCTGGGCGAGCACCTGGCGCTGCCGTTCGGTGCGACGCGAGCGGAGCATGACGCCGTCGAGATGAAGCCGGCAGCGGAGAGGCTGCTGTCGCTCGAGTGGTGCGGCGAGGCGAGCCGCGTGGCGCCGGAGAGCTCCATCAGCTCGCTGAGCGGGCTGGGCCTGTGGAGCGGCATGATCGGCGGCGCCCACCACCACCATGGCTCCTCCGCAGCCATCTGAGGCGAAGCATATGAAAGGCATATGGACGCCCCATGCATCCATGCGCATGCATGTATTAGTGGTTTGCTAATAGCGTTAACAAGTATGACTACGTAGAAGTGCTTGGCTTCTTTTGTTGTTGTTTTTTATTTCATGCATGATTTCCTGTTTCTTTGTTTGGATCGATGCTTGCAGCTTTTACAATTTCAAGTATTGGACAATGTTCTGTTGTTGCTCAACTTCATCACACATTGTTGTGGTTCGATCAGTTAAGTTGTCGCTGTTGCTACCTAAGATTTACTACAAGAATTTGGTTTAGATGTTCGGATGCATAATGCATTAAAATTAGTATATCACTGTACTGGTAGTACACCCCTGTAGTGATCTAATGAAATCCGTACAGGCCTAAGTATTAACTAGGTCGAAAAAGAAGTTTAAAAGTGACTAGCAAACGGTCAAAATGAAGCAGAGAAAAAAAAACATAACACTCAAACAGCTCCCTACCACAATTTTGCTGTGATACACGAACAGTTTCACACACTGATCAAGTTTACCATGCCGAAGAAGTAAAAAAATTGCGAGCTTGCATAAATGGCATGAAATATTTCCGTGATAAAGCAAGATTTCAGTTCACTAGATGATTTGATGGGGGGGCTAAAAGGTTAGGTCCGACAAAAGCCGCCTGAAAAGAGAAGCTTCTTCCCTCCTATCAGTATCAGCTTCCTTGAAACATCAAAACTGCTGAGTGCAGCATCGGAGAAGACAAGGAGGTGACTAGGGGGCCCCACGGTACTGGTCGCTCCATACCCTGCGAACTGAGACCTACCTAAGAGAACATCTGGAAGTGTTTATGAAATCCTCCGCCTTCTCCCGTACGATGTACTTATGTAGTCCCGTTGGCCGAATGTTTGCCGCGTCGCTTGATCGCTTCAGCACAGTATTATATCGGGGAAATTTTGTTTGTCTGAAGAACCTGCAAATTGTAGCATGCAGATTTGAAGCGATCAACATCTGAAGCACTTCATATGTGCAGCGTGTACGGCACCTGCCAGCTGAAAAAAAAAAGAGCTGAACCATAATCTATTGTATACATCAAATTGGCGAACCTAAATTTCTTACCGTCTGTTTTGTAGGTAGGGTTCTAGGTGCAACAGTACATTCATGCTGACAGGATTCCTGTGAAGTATGATAAGGGCATCCTTTTTGGCTGCATAGCTGAAAAGGAATCAAAACAGCCAGAAAAGTGCGCCCATGACACGAAGAAAAATCAGCTAAGCGAAGATATCGTATGATCTGGCATGTGCCTTTGCGGCTGTGCAGGTAAACTTACTGGTGAGGCTGAGACAGTATACAGCATAAAGCAAACAATGAACCAGGCCAACCAGATGAAAACGTTTGTAACAGTTCCACATCGTAATGAACTACAGAACTAGTGATGTTCCACCTTTGTTTGGGCAATACTAAATCCATCTGAGTGTTGAGAGTGATACAAGGCTTGCTACATATTACATAAGACAACGGATGCAAAATAATGATGATGTATATCCACAAAGACTATGGGGTTCTTAGACGATTTAAAGAAAGTTAATTCAATTACATCATGCTATTTTTTACAGCACTCATCAGAACAAATGTATAATGCAACAGCAGGAAATGCATAACTGATTTCAGTACCTGCTCATTGCAACCTGCAGATCAGACATAGTAGGAACCAGAGGCAAGGAATAGTTTGCAATTGTACCAGCATATGTGGCATAATGCCCTACACAAAACAAGAAAACAGATCAATCAACTTTCCATTGGAAGACAATATTATTAACTGCTTAAAGTCACATTGATTAGGATGTACAAGGTGATGAGAACTGCAGATGAATTTTCCCTGCAAAAGCGTTGGAGTTTCTATGCATGAAACTACTTCATGTTCAGAGAACAATCAAATCATTCGCATATAAGGACCAGACCTGAGCAAATACATTCTCCAATATGCATCTGCCTACAAAACCCCAGTAATTAGTTACTTAGTTTAAGATATTTGTGCTGTCATTATGTCAATAACCTTCTTTAATAAAAAAAAAAACTTTGTCATGCTCTGACCATCAGTAAGTTAAGAAATTTGCAACACATACATCGTTGATCTTTAGCTGAAATGCAACAATACTCTTCTTGAAGTGTCTGTACCATACAATCTTAAAATCAGTGCATAATTTGCCTGTAATTGGCTATTAGCAAATTATGCAAGCTTTTTGCTATAAGATGAATTTTCACCTTACATACGATGTTTTCTTCATCACTTTCCTTATAGAAATCCACCATCAAATGAAGTGCACTCAAGGACTATTCTTCAATTCAGAGAAGAGCAGAAATCTTCAACACTAAGTGAGTGTCTTATTGAAAGAAACAATCCTCGCCTCTCAACTTTCGTGACAACTCCCAGAGCAATTTAGAAATCTTCTCCCAATCTTGGTGCGATCTCTCCCCAGCAATGAATGTGTGCACTACATTATTGACCTCAACTGCACTGTAACCTGGCACCTTATTCAGACCTCTATCTCTGACCATGTCCCTAGTCTCCTTTACACTGTCCCACTTTTCATCAAATGCGTATATATTGGTCAAGAGATTGTAGTAGCCAACATGGTTAGGATCCAGCTTGAGCAGATTGTTAGCTACTACTTCACCCATCTCTGTGTTGTGGTGTTCTCTGCAGGCAGCAAGCAAGGCACACCAAGTATGAGCAACAGCTCTCCCATCCATTTCATGAACGACCCTCATGGCCTCTTGCAGTTCACCGGCCCGGCCAAGGAGATCAACCATGACACTTTGATGCTCTGCATTTGGCATCACTCCATAAACTTGAGTCATGCTTTCATAAATGCGCCTGCCATCCTGGACAAGGCCGGAGTGACTGCATGCTGCTAACACTGATACAAATGTCACACTGTTAGGTTTAATCGACGAGGCAACCATCCTTTGGTACAAGTCAACAGCTTCCTGCCCAAGGCCATGGACTCCATAACCTGCGATCATTGAGCTCCACAGCACAACATCCTTCTCGGCAGCACTTTCAAATACATTGATAGCGCTATCCAAGTTTCCACATTTTGAATACAAATCCACAAGTGCAGCTGCCACAAACACCTTATTACAGAAACCAGCGTTAACCAGATAGCCATGGAGACAAAGAGCTTGGCGTGTAACACCAGATTCTGAGCATGCAGCAAGTGCCTTCACCATAGTGACCGTGTCAGGAACAGGACCATCTAACAACATGCATTTGAACATTCGCAGAGACTCATCAGGCAGACCATTTTGGGAAAGGCCACTAATGACCGCAGCCCAAGCCACTGCATCTTTCTTTGGCATCTGACAAAAGAGGCGCATTGCCTTCTCATGACATGAGCATTTCATGTACATATCAACCAGTGCAGTTGCAACAGCCATCTCAAGCTCACACCCTATCTTGACAGCAATGTCGTGCACTCTCTTACCTTCCTCGACATCGAGAGCAAGCGCACAAGCCTGCGCAACACTAACCACAGTCACCGAATTGGGCTCTATTCCTACCTTAACCATCTTCTTATACACCCCCAATGCTTCACAGGTTTCTCCAGATTGCACATATCCTGCGACCAAACAGCTCCATGTGATGACATCTCTCTCTCGCATTCCCTCGAACAACCTCCTTGCTGCTTGTACCGCGCCAATCCTCACGTAAAACCCAAGGACAGCATTTACCAGAGCTAACTTATACTCAAAGCCATTCCTGACAACAAACGCATGGCACGCCTGCCCATTCCGGACATCCCCCAACCGTGCCGCTGCCGAGATCACGCTCACAAGCGTGACCGGACTTGGAACGACGCCCTGGCCAACCACATTCCTTGCAAAGAACTCTAGTGCCTCCTCAGCCAGCCCATTCTGCTCGTACCCAGTCAGCACGGACGTCCGGAGCACGACGTCCGGTCTCTCGAACGCGCCGTACGCGTTGACCGAACCAACCATGTGCCCGCACTTCGCGTACATCTGCACGAGCGCGGCGGCCACGAATGCGTCGGCGGACGCGACGCAGGAGCGGATGGCGAGCGCGTGCACGGCGCGGCCGTGGGCGAGGGAGGGGAGCATGGCGCAGGCCTTGAGCAGGAGCGGCAGGGTGAAGGCGTCCGGGCGCGCGCGGAGGCGCGGGAGGAGGAGGAGCGCGGCGCGCCACTGGCGCGCGCGGACGTGGGCGCGGAGGAGCGCATTGGCGAGGCGCGGGGTCGGGTTGGGGATTTCGTCGAACAGGCCGCGGGCGAGGCCGGGCGGGTAGGACGCGAGTACATGCGAGGTGAGGTGGTGGGAGGAGTGGAGGTGGCCCGAGCGGAGGAGGTGGGCGTGGAGGACGGCGGCGGGGAGGGGATTGGAGGAGTCCGCGGCGGCTTCTAGAAGCTTCTGGAGCGACTGCCGACCTCGCATGTATGGGAGTGAGCGCGTAGAGGGTGTAAAGCGGTGCGGTGAGCCGGTGACCTCGACAACGTGATTGAGGTCGTCTTAATGGGAATCTGGGATTCTTTTGAAATTTTGTCACAATTCACCAAATAAACATATGTAATTTAGGGCCCGTTTGAAAGTAGATCCGTTCGTGGGCAGCCTGGCCTGATCGGCTCGACTCAACTAAGAAATTCATTCTTTTGACTCAAAACATGGATCAACATTATACGTTGATGTAAGAAGGTATTAAAAAGAACCGGAGACAAGGGGCTTACCCGTTGTATTCCTTTAAAACGATTGCATAACTTTTTCGATTATGATATTTGATATCACTAGCTTCAATCAGATTACGGAAGACATTGTTACCTTGCCCAATATTTGCGCTTAAAGCTGAAATGAAAATATTAATATTAATGTTATAAAAAGAACCTACTTTATCTGCTGGAACGAGTCTATCAACCTTTCCCAATTTTGGAACAAGGGCGAAAAGGGGCCCGATTTTTCGTCCAGACTTTTTGACCGCAAGCTCGACCCAAAGGCCGAAAAGGACTTTTAAAATAATTTTCACTTGAAAAATATTCGTGGGAAATGTTTTTTCTACGATTTTTTAATATATATGCCAAGTGAGACCGAGCATGGACCGCCCCAACCCGATATTTCAACAGGTCTATTTGAAAGTAAGTTTAACGAAAGAATAATGTGTCTAACTTTGGAAGCATGATTTGGAGTCAAGTTCAACTTTAGGCGTAAGGTATAAAGATAAGAAGGGTTTATTGCAAAACAAAACTGCACGAGTATATCACAATTTATTGTGAGTCACTCTTCTCATAGATTCATGTTAGTCATACACATATCTTACTCGTGGAGACGATGTATCAGTTCTGGTTAACCTACATCTCAATTCAGCACCTTGGATAACTTTTTTTTTTTGAAATATAACACCTTGGATAACTTATTAGAAGAAGTCAAATAAAAATGTATCGGTCTAGTTTAGCATTGAATAATTCTCAATTAATGAAGCTATTTATCTGTAATATTCATTATGGATAATAGTATTCTAAATAGCCATCGAATATACCCCTGGTCGATGATACCTACCACTACCTGGGAAGGTTACGACCACCCTATGATTGAAAGGTCTGTTATGACCAGGTCGAATCACGACCACCCTATGGTCGATAAATCCTATAGATATGTGGACCTTATCGACTAAGTATCCTGTACACTACGCTCAACTACGCGTGGTAGTTAACACACGTGCGTACGCGTATGTCTCTGGCATAACCGCGCGTACTTCTCTCCATCTCTGGTAATAACCACTTGACGAATGCGCATGAAGGATGTCTCACTGACAACAACTATCATCAACGTGCGTACTCAAGCAACCGTCAAGACGTCTCCTCACACACAACAACTGCCACCATTTCAAGCACTTTATAAGGGGTGGTGCCGGCAGACAGAGAAAGAGAGATGAACAGAAGCCATTAGACTTAGTTTCGATGGCTTGTTGTACTTTGTAATCTTATTCAATACAAGAATACATGAGTATGGTTGTTATTTTCTCCAGAGAAGGACTGAACATATCTAAAAAAGCCCCTGTCTCTTCTTGCGTAATATTAAGAGTTGTGTCTCTAGCATTTATTCCGTAAGATCGATAGTGATCCATTGACAAATCTGTACTCAACAGACTTTTCCTTTTTTTAGTTTGAGAAGCTAGGCTTCTATAAAGCAATGTTGGTTTTGTAAAACCCCAACTTACCTAGAGATCGAACTGGGCATCCATGTGTGCATCTTCGCAGATTATGAGCTAGGTCACAAAATTTATGTCTGTGGTAGATTAATTTGGCCTTAACCAAGCCTAGTTGAACCGATTTTCTAATTATAACTTGCCCAATATTATCTATTATCTTATTAAAACAGAGTAAAAAAGAAGCCACTATGTTCGTTCTCAAGAGCTAGAAATTCCAACGTTAATCGGTAGAAAAGAAGAAAGACCTACACCGTTGATCGTTGTAAGTCTAGATTATAACAGTTTAGATTAAAAGAAAGAGTTCATGTCAAGTACAATAAAAGTAAAATTCAGAATAAAAAAATAAAATAAAATCATCAATTTGATTTCCATACGAGTTCATAAGTAAAAGAATCCATTTCAAGTACGAAAAAAATGAAATACAAAATTAAAAATTTGATTTCCATACAAATTCCTAAGGAAAAGCCCTAAATAATTCTATTTCAGAATAAAATAAATTGGTAATTAGATTTGTATATACGAAACCAACAAAAAATTAATTGAAATGTTGAATAAAAATAAAAGTTACATCGTCGATGGCACGAATGGTTTCAAAGGAGATACAAAAGAATTCACCATGTTCGCTCTAAAGGTCACGTGTTTCTATTATTGCTTCCTATGAAATACAAATAAAAAATAACAGAAATTTTGAATAAAAACACAAGTCGTAACGACGATAGCACGAATGGTGTCGGAGGAGACCACAAAAGAGTGCAATGACATCGATCTGTCTTACAAGAAGACATTGACCCATTGACGAGGATTAAAATCTCTATGTATTACTTTAATACATAATAAAAAATCACATGTCTTTGTGGTCGTAACCCCTAAGGCTAACGACCTTCGAGGTCGTAAGGATTCTAGAGGTTACATAATGGGTACCCTGGTCGGATGAGGTCCTGTATCAAGTCCTCGATCAAGTGACAGTTCGTAGAAGCAATGAACTGGCATTTTGATTTAACTCCAAGCATATTCCTTACCGTGTGATGAATGGAACATATGTCATATTTGTTCCATACCATGCAACGTTTCAAGGTCCTAAGGCACTAACAACAACTACCATACAGTTGATTATCTCACGGACACTCAATCGTCGAACGGTTGATACTTTACCAATTGTTGTCTCGCTTTAACCAGTCATGACACTTGCAACAGGAGTCTCTTCAAGAAGTAACTGCCACCACTTCGTCGACTACTTAAAGGAGACTGCGAACGGCAGAAAAGAAAAATCACATTCCATCAGATTGAAGCATTATAATCAGCATTAGATTCATGCTTAAAGTCTGATTCAATAGCAAAGCAAGCACTACGCTCAATGTAGGATTAGTCCACTGTCTTGTCGAAGGCACCCCCCGTAATATCCAGTTCATAGCAATAAAGAGTAGTTCCATTCTTTCCCAAGAACTCTTTACCATTTTTCTCTGTTTATTTCGTAAGATCGGCGACTCGATCGTCGACAGCTGGCGCCGTCCGTGGGGAAGAAGGCGTTGAGTTCTTGAAGAATACTTCGTTCAATCATTCCTCATCCACTTTCTTTGCCCCATCATCACTTATGCGAACATGGCAGGGACTTGGGATGAGGAAAACTGGTTCAACCTTGCGGACTACTCCAACCTCGACATGGACGCATGCATCCACGCCATGGAAGAAATTGGGATGTCATCATTCATCCTCCTCCTCCGTCTGCTCGCCATTCGTAGAGATTAGCAAAATTGACCAGATGGATGAGGATTCACCGCCACCAACAATGGTACTATCAGAGGAACCGCTCGTTCAGGCCGATTGAACGTCCAATGCCTCTACAAGCCCTACGATCCGACCAAAGAAAAAGCGCAACGAAACCCAATACGCAATCAGAGAGTCCATGTACTCTCGATATTGTTATGGGAGACCAGTATTCACCAACGGCTCCTACGTATTCCGGGGGCCAACCGACATCTGGTAAGGGTATCAATGAAGTTATCACCGATCGTAGACCAAATGGACATGATGAAACTGTAGGGGTACGGGTAAGCTACGATAGCAACAAATCAAAATTTTCTACCACGTAAACCAGAAAGCCAAGCAAGTAAATGATCACAGATCGTTACCACCAGACGCACAAAGAAGCGTAAGAAGAGTTGAAGCAGCCTGGTTCAATGTAGAGCACATCGATGTAGTGGTCGTAGTCAATCGTCCAGCGTCGAGCACGTCGAGGCGGTGGTCGTGGTCAATCGTCTCCTCTAGTGACCTCTGTTGTTCCTTATGAAGATCGCAGATCATCCTCAAGCGCAACAGCAACCGTAGTAGTGCCTCTACAGTATCCACACGTCTAGGTAAGGAACAACCATACACCGGTGTTCTAGCACCAAGTCGCACGGCAGAGCTCTTAGGAAGATGGTGGCTAGGGTTTCGGTGGAACAACTTAACTCACGACTTTCGTGTGTCTCATCTGTTACGTTCACCCGCTCTCCCAACAGCCTCATGTATCTCCTTATATAGTGCTCGTGACGGATCCTATCCGAACACGTTTGACGAATCGTATCCATACCGGTTTGTTCCAACCCGTTAAGTGTGTGACCCTGTAGGTTCATGCGTAATCGGTTGTGACCCGGAAACCCTTTCCGACCACGAGTCGTTAGCGGTTCCTAGCAGGACATAACGATTCCCGAATATACACAAATTATATCGAACGAACCTTAACGCAATATGATCTACGACCAGGTCCTATCTCTATACGACCAATTCGTATTTGGTCACGACCAGTTCGTAACTCCTTACAACCAGGTTTCGACCACTCTGTGATTACGTTCGATCAGTCTACGACCAGCTCGTATCTCCATACGACCAGTCCGTAACTGATTGAACTAAGCGACCTACTTGTGTGTGCTCCATTTGCCTCACGATGTTTGGTTGAACCCCAGGTGAGATGTTGTGTCATCCATGGACTGTTCAATACTTTCTCAATCGAGTGTTGGATAACTTCACGTGGTCGAACACTTCGACCACTAGTGGCATGGCCATGCACTTTCTTTATCCGACCACAACGAGGGGCCCAGAGACATCTCTCCTGTTATGTTAGGAGGGGCAAATCCCATATCCAACCAGTCACATTCCTCCGCATGTTTTATAGCATACCCGAAAGCTACCTTTATAACTACCTAGTTACGAGTAGTGATTGGCAACCCCTAAGAGTGCTATTACACATGTAGGAAACCATGCTGATCTCAGGTCTAAGAATTATACATCATCATTGCTTGAGACCAACTAACGACACATAGAATCATAACGATCTCAATAGTGTCTCAAGGTGGGTCAATCCAATCCCATGTTCTCTAACATGTGTTCACATTATTGATTCGATATCCCTATATCCATTACCGGTGAAACATGGTCATCAATCAACACATGTGCTGGTTGATAGAGTCACTGGTGTTCCGACCATTGACATCCGACCAGGGATTCATTTAGAACGACATCATATAAGCTAAGAGTTTCACCAACAAGTCACATACTTGTATTACTTCATAACCAATGATTCATTCCAGGAACAGGATAACATATTATCCAATATTATGAACATAATGAAATATAATCATCTCCATGATTGCCTCTAGGGCATATCTCCAATAGAAACTCAACATATGATCGGCAATCTGCCGGATCAGGCTGAGTCCACCACAAAGCCCACCAAAGGCGGTAATCTTCAACCGCTCCCCGTCGTGGAAGCTCCTTGCCGGCTCTCCCTTAGCTATGACAGGACCTCATCAAAAGATCATTGTTGGCACCACGAAGTTAACACAATCGAAGATATCAGTCCAGATGCCATGCACGATCCTCCACGGGTTAACTCACCACCACTTGCTGGTGGAAATGGTACGGGCGCTCAAGCACAAACTATCGAAGGCAATCGAGCTGATGGGCGTGTATCAGTTAATTTACCTGTTCCTGCCCCACCACAAGTAAGGGGTCAGACAGGGCCAACCAGAAGGTCAAGGGAAAACTCAACTCATCGAGCGCTCACTTCAAGTGGGAATCTTCCACGACCTTCGGTAACAATACAAAACATGCAACGAGTCTGGGATATTCTGAATAATCCAGATCCTACTTTAGCAGGAACTTCAGGTTATGCTCAGTTTGCAGGTCAGGTGTTGGAGATCCTCCAACAAACCATGTAGCGTACAGAAATATACCGGGAGCAAAGGAACTCACAAAGTCACACAATGACTTCGTCTCAATACTCCTCTCTCAGTAGGGGACAACATGGTCGAGCGGAGGACCGATCGACACCATGACCCTCTCGTAGGTTCCGACGAGGAAATCACGAGAGAAGACGACTCTTCACAGCAGCCACTCCTCCTCGTCAAGAGGAACGACCACTTGATTCAGGTGATCTTAGGCATCATCTGAACCAAGCAGGTGGTCAAAGACGTTATCATGACATCCACGACCGGATTGGGACACTGGATCATGTGTATGCAAACCTAAGGAACTGATCCCCAACTAACTATAATCCAGCTCCTTTTCAGATAAGGCACCACGACTCCATTATGAGTCACGAAGCGTTGATAGGTCTCCAAGTCGTTTGATTGGCGAACAGTTCACCACCAACATAGAGAAGTTCAACGGGACTCAGAACCCATTAGAATTTTTTTTCAAATTTATACTACCGCCATCAAGGCTGCTGGTGGTAATGACAACGTGATGGTAAATTACTTGCCCATGGTCCTTAAAGGGTTTGCCCGGTCGTGGTTGCTCAACCTACCAGTCAGATCTGTCTACACTTAGGAGCAGCTCTGCGATACTTTGATTGCCAACTTTCAAGGGACGTACGACCGTCCCGGGAAGGAGGATGATCTTCATCGGATGAAACAGAAAATCAATAAAACTCTTCGACAATATATCAAGAGATTCAGTCAGGTTCAAAACTCTATTCCAGAGATCGCAGAGTCTTCTGTCATCCAGGCTTTTAAAGGAGGGCAGGAATCGCCGGTTTACGAAGGATATTGCAATAAATCCTTCACGAACAACTGTCAAACTTTTCGACATGGCAAACAAGTATGCAGCCGCTAGTGAAGCGGTTGAATGGTGTGAAGCTATTGATTGAAAAGATAAAAAATCCCTAGCCAAGCATGGAGAAGCAAGAGAAGAAAAGCAAGAAGTCTCTCAAGAATAAGAAGAATCGCAAGCCCGCCAACAAAGAAGTCCTTGCAATTCTATAAAAATTTACCAATGGCAAGAAAGAATTTTCCGGTCGGAACAAGGCAAAAGTTCCGACCGATGATTATAAGAAAAATAAGAAGTGGTGTCGACTTCACTAGACAGCAGGGCATGATCTGCGCACCTGCTGAGCCTAGCAAAAGAAATTGGAGGATTACTAAAGGTCACTTCCCCTCCATAAGAAAACTTGGAGAACCAAGCTCCAAGAAGGACAAAGATGGCGACGAAAAGATGAAGTACCAGGAGACACAACACATAGTCGATATGATTTTTGGTGGATCCTCCTCGTACGAGTCAAGACGTCATCTGAAGGCCATGGAACGGCAGGTGAATTTTGCCGAGTCTCTGATCACCGTCAAGCCGTCCAGGTGGTCGAAAACTGTAATCTTCTTCAGCAAAGAAGACTGCCCCATCCCGTCAACTCGATCAGGTAGGTTTCCTATCGTAATTGAACCTAATATTAACAATTATAAAGTTAATCAAGTCACAATAGATGGAGGTAGCTCTTTAAACATTTTATTTACGGGAGCATCGGAAGATATGCAAATTCCCAAGTCTAAGGTAAAACTCGTGAAATATGCATTCCACAGCATAGTTCCTGGTTCTACCACCAAACCGATAGGACAACTGTCCCTACCGGTTACGTTCGAAAGACCCGACAACTTCTGAACAGAAAAAGTTCCATTTGACGTGGTGGATTTCGAAACTGTCTACAATGGAATCCTCGGTCGTCCGACTTTAGCAAAATTCCTGATGGCCACACATTACGATTATTAGAGTTTAAAAATGTCAGGACTGTCATCACAGTTAGAGGAGATCGAAAAATGGCTTATGCATGTGACCAGAAGTCCTTAAAACTGGTCGATGAGCTTCCGACCAGGAAAACTAATTCGCTTACCATGCAGGTCAAGCACTCGAGGCCAAAGATGGCGTCAAAACCATCCGATCAGACCAAGGAGGTACCACTCGACAAAGACGCTCCTCTGGAAAGCGCCATCACACCGTTTGGGTCAGGAAACGCTAATGTGTCTGCCCAAAAGGTACTGGTCGAGGCAGGACTCGACTCCAAATAGGAAGAGTCGCTCGTCTCCTTCCTCCGAGCAAATCATGTTATATTCACCTAGTAGGCATCTGATATGCCCAGAGTCCCCAGGGAGGTGATAGAGCATAGGCTAGCTCTCCAGCCTGATAAAAAATCGGTCAAGCAGAAGCTAAGACGTTTCGCACATGATCGGAAGGAAGCAATTCAGTCGGAGATCGACAAGCTCCTCAAGGTTGGATTTATTCGTGAAGTCGACCATCCAGAGTGGCTCGTCAACCCTGTAATGGTTATAAAAAGCAATGGAAAATGACGAATGTGTATTGACTTCACATACCTTAATAAAGCTTGTCCGAAGGATGACTTTCCCCTTTTACGCATTAATCAACTTGTAGACTCTACTTCCGGGTGTGAGTTGTTAAGTTTTTTAGATGCATACTCAGGGTACCACCAGATTAATATGAGTAAATATGATGAAGAGAAAACTTCTTTCATAACTCCATATGACACTTACTGCTTTGTTAAGATACCATTTGGTCTCAAAAACACTGGTGCAACTTTTAAAAAGTTGATGTAAAAAAAACTTTAATCCTCAGATAGGTCGAAATCTAGAAGTCTACGTTGATGACTTGGTTGTGAAAAACATCAACGCTGACGACCATATTTCTGACCTACACGAGACTTTCAATAACTTAAGAAGGCATAACCTTAAGTTAAATCAAGAGAAGTGTGTGTTTGGAGTTTTTTCGGGAAAGCTTTTGGAATTCCTAGTTTCGGCTAGAGGGATTGAAGCAAACCCAGCGAAGATTACGACCATCGATCAGATGTGCCCTCGGACCACAAAAAAGGAAGTCCAAAAACTAATCAGTTGTATGACAGCGCTAAGTCATTTCATAGCACGTTTAGGTCAAAAAAGACTCCCTTTCTTCAAACTTCTTCGGAAACATAGAAGTTTTGAGTGGACTAAAGAGGCAAAAGATGCCTTTGAAGAGCTTAAAAAGTACCTTATGAGTACGCTGATCCTAGTATCTCCTAGATCAGGAGAAACATGGCTGATTTACATGGCTACAACACCACAAACAGTCAGTGGTGTACTGGTCATAGAACATGACAGCGTTCAACGACCGGTATATTATGTAAGTGAAGTCTTACATGGACCAAAGGAACGATATCCACGGGTACAAAAGTTTCTCTATGGTCTCCTTATGGCTTCAAGAAAACTAAGGCATTACTTTCAGGCCCACAAAGTAGTCGTACCAACCGGATATCCCCTTGGTCAAGTTCTTGGAAACAGGGAATCATCAGGATGAATAGAAAAATAGACGGTCGAGCTTGGGGCGATCGACCTCCATTTCATCTCACGAATAGCAATAAAGTCACAGCCAATAACTGAATTCATTGCCGAATGGATAAACCCTGAATCCATCCAAAGGCCCGAGTACGAACACCATGACGAGTGGACAGTGTACTTTGACAATTCCTTGATGCTCAAAGGCTCGGGGGCTGGAGTCGTCCTCATATCTCCTACTGGAGACTACATCAAATACGCCATTCAGCTAAACATTCCTGCAACAAATAATGTGGCAAAATACGAAGGTTTACTGGCAGGACTCCAAACTGCCAGAGCGCACGAGATTCACAGATTACTAGTGAAAGGCGATTGTCAACTAGTAGCAAATCAAGTTAGAAAAGAGTATCAATGCTCAAATACCAAGATGTCATCTTATCTGGCGGAAGTACGGAAACTCAAAAAGCACTTTTCCGGTTTCTAGGTCCAACACATTCCTAGAAAGGAAAACTTTTTGGCAGACCAGTTGGCGCGGATGGCCTCCACAAGGTCACCTGTCCCACCCGGAGTTTTTCTCGAGCAACTCGATTTACCCTCGGTGGTCGAGCATTCCGATGACATATATGTTCCACTGGAGGTCGTACAAATCGATCATGCGAACATGGATGCTCCACAGGAGGTCATCAAGCACGATCCTAGTAGAGATTGGATGGCATCAATCTACAATTATCTTCAGCATGGTATTATTCATGAAGATGATGTAGATGCTGATCGTATAGCTCAAAAAGCCAAATCATACACTCTGATTGAAAGTACCCGTTATAAACGGGATCTCATGGAGTGTTAATGAGATGCATATCTCAAACGGATGGTATTAAGTTGCTATCTCACATTTATGGAGGAGTCTGTGGAGCACATCATTCCTATAGAATACTGGTCGGTAAAGCCTTCAAGTAAGGATACTACTGGCCAACTGCTCTTCATGATGCAAAAGAGCTTGTGACGAAGTGCGTACAATGTTAATTTTATAGTCGACAAGTACATCAGCCGTCACAAGCTTTGCAAACCATACCTTTTTCTTGGCCTTTTGCAACCTAGGGACTAGACATTCTGGGACCTTTCCCAAGAACACCCGGGGGCTTCGAATTTCTTTTTTTGTCATGATTGACACGTTTACAAAATAGATAGAAGCCGAGCCAGTTGTTAAAACAACAACTGAAGCTGCTAAGAGATTTCTTATAAAAAATATGATCACATGATTTGGTATACCAATCGAATAATCACAGATAACGGTACCCAATTCTCCAGCGGAAATTTTCAGGAATTCTGCGAGGATCTAGGTATCAAGATACATTTTGTTTCTGCCGCTCATCCGTAGAGCAATGGAGTAGTCAGGTGAGCCAATGGTATCATAATGCAAGGGGTGAAACGCTGAGTGTTCGACTAGTTAATAAAACGGTTAGGAGCTTGGGTTCAAGAACTTCCTTCTATATTATAGTCCGTTTGAACCACGATTAGTCGTGCAACCGGTGAAACACCATTTTTTCTCATGTACGGTGCTGAAGCCATGTTTCATCCAGAACTGAAAATAAGCTCTGCTCGAACTGATTGTTTTAATGAAAATGATCAAGAAGAACGATGACTCGACGATATCAATGTCCTTGAGGAACGACGAAACCAAGCCCTCATACGATCGGCGGTTTACCAATAAGCCATGTGAAGGTATCATGGTCGTAAGGTGCAACCTCGTAGCTTAGCTGTAGGTGATCTGGTTCTCAGAAAAATTCAGAGTCAGGCTAATCGCAACAAATCTTCTCCCAAATAGGAAGGTCCATACACTGTGGTCGAAGTCACCAGACCTAGTTTAGTACGACTAGCTATGTCAGACGGGCGTGTTTTGTCAAATTCTTGGAATATTGACCGATTGTGTAAGTTCTTTGTATAAGTGTATTTTACATTTTGTCAATTTTCAATAAATATTTATCATTTCTTTATTTACTCCGATGAGTGATATTGTTTATATGGTTGTACCCATATTCTGGTTGCCTACTATTATTGTCTAATTGGTCGGAGAAGATCAAATTCTCTCCGATATCCTTTTAAGACATATAAGTCAAACGTCGTAAGGGTCCTAGTCGTGACCATTAAGTCAATGGTTCTCACACACGACCACACTCTTTTCTCAAAGAAACATATGAGTACAAGGAGCATAGCACAAACATCTACATATAGTGATTTACATGTTTAAGATTTCGGAGACTACATTTCTTCACTTCAACATTCTGTTCTACTCCTGTTTGGCTACTGGTCGAGACACGGAAACCTTTGTAGTCGAAATCTCTCCTATCTGTATGTGGTCCTGCCCACTGGAAGGAGTTTCCTAGCGACGATCCTTTTCCTACGATCTTCGCTGCCAGTCGAACTTGAGCATGAGCACGTTTCACGAGGTGTTTTTTATGTCTTCAGTTCTTAGCAATATTTATGACCAGTTTGGATACTATATATAAATAAAGTCACTTATTGTTTATTGCATACATCCTTGCATAATTTCTTTCTCATGAAGGCAAGTCTTTTCTTACAACCATACAATGTATTGTTTAGTATTTTGATTATGGAAAATAGATCTACAACTAGTTGAAGTCACACACTGGTCCCCGACCAACATTGATTTTCTAGTATTAATACGATAAGTTTTTTCACATAATCAACACATACTTTATATACAGTGGTCATGACTTTTACTCTTATTCTTGGCTTACTGCTTCTTTAGTAAAGATCTTCTACTATAAAACAGTCGGGGGCTCGAAAATATGTGAGTACTTCATAAGTCAAAAGGATAAACAAAAGACTTTATTGGTGAAAGAAATGTAAGTTTTTACATTCATACTTCTTATATTACAAAATCCTACTCCTTAGAATCATCAGACTGGTCGCTGCGCGTTGGAGATCTGACTTTCATTTCCTCCACATCCTTGCTTCCGAGAGGCACCATTTCCTTGATAAGCTTGGTCGCTTCATCTCCCGAACAGTTGAAATCTTCTTCAACAACTTGGAGATGCACGGATGGGTCGGAAGCCTTCAATTTTGCCAAAGCAAAGCTGACTCCATTAGCGACAGCTTCCCTTGTCATCTGTGCATAGTTGTCCTAAGTAGCTTTAAGCAGACCTTAGAGATCTTCGAGTTGTTGGCCCGGAAAGTTGATTTTTCTGCAGGATCCTTCAAGAGAGGCAGTTGTGATCCCGATCATATATCGAAAAGCATATTGTTCAAAGCATTAACTTTTTCGTCAAGGCCCCAATCAAGTTCTGCCCCCTAGCCACGCTCGAACTCAAGAGCTTTTTTTGCTCTGGTTAATTCTTGAGTTTTCTCTACATGAGTGAACCAAAAATAAATAATTATAATAAGAACAAATAGTACCCTGGTTAAGCTTACAACCAATTACTTTGACAAGTGTCGATAATCTCCTTGTTCTTGGTCGTCAAGAATTCGATCGACTGGTCCTTAATTTGGCATTCACCTTCAAGCTTTGTTATTATGACTTCCTTGGCCATGACCTCTTCTTTTAGTTTCTCCGAATCTATCAAATATGATAAGGGGAGAAGTTAATTATCAGAAGAGAAACAAGATAGCAAAGAAGGAAATGAGATAAGAAGAAAGTTCTTACTTTCTAATTCGGAGTTTCTTTTCTCCAAGAGTTTTATTCGTTGGGTCAGTCCTCCAACCACAGCGAAGTTCTCCACGATATGCTACATATATGGCAAACTCTTTTAGTTTTTTTTTAAAAAAAAACTTTAGGGGAAAAGGCTATAGAAGTGGTCGTGGATACATACCCGGATTGCCATATCATTATACTCGGGAAAAATAGTATCAGGACTCGTCTCTACTTGATGGTCCGATATTCTACCCTAGGCCTCATAGAGTTCTTCACCGTAGAAGATTCGAAGACCATGCGGGAAGCCGATAGGATGAGGGGCCTTCGGAGAAATTCCCTGAAGGATTCTAGCAGTGGTTGGAACCTGCTGGGACCCTTCTGGAGCTTTCGCCTCCTTAGGCGGAGTTGGAGCCGCCGTAGGTTTCTGAGTAAGCACTGGTGCTGCCACCTGCTCGGGAGCTGGCTCAACCTCCTTTTCTTCAGGAACCTTCTCCTGAGGAGTGCTCTGGTCGAAGGCATCCGGGACACCAGAGGATCTTTGAAAATTCAAGAAAGAAAATTCAAGATCTTAAGGACATTAGAAGTATTAAATGTGTGTATTTACATAATTCTCTTTCATGTATGCATACCCGGTCTTCTTCTTTGTCTTGACCTTGAAGTATGCTGGAGCAAAGTCTGTAGCGCTAGCCTTCTTTTTCTTGTCAACCGATTTCACCGGTTTTGAACCGGTAGGGTTGGTTGCACCCATGACATCCCCCCGACCTCTGGTCGAAAGTGACATCCTCAACTAGTTGGTCGAGGTCCCTGACCAGCTGGTCGGAAATGGTGTCTCCATTGGTTTCTGGAACAGTTGCTTTGGTATCAACTGTTAGGTCGTAAACGATTACCCTGGGGCCAGCGACCTCCGCAGCTCCGGTCTGCGGATCTTCTTTCTCTCCCGTCTAAATTACAGTTCAAGTTTAATCAGGCAATGCAATTTTTCATCTAAATTATATATATATATATATATATATATATTTCTACAAATGCACTTTTTTACCTCTAGGAGACTGTCGTCTTTTGCGGTCTCTAAGCAGGAATCAGTCAGAGCGATGGTAGAAGTAGAATCCTCACCAGATTTGATAATCCTCATCCTGACCGCCTACATATTAGAACAAAATCATATACAAATCAGAGGATATATAAAAGGTGAAGAAAAAGTGGTTTTTACCTTGAGTCTTCTTAGTCTCTCTTCTTTAGAGACGATAGCCAAAATACCCAGGAATGCGGACTTGATATCATGCTCCCTGGTGTAGATCATTTTGATATGCTCTCTGACTTCATCAAAGGAATGGACTTTAAAAATATAAAGAGATTTTAAGGTTATAAGATTATCAACTAAGTAGGCCATACTAGTCGAAGTTTTTCAAGACTTACCTTCCTTTGAGGCCTTAATCACTTCGTTATGACAAATATACCAGAGCAGGGAATATTCTCGGAGCTTCAAGGGATTAATTCGGCGCATGGTGAAATCCCTCACCATGTGCCAAGAAGTCAATCTCTTCCTCTTCAGGTCTTGGATGGCTTCAATCCATCTTTCGACCGTCCCTATCTTCTCCACGATCGACCTCCACTTTATATTCTCACTCACCCTCTTACCGATGAAGTAGAGGCTGTCGTCCTTCGTGACCGTCATGTAGAACCAACTCTTCTTCCATGACGACCACAAAAATTTTGAGTACATATGGATGTACTCATCAGCCTTCCCGTCATGAAGGCGCAATGGACACTCCCTAGGTCCGGCCGCCGACTTCCCAGACTTCGCCATCCGGTAAAAATACCTGAAGACCTTCAAATTCGGTCAAATCCCTAGGTACACCTCGCATAGATAGGCGAAGATGCTAATATTGGCGATGGAATTCGAAGCCAAGTTCACCAACTCAACCCCATAATACTCTAGGACCCAAGAGAGGTATTTGTGAGCCAACAACCTGAGCTCGCACTCAATGTAGGCGAGGAAAATAGGGATTTCCCCTTTCTCACGGCTCAAAAAGTGTTCTCCGGTCGCCGACCTCCACTTGATCAAATTTTTATCCGGGAGCATCCCGATCTCCTCTAGAGCCTTGAGTTTCTTCCCACTCAGATCTAAAACCAACCATTTAGTGATTGAGTCCGACATGCTTTGGTTTAAGAACAGTGGTCGGAGAAGATTTTTAGGTGAGGAAAACAAAGGAGGTCGGAAGAGATTCTTCGTAAGAAGATGAAAGGGGTTGAAGGAAATCTGGAAGCGTAAAGACCCTAAAGCCTAGCACAATGGGTATTTTATAGCCGTAGTTCCTTAACTGCAACGGGAGTTACCCAAAAGTGAATACAAACCATCTCGTATATCACGGGATTAAATGAGGGTCTACTCGATATGACTTCGTTGGTAGAAAGTGTTCACACGACCAATTCATTTAAAGTTCGAGGGCTAGCTGACAAGGATTAAAATCTGTATGTATTACTTTTGTACATAATAAAAGATCATATGTCTTCGTGGTCGTAACCCCTAAGGCTAACGACCTCCGAGGTTGTAAGGATTCCAAAGGTTACATAATGGGTACCTTGGTCGGATGAGGTCCTGTACCTAGTCCCCGACCAGGTGACTACTCGTAGAAGCAAATGAACTGGCATCTGGATTTAACTCCAAGCATATTCCTTACTGTGTGATGAATAGAACACATGTCATATTTGCTCCATACCACGCGACGTTTCATGGTCCTTCGATACTGACAACAACCATCACACGGTTGAGTGTCTCACAGACAATCAACCACCGAATAGTTGATACTTTACCAACTGCTGTCTTGCTCTAACCAATCGCGACACTTCCAACAGGCATCTCTTCAAGAAGTAACTGCCACCACTTTGTCAACTACTTAAAGGAGACTGTGAACGGCAGAAAAGAAGAATCACATTCAATCGTACTCCATCAGATTGAAGCATTATAATCAACATTAGATTCATGCTTAAAGTCTGATTCAATAGCAAAGCAAGCACTACACTCAGTGTAATTAGGATTAGTCCACTACCTTGTCGAAGGCACCCCCTGTAATATCTAATTCATAGCAATAAAGAACAGTCTCATTCTCTCACAAGAACTATTTGCTATTTTTCTCTGTTTATTTCGTAAGATCGACGACTCGATCATCGACACCCATGGGGAAGCGAAGAGCCGATGCAGCGACAACGGAGATGAGGACAATATCGTGCTACTCACCTTAGCCGTTCAACGATGATAATGTCGTGTTGCTTGCTGAAGCCATTGAAGAGAAAGTTCAGTGCCGAAGAAGCCAAGGGCTGAGATGACAAGTGGTGAGCGTCAAAGTTGTTGAATAAATTAGTGGCCAAAGAAGCGCAATGATGGAGAAGTCCTATCAGAGAAGAGATGAAACTTTGCATTTAAGATGGGCTATGGACAATATAGGGTCATTAGGTAGCTAGGAGCGTGCCATCACTAGCGAAAATATTATCCATATCGTTAGAAAACAACTAAAACAGACATGCCAACATCAGTGAAGATGAGAGGTCAAAGGGGTTAGCGAGGAAACCACAGCGTTGAGTTGGCCAATGTCGAAGAAGAGGAGCGATCGACATGAGAGAAAAGGACATTGAGCAAGTATAACATCATGCATGTGTATGTATATGCATGTATCTGTACGAATAGAAGCACATATGTATATAGAGAGAGGAGCAAAAAGCTTAGAGTAGAGATGGTGCAGCCATCAGAAATATGCTCAGGGTCACCAAAGAGAGCGTGAGACGTGTCCCCAGATGGGACTGATGACGGTTGCATGTGTATGTGTGTTGATATTGCAATGGTTAGCATTAAGCAATAATTAGAGAGAAGTAGAAGCTAACTATGTGTAAAGTATTGCATTGGAAGGGGTAACAGCTAAGAGGGATTGATCAAGATTTGCGCTTACTGTTGTAGGTTGAATCAAAAAAACTGTGACGACTAGAAGAGAAAGAAGACACACGATTTTGTGAAGAAACCAAAGTGTAAGGAAAGATAAGTTTAAGGTAGGTCGCCCATGGTGCATAGGTGTATACGTGAGTAAGATACTCTAATACCATGTAAACTAATAAGATAATTTATCACACACATAATCAACATATTGCTTGAGATTAAATAGAGGTACATGTGCACATGTACAATTTGGAGAAAAAAACTAATAGAGTAAGAATAGGGGCATGCAACTACATGATCTATGCATTATGGAGATTGGTTAGTTTTTAAGAACCCCAACAACTTATTATTCTCAACGATTTTCTTCCATCAAAGCTCATGCTTCAATTACGTTCCTCATGTTGTAATTTTCTTCAAGTTTCTATTGTCATTTCTAATGTTTAGGATATCTTAAAATCTAAATAGCCTACAAGGTACGTAAATATATTCTCAATCATTTATACAAACTTCGAAATAAATCTAGCCGCACAAATGCGCATGCCACTCTTCTAGTTTTTCTTAATTGCAAGCTCAAATTTGTAACCGTTGGATTTGCATATAGATTTGTGCGACGTTGATCCAACCGTAAAGAATGTGGCTTACATCTTTACTCTTTACTACTTAAAAAGACTTTAGTGGTGGTGAGTGATGTGTTCTATGTGCCCCCTCCTCCCCCTCGCTCAATCCACTTGCGCCGACAAGTGGGGTGTCGGGACTTGAAAATGCATCTCAGGAACCCTCTGTGTATTCTGAACTAGTCCCAGATCAGTAGCTAGCTTACACAGGAAACAATGATGAAATACCATCCATTTATTCGATTTAACTAAAAAGATCTCAAAGTAACAAATAATAATAACTGGATCTTATGGTCAACGTTTACTTAACTTACCACGTAGGGCTAAAGAAACAAATAAAACTCTTACAACGGAACAAAACTCTTCAAATGGCCAATCAACATGCCCACAGGCAATCGAGTGGAGAACGCATCCTAATCTGCAAAACCTTCATAGTCCTATTTCTGAAAGAACTCTTGGGCAGCTTGATATTCTTTAACTGCTAATTAAATAGAGGGCACAAGCCATGAGTACTTTTGAATGTACTCAGCAAACCGTAGGGAAATGTATGCAAATAGTATTCATGCACGGCCTGACAAAGGTTAGTTGTATGGTTCTTTTGCAGAAAGCAGCATTTGCGATAAATATAATAAATAGATTGAAATACGTGGTTGAAAACAATAATAAATAATTAAACAATTTCTTTGAAACAACCAGTGAATTTTCCGTTCACTTCCCAATCAAACCAAAGATAAGTGAATCCCCAATTCACCAATCGACACAAACCCCCAAGTGAATGGCCTGTTCACCAAACAAACATTATATTCATCAAGCGAACATCCCATCCACACTCCGACTCATTTTAAAGAAACTCTATCTCCCGTGTGAAATCCCCGAGCATGTCCATAACCGCGGACACGGCTATTCAAATAGTTTTACACTCTGCAGAGGTTTTACAGCTTGAGCCACAAGACACGAATTCTCTAGTTTGTTCGGCATATATCTATGCCACCGCTCACTACCTTAGGTAAGTAGTCTAGAGCATGTGATAAGGCCTTTACAAAGCTCCTTCTTAACCCAGTTCTGCCCACTAAGGATTCAACACTGAATGTCTTTCCGACCAGACAAGGCCCCCCTCTTGCACCTTTGTGAAGAAACGTTTCCCATAACTCACGCTTTCCACGACAGAACCGAAATTAAGACATTGCTAATTAGTTAGCCAGGTCCGTCCTATACCAGACATGTGGTTGTACGGTTAAGGCCCAGTTCAATGGCGCACAGGATTAAGTCCTTGACAAATTACTCAAGCGAGACTACCACAAACCCACAACATGTTACATCCACATCCCCACTATCCACCGACCACTCGCCCGAGTGAAAACCATTTTTTTAACTAAAACTAATGACAAACCCTGTCGTGGCACACAAATTTTAATAGCAGTGGCTAACCACCATGATTCCATATATCATTAAATCAAGATTAAACATTATGACACATGTGATGATGAACCCATCTTAACTAAGCAGAACTAAGCAACTGTATGATCCCCATGTTGGTGATATAAATATGCCCAACTAAAATTATCCCCACTAGGGTGACAAAGGATTCATGGCATTCAAATAATCAAAGGAGGCATAATGACAATAGGTAATAACTAAACCCAAAACAATTTGTATAAAAATAGCATGCAATTGTATAAAACAATATACTTTTGAAATAATAGGTTCAATATGATCAAAGGACTACGGCTTGCCTTGGAATAAATCCTGGGATTGATCTTGATCTTGGTATACTCCTCCTTGCTCAAAGCTTCCCGAAGTATCAACGTCTAATCGCGAACAAGCAAATAAACAAAATAAATAAACAACAGAGGTGAAACAAACTCCAAAAATTAAATAAAAATCTCAGATAGATAGATCTTGAATTTAGATGAATTTAAGAATTTGAATGGACTCAATCGGAGTTCGGATGCAAAATATATGAGCTTTGGAAGATTGAATCTAAAAGAAACCCTAATTCTGGAATTACCCGAATTATTTCTTAATAGAAAAATCCGGATTTACGATGTGGCGCTGACGTCAGCGAGGGACGATCTGACTGGGCGAAACAACCTGACCGGTGGGGTCCATGAGTCGGTGGCTAGGCTCATGGTGGATAGCGTTCACCGAGCCGGGTGTTGGGATTGGATCTGGATCGCCATGTGGCGATCTTGACCGGCTCCACGCGCATGCACGAACCTGTGGCCGAGGTGGTGGTGAGGCCGGCAGTGCCACGATGGTAGGGTTGGCGGCGGTGCTCGGATCCGAAGGAAACCGGTGAACGATAGCTCGCCGGCGGCGACGGGTGGCACGAGGAGGTAGAGGGCGAGATGGGGATCACAACGGTGGGCTCACGGGTGCTCGCGGACGATCGTGGCAGTCGACGGCGATGATTAGGCGGGGTTGGGCCATGGGCGTGACGGATCTGGGGCTCCGGTGAGCTTGCGGCGAAACCGAGGTCACCGGGAGGTAGCCCTCGTCCTTGCGAACTCGAAGAAGGCGGCGACGAGGCTTGAGCGGCTCCGACGACGAAGAACGAGCTCAACGGAGTTGCGGTGGTGCAAAGCTTCCTTGGCGGAACCTGGCGACTAGGGCTTCGCTCCGGGGTAGAGGCGGCCGGGTATGGGATGCGGAGGTGCAGCTCTGGTCCCTTTAAAGCCTTGGCCGGAGAATCCCGGCGGCTACGCGAGAATGCTGACGCGCGGAGAGTCCTTGAATGGGACGAACTCGGACTCAGGAGTTCCGGAGGTTGACGATCTTGACGTGGCGGCGGGCCCACAAGTGGCGAAGCGACCGGGAAGCGGACGAGTCACGCCAACATGACAATGATCGGCAGTGGGGCCTGCATACACATGCATGAGGAAAAAGCGGGCATGCAAGTCGGGCGAAAAGCCAGAGGTTTGGGCCACACAGATCGGCCATGAAATAGGAAACGGTTCGCCAAGAGAATCTAAGATTTATTAATAGTTTTTCTTTTTAGAAAATAGCAAGAACTCCAAATAAAACTTGGAAAATAGCAAATGACCTCTGAAAAATTCTAGAAAATATATCCAAGCTCATAAAATCCAAATAAAATAATTTTGATAATAGTTGATGTTGACATTAATCACATTAAATTGTTTTTGAACTCTAAAAATTCCAATTAAGCTTTTAACTTTACCAGGAAAACCCAAATGGTTATTTTTCTTTTAAAACTTTAAAACAGGCCAAAATTTTGGGATGTTACATGGGGCCAGGTTTCCTGCCGCACCCCTCCCCAATCGAAACCCCTAGAACCTCCTCTTTCCCTCGAACTCAAAGGGACAAACGCCATGCCCCCCTCTCCCCCGAATGCCCGCCGCCTCCTTTCCCAATCCCCCTTCCCCCGAGTGCCGCAACCCTCTCTCACGGTCTCACTGCCTCTATCTTCATTGTCGACCTTGTCATTCTCTGCTTCCCTGGTGATGGGGCCCGGTTCGTTCCTACGACGGGTGCCAAAGATGCTCCCGTTAGAGATGCTAGAGAAGATGGAGGCGTCGGCCAAGGACCTTGTGTCCAATTCGCCGGGGCGCCAAAAAACCTGGAGGAGGCATACAGGGTGATATTTGGGTTCTCGACGAAGTACAACGCCATGGCCATGCAGATGAAGGTGTTCTTCGACTCCACAAGCTCCCTCTGGGAGGAGCAGAAGCTCACCGAGAAGCACGCTGGGTTCTTTGTCAGCACTAGCACCCAGGACGATGGCCAGGAGATCACTGCGTAAGCATCTCATCACTGCTTCTTGTGTCCGCCCTCAAATCATCACCGTTGTGCGCAAGGTCTGGCACTCGCATCAAAACGTGTTCACAACTTCGGCCATAACTCCATCTCTGGCCATCCTCATCCAAAACCACTCACGTCAAAATGTGTTCCCAGATATCTTCTTCATCCTCCTCACTCAATTACATCTTACACTCACAGGACCTCGCCGGCGTATCCGTCTCCCCCAAGTCCGGTCGAACCCATCGCCGCAGTCATCATTCCTCACCCGGTGAAAGTCCAATCTGATTCCTCCCTACTGGAGCATCCCTACACCACCCTTCTCCTTCCCCACCTCCTAATTCATGCCCTCCTTCCAGGTTGCCGCCGCCAATGACGAACTCACCTCGCCTCCCTCGGCTTGCGTCTCTAGATTGTCTTGGCCCTACCCCGCCTTCATCCCCTGTTCTAACGCGTTCCCCTCACCCCTAGATGCTCGTGCTCATCTCTTACTTGCTCTTCTCCTTCCTCGGCGCCGCTGCCAATCTCTGCTTCTTTGGTGACACATTCCCTACATCCCAATCCCTCCCAGCAACCCATTTTTGCGGTCTGTGCCGCCTCATTGTGGCTCCTCCACCACTGGCATGCCAAGCCGAACCGGCCATGGCTACCTCCTCTGTTCTGTATAGAAACAAAGAGGAGGGGTGTGTTCCTTTCCTTCCCCTCCTGTCTATCCATGACAGCATGGCCCCACTGAATTACATTTTTAATTAAGATAATGAGTTCATTAGTAGGTCTCTAAACATACTCCTCATCAATGCATCATAATATTTTTCATTAGCGGTAGTAGAAAACAGGGGAATGAAGATGATGTGGAGGAGTTGTTCGCTTCATGCTCTTTGCTTACCTCGGGCTCCATTGTAGTCTCTGTAACGTACACACCTGTAAAGTCTATATATTGTGATTTATGAGTTTAGCTAAGGAATTAACATTATGAGTATCATCAACGTTATTTGGCATCAATATAACATGTTATTTCTATCATACATGGTCTTATTGTTTGATTTCAAATTGAAGAATTTAATAGATTGCAACAGAATGATTACAATGCACTATTTAATATAAGAATTGATAGTTTGCCACATGCTGGCATTCGGCTAGCATTTAGAAGTGTTTTTGTGATTGGATAATATTGATTTTTTTATGCTATTTGTTTTTATGAGGTTGGCCAAGCACAATGAAGATAGGCACGACATCGTCGTGTGAATAGCGCAATTTGACCGTGGCGATGGCGGCCAGGCGAGGCAACATTGGTGAGCACGCATGGCGGAGACACAATGTGGTCGAGCACACCACTCGGTATTGCCGACAAAGTCAATGGCGTGGTGTAAACCAAGCTCGACAACGTTGACTCGATGCGCTAGATAACATTTTTTTTTTATTCGTAGCAACGCACAAACACTTGACTAGTATAAGAAAAAACAATCACGCAGACAGTGAGAAATTCTTCGACTTCCTGGCTCCTGCTCTCCAATTTCCACCATTCGTCTTCTTATTTCCAACTAAAGCTGGCCAAACGGCTGGCCCAGCCTGGCATGACACGGGCCCATTTTGGCCCTACCATTCTGCTTGGCTACTATTAAGTGTCGTCTTTGAGTCGACCCAATTGCCTGGGCGACGAACAGCGACCGTCGCTTCGTGTCATCTATGCAGTAACAAGACTACCATTTAGCACATTGGGCCAAATGTGACCCGTTTGGCCCGACAGAATGAAAAAACTGAAAAACAAATCCAAAACAAATCCAGAAAATTTGGGAAAATATGTACAATTCAGAAGTAGACATGAAAATTGAGAAAAATGTGACAATCATATTGAAAATGTAATAGAATTTTATTAATGTTCAAATAGCTGGCTTGTTAAAACATTTGTCATTTAGCTCATTAGACATGAAAAATCGAAAAACAATCATAATATATATATATATATATATATATATATATATATATATATATATATATATATATATATATATATATATATATATATATATATATATATATATAAATATATCGTGTATCATCTTGCATCGACTCTGGCCCATAAATTATACTTGACTCGGTCATGCATGCCTAAACCGGACTAACAATATCGTGTCTCGGCCCAACCTAATAGACACGGTCTATTTGGCTCCAACCCTATCCATCCACAACAAAACCGCAAATAAAACACCAGGAAATTCCACCCACCACATTAATCAAGCGACGTCACCCAATCTTCCTTGATCGCGAGGGGAAGATAAGAGTCGGGCCCCACAGGAGGAGATGCAGGCAGGCCAGGCGAGGCGTCATCTCTCCACCCCCACACGACTCACACAGATCGAGGAGGTCAGAGGGAGCTTGCGGCTGCACGGCCATGGCCCGCGTCTAAGGACGAGGACCGGATGGGGCGCGCGTTCGTGTACGTGATCCTGGGCGGCGGCGTGGCCGCGGGCTACGCCGCGCTCGAGTTCGCCCGCCGTGGCGGCTACTCCCGCGGCGAGCTCTGCATCATCTCCGAAGAGGCCGTACGCGCTTCCTTACTGCTTCCTGAGTTCTTTTTTTTGGTCTCCTTCCATATTTTCACTGGAGTATTCTCATCCCTCCGTAATCAAACCGCTGGCTGGCTGGTTGGTAGAACTGCGCCGGCAGTGCTTCGGATTGTTTGTTTTCTTGTTCTTTTAACTGTAATTAGGAATTGTCTTGGTTGCTTGAGCTGTGCCAAGAATGCTAGTAATTTTTTCTTGCCTTGGGGAATGGGGATGATGTTTGGCTAAGTAGAGCCTGGATTTGCCGGCCCGGCATAAGTAGGAGAGAAAAAGGTTGTCAGGGTCCAAGCGGGATGCTATATGGTGAGTCATGGATTAGTCTGCAATCTGCTAATGGAAAATTTATCACTGAGCTAGTAATGGCAAAATCTTCCCTCTTCAGGATTGGATCCTCTATTATACCTCCAAGGAGAAAATTTATGCTCCAAGAATGCATTTTTGTGTCTAGTTAGGTTCAAGCACAGGGAGTCTCCTTCAAGGAGCAAGAAAGGAATGCCACGTTTTCTCTGTGTGGCCTTTAGATTCAGAGGAAAGGAAACAATAGGTCATATTATATAATCACTAGAAGGTCACGCCGGCTTCGCCACACTGTGAGACCCGTTGATGGGGTAACAACCTAATGGGATCTTGAAGAGTGTAAGTGATTAATGTATATCTGAACAATAATCTAAAACAGCGAATCAAGTGGCTTCATAGCATCGAAGAGGAGCCACAACAGGTCGATAGTTGCACCAATAAGGCTGTGAAGGATTACTGTGTGTCAATAACTCAAGAAAATATTTTTCTATTGTAACATTATGGTTGAACATGTCAATATGTCATAGGTTGATGAGTTCAGGACATCTTGAGTTTGCATACTTCTCCATAATCAGTAACTAGAGCATCTCTATATACTACTTTAGGATAGACTGGTCGTCTTGGTACAGAGCATGGCTACCTTTTAAGTGTTCCTACTTCCTATGGCAAGATACATGACATCAATACCTAATTACCTATTATTATTATTCCGAAAGGAATTAAAGTGAGTTGTGTACATACCAGAACATCCTTGAATTTCAATACAAGTACGAAAAAAAGCTGCAAAAGCCTAAGGATAAGAAACAACAATGCTTATGCCATATGTAAACATCTATACTAAAAGGCATGCAATTCAATTCAAATTTCAAAAAAAAAGAAGAAAGAATAAGAATAAATCATGTTACTTGTTTCATCGAATGGATCCTATTAGATTTTCTTGAATAAGAAAAAGGCAAACAAGTGACAACATACCATGGCTTGTGTGTGTGTGTGAGAGAGAGAGGATAATCCCAACTAAATAGTACGTGTTATGGTCAAATATCCATGTGAGTACTGTAGCATGCACAATAGCAAAACGTGCCCCGTTGCTGTGTGAACAGTAATATACGCAAGTATTTGGCAGGATTTATTATTTAGGAATCTACATATTAGGTGTTTGTTATTATCTATTAGTTAGGCAAGCTATTATTAGATTGGATTGTTAGAGATAAATTTCCTTATAGATTGTTTCTTAGGGGTCAAGTCGGGTCGTCCCTATAAGAGGGATAACATGTATCCATTATCAATCTAAGCAATCAGAAATCAAAAGTTCAACTAAGCCTCAGAGCCTCGCTACCTCGGCAGAGAAGAGCCCTGACGACGGTTAGATGAGGGTGAGTTTCCTACCATTGGTCCTCGAACCCGTACCCAACTAATGACCACAACATTTGGTATCAGAGCCACTCACCATGACTTCTGGTGCCACACCATCTCTCTTGGAGAAGTTGAAGGCAAACAGTGAAGAGCAGAAGGTCTTACTCATGGTTATTAAGGCGGTAAGGCGAGGCGACCCACCCCCCCTCACACCTTTTAAGCGTTAAGGCGTGGTGAGGCGAGGCGACGCCTAGATGTGTAAGCTGACAGCAGAGCGCGATCGCAGAAGATCCGGCGATAGCGATGCAGCAGCCTCGATTCCTAGTGGCCCTGAAGATCCGGCACCCTGCCCACCGCCTCTATTTCCCGCCTCACGATCGAGCACCACGCCATAGCGCCGCGTGGCTTCCTCCTTCTTTCTCTCCGTCTCTTTTCCCCGCTCACGAGCGCCACGCCACGCCATGCCACACCAGCCCCTCTCCCGTCTTCTCTCGCCTCTCCTCCGCCTCCTCTCCTCCTTCTTTCTCTCTCTCTCCGCTCCTCTGCGCCCTCCCTTAGCGCTCCTCATGTGGGAGGAGGCCGAGGAGTCACATGACGGACGACGGGCGAGCCGAGGAGGAACCATGTGAGAGGGAGGCAGATCCGAGCAACCTAGCGCGCTCTCAAGCGGAGGAGGATCCACAAGAGTCAGCCCTCCGCCGCCAAATGGTGGAGGAGGTTCGAGGTCTTCTTGACGGCGAGCCGGGAGGAACCGCGAGAGGAGGACGCATAGCGGGCGACGCTTGACTCCGCCGCCTACCAGCTTAGGTGACGCTTAGGCGTCGCCTAAGCGACGCCTTGATAAGCATGGTCTTACTCGACAACATGACTGTTGTCTATTGGAGCTTCGTTGATCCTCATCCACGTGACGCGACGTCGTCATCGTACCTTGTCATCAACATGGGGCCACCAAGGACTTCAACTGTGGCCACCACTGCAGCTCGAGGACGAGCTGCCTTGTCGCGAGAGGTGTAATGTCATGGTCAAATATCCAGGTGAGTACTGTAGCGCATGCACCGTAGCAACACGAGTCCTGTAGCACGCGTGAACAGTATGTGCGCAAGTATTTGGCGGGATTTATTATTTAGGAATCTAATATTAGGTGTTTGTTATTATCTATTAGTTAGGCAAATTATTATTAGATTGGATTGTTAGAGATAAGTTTCTTTATAGATTATTTCTTAGGGTCAAGTTGGGTCGTCCCTATAAAAGAGATATCATGTATCCATTATCAATCTAAGCAATCAGAAATCAAAAGTTCAACTAAGTCTCAAAGCCTTGCTATCTCGACAGGGAAGAGCCTTGACGACGGTTAGATGAGGATGAATGCTCTACCCTCGGTCCTCGGACCCGTACCCAACCAAGTAACCAATGACCACAACAGTATGAATTTGAAGTAAGAACTCTGCCATTCAGGGACCCATAAGTGAGCCCTGTGGGTTGCTGATGGCCATAATAGGGCATATGAGTTAAGATGAAACATGATGATTACAAAACATTTTGCTAAGGTATGAAATCTAGCACATCTGTTATAACAAAACTTGATTGTTTACAATTTCATTCTTACATCTGTCTCACATAAGAAACAGATGAAAGAAAAGTGCTACTTTGGTAGTAGTGTATTCTGATTTCTGAAAGCATTTCAGCATGCAAGTTATTCCAATTTTTTTTAATCGGTATTCAATCAAACTGTACATGACATGAGTCTTCTTGAATTAATTTTCACTATTCACTAACATGGTGGGAGATCATAAGCACAAAGGCTGGCCAATTGCACACTACAAAATAAAATAAATCGTTTTCTTTCTGACAAAAGACTGCACCTGCTCTATGCAACAACAAACCTGTTGACCATGTGAACTAAACAAAAATTGCAAAGAGTATGGTTTTTTCTCCTTAGTTCTGGAAATCAGAAAATGGATGCCAATGAGTAAACATTGCAGTGCACTTTGAATAAATCCAATCAATCCTTTATTTGACATATGGAAGAACTGAAAAGGCACCATCCATGGCAGAACTGAAGCATAAATTCATCTGATGATGTTCCAACTTAATCAATGACGCAACACTATCCACGGCAAGGACACTGATGATACAACTAAATTTAAGGATTGTGAGCAAAAGGGATCAAATATCTAGATTTATAATGTTTAGATGTAATCAGCTCAAGGGAGCAAAGTAAGGTTCATATTTTATAAGGAATGCTTTGGGAAGCAAACAAGCAGTGCAAGCTAGCTCAAGACAGCAGGCACACCTTAAAACGAAAATAGATTATACAACAAGGCATGCCCTAACGAAAATAGGTTCTCACGACAATGTTTTACTCCTGAAGGAGCTCAAGTAAATTATAGGTTCTGGAAACATGATATTCTCAAAATAGACAACTGTTTGGCATCATACACAAGAGTTCGACTTACAACCCTTTTATTTCCACAGTAAAGAGTTCGATCAAGTTCAGTTTATATGCAAGCTCAAAAAACCCAAGGTCATCACAACAGTTGACATCATTGAATCCTACATACCCATAGGGTAGATCTGCATCAGCATATCTAGTTATAAAGAAAATGTTGAACCTGGATGAAAACATATAAAGAAATTTTGTCTTTAATACTACACATTCGTATTCTGGAGAATGAAAGCTACAAATCAACACCACAGTATGGCTATATGTGAATTTTGAGGTAATAGACAGTGAGCAGATTCAACTTGGAAGCAAGAATATAATGAAATGTGCAAATTTGTTTAGTACCAATGGACACAAACATGTCAATGCTATATAAATTAATGAAAAAATTGCTCATATAACTCTACTTTTTTTGTACTTCCCAAACATATCACATTAAGGACATTTCGTCAACAGTTCATGTAAGAAAGGGAAGGAAGTACAGCACATACAACTGGATAAGGGAATTGTCTTCCATTGCAGCTCATTGAAAATGAGATCAGTGTCGCTGCCCGCTTGGTCGCTGCTCCTTCATTTTTGCAGTTAGTTCATAGTTAGAGGATTGATTATCTACTTGCATTTGCTGAAGAAAGCGCCTTTGCTCCCCAAGTTCAGTTTCGATTTTCTCTATCTTTTTTAATGGTAAAAAGTTGTCATAGGAATATGCTGTGTCTTCAATAGTTTCTGGATTCAAGCAAGAAACACAGAGAATAATGTGAGTAATAGACAAAGCAACACAAACTTACAATTTGTTATAAGAAATGCGTGAGTGAGGCTTGGCATGTACCAGGTCCTGCTGGTGGCGTAAATGCTTTTCTGCCTATTCCTTTTGCATCTTATTCTACTTGCTCTCTAGGACAATGGCTCTTTTCTCTTGGCAGACAAGCACATGCTTCTCTTCAGCCCTGGCTTTCTGTTCCTCCAGCTCATCATACTCCCTCCTGAGCCCATCAGAGCCGAAGATTTGCTCCAGAAGAGCAATGAGCTCCATGTTGGGGGGTGGGGGATGCTCATGTCATGTCTCCATGAAGAGCATGACTTAGTAATTAAGGATGAATTGGACAATACACTTGCTAACTGGTGAGGAAGACCAAATCCTCCACATTCCAAAAGGCCTTAAGGAGGAAAAATTAGAGAGAGAGAGAGAGAGAGAGAGAGAGAGGCCACTTGGAAGATGAACAAGTTGCAGGCATTGACAAGGGATCTGACCTGCTGCTGTAGTCGTCCCAGATGACGAGTCGTTTGAGGCGACAGGGGCGGTGACGGCGGCACACAAGACCAAGAGGCCACCACCCATCGAATTTGCCAGAGCTAGAACACTGTCGCTGGCCACTTGACCTCCATTTGCAGGTTGCGCGCCTCATCGTTTCATTTTGTAGATCGTCGCCATCTCTTCTGTCGCCCTATGTGAGGGCCCGACGGCGGCGAGGCTCCATGAAGAGGAGGAGCGGCGGTGGCGACTAGGGGAGTCAAGAAGGGGAGGAGACGAACAGAGAGAGGAGGAGGGGGAAGGATAACTATCGCCTTGTTGTGGACCCGTGCCATCGCCGGACCCTTGTATGACGGGGAGGGGGCTATAAGGGAGGGAGAGGTGGTGTGTGGATCCTCGAGGCGACCTCACAACAATCAGATCCAATGCGGTCAGCGGGTGCACGTGCGAGGGGGATGCTGACGACGGCGGCACAGGCAAGGCACCGCGAGCCACCCACCTGCGTGGGATCTCGGGGCGTGACGTTGGCGTGTAGGGGAGTGGGAGGAGGCGGCGGGCCACGGCGAGGTGCGGAGGGAGACAATGGAGGTGACAGAATGCTAGGGGTGTGGGAGGGCATCATGAGAGAGGAGGGACAAGAAGGGAGTCGCGAGGGAGGCAGAGGAATGAGAGGCATGGTGGTGGCTGGACTCACACTAGGGTTTGGGGGGCCTGGAACGCCCACAATCGGGCGGTCCTGAGATGGCGAGGGGGAATTGAACAGACGACAACACCTAGGCGACGTGGACACCACCGCAGAGCAGGACGTTGGTGGGGAGCTCTGTGGACACTCGAAGTGGGTTGACCGGTTGAGGGTTTAATATTTGTAATTCATCACTGGGTGAATAGTTACTTAAGCAATGCCAGAGTAATATTCTTTTCCACTAGACCATGGCGACAAACATGCAAAATAAAAGTGAAGTTTTTTCGCAGAAGATGCATACCAGCTGATTTTTTTGGGCAAACCAAGGGGACAAATACGAAAGAAAAAAGGATGTTAGCGTATATGTGGACCTTTATGGCTTTATCTAGAAAGCAGGGATAAGAAAGTTTTTTGCTTGTGTAACATAATTCAGAATTACCGCTCAGTTGGATGTCCTATGATTCTATTGTTGAACACACATTTCTCTGGTGATAATTTCTTTTGTATTCTTGCCATTGCCAGGTTGCTCCTTATGAACGTCCTGCATTAAGCAAAGGCTATTTACTCCCAGAAGGTGCAGTTTCACACACTTATGAGTTTCGGTGGCCCACCTAGCAATCCACTGGCATACTTGTGTGTAGTCTAAATGTATATGGACACAACGATACAATGATATGTGACATTTTCTGTCACTAAATAATTTTGGTGAAGATTAATGTTGCTCCTTTTGAATGTTTTAAAAAATTGAAATACCTCTCTTCTGTCACTAAAAAACAGTTCTCTTCACATGCTCGTTAAAGCTTGTTTTTATGTAACACATTGACAGACGCAGATGATATGGCAGACCATACTGGTGGATCAATGGATGGCTGTCTTTGCGCCTTTCTACTTTCTATCCAACTTAACTCCCCCAAATCCATATTAAAATTGTTTATGTTCTATCTTGCTCAATGGCTTGCACTGTGAAACAGGCAGATCCTGTTTACCGTGTATCTGTTCTTTTTCCCCATGTAGGACCACTGTCCGCAACAGTCTGTTTACGTGCTTTTTCCTACACTGATCTTCTCTGTGAGGTCGCAAAAATGTGATATAAAAATGATAGTAAAATGGAGTAGACACACCAGATGCATGCAAGTGCTACGCAACCCTATTTAAGGGCTAGAACATGAAGTTGCCTGATAGAAATAAATCAAACTGGGGGAAAATGGGGGTCAAAATAGACATTACAATCTTTGTTTCAATTTAACCCAGTAAGTTCTTCTAATGAACGAAAAATAGATGACGAAGGGAAAATAAACTTTACTCTGTTTACTTTCAAAATATTCTAGCATGTGATTAATTCATCATGCTACTGGCAACACATGTCACTTTGTCAGCATTTTTTGCTTACCAGTTACCATGGTATTTGCAGATCTGTCTTCTCTTCCAGCTTTTGAAACTCAGATTGTTAATCTTTCTGACTGTTTATTAATCTCTGCTATTTACAGGTGCCGCTCGTCTTCCAGGATTTCATACATGCATCGGTGCTAATGATGAACTACTGACAACAAAATGGTACAAAGAACATGGTAGGTTTTGTTTGAGGTTTTCTACTGGATTCTATCTTTCATCTTATGTGTTACATATTGGCAAACAAGATAGTTGATTAGATTTCCAAGTAAACATCAAATCTGGTAAAAAAACTATGCAACTTATTAGATGGGTTTATGCATACGAATTTTTGTCTGTTCTTTGATTCAGTTATAAGGATAAGGATGACTTTGTCATCCAGTTACTGTTTGTATCTTTCGTGTGTGTGCCTATGTGGACATGGTGTATTCTATACACTAACTGTAAATTTACTTGAGTAGGTATTGAGCTTGTTCTTGGAACAAAAGTGATAAATGCTGATGTGAGGCGGAAGACATTGCTTACAGACACCGGAGAAACTATCAGCTATAAGACACTTATCATTGCGACAGGTGCTCGGGTATTGGATCTGTTTATACCTCTTTTAGTCCATCTTCTCTTGTTTTCCATTTTTATAAATGCCCCCCACCCCAAACAAAAGAAAAAAAACCAGAATGTCGTTTTTGATTCATTTGTCTGCTTGAACTGTATCTCTGTGCATAATGTAGGCTTTGATGCTGGAAGAATTTGGAATAAGCAGTTCAGATGCTGCGAACATATGTTATTTACGCAATCTTGACGATGCAGATAAGTTAGTGAATGTGATGAAGTCATGTTCTGGTGGAAATGCTGTTGTCATTGGTGGTGGGTACATAGGAATGGAATGCGCAGCAGCATTGGTTACTAATAAGATAAAAATAACCATGGTCTTCCCTGAAAACCACTGCAGTAAGTAGTAGATATTACATCTCTTGAAAAACTGTTCGAACTATTTGCGTTAGGACTCCGAAGATATGCTGTAAAGACCTCTCCTGCTCATCTAAATATGTCCTTGATTTTTTTTTCCTGCAGTGGCTCGTCTATTTACACCAAAAATTGCAGAATATTATGAAAACTACTATACTTCAAAAGGAGTTTCATTTATAAAAGGAACTGTGCTTACATCCTTTGAAAAAGACTCGACGGGGAAGGTGAGTTTCCATGCCATGAAACTGGCAGTGCTTTGCATTAGATGGCTAGCAACTTTACATTGTATTAACAAGTAACAAAAACTCATTGTCTTATACTCCAAGTCAATGTCCAGAATTTTGTTTCCTGGCAGTCGAATTCAGTTGGCTGGTAGGGGTTAGGAGGGTAGGAAATATGCATAACTGTTGAGGTCACAGACAAACTCAGCCACGTAAAAGTCATCTCGATAAAAACTTGTAAAAATCCTGGCCACTTTCCACTGATAACTGGTAATAAAATAATTGGGCTTTGTCCTTTTGGGGTGAATTGTTTAAATCATATGTGTTATTACATAGGCCCTAATCTTGTCCAATATTGACTTAGATTTGCCTAGACCCGGCCTATATGTAATAGGGATAAGGTATCTAGTTTGTCATGTCTTGGCATGGCTTGCTTAGATTGGAGATAAGGCAACCCTGCATAAAAAATGGCTTGGTTTTCCAATAGCATGCTGTGGCAGCAATGAGTATGATGAGCTTCAATAATTCATGTTATTTTGTTTTGTTATTGAATGGAATGTGTCCAAAGTCCAAACCAATCCATGCGTACCACTATTAGCTCTACTATTTCAGAGTGCACTTACCCTATCCTGTCAATTTGAATCCTCAAACGATATCAGAAACTTACGTTACTGCCTTTATGTGTTGACAATGACAGTGAAAATGAAAATATTACCGTAATACCGTGTATGCACAGGTTACTGCAGTAATCCTGAAAGATGGTAAACACCTTCCCGCCGACATGGTTGTGATTGGTATTGGCATCCGTGCAAACACCAGCCTTTTTGAAGGTCAGCTGTTGATGGAGAAAGGTGGGATAAAGGTAAACGGACAAATGCAAACAAGCGACAGCTCTGTGTGTGCCATTGGTGATGTTGCCGCATTCCCTATCAAGCTTTTTGACGGTGATGTCCGACGGCTTGAGCATGTTGACTCAGCTCGCAGAACTGCTAGGCATGCTGTTGCAGCCATCTTGGAGCCTTCCAAAACTAGGGACATTGATTACCTGCCATTCTTCTACTCCAGAGTCTTCACATTGTCCTGGCAGTTCTATGGGGATAATGTTGGAGAAGTAGTTCACTTTGGGGACTTCTCAAGCAGCAGCCCGAGGTTTGGTGCATATTGGGTCGATAAAAGCCGGATTAGGGGTGCTTTTCTCGAAGGTGGAAGCCGAGAAGATTACGAGGCCATATCGATTGCTGTTCTGCGTAGAGCTAAGGTCGCAAACATGTCTGAACTTGAAAAACAAGGTCTGACGTTTGCCATTCAGGAAAGCCAGAAGGACTTACCTGACAGTGGGCTTACTCTTGGTGAAAAGCCTACTTATGCATGGCATGCAACGGCTGGTGTTATTGCAGCTGCGTCAATTGCTGCGTTTGGTTATTGGTACGGCAGGAAGCGCCGCAGGTGGTGAATTTGAGAGCGGCTTATTTGATTTGCATGTTAACCATCTGCTGTTCCTACAGTGCCATTTTCGCAGGATCTCATATTTGGCTGATGGAAGAGGAAGATCTATGATTTGCTATTGACTACAGTTACTCAGAGGAAATCCTGTATGACCTGTATGAAAGTGTAATCTTTGTTTCAAATGTAAAAAAAAAACACAAATCCCATCATATATTGTTTAATGAATCGAAATGCTGTTATGAAATCTCAAGAGCCCTCCTTTCCTACCTGAGATCCATAATAATTTTGCAGTTGTTTTTGCTGGTTGCTGTTTTCGAATCATCTCTATGTTTTGAAAAGCTTTAAACAAATTAGTATCACATGCAAGCTTGTCTAATCGAAGTTGCCTAACTCTAAACAAATACTGCTGCACTTTTCATACATTGAAATGGCAGGCGAGGCACACCAAAACAACAGAAACTGTAAGAGCAGTGGATGAACAGAGAGACCAAGATTGTGAACTTTTCCTTCGCCGAGAAGGATTCCATTCAACATTTTTCTTGATGGCGAGGGAAAGAAGATGGCATGGATCGGGTCCCGCAGGAGAAGTGAGAGGAAGAGCGGGGCAAGGCATCTGTTTCCCGCCATGCCCCGACTCTCCTCCTCGCAAGCCAAGAACCAGGTGGCGGCGGGGCCCGAGCTGTGCCGCGATTACGGCTACTTAAACCCATACATGGAGGACGAGAACCTCATCAAGAGAGGTAGAGGGGAGAGAGAGATAGCACGAGGTAATCAGATGGGCCGCTCCTTCGTGTACGTGATCCTGGGCGGCGGCGTGGCGGCGGGGTACTCGGCGCTCGAGTTCGTCCGCCGCAACGGCGCCTCCCCCGGCGAGCTCTGCATCATCTCCGACGAGCCCGTACGCTTGCTTGCCTTCTCATTCTTTCCTCTTTGTAGCCTCAAGCCTGCCTAGTGCATACATGCATGCAGCAAGATTCCGTTGCTGGGCATGGATTCCTTTTCTGCTTAATTGTGCTGTTTTTTTCTTGATCCCCTCTTGACTTGGCAGGTTGCTCCTTATGAACGTCCTGCGCTAAGCAAAGGCTATTTGCTCCCACAAGGTGCATTTTCACACACTTTTGAGTTTCGGTAACCCACTTTTTTCCCATGTAGAACCACTGTCTGCAACAGTCTATCCAGTTGTTTTTTTTCCTACACTGATCTCCTATGTGAGGTCGCAAAAATGTGACATATAAAAGATGGTGAAATGAAGCAGGCACACCAGGTGCATGCAAGTTCTATGCAACTCTAATTTGAAGATGCACGATACAAATAAATCAAAAGGGAAAATAAACATTACAATATTTGTTTCAATTTAACACCCAATAATTACTTACAGTGAACGAAAAATAGATGACGACGGGAAAATAAACTTTACTCTGTTTACTTTCAAAATAGTTTAGCATGTGATTAATTCATCATGCTACTGGTAACAGATTTCAGCATTTTTTTTGCATACCATGGTAATTGCAGATGTGTATTATCTTCCAGCTTTTGAATCTCAGATTGACAGATTGTTAATATTGCTAACTGTTTATCAATACCTGTGCTACTTACAGGTGCCGCTCGTCTTCCAGGATTTCATACTTGTGTTGGTGCTAATGATGAGCTACTGACAACAAAATGGTACAAAGAACACGGTAGGTTTTGTTTAAGGTTTTCTACTGGATTCTATCTTTCATCTTATGTATTAGATATTGGCAAATGAGATAGTTGAATAGATTTCTAAGTAAACATCAAATCTGGTAAACATCTATGCAAATTATTAGATGGGTTTGTGCATACGATTTTTTTGTCTGTCCTCTGATTCAGTTATACACGACTTTATCATTCAGTTACTTTTTCTTGTTTTTCGTATGTGTGCCTATGTGGACATTGTTATGAATATTATGTATGTATTGCAATAGCCCAATGGGCAATATATAGAGTACAAGAGACACAAGACTAAACCCTAAAACAATAAAAAAATACCACAAATACCCTTAACACCCTCCTCAAATGTAATACGTATGCAATAACATTGCATTTGGTAAGGGTTGATACTACAATAGAAAAAATCCGAAGTCTGGATCTTAATAATATCGTCGTAGTGTGCAGCTCTTGGAAAATATGTTGAGTATCAAAAGATCTCCTCCCATCTGGGGTCGTGCGACAGCCTATAAAGCACAAGGTGCAGGGGTTGAGAAAGTAGAGGCAAGCGGGAGTAAAGTCGACCGCGGCAACACGACGAAGAGGATAATGAAACCAATAGAAATAGAGAAAACTGTCAAATCAAGCCGAAGAGGAAAAGATAAAAGCATGGTGGTGTAGATCAAAGCCCAAGACGGCGGCAGCGCAGTGCACAAGAAGCGCATTGTAGAAGAAGTGCGGTGGCCTTAGAAGCTCGGGGCGGCGGCTCAGAGAGAAGCGACGGTATCATAACGACTTCTACAATCTGCAACGGCTCGGAGAGAAGAGCGGCGACTGTTGTCATGCAAAAGAGAAAGAAGAGCGCCATTCTCGATCCAAGAGGACAGACTGTGGCTAGCAAAGCAATCAGTTTATTGACAATGAATTTGTGGATTCGCATGGCTTAGACGAACTCAAAGATAGAGTGATACAGACTTGGATGGACACAACAGAAGAAACGACACGAAGAAAGAAAGGACTCAAATGTAACTAGCAACAGTATCTGATTATCAACCATCGACCACTCTTCCCCACCTGTTATGGGCTTCTCCTCTTCACCTCCCCCTTCCTAACACACCACCATTGCCGGTGCCGGACAAGCCCACTCCCCCGAAGCCGCCATTGGAGGCGGCTCCCTCCTCTCTTCTCCACCAACCCCCCGCACAAGCAAGAGCTCGGGGAGGCGACAGGAGCACCTCGGCGGCGCAGGCATCACTCGGAGCGAGGGGGGGGGGGTGAAACAACGGGGATGTCGGGGGAGCCCAGGGCGGCGTGACCTGAGGCGGGGCAGCTGGATCCAAAGCAGTTCAGCGCAGATGCGACTTTGGATGTGGCGGCGGCGCGGCGACCGAGGGAGGCGGCGATGCAGTCGATGGCGACGGCCTACCTTGAGCGGCGGCGGTTTCGAGCTCCAGGTGGATTCTGCCGCCTCCCACTTCTCCGCGCAGTGTGAAGCGAGCGACAGGGAGGTCGGCAGCGACCAACGGCCAAGCACGGCTGTTTGGCTTGGGCTAGATCCGACCATATCCGAGTGGATCTGGTCGGGAAGAGGACGACGGCGAGGCATGCGGCGCGGCGGCTGTCGAGCGTCCTCCCTCCGGATCCGGGCGTCTTCCTCCCCCAACTACAGGATTTGTCTTCTTCCTCCACTCCGGCGGAGCACGGACGACGCACGGAGCTCGGGGCTGCGTGGATCTGAGTCGGGGTAGCTAGATCTGAGGTAGACACGGGCTCAGGGGCGGCGTCGGCGTCGGCTCGAAGGCGAAGAATCACCTGGCTCCAGATCGGATATGGACAGGAGGCGGCCGAGAGAGAAGAGTGTTGCTGCTGCTGCTTCTACCGAGAGAAAGACTACGACTAATATGGCCGCCCCCGAGAGCAGAGATTGCTCCTCCCGGGGGCAGCGGGTAGTGGAAGCGGTCGGAGGCTAGGGTTTTAACCTTTGCTCTAACACTATGTTATGACTAATGAATATTATATATGTATTGCAATAGCCCAATGGGCAATATATAGAATACAAGGGACACAAGGCTAGACCCTAGAACAATAGGGAAATACCATAAATACCCTTAACAGACATGATGTATTCTATCTACTAACTGTGAATTTACTTGACTAGGTATTGAACTTGTTCTTGGAACAAAAGTGATAGCTGCTGATGTGAGGCGGAAGACATTATTTACAGCCACGGGAGAAACTATCAGCTATAAGACTCTTATCATTGCGACAGGTGCTCGGGTATTGGATCTGTTTATACCTCTCTTAGTCCATCCTCTCTTTTTTTTAAATTTTTTTTTAACTCTTGCTTTCCTTTAACACACAAAAACCTGATCTAGAATGTCGTATGTGATTCATTTGTCCTCTTGAATTGCATCTCTACGTAATGTAGGCTTCGAAGCTGGAAGAAATTGGAATAAGCGGTTCAGATGCAGCGAACATATGTTATTTACGCAATCTTGACGATGCAGATAAGTTAGTGAATGTGATGAAGTCATGTTCTGGTGGAAATGCTGTTGTCGTTGGTGGTGGGTACATAGGAATGGAATGTGCAGCAGCATTAGTTACTAATAAGATAAAAGTAACCATGGTCTTCCCTGGAAGCCACTGCAGTAAGTAGTAGATGTTACATCTCTTGAAAAACTGTGCGATCTATTTGTATCAGGACTCGCAAGATATGCTGTAAAGACCTCTCCTGCTCATCTAAATACGACCTTGATTTGTTTTCTGCAGTGGCTCGCCTATTTACACCAGAAATCGCAGAATTTTATGAAGACTACTACACTTCAAAAGGAGTTACATTTATAAAAGGAACTGTGCTTACATCCTTTGAAAAAGACTCGACGGGGAAGGTGAGTTTCCATCCCATGAGACTGGCAGTGCTTTGCAGTAGATGGCTACCAACTTTACATTGTATTAACAACAAAACTCATTGTCTCATACTCCAAGTCAATGTCCAGAATTTTATTTCCTGGCAGTCGAATTCATGTGGCTGTTGAGGTCACAGACAAACTCACCCACCTAAAAGTCGCCGTGATAAAAACTTGTAAAAATCCTGACCACTTTCCACTTATAACTGGTAATAAAATAATTGGGTTTGCCCTTTCGGGGAGAATTGTTTAAATCATATGTGTTATTGCATAGGCCCTAATCTTGTCCAATATTGACTTAGATTTGCCTGGACCCGACCTATAGGTAAGGCATGGCTTGCTTAGTTGCGTTGGTCGGAGATAAGGCAACCCTGGAGAAAAAATGGGTTGGTTTTCCAATAGCATGCTGTGGCAGCAATGAGTATGATGAGCTTGACGAGCTTCAATAATTCATGTTATTTTGTTTTGTTATTGAATGGAATGTGTCCAAAGTCCAAACCAATCCATGCGTACCACTATTAGCTCTACTATTTCAGAGTGCACTTTCCCTATCCTGTCAATTTGAATCCTCAAACGATATCAGAAACTTACGTTACTGCCTTTATGTGTTGACGATGACAGTGAAAATGAAAATATTACCGTGTATGCACAGGTTACTGCAGTAATACTGAAAGATGGTAAACACCTTCCCGCCGACATGGTTGTGATTGGTATTGGCAGCCGTGCAAACACCAGCCTTTTTGAAGGTCAGCTGTTGATGGAGAAAGGTGGGATAAAGGTAAACGGACAAATGCAAACAAGCGACAGCTCTGTGTGTGCCGTTGGTGATGTTGCCGCATTCCCTATCAAGCTTTTTGACGGTGATGTCCGACGGCTCGAGCATGTTGACTCAGCTCGCAGAACTGCTAGGCATGCTGTTGCAGCCATCTTGGAGCCTTCCAAAACTAGGGACATTGATTACCTGCCATTCTTCTACTCCAGAGTCTTCACATTGTCCTGGCAGTTGTATGGGGATAATGTTGGAGAAGTAGTTCACTTTGGGGACTTCTCAAGCAGCAGCCCGAGGTTTGGTGCATATTGGGTCGATAAAAGCCGGATTAGGGGTGCATTTCTCGAAGGTGGAAGCCGAGAAGAGTACGAGGCCATATCGATTGCTGTTCTGCGTAGAGCTAAGGTCGCAAACATGTCTGAACTTGAAAAACAAGGTCTGATGTTTGCCATTCAGCAGAGCAAGAAGGACTTACCTGACAGTGGGCTTACTCTTGGTGAAAAGCCTACTTATGCATGGTATGCAACGGCTGGTGTTATTGCAGCTGCGTCAATTGCTGCGTTTGGTTATTGGTACGGCAGGAAGCGCCGCTGGTGGTGAATTTGAGAGCAGCTTATTTGATTTGCATGTTAACCATCTGCTGTGCCTACAGTGACAGTTTCGCGGGATCTCATGTTGGGTTGCTGGAAGAGGAAGATCTATGATTTGCTATTGACTACAGTTACTCAGAGGAAATCCTGTATGACCTGTATGAAAGTGTAATATTTGTTTCAAATGTAAAAAAAAACACAAATCCCATCATATATTGTTTAATGAATTGAAATGCTGTTATGAAATCTCAAGAGCCCTCCTTTCCTACCTGAGATCCATAATAATTTTGCAATTGTTTTTGCTGGTTGCTGTTTTCGAATCATCTCTATGTTTTGAAAAGCTTTAAACACATTCAAAAGAAAGACTTCGGAATTCCAGTTCTCCCTCGTCGTAACTCCAAAAATTATAAAATTTATTTCTAAAATTTTGTAAATTCAAGATCTTGCTTATGGCATAGGTCTTGTTTAATTTGGAGTTTATTTGTTAATTCTCGTGTATTTATTTGTGGTGTTTGCTTATCTGTTCTTTTTCCGGTACGTTCATCCGAATAAGATTCGAAGATGCGTGAGATCTCTAACTTGATCAAGCACAAGATTTTCAATGCTCTCTTACCCTGAACCAAGGCGAGTCGATACTTTGATCATTTTGAGCCTACATTTTATGTTAATTATATTCATTTAAATTACCAAAATTGCATGCTTTAATTCTTTAATCAAATGTATGTTAAACCTTAAGGTAGTTAAATACCCATTTGACGATTAATTAATTATTATGCCATCCTTTGACAATCGAATCCATTATTCCATGTCACCCTAGTAACTATATGGTAATTACTAGTTATAGGTTGTACTTAAGCGACATGCTAGCCTTGCTTAAGTATCGGGACATTAAATGTCCTAATCATCATCTTTTAAACATGAAAGTGGTTTTGGGCAGTCATTGTGGGTAAATGACTGAGATGGTTGAGTCGATGTATTTTGTTCCTCAAAAACCCTATAACTTGCTGTTACTATCTGGGCGGATGATATGATGAATGGTATGCTGGTGGGTGCTAATGTAGCCCAAAGAATATTGGTTGTGTATGGTATATGGAATAAACCGTCCAGATAACCCTAAGGACTTAATCTTGTCATGACCTCCTGTGTAAAACAAATACAATAACAAGTCTGCAAAGTGCAACTTGGCTCAGTAAATTTATTGGACCCTGAAAGTCATTTCACTAATGGATGAGTGAAGAAGTGCAAGCGTGAGCTGGGAAGGGACACCGATGGTGAAGTTACTAGCTACGCTAGTCGTGGTGGTAAACATCCTGCACAACTTATGGGGCTTACCGCAAGTGGGAACACCCCGTATGGGTGAGATGACGGAAGAGGCGAGGTAATTTGAAAGGTTACTGTGACGATCGCTCAACTACATGACTAAGGAATCATGTGAGGTAACGAGTATGATTATCTCTTGTGGGTACAATGTACAACCTCTGTAGAGTCTAAACTGTTTAAATAGCCACGCCTACGGTCAAAGGTGGACATGAGAACTTAACTAGAGTTAGTTCTACTTTAAAAACCTTTGTGGGTGGTATGAAAAATGTGGTGGGCTCACCTAGCCCAGAGATTGATTTTTCCTGGGTTTTCGAACTCAGTGGTGTTAATGAATGGAGGTAGCTCCAATCAAATTAAGCATAAAGGTGGAGGTAGCCTCTGCTAATATAAATATTGCACAATTACTCTCTTTAATAAAATACAATTAGGTTAAAATGCTAAGTGATAGGAATTTGTAATTATGATAATTGAAAACATTGCTTTAGCAAATAAAAGAACCCGAGCCATCCTTGTTAAGCCTTGCATGTATTATTATTGCATCTTGTGTGTTAGCTCGCGAGCACGGAAGTTGTGCTCATTCTCGCTCTTTCCCCCAAAACCCTCAAAAGCAGGAAATCCCGGAGATTACGAATACTACGAGGATCCAGAAGTTGGAGGCCCAGGAGACGATGAGGAGTAGTTTAGTTCTTTTAGTCCATGTCTCGCCTTAGTCCAACTAACTCCGTTGGTGCTTGCGTGCATCCGATATTATCCAAGTCCTTGGTTAATATCAGACGCACACGGGTTTCCCAAGTCGTTTGCCTGTGGAGAGATGTGCTCTCACCCTTTTTCTTTCGTTGTCGCTTCCGCTACTTTTGTGATGTAATCTTTTGGCCTGTTCGGCCCTTATTGTAAAACTTGACCCGATGCGGTCTATGTAAACTTCGATGTGTTAAATTAATGAATGGTATGGTTTTACGCCATGTATGAAATGATTCAACAATGTGTCTGTGAGTGCTATCTACTAATCTAGGGAATAGCACAGTGTTTTTACAGAGGATTCGAGATTAGAAAATCCGGGTCCGACAGGCTGGTATCGGAGCATACGACTGTAGGAGCCTTAGCTAGACTGGTCGAGCCTAAGGACTTGAGTCCTATTTTCAAAATTAAGAAAAGTTATGTTAAAATATAGCGTATTTATTGCTCCTCCTTATCACTTTTAGTTCTTCACTTACCTTGACTTCACTTGAGTTTTTACCCAGTTCGGACTCCCTCTCTTGTTCCAAAAACTGTAGATGGCAACCCCGTCGTCCGATGGCCCGTGGGACTTTTTCTCTCGTAAAGAAGACGAAGACGAGTTCGTGGACATTCTCCGCCAACTTATGCAGCACCTGGATTACCACCGTAAGCCTATCTTCAGAGGCCCAAAGACCCAGACCCTGGACCAAGAGTCACGGGCCATGGAGGTTTTCCTATATGCCAGAGAGGGTGAGTTCATCGCTCACACCTTCAGACCCACGATCCCCCAGAGCAGTTGTGAGGCAGTAGTCCAAGACGCAGCACGCTCTACCTGCACTCGTCTGTGCCAGATGCACGAGGATCTTCTGCTGGAATCGCCCTTCCACTACTTCTTGCCTCTCCAGGAGGGAGAGTTCGACCACGAGATCTTCATCGTTGTGTTGGAGTAGCCAGGTCTAGTTTAGGTTAGCTAGCAGTGCTTGCTAGGCAGTCTTTTGGTTGTAAGCACTTTCTGTTTCCTTCTTTTGTAGACGATGTGTTTATATCCTGTGTCATGGCTTAGCATAGCCTATATGCTGTGCCTCAGGTGTCATGTAACACCTAACCCCTTTGATATAATGCAGCCATTCTAGACTTTGTATTGTATTGAACTTGTTTCGTTTCCTTGTTTTGTTTGAGTTCTTCTGTTGTGCTCTAGAGGGCTAGTAACCCTCATATACTTCCCCCCTCGTTCTAAGCTTCAGCGTTTCTTCAGATGCCGCCAAGAAGAGCCGCCGCCCCAAGACGAGGTGCTTTTGCAACAGGCTGAGGAAGAGGCCGTGGTCGTGGCCAAGGACAAGGTCTACCTCCCTCACCGCCAACAAACCCAACAATGGCACAAGTTATGTTCCAACAGACTCAGATCCTTCAGGCCTTGCTCAACAATCAATAGACTGGACCAGCCGGCCGCAACTCCAAGCTAGCAGACTTTCTCAGGACAAGACCCCTCACCTTCGCTGCAGCAAATAAACCCTTAGAAGCTGAAGACTGGCTCAGAGATACCGAGAAGAAACTTCGACTCGCCCGCTGCTCAGACGAAGACAAAGTGGACTTTGCCACCCATCAACTGAAAGGAGCCGCCGCTGCATGGTGGGAGAACTACCTCGCTGCCCGAGGTGATGACAGTCCAGTGTCCGAAGAAGAAGAAGAAGAAGAAGAAGAAGAAGAAGAAGAAACAGAACCAGAACCAGAAGTAGCCGCATCTATGACTGGAGCTCAACCAGTCCCTCCTACCGTAGAAGAAATTGCTGAAGTATCGCTAGATGAACCTGAACCTGAATGGCAAACAATTCCCTGGACTGAATTCAAAGCCGCTTTCAAAACCAACTTCGTACCAGCTGGCACAATGAGAATGAAGAAAAATAAGTTCAGAGCTCTCAAGCAGGGTCATATGTCAGTTAATGAATATCTAACCAAGTTTAGCCAACTTGCTCGCTACGCTCCCAATGACGTAGCTGATGAAGAGGAAAAGATCGACCGCTTCGTGGAAGGAATGTGCGAAGACATGAGAGTTTAGCTTATCCTCCACGATTTTCCCAGTTTCCACCACTTGGTCAACAAAGCCCTCGTACTAGAAAATGAGAAGAGCAATGCAGAAGTCAGTCGCAAAAGAAAGATAACATTTCAGAGGCTCCAAGGTAGCTTTCCGTAGATGTCAGCATTTCAGGGCAGCTCGTTCTTCCAACCACCAGTGGCCTTGTCTCGGGGAACTCTAGTCGCAACCCTACGTCCCAGTGAGAATGTTTCCCGTGCTCCTCGCTCCGCTGGACATCCTACAACAACCAATCCGATAGCTTATCTTCGCTGTTTCAACTGTGGAAAAAAAGGCCACTTTGCTAACAGGTGCCCTCAACTAGTCACCCCAAGGGAGTACAACTTGAGAGCCACACCAACTCGAGGCCAGACTTCAGCTGCAAGCAAAAGTCACCGGACCTCACAGGCATCCAGAGCCGCCTCCACGCCAAGCCAAAGCCAAGGCCAAGTGAACCATGTCATCGCCGCCGAAGAAGCCCAAGCAGCTTCAGGAGTAATGAGAGGTACGTTCTCTGTTTAATCTGAGTAGCTCGAATCTTGGGGTCGAGATTCCGTTTAAGGTGGGTAGGATTTGTAACATCCCGTTTTTTAAAATGATGAATAGTAATTACCATTTGGTTTTCAGTTTTCAAACCTTAATTTAAATTAGCATATTTTCTCAAATCTTCTAGCTTCTAAAATAAGCTCAGGTTTGTGTTTCAAACCTCCTTGCAATTCTCGAATTCAAAATTCTGATTTGAATTCTCATTTCAAATTTTGGGCCCCTTTTCATTTTCGCCCTCCCCTCTTTCTTGGGCTCAACCCAATGCTTGGGCCCCGGTCCATTTCTCCCTTCGGCCTTTGGCCCAGCTCCTCCCTTGGTCGGCCCAGCCCACCTCCCTTCCCCTTTTAGCTGGGCTCCTCCCTAGCCCATTCCCCCTCTTGCTTTGCTTCTTGGCCTGGCTTCCTTTTCTCCCCTCACTCCCTTCTTCCTCGAGCCGCCTGGGCACACTGCCGCGCCTGCACCACGAGCGTCGTGATGCCACCTCGTGTGCCTCTGCCGCCAGCCACGAGCGCCCGCCTGCTCTTCTGTCGCCACCCACGCCTTGTTGCCTCCGCATGTGCGCCCGAGCCACCCGGTGCCAAGAGCCACCCACGCCGGGCGGCCTTCGGCACTCGCCGCGCCACACCACCACTTGCGCCGCCTAATCGCCGCTTAGCGCCTAAGTCGCGCCATGATGCCATGGTCGCACTCGAGCGCCCGCCTTGTCCCATCACCGCTTGTCCTCGCCGTGCGTCGTCCTCGTCAAGTCGTCGCCCCCTTGCTGCGCAAGCCCTGCGCCCACCTGTCTCCGCCCCGTCTCGATGTGGTGTGCATCACCTGCCCATGCTGCCATGCCTCGGGACCAAGCGCCGACAACCAACAGCTCCATCCCGGCCCTCCTTGCCTGCCTATAAGAGAGCCCCCGACACCTCCTTCTCCCTACCCACCTCATCTTCCTCTTCTCCTCGCGCCCCGACGAAAGTCAAGCTCTGCTTTGGTCATGCCTGCGCCATTGCTCAACACTCACGGTGAGCACCTCGCCCGGCCAACCCCGTCACTAGGTGCCCCACGACGTTCCCCCACCTCCATGCTCCTTCCCCGCCGAGACGTTTCGCCCGGCGCCCTTCTCTTCGCCCTTCGCCGCCATCGACCTCCTAGGGCCGCCTCGACCTCGCCTCGCTTATGCCTCCCTTGTGGCCACAGCCTGCGCTGCGCTTCTTCTCTCCGCACCACCAAGGCCACGAACCACCAAGGCAAGCACCACCGCCATCCTTGGCCTCGCCACCGCCGCTCCCACCCCTCTCCGGCGTCGCCACCACCGCCAGTAGGGTCGCCACCCTCTTGGGGCCCCATTCTGTCTACTCGTTGGCCTCCCCGCACCGCCACTCGACAGCGCCGCTACCACCGCAATGCCGCTCGTGCGCCTTCACCTGCTAGCTCCCCTGTTCTCCCTGAGAAGGTCTTTGTTTTTAACCCTTGAGTCCTTGGCACATGGGGCCCACCACTCAAAGGCTTCCCTCATCTCCCCCTTTTACTCCATGTCTCTCTTCCAAGTGGGCCCAACTCAGCTTTGGTAGTCAAGGCATGGGTGGATGTAAGATCGAGGTGGCCGACTAGAGGGGGGGTGAATAGGCGTTTTAAAAACTTCTTTGGCTAAAACCGATTTCTAATGCGAAGCTAAACAAATACGGTTTTGCACAATTAAAACCTAAATCAACTAGGTTCAACTAAGTGCACCAACAATATGAGACTATATAAATGATAGCAATCATACACATACAATTAAGCAATTTAAATACAAGTAATGTAAATTGCACAATGTAAAGCACAAGTAATCAAACCACAATGACACGGCGATGTTTTCCGTGGTGATCGGAGACTTGCTTGCCTCCCTAATCCACGTTGAGGGAAACCCAAACCAATTGGGCCGGCTCCATGAATTAAGCCTTCCTCCGAGGTATTAACACCTCGCTTCACTAGGGTTGCTCTTGCTCCACTCCGGAGATGGCGAGCACCAAGCCACTCACAAACCGCCCGGGTCTTCTCACAATCTTCTTTGAGAAGCTTACCGGCGCAACGACGCCACCACGCCGTCTAGGTGTCGGCAAATACCAAGAGTAACAAGTCTCTAACTTTCACTTGAACCAATCAAGTGTCAAAGCTCTATGGATACGAAATCCACAACCTAAGGCAACACATGCACTTAGGGTTTTGCTCTCAATCACTCACTAAGTGCAACACATGCACACTAGAGTAGAGAGGGCAGCTCTTGCTCAAAAGGAATGAGAAAGGCACTTGCAACACATGCCAAGTCCTTTACAATATCACCAGCAACCTCTCCCAACCAGCCAAGGTGGCTTTATATAGCCCACACTCAAAAACTAGCCGTTGGGAAAAGATTCCAGAGCCTCTGGACAAAATCGGTCTGACCGCCGTGAAATGGCGGTCGACCACCTTGGCTCCAACGGCTATAAAACTAGCCGTTGAGCCTACAGCCGGTCTGACCGCCATGTAATGGCCGGTCAGACATTTGTCGCCGATCGCCTTATAAACGCTTACGACCGCCCACGTAAAATGGCTAAGGACCGTAAAAGGACCACTCGAAAAAAATCGATCGGTCTCGACCGAGGTCCGGCCAGATCAAGACAACCAACGCCGTTAGACCGCTACACAAAGGTCGATCACGATATCAAGGCGGATCACCACCAGCCACCAACAAGTGAAAACTGGTTTCATTAACTCAAATTGCAAAACAGATTTTGCTAATTTGATGAAAGATGCACACAAGATTAAAGACAAGACTCTCAACAAGTTGCAAAACACATTTGCCAACTTTTAGAATCAATGCCTCAAATTGCATTCGCCTCAACTCAATTTGCAAAACACATTTGCCAAATTGATGCGCTGATGCAAACAGGATTCAAGTGAGATTCTCAACAAGTTGCAAAACACATTTGCCAACTTATAGAATCACACCACAAGGAATAAGGTACATGGACTTACACCATTTACAAAACACATTCGCAAACTTAAGTCACATGCTACAAGGGTTATCCATGAGCCACAACTATTTGCAAAATATATTCGCAAATATTGGCAACATGTTAAGATGAGCTAGAGCAAACACAAAGAGCTATCGACACATGACTAACTCAAGCTACTAGCCAAGGACCCCTCTTAATAGTACGGCAACCTATACTAGCAATCCGGTCATTCAACCAAACACCGTGACCGGTAAAAGACTAGGAACAAATCCTTAGCCCTAGCTAGTCATACCTTTGCCTCGCGCAACCACTTGAAGCTTGATGACGCACATCCTTGCTTCAACTCCGGGTTCTTGACTTGATATGCATCAACTCATGATGCATCCTTTACTTGACTTCCATCAACACATGATGGGTCTTCATTTGACTTGACGATCAACTCATGATCATCTCCTCTTCATGAACATCATTGACACACGATGATTTTCTTCATTTTGAACTTGATGTGCATCCACACATGATGCATCCTTTACACCAAGTTCTTGACTTTAATATCATCAACACATGATGATCTTCTAGAGTCTCCAACTATAGAACTCAACCTGTTCATCCAACTCATGGAAAGTGTTAGTTCTATAATATGATTATCATTAATCACCACGCCATGCCATTAACTCATAATGGTGGGACAAGATACCACAATCTTTCCCTCTTTGGTAATTGATGATAATCACTTCAATTGTAAGTAATTGAATGTAGATTGGTATGAGTATATAGGCACTACGCAAGTTGTATATACTCAAAGGATATATGAGCACACAAGTCTCATATACACACATGAATATATTAACTACACAAGTTAAATATATTCGAGGATATGTGAGTGCACATGAACTACACAAGTTATGTTATACTCACATATAAGTATACTTAGACTACACAAGTCTTATATACTCATATGAATATATTAACTATGTAAGTTAAGTATATTCACAGGATATGTTTCAAAGTAAAGATCCCAAATATGTGGAAACAGAATATGGATCAATACTAATGAAACCTCAAAATAGAGAATGAACTCCCCCTATATGTGTGCATACATGAATATGTAGTAAGAACATATGCACATATTTAAGTTAATTCCTTTGGTGAAGTTCAACCTATATTTTGGATCCGAGGAATGCAACAGGGTATAAGAATACAAAGTAGAATGCATACCTCTTTTGTTCTTTATACCCAAGTGAGACTAATCATAAGATATAACAATAAGAGAGTTAGTCTCATAAATAGATTTGTAATTAGAAATGCATACTGCTTTGTATTTTCCTTTTGTTTATCCAATGAATTTGATTTATCATTAATCACATACATGCTTTCATGATTATCACCTTTATATCCAATTGCGACTAAACAATGAGTATATCAATAAACATGTTAGTCTTACAAATGCATTTGTCATTAATCACCAAAACACTCCATTTACATATAATGGCAGGCTAGATTCTTCATGGACCATAAACTGTGCTTGTGGACTTGGTCCATGCTCTTTTCCCATGAGCCGAACCACTGTGCATTGGGACCCACACGTCAAGGTTTCTCTCACCCTTTCTATTTTCTTGTTTCAATTCGAAAGCAAGACTTCGGAATTCCCGTTCTCCCTCGTCGTAACTCCAAAAATTATGAAATTTGTTTATAAAATTTTGTAAATTCAAGATCTTGCTTATGGCATAGGTCTTGTTTAATTTGGAGTTCATTTGTTAATTCTTGTGTATTTATTTGTGGTTTTTGCTTGTTTGTTCTTTTTCCGGTACGTTCGTACGAATATGATTCGAAGACGCGGGAGATCTCTAACTTGATCAAGCACAAGATTTTCAAGGCTCTCTTACCCTGAACCAAGGCGAGTCGATACTTTGATCATTTTGAGCCTACATTTTATGTAAATTATATTCATTTAAATTACCAAAATTGCATGCTTTAATTCTTTAATCAAATGTATGTTAAAGCTTAAGGTAGTTAAATACCCATTTGACGATTAATTAATTATTATGCCATCCTTTGACAATCGAATCCATTATTCCATGTCACCCTAGTAACTATATGGTAATTACTAGTTATAGGTTGTACTTAAGCGACATGCTAGCCTTGCTTAAGTACCGGGACATTAAATGTCCTAATCATCATCTTTTAAACATGAAAGTGGTTTTGGGCAGTCGTTGTGGGTAAATGACTGAGATGGTTGAGTTGATGTATTTTGTTCCTCAAAAACCCTATAACTTGCTGTTACTATTTGGGCGGATGATATGATGAATGGTATGCTGGTGGGTGCTAATGTAGCCCAAAGAATATTGGTTGTGCATGGTTTATGGAATAAACTGCCCAGATAAACCTAAGGACTTAAGCTTGTCATGACTTCCCGTGTAAAACAAGTACAATCACAAGTCTGCAAAGTGCAACTTGGCTCAGTAAATTTATTGGACCCTGAAAGTCATCTCACTGATGGAGGAGTGTAGAAGTGAAAGCGTGAGCTAGGAAGGGACACCAATGGTGAAGTTACCAGCTGCGCTAGTCGTGGTGATAAACATCTCGCACAACTTATGGGGCCTACTGCAAGTGGGAACACCCCGTATGGGTGAGATGACGGAAGAGGCGAGGTAATTTGAAAGGTTACTGTGACGATTGCTCAACTACATGATTAAGGAATCATGTAGGGTAACGAGTATGATTATCTCTTGTGGGTATAGTGTACAACCTCTATAGAGTCTAAACTGTTTAAACAACCACGCGTACGGTCAAAGGCGGACATGGCAACTTAACTAGAGTTAGTTCTATTTCAAAAACCTTTGTGGGTGGTATGAAAAATGTGGTGGGCTCACCTAGCCTAGAGATTGATTTTTCCTGGGTTTTCGAACTCAGTGGTGTTAATAAATGGAGGGAGCTCCAATAAAATTAAGCATAAAGGTGGAGGTAGCCTCTGCTGATATAAATATTGCACAATTACTCTCTTTAGTAAAATGCAATTTGGTTAAAATGCTAAGTGATAGGAATTTGTAATTATGATAATTGAAAACATTGCTTTAGCAAATAAAAGAACCCGAGCCATCCTTGTTAAACCTTGCATGTATTATTATTGCATCTTGTGTGTTGGCTCGTGAGCACGGAAGTTGTGCTCATTCTCGCTCTTTCCCCCAAAACCCTCAGAAGTAGGAAATCCCGGAGATTACGAATACTATGAGGATCCAGAAGTTGGAGGCCCAGGAGACAATGAGGAGTATTTTTGTTCTTTTAGTCTAGGTCTCGCCTTAGTCCAGCTGACTCCGTTGGTGCTTGCGTGCATCCAATATTATCCAAGTCCTTGGTTAATATCGGACGCACACGGGTTTCCCCAGTCGCTTGCCTGTGGAGAGATGTGCTCTTACCCTTTTGCTTCGGATGTCGCTTCCACTACTTTTGTGATGTAATCTTTTGGCCTGTTCGGCCCTTATTGTAAAACTTGACCTGATGTGGTCTATGTAAACTATGATGTGTTAAATTAATGAATGGTATGATTTTACGCCATGTATGAAATGATTCAGCAATGTGTCTATGAGTGCTATCTACTAATCCAGGGAATAGCACAATGTTTCCACAGAGGATTCATGATTAGAAAATCCGGGTCCGACATACTTGGATACACAGATGAGTTGTCTCAGTCTTTGCAAAAAGAGAGACCAAGATATTATTACTACTATGACACTTGTTAATTTGGCTAAGGATAGAATACAACGAATGAGGTGTAATGGGTGGGAAGAATTCCTTCAAGAAAAGGTAACATCATTTTGCACTAAATATGTCATCAAAGTTTCTAAGTCAGATGGTAGATATACGCCTTATGAAAGTTCATCACGTTTTTTTCTCAAAACAAACAAATGATGATCATTTTAGAAGGAAAGTATATCTTGGCATTATTGATAATGTTCTCCAAGAGCTTGGCAATCAGTTTGACAAGGTTAATATAGAGTTGCTTGTTTGCATGTCCACTTTAAATCATATGTTTTCTTTTGCTTCTTATGATAGGGACAAAGTGCTTAGCCTTGCTAACTTTTATCCTAATGATTTTTCAAGCTCAGATTTAGTAAGACTTTCTTTTCAACTCGATAACTTCATTGATGATATGCGAAGCGATGATAGATTTAAAGGCCTAGATACTCTTTTATTCATGTAAGATTTTATTTGAACTATTTGTATTGCACTATTAACTAATTTCGAACTCTTTTGTGCAATTGTGTTAGACTTGTGAAATTACTTATATATCATACAAGATTTTTTTCATCCTTGAAGTGTGCACCACCATTGCTAAATTTCTGGCTCCGCCACTACTGGTCACCACATCCCCCTTCCACCTCCCTCTCCGACAAGGCCTCCCATCCGCAGCCTCCCCCACCGTCGATGTCATGGTCCCCATTCTCTGCTCCCTTTTGTCTCCTTCCCAATCCCCTCGAAGGCTGAAGCAAGCTACCAAGCAGTGATCAGAAACCCCGCCTCCGCTTCCAAGGTTTTTGCAATTGCTCGCTAGGTGACTCGCCTGAGCGCCCCCAATTTTGCTCTCCATTTATTTTTTGTTTTATTTTAAAAAAAGAGAAATCTTTATTTTTTTGGGCTGTCGGGTGTGATAGATTCGTGTTGATAGAATTGATGACCTTTGCAATTGGTAATGCAGGAACTTCTTCACATGGAGGATATGGAACCATCGACCAGTGTCGTGGAGCACTACACCGGTGTCCAGGCCAACATCAGGTACTAACGCCATTTCAGTTGTTGTTGATTGTTCTTTTCTATGTTTCAGCCCTTGTAATCAACCGGGAATCCGCGATTGTTGCAGGCGAAGGGATCTTTACCTCTAGTTTTCTTCGCACCAGGAACTGACTGTAAATGACCAAACTTCTCATGGCCGGAGATCTGATCAGGTCCATGCTGTGTTTGCGGCTTTGCGCTGCTGTGGATTGAATTGTGCAGATTATCTCTAGCATGCTACGCTGCCTTTCTAGTGTACTTGTTCTTTGAGCTGCATTTAATTCTTGGTTTACCTGGCCGGCATACCTTAGAAAGTATGCTATTTTCGGAGGCATCTGGAGGCATACGGGCTAATCAAGTCGTGTGGGTAAAGTAGTACACCCCTGCAGGGTATAAATCTATTTGAATAGCCGTGTCCACGGTTATGGACGACCACTTAAGTTACATGGTTGCTATTGTTAGGCTTGGAATTAAAATTTGTGGTTATAACTTGGTATTCGTCATGAATGGGATGTTCATGTATTTTGTTGTATCAAAGTGGACAGTCACTTTGTTATTTGTATGATTCATTTGTTATTCAATTTACTACTTATTCACATGCTTTACTTTTACTTCAAATCTGATTTGAAATGGCACTTGAAAAACTAGTATGTGTAGGTTGTAAATGGTTCGTCTCTTTTGCAAAACTAAACCAATATGAGCCATCCTTTGGAACAACCTCTAGCATAACTAATTTTTATTTGTGTAAGAATTATGCAGTACCTTTGTACTCAACCCGGTTGCTTTGCAATTTCAGTGAGGAAGGGTATGAGCCCGTTGAGCTTGTTAGCGCCGGATTTTGGCGGCAATGACGAGTAATGCTATCATTTAACTCCCAATCGGTTGCCGATGGGATATGGGCATACTCTGCTGGTCTTTTGGTTTATTTTACTTACTTCATTGCTACTTTACACTCTTATTTGAATTTGGTCGATTGGCCGCTTGTAATAGTTGTAGACTTTAACTATTATGTTGTATGTCTTTTGGACTATTAATGTATGATTGTTGTATAGATGTGATCAACGTTGTATGAGAGTGTGAACATATTGGTCGCTGATCTTGAGAGCCAATATGAGTTCATGTCGCTGTTCGTGGCTTCCTATTTAACTTTCTAAGTGTAGTGCTTGACTTGTTTGAGAATCGACAATCATGTAGTGCTCGCAGGGGAGCAGCGCGCATGATCGTCGGGGCTCTAGTTTTCAGTTAAGCCTCTCTCTTAGATGGAGTTAAGTTGGAATCCATTTACTTGAGGCCCAGAGTTATGTCCTTAAGACCATGCTTAGTCTCGGTCTTAAGAAGATAACCCGGGGGTCCTCACAAATAGAATGGGGATGGATTGATTTGCTCTGAGTCTATGACCTTGTGGCCCCTCTTGTCATTGGCACTTGGCCTCCTCTCTCTTCCATTGTCTCCCTTCCAAGTGGGCCCGAGCCCTTTCTAATGGCAGCCAAAAGCCTCATGTGCTGAGAACACTATGCGCATGGACTTGGTCCATGTACTGTTGGGTGCACCAATTCTCTCTCCTCCTTTTTGATTTTCTTGATTTAATTCCAAGTCCAAACTTCGGAAGTCCCGTTCTCCCTCGTCGTAACTCCAAAAATTATGAAATTTGTTTCTAAAAATTTGTAAATTCAAGATCTTGCTAATGGCATAGGTCTTGTTTAATTTGGAGTTCATTTGTTTTTTTTCCTTTTGTATTTATTTTCTCTCTCTGTTTGTTGTGCCTTTTTCTGGTACGTTCGTCCGATTAGGATTCGAAGACGCGGGAGATCTTCAACTTGATCAAGCACAAGATTATTAAGACACTCTTATCTTTACTCTAGGAGAGTCAATGCTTTGATCATATTGATCCTACATTTTATGCAAATTATATTCCTTTAAATTACAAAATTGCATGCTTTAATTCTTTAATCAAATGTATATTAAATCTTAGGGTAGTTAAATACCCATTTGATGATTAATTAATTAATATGCCATCCTTTGACAAATTGAATCTATTATTCCATGTCACCCTAGTAACTATATGGTAAATACTAGTTATAGGTTGTATTTAAGCGACATGCTAGTCTTGCTTAAGTACCGGGGTATTAAAATACCCCAATCATCATCTTTTAAACATGAATGTGCTTTTGGACAGTCATTGTGGGTAAATGACTGAGATGGTTGAGTTGATGTATTTTACTCCTCAAAAACCCCAATAACTTGCTCTTACTGTCTGGGCGGATATTATGATGGATGGTATGTTAATGGGTGCTAATGCATCCCAAGGAATATTGAATGAACCGCCCAAACAACACTAAGGACTTAATCTTGTCATGACCTCCCATGTAAAACAAGTACAACTACAAGTCTGCAAACTGCAACTTGGCTTAGTAAATTTATTAAACCCTGGATGTCATCTCGCTGGACGGATTATGGGAACGTGCAAGCGCTGGCTACGCCTAGCTTCAATGGGACACCGATACAAGGTGAAGTTGCCTGTCGCTGAGGTGTAGTCCAACTACTCCTGTCGCCGAGGTAAACATCCCGCACAACGTATGGGCGTAACCCCATATGGTGAAATGGCGGAACGGGCAAGGTAATTTGAAAGGTTACTGTGACGATCGCTCAATTACATGATTACGGAATCATGTGGGGGTAACGAGTATGATTATCTCTTGTGGGTACAGTGTACAACCTCTGTAGAGTCTAAACTGTTCGGCCCTTATTGTAAAAATTGACCCGACGTGGTCTATGTAAACTCTGATGTGTTAAATTAATGAAGGGTATGGTTTTACACCATGTATGAAATGATTTATCAATGTGACTGTGAGTGCTATCTACTGATCCAGATAATAGCACAGATTTGTACAGAGGATTTGGATTTGCGAAATCTGGATCTGACATTGTTGTGGCGTCTTCTACTCCTCGGTATTGTGGCGTCTTCTGCTCCTCGGTGTCTTCAGATTGCTGTAACTGCACCTAATCTGATGCACATGGACATCGAGATAGTGCCTTCGACTCAGCATCTTGATGCTGTTGCTGTACATATTCAGCTGGAGCCTGGGACTCCTTCGTATCTTGATTTTGATGGCAATTAGCAACCAAGCCTGCTGGTCTTCTTGTCCTCCTTGACATGGTGAGATGGTTGCACTGCATGTAATCTAGTTGCCATTGTCTACTGAACTTTGAAGAAGATCATATGGAATGGAAGAGTTGCTTACTCTCGGGAACATGGATTAGGAGGGAAGATTGTTGACCGGGCACGCGTAGGACGAGCCGTTGGTGCCGGGTGTGCAGAGGCCGAGGTACTATGAGATCCCGAGTTTTTAGACCTAATCGCGTAGCAGTAATCAGTAATTAGTGGTAATTAATTTCATCTTAGCAGTGAGCTAACTGTAGTGTCAGATCGTTATTAAGCAACCGAATTAATATTAACTCGTTAGTATTTTCGGGTTTTCTTTCGCAAGCATTGCATTATTATTCGTCTGTATTAGTACCCCATCATCCATTTTCAATCTCAGCATTCAATGCAAAAAATTGTTACATTCACCAGTAAAACAATAGAATCATAGTCGTAATAAAAATTACAATTTCCATTTTCATGAGAACAATAAATCAATCAGTGAATTGTTTACAAGAGCATTTTACAACAAATCAAACTATAAGCATACTGCATCATTGAATTGGGCAGCATCAGCATCTCTGCATTTCCTTCTATCCTTCTCTTCTCCAATGCATAGCAAGCAGCACCACTCCCTATGCATTGACCCATCCCCCCTTGAGCACGCTATGGCCTTTCCTCCTGTGTCTTCAGGCCAGCACACCCACCATTCACAAGCAGCATTCACAAGCAGCGTAGCCACCATCCAGAGCCCTCTTAGCCTCATTCATCCCCCCTCTCTTCACAGCTTCCAAGCATCAAAAGCCACACCACCCTTTCACATGCCACACAGCAGCACTCTCTCGAGGCGAGTCGGGCGTGAAGGCTCAGCAAGAAGCCGAGCCATGCACTGGAGGTCAGGCGTGTGAGGGTGAGCCGGAGGGGATCGAGCGACGGCGCCATGGGGGTCGGCCACACCAGGAGGCGGCGCTGACCTTCTGGCTGCGCCGGAGGGAGGAGGAGACCGTGGGGAGCTGAGGGGAAACGGGGAAGCGACGGCTTGGACCGAGCCGAGTGGCGGTGTCGGACCGCTAGAGGCCAGGAGTTGGGGAGGCCATCGACGGCGGCTAGGCCGGCAAGGTCGGCGTGGGCCGGACCGGCGTCGGGCGAGGAAGCGGGGAAGCGGCGATGGGTTGGTGGCACCGGCATGTGGGAGGTAGGAGGAGCGGGAGTGTCGGGCGTGGCTGGGTGGCGGGGGGCACCGGCGCTAGGCGACCAAGTGGCGGCAGTGATTGGGGAGAGGAGAGGAAGCTTTGGGGAAGAAGAGGAAGTGTGGGAGCTGTGCGTGGGGTGTGTGGGCCCACCGAGTATAGGTGAGAGAGAGAGTGAGGTTAGGAAGTAGCGGATTAGGTTTAGAAGGTTTCTTAGGAAAGTGAGTAGATTCAAATTAATTGTTATAATTAATGTCTGTATCAGTAGCAGTTGTTATTAAAATAAATAGTTGTTAGCTGCATATTCTTGAGATTGAATGTTTTAACTTGGGTCTTTTTGGATTAATCAACTTAAAATCAATCTGTTGATTTATTACTAAAATAAATTGAGTTGTCGTTAGTTCTGTTTTTAGCAAGTTATTTTGCTTGCGTAGCAATCTTGTGTGTCGCTGGCATTAGTCGGGCAGATTGAACTGTTTTAGTCTTGTTGGTTTACTTCAACGTGAACTTCGGATTTTTCGACCATAGCGCGATTAGACAGTAGAACGGCTATAAGGGAGAGTGCTAACTTAGCAGAGGACTCGAAAAGATTTCTTTAAATTAAATTGTGCCTATAAGCTAGAAGCCACTAACTTATGTATCCATAATATCACTCAAAATCAACTATGTATTTATATTATATTATATTTTATTCATGTCTTGCCTTGTTATAGAAGACGAGCCAAGACCGATTTAGAGCAAGCGACCGAGAGATTCATCGGCACCGACCTTTCCTACATCTACGAAGGCAAGCGATCCTCTTGAATATAAATATAGTTAATTTAAATGTAAACCGTATATTGCACTATTATATGTATTATGCTCAAAATTGTTTTCCCAAAACTTAAATCAAATGATTGAGATGAAAATGATTAAAATGAATATGAAAAAAAATTGAGAATGATGAAAGGAAAGTGATAAAGAGAATAATATGGCTGGTAAAGTGGATCCTTGGCAGGTAAGAAATGAGGCAAGAAGTGGGTCCTTTTATATATGGTTAAAATATAAGGACCAACAAAACTCTTGCTCGGTCAAAGGCTATAAATTCAGTACCAACCATTTTCCCGTTTCGACGGGCAGAAAATACTACCTAGTTACGTGACTATGCTCTCCAAAATGGGTAAGTAATATGTGTGAGTTGGATGGAGGAACCCAGGACCGGTAGGAGAACTCTGGAAGTGGGGGATCCAAGGCGCTATAGCGCTAAGGTGGAGTGTTGAGTGCGGGATAGAAGCTGCCTCAACCAACATTACCAAAACTCGGTGGGTAACGAGGTCAACACCGATGGAAAGTAATGGGTGGAGAAATTAATTCACGAACACGAAAACGCTCAGATTACGATCTCAAACCCGCATCAAAGGAAATGCGGTGGACCACTGCTCACAGAGAGTTCGAATAGCTATGGGTAAAGTGGTGCAAAGCTCACAAGAAGGCTAAATAAAATCATGAATTTATGCCGTCTCTAGGATTGGAGTCTCGAGAACCACAGGGGGTCTATCTTCTCTCCGAGTGACTAGTAGTGTTTTCAGTATTAAAATTTGCCACATAAATGTTTTAAAGAGCTAATTTCATAAATGAGATGATTTAGAAACTGTGATAACAAAAAGAGATAGTGCATCCTATGCATCTTTTGCTATTAATGCTTGCTGAGTACTTTTGTACTCAACCTTGTTAGTATTCTTCTTTGTAGATCCTAGTCCGACTGGGAATTATCCCGAGTGGGACAAGGGCTGTGCAGGTGCAGATGAGGCCGTAGGAGTCAAGGACCCTTACTACGAGGAGTAGGGCGAGGCGGACGCCCTATTCGACACCTGGGACGACTAGGAGGCCATTTGAGCTTGGCAGGAAAGAGGGGGTTATAGTCCCAATTTGGATATGTAAATTATTATGTGTAATGTAAGACCTTAGCCCTGCATGGTTAACTGTTGCAATAAAGAACAATTTCTATCTTATTGTTCTGCTGCGTTAACTCTGGTAAGGCTTACTATTTGTTGAAGCGGTGTTCTACCGGACAGACGAATAGTAATCCGTTGCCTAAGTGTGATTACCCACCGGGGTAATGATACGGGGTGTCACAGTTGGTATCAGAGCAATAGGTTAGGGCCACGCTAATATAATAGAAACCATTGTATAACCTAAGTATGTCCTTCTACTTGCTATATTACACTAAGTATCTTGTTAATCCTTGTCTCGAGGTCATTTTCTTTCTCACCTATTGTCATAATTATTATGTTTAAAAGCTTATCTTTCTTTAAGTGACAGCCATACTAACACAGAACACTTCCCTGTTCTGTAGGATGTGTAGGTCCAGGCTTCCACTCGAGAGAGTTCGAGGGGAGCACGTGCTATGTTGGGGAGACTACTGTATCACTTGGGGGGCACTCTTCTCAGAGTTCTTTCAGGAGATTAACATCTTGGGCGACACCTCGTTAGTAGGAGTCATAGTCATAGGGATTCCCTTGGACCGGGGTTATTATGTAGAGTATACGGCGGAGTGGCATTCACCCGACGTCTACGAAACATTGCAGGAGGCAGCCCATAAGGCCATCCACGCCCTTAGAGCCCACTTTAGTGATCAGCTGAGGGGTTCGCAGTTCGGAGGGTTAGGTTTACAGTTTGGTCCTAGCACCACTTCTAGCTACCCATATCCACCACTCTCCCTAGCTACGGTAGTCTTGCAGCGTGATACTACCGAAATGATGTTATTGGCTAGTACCATGTTGTATGATTCGACCCGGGGAGCCTTAACTAGAGCTGAGGAGAGCTCCGACCTCTGGCAGCAGCGGTTTCATATCTTGCAGGCTCTTCAGGAGACCCACTATACCCCTACTCCTGATGCTCCACCCTAACATCCCACTTACCCCCCTTCTGACCCAAGGCCCAGTTCTTATGCAGCTCCACCTACGGCTCCACCTACATTTCCACCATCAGATCCACCCACTTACTCAGCTGCACCCCCACCCCTTACCTTCTACTCTTTTATGGCTGATGATTTCAACACAGTACCTCCAATAGTTCCTATCCCTGACCCATTCTACGACCCTTTCATTCCCATCCCTTCTCCTCCTTACCCTATCCCCATGTCCCCACACCGCCACCCTAGGGAGACTTAGGAGATACCATAGCTCCACCACCAGATTGTTCCCTTCCCATAGTTTGGGACCGGAGTTCCATGGTCCCCACATCACAGTGTATCCAGACCCTGTCAGAGACACCACCCTTGTCCATGAGGTTTTTCGCACTTATTTCGGAGACCCCAGCAGCAGCCGGACAGCTAATGGAGGTGCTAGCCCTAGTCAGAGGACTGATGACAGGGAGGAGAGTGACCCAGAGGAGTGGTAGTCGGAGATCATTCAGTTATGTTGAGTCAGGAGTAGTCTAGTGTTAGCTCAGAGCTTTATTTGTTGTACTTGCTGTTATCATTAGTTTGTATAATTATGTATGTCAGTGGGTGTTGTATCAGAACCAGTTATGCTTTTATGTTCCAGTGATTGTTCAGTTTTGCATTTGACCTAGGATAGAAGGCTTGAGGCTTGAGGCTATAGGTGATGGGGTATCAATATAAGATCATAAGTTGCATGCTGGGGCTAGAGGCATGTAGTAGAAATCTGGTATGGACCTACTTTTCCAATTTCTGGACAAGTCTAGACCATACCTGTTAGCTTCCTCATCTCTTCATCTTTATAACCAAAATGACCCATCAGCATCTCAAGTAAAATTGTAACTACTTAAAGAAAATAAAGATAATGACTGACGGTGTAAAAAGATGTCTTATCTCCCTTCTGCACATAAGTTTTCCTGGATGAGTGGTCCGTGGCACTCCGAGCGTGTAGCTCTAGCATACCCAGGAGTGAAGTCCTAGGCGTACTCAAGAATGAGCCCTGAGCGTTTCCCAACACGTAGTTGGGTAGTCTCGAGAACGGGATCTTGAGCGTACCTGGGCGTGTGGATCTAGGGTAGTGTAGGTCACACTCAGAGACAAGCTCTGAGCGGTCCCAGACACGTAGTTTGGGCGGTCTTGAGAACGGGATCTCAAGCGTAACTGAGCACGAGAGACTCATGTAGTATAGGATTTGTATATTTTTGCATATCTATGTTTCTTGGTGTTATTTGATTATCTGTGTATGACTTAAAACAACGACCCGCGGGGTAACTCTGTCAGACAAATATGATAATTTCTTCCCTACCTCAAGCTACTGCTGAATCGTGAAGAACTAATAAAACTAACAGAAAGATTCACCAAAATGGCTAATTACCACAAGTGCAACAACTAATACACCTCTCGCTTAACATCTTTTCCCCCACAGGATGGAAGGTCAAGGAAATGAAGATCAAGGACTGGGACTAAGGTTGGGTTTATCACCACCCGAGGCACCAATGGGAGATCTACCAGTGGACCTCAACGAGTCGCACTGGCGACCCGTAACCACAACGCTACCAGAAGCCAGCCAACCGGCACTCACCAAAACCGTAGATCTGTTAGGAGTAATGGCTGAAGTTTTTTGATTCCTCGAAAACTCCAGGAGGGAAGCTGAAAACACCAGGAAGGAAGCCGAAAACACCAGGAAGGAAGCCTAGGAGAACCAGAACCGCTTCATGGAAGCGCTACTAACTCGAATAGCCCCTACCACTTCGCAGCCAACCCGCGGGGTTAGTCTGGGTGACTTTCTCCAGACTCGCCCTCACACCTTTGCCAAGGCCACTGATCCATTGGATGCCAGTGATTGGCTAGTTGAAGTGGAGAAGAAGTTGGACACGGTCGGATGCTCTGATGTGGAGAAAGTTTGGTATGCTTCGCACCAGCTAACCGGACCCGTAGCCACGTGGTGGCTCAACTACCACTGTAATCGTGTCAGCGAGCAACCCATCACTTGGGCTGAATTCAAGATCCGTTTCACTGAAACACATGTGCCTACTGGAAGAATGGGGCTAAAGAAATGAGAATTTTAAGCTCTAACTCAAGGCGAGAAAAAGATGGTTGAATACTTGAGTCAATTCAATGATCTTTCCCGCTACACTCTAGCCGACATCGACACTGAAGAGAGGAAAATAGAGAAATTCCTAGATGGCATGCAACCCTATCTGAAAATGCTCCTATCCATTCACAAGATAACTGAATTCCAGGACCTGGTCAATTGAGCCATAATTCTTGAAAATGAACATTCCAACCTGACAGAAGAACGAAGGAAGAAGGCTAAGACAGATCACCGTCCACAGAATATCCAGAGGCATCGTCCCTACCCGCAAGAGCAACCTCCACCTCGATATGGGCCACTCAGGCCTAGACCTTTCAATCCATCTTTTCGGAGACCGGCAACCCTGAGACAGCTAGTAGCAGTAGCACTGAAATGTGCAAGGTGTGGAGGAAGTCACTTGACGAAAGATTGCCTGAGAGGCACAGGAGTATGCTTCAATGGTGGGAAGCCCGGTCATCGCAAGATCGATTGCCCTCATCCACAGAGAACATTTGGGACTCCACCGCAACCTGCTTTTGTGCCCAGATTACCTGCACTAGCACCACCTCAAGTCAACCGTATGAGCCAGCCCAAGGGCAACCCTTCAGTCATAGGAGGAACTGGAAGAGGGGGGCCAACACGTCTGACCCATGTGATGGTCGAGCAAATTGGAGAAGCTACCGATGTGATCACAGGTAAGCTGTTAATTCCACCTGCTATGGGTACTGTTCTTTTTGACCCTGGAGCAACTCACTCTTTTATTTCTCACAAGTTCCTAGTAGAACACAAACTGACAACTGAACCGTTGGAGAAACCAATGGGGGTTAGTACACCTGCTGGGATGTTAGAAGTGACGTTGATTAGAAAGAATCAAGCTATCATAATTCACTACACCAAGTTCCTAGCAAATCTTTTGGTGATCAACCTGAGCGGTTTAGAAGTAATCCTAGGTATAGATGGGTTATCCGCCCATGGAGTAAACATAGACTGTGAGACCAAGCAAACCTCAATCAGAAAGCCCGACGGGACCCGTCTGCAATATATTGGGCCAAGAACTCAACAGAAACCACCCGACCCCAGCTTAGCCAATCTTTAAGTAAAAGAACTAAAAGACATACCAGTAGTGAAAGACTTCCTAGATGTATTCCCTGACGAATTGCCAGGCATGTCACCAATGAGGGAGGTCGATTTCACTATCAACCTAATTCCTGGGACAGCCACAATCTCCAAAAGGCCCTACCGAATGAATGCGGAGGAACTAATAGAACTTAAAAAGCAATTGGACAAACTCGAGGCTAAAGGATTCATCAGAGAAAGTACCTCACCGTGGGGAGCCCGGTCCTTTTTGCACCAAAGAAAGATGGGGGATTAAGGCTGTGCACAGACTACCAGGAGCTAAATAATGTCACTATAAAGAATAAGTACCCGCTACCCCGAATCGATGACCGCTTTGAACAACTGAAAGGAGCACGGGTATTTTCGAAGATTGACTTGAGATCTGGATACAATCAGATCAGAGTCAACCCCTAGTGACATTGAGAAGACTGCTTTTGTCTCACGGTATGGGCATCATGAATACACGGTAGTTCCATTCAGAATGACCAATGCCCCTGCCATATTCATGAATCTAATGAATAAATTGTTCATGAAATATTTAGACAAATTCGTGGTTGTCTTTATTGACAACATCCTGATCTATTCAAAAAGTGAGGAAGAACATTTGCATCACCTCACTGTTGCCTTGGAAGTCCTCAGAGACAACCAAATTTTTGCCAAGTTCAGTAAATATGAATTCTGGCTAGACCAAGTAGCATTTCTTGGACCCATTATCTCTAGGAGAGGAATCGAAATAGACCCCTCCAAAATCGAAACAGTTACCTCATGGAAACGTCCAACGAATGTTACAGGAATCCAGAGTTTCCTGGGATTCGCGGGGTATTACCGAAGGTTCATAAAGAGATTCTCTCAAATCATCTCGCCCCTCACAAAACTCTTGAAGAAGGATGCAAAGTTCGTATGGACAGAAATATGTGAGAAGAGCTTCCAGGAGCTGAAGCAACGCTTAACCACTGCACCGGTCATATCCCTACCCAAAGAAGGAGTTGACTACGTGGTTTATTGTGACGCATCGAAGCATGGGCTGGGATGTGTACTAATGCAGGAGGATAAAGTCATTGCATATGCTTCCAGACAATTGAGGCCCCACGAGCTGAACTATCCTACTCATGACCTTGAACTGGGAGCCGTAGTGTTTGCCTTGAAAATTTGGAGACACTACTTGTATGGGTCTAAGTGTACATTGTACAACGACCACAAAAGCCTCAAATACATCTTTACCCAGGAAGAACTGAATATGAGGCAAAAAAGATGGTTAGAACTAATTAAGGATTATGATCTAACCATAAATTACAACCTTGAAAAAGCTAATGTGGTAGCCGATGCCCTTAGCGTAAAATCTCAATGCCATCACTTTTTGCCGAGAGCCACGCACCTGATTTAATTCAAGCCTTGGCCAGAATGGAGAAAGAAGTGAAAACTACTACCTCTGAAGCTACCATTGCCGCTATGGTATTCCATCCCACTCTCCGTGATCAAATCCAGGAACACCAACTTTCAGATCCCTTTATCATCAAAGAAATCCAACGAATCAAGTCAGGCCAACCCTCTGAGTTCTAGATAGACGACTCGAGTCTTATGGCGACAAGCTAGGATATCGTCCCCCGACCAACCCCAAATTAAGGAGACCATCCTACATGAAGCCCACGATACTCAGTACACTATACATCTAGGCAACACGAAAATGTATCGGGATTTGAAGGAAACTTTTTGGTGGCCAAACATGAAGCGAGCCATAGCAGAATATGTAAGCCAATGCGACACCTGTCAAAAGGTCAAAGCTGAAAACTAACGTCCCGTAGGACTACTAAAACCACTAGAAATACCTGAACGGAAATGGGAGGATATCTGTATGGATTTCATAACAGGTCTTCCTCTCACCGTCAAGAAGAAGGATGCCATTTGGGTTATCGTAGATCATCTTACCAAGTCAGCCCACTTCCTTGCCACTAATCAGAAATACTCAACTAATAAACTCGATGAGATCTATATAGAAAGAATAGTTACTCTACACGGAGTACCGAAGACCATCACATCAGATAGAGGATCAGTGTTTGTTTCTGGTTTCTCGAAGAGCTTGCATACTGCCTTGGGCACCACCCTCAATTTCAACACGGCCTATCATCCACAAACTGATGGACAGACTGAGCAGGTAAATCAAATCCTAGAAGATATGCTAAGAGCATGTGTGCTGAACTTCGAAGAATCATGGGAGAAATGTCTAGCCCTAGCGGAGTTCGCATACAATAATAGCTATCAGTCTAGTATCCAAATTGCCCCGTACGAAGCTCTCTACGGCAGGAAGTGTAGATCACTAATCTGCTGGTATGAAGTCGGAGAAAGACTGCTACTAGGACCTGAACTTGTACGGGAGAACGACAAGAAGATTCAGCTAATTCGAGAATGCCTCAAGATTTCCCAGAGTAGGCAAAAGAGCTATGTTGATAAGCACAGGAAAGACCGCCAGTTCGAAGTTGAAGATTATGTGTATCTAAAGATATCACCTATACACGGGGCACGCCGATTCGGATTAAAAGGAAAGCTAAGTCCACGGTACGTTGGACCCTTCCAGATTTTAGAGCATAAGGGCACCCTAGCGTATAAACTGGAACTACCAACCCAGCTGTCGCAGATTCATGATGTATTTCATGTCTCTCAACTCCGAAAAATGTTTGAGAGAGCCCTCGCAACATATAACCAACCTCGACAAACTCCTGCAAGATGATTTGACTTACGAAGAACGCCTGGTGAAAATTTTGGAGACAGAAGACCGACAGTTAAGGAACAGGGTGATCCGCTTTTGCAAGGTGCTATGGAAGAATCACTCCATGCGAGAAGCTACATGGGAGGAGGAAGAACTGCGCGAAGTCTACCCCAACCTGTTTAAGTGAGGTTCTAATTTCAGGCTAAATTGTTTCTGTGGGGAGGGGGGGGAGGAGGAGGGAGGATGTCGAACCTCGAAGTTTTAGACCTAATCACAGAGCGAGAATCGATAATTAGCGATAATTAATTTTGTCTTAGCAAAGGAGCTAAGCAGTAGTGTCAGATCTTTATTAAGCAACCGAATTAATATTAACTCGTTAGTATTTTTGGGTTTCCTTTCGCAAGCATTGCATTATTATTCGTCTGTATTAGTACTCCATTATCCATTTTTAATATCAGCATTCAATGCAAAAATTTGTTGCATTCACCAATAAAACAATAGAATCATAGTCGTAATAAAAATTACAATTTCCATTTTCATGTGAACAATAAATCAATAAGTGAATTGTTTACAAGAGCATTTTACAACAAATCAAACTATAAGCATATTGCATCATTGAATTGGGTAGCATCAAGATCTCGCATTTCCTTCTATCATTCTCTTCACCAATGCATAGCAAGTAGCACCACTCCCTATGCATTGACCCATCCCCTTGAGCATGCTATGGCCTTTCCTCCTGTGTCTTCAGGCCAGCACACCCACCATTCACAAGCAGCATTCACAAGCAGCACAACCACCTTCTAGAGCCCTCTTAGCCTCATTCATCCCCCCTCTCTTCACAGCTTCCAAGCATCAAAAGCCACACCACCATTTCACATGCCACACAACAGCACTCTTGAGAGCCTTCTTATTCCCATTTATCCCCACTTCCATTCACAAAGCTCACATTCACCTCCCATTTCACAGCATTCCCATTCACCTCCCATTTCACAACCTCCACATTCATCCCCTTCCCATTCACAGCTCCCAGCACATTGCCTCCATACCAAGACCACACCAGTTCCAACCCAAACCAGAGGAAGAAGGAGCCAAGAAGGAAACCAAGGAGCAAGGCACCACCAGAACCAGCAGGAGGGCAACCACATCCTCACCGCCGGCATCACCATCTTGCACATCGCCGACCACCATTGCCAATCATCAACCCCAAACCATCTCAATCCCCAACCATCAGGTAAAATGCATTTGCATATTGAGCTTTAAGTGAGTTCATACCTTAGTAGCAGCCTCCTCCAGTAGCTTTGTTCACTCCAAATCCACCATCAATCTCTGCATTCATACATCAACATCAAGCATCAACACTTCAATCATCTGTGCATATTAAGTAGAACAGCTGAACATGAACTTGGAGGTTTTGGAAAGGGAGGAAGGCCTCTGTGCCATGGCACCGGCGGCCGGGCCAGAGCCCACTGGGCCGGTTGACCGAGGCGGGTCAGGCGTGAAGGCTCAGCAAGAGTCGAGCCGAGCAGCCGTGAGGTCAGGCGCGTGAGGGCGAGCCGAAGGGGACCGAGCGACGGCGCCATGGGGGCTGACCGCACTAGGAGGCAGCGGAGGGAGGAGGAGACCGTGGGGAGCTGCGGAGAAGCGGCGGCTGGGACCGAGCCGAGTGGCAGCGTCTGGCCACGCTAGAGGCCGGGGAGTCGGGAGGCCATTGACGGCGGCCGGGCCCAAGGTTTGATGGCGTGGACCTGACTGCAAGGCAAGGTGGGGGAACGGGGAAGCGGCGCGTTGGCGGCGTGGGAGGTAGGAGGACTGGGAGTGTCGGCAAGGTGGCTAGGTGGCAGGTCACCGGCGGTGGTGGCAGGTGATTGGGGGGAGAGGAGAGGAAGCTTTGGGGGAAGAAGAGGAAGTGTGGGAGCTGTGTGCGTGGGGTGTGTGGGCCGGCCGAGTATAGGTGAGAGAGAGTGTGAGGTTAGGAAGTAGGGGATTAGGTTTAGGTTTCATAGGAAAGTGAGTATATTCAAATTAATTGTTATAATTAATGTCTGTATCAGTAGCAGTTGTTATTAAAATAAATAGTTGTTAGCTGTATATTCTTGCGATTGAATGTTTTAACTTGGGTCTTTTCGGATTAACCAACTTAAAATCAATCTGTTGATTTATTACTAAAATAAATTGAGTTGACGTTAGTTCTGTTTTTAGCAAGTTATTTTGCTTGCGTAGCAATCTTTTGCGTCGTTGGCATTAGTCGGGCAGATTGAACTGTTTTAGTCTTGTTGGTTTACTTCAACGCAAACTTCGGGTTTTCCGACCATAGCGCGATTAGACAGTAGAATAGCTATAAGGGAGAGTGCTAACTTAGCAGAGGACTCGAAAATATTTATTTAAATTAAATCGTGCCTATAAGCTAGAAGCCACTAACTTATGTATCCATAATATCACTCAAAATCAACTATGTATTTATTTATATATTTTTTATTTTATTCGTCTTTGCCGTATTGCTACGTAAGAAGAACCAAAGACCGACGGGAGCAGTTGACTAGAGATTCGTTGGCACCGACCTTTCCTACATCTACGAAGGCAAGCGATCCTCTTGAACATAAATATAGTTAATTTAAATGTAAAACATATATTGCACTATTATGTGGATCGCATTCAAAATTGTTTTCCCAAAACTTAAATCAAATGATTGAGATGAAAATGATTAAAATGAATATGAAAAAAAACTAAGAATGATGAAAGGAAAGTGATAAAAAGAATATTATGGCTGGTAAAGTGGGCCCTTGGAAAGTAAGAAATGAGGTAGGAAGTGGGACCCTTTACATATGATTAAAATATAAGGACCAACAAAACTCTTGCTCGGTCAAAGGCCGTAAATTCTGTACCAACCATTTTTCCGTTTTGACGGGCAGAAAATACTACCTTGTTACGTGACTATGCTCTCTACAATGGGTAAATAATATGTATGAGTGGGATGGAGGAATCCAGGACCGGTAGGAGAAGTCCGGAAGTGGGGGATCTAAGGCGCTATGGTGTTAAGGTGGAGTGTTGAGTGCGGGATAGAAGCTGCCTCAACCAACATTACCAGAACTCGGTGGGTGACGAGGTCAACACCGACGGAAAGTAATGGGTAGAGAAATTAATTCACGTAACCTGGAAAACGTTCTGTATTCTTATCTCGAATCCGCATCAAAGGAAATGTAGTGGACCTTGTTCACAGATAGTTCAGAATAGCTATGGGTAAAGTGGTGCAAAGCCTGCGCAGTGCTAAACAAAATCATGAATTCGTGCCAGTCTCTAGGATTTGAGTCTACGGGAACCACAAGGGGTCTATCTTCTGTCCGAGTGACTAGTAGTGTTTTCAATATTAAAATCTGCCACCTAAATGTTTTAAAGAGCTATTTTCAGAAATGAGATGATTTAGAAACAGTGATGACAAACAGAGATAGTGCATCATGTGCATCTTTTGCTATTAATGCTTGCTGAGTACTTTTGTACTCAACCTTGTTAGTATTCTCCTTTGTAAATCCTAGTCGGACCAGGAATTATCCCGAGTGGGATGAGGGCCGTGCAGGTGCAGATGAGGTCAGAGGAGTCGAGGACTCTTACTATGAGTAGCAAGGCGAGGTGGACGCCCTATTTGACACCTGGGACGACTAGGAGACCATTTGAGCTTGGCAGGCAAGAGGGGGTTATAGTCCTATTTTGGATATGTAAATTATTATGTGTAATGTAAGATCTTAGCCCTGCGTGGTTATAGTCCCATTTTGGATATGTAAATTATTATGTGTAATGTAAGATCTTAGCCCTGCGTGGTTATAGTCCCATTTTGGATATGTAAATTATTATGTGTAATGTAAGATCTTAGCCCTGCGTGGTTAACTATTGCAATAAAGAACAATTTCTACCTTATTGTTCTCATTGTTAATCTCGTAAGATGATAGTAACTGTTGCTAAATATGATTATCCACCGATAATAACACGAGTATGCCACAGTACATGCCACGGACTCCTTATCGGGCCGGGTTTCACCACGAGTTGTGGTCCATGCAAGCAGGTGTTGTGAGATGAAAAGGAGCAGCACGCGTCAGATGGAAGAATCGAACAAGAAGTTACCCAAAGGGCACTGGCCTCCTCCTTTCTCCGGTTCTTCTCATTCCCCATCTCTGCTTTGCTTCTTCCCAGTCTAGATTCCCCAATTTTTTCTGCTTCCCAACCTTATTTCTCCATTCCCACTCACTGAATTCTCCAAAATACTTGTATCACTTGTATTCTCAGAGTTGGTACGTGATGATGCTGCAAGACAAAGAACGATTGGGATGGTCACAAGATCTCGCAAAGGAGGAGTAGCTCATGCTCAAGCAAGGCACCAAATGACCTTGACGAGCCAGGAGTACTCGCTTTTCTTCGCCGGTGATCAGTGGCGGAGCTAGGAATTTTATGATAGGGGTGCACACTTCAAAGATTAAAAAAAATCTTGTACGATATATAAGTCATTTCACAAATTCAACACAATAACACAAAAAGTTCGAAATTAGTTAATAGTGCAATACAACTAGTTCAAATAAAATCTTACATGAATAAAATTCCCCTTATTGCTAAAATTTGCACTTTCATCATGTCCACGACATGCTAGTCCTTAACGCAAAATAAACCTCAAGCATCTAATTGAATAAGTCAACCTAGAAATGTAAAGTTGTTTGTCCTCTTGGTTTGCTTCCTAAGAGCTTGATCAATTGATATTCTAGGTTTAACAAAGAAGTTGTATTTCTCTTGAGCTCGATTATGCACACTTCTCATACTACCCACATGCTTGTCAACCGAGTCATACCTATTCCAATTTCTAAATCCCCTTTAACAAAACTATCGCCTCCCATTTTTTTCCTTGAACAAATAATGCATAAAGCAAAATGCAAGATTCTTCTCGATACTATATTCAATCCAATTGTACTTATCAAACCAACTAACATTGAAGCAACGCCTTTTACCTGATATTTTCCTTACGGGAAAATCATGTTAACGAGGTTGACATGGGCCTTTAAGAATAAATCCTCTTCGAACCACATTTTGATCATTGACAGCATATCTCAAGATAGGTATCCTTTTGCTGGGATCATGTGGAAGAAGCTCAACAACATAACATAACTCATCACTGTCATTACCGGTTGCTTGTGCTTCACTTTGCGATTGGGGTTGAGATTGAGATGGTGCATTCACAGATGGAATCGAAGAAGCCACAACCAAAGCCAATTCATTTTCATTTATACTTGCTTCAGTTCCTCCTCCTTGAGTTTGAGTAGTTTCCACTTCAACAGTTTTAGGCTTGACTGTCTTGCCATCTTGAAAGAAAGAAATGATATCTCTATTCTTTTTCATTTCTATGATTCAATTTGTCCTACATATACAAATCACAAAAGTCAGGTGATGATCTTCCTATATAATTTCTAAATCCTAATTTCTACCGTCATTCTCATTCCTAAATCCTAATTTCTTCCCAATCTCTCTCTCTCTCGATCTGCTCCAATTATCTCTCTCTCTCTCTCTCAAAATTCCCAATCTATCTCTCTCTCCCCAGCGCAGAGGACGCCCCCAAATCCAATCCTGCGCCTATTCTTTGGTTGTTTGGCCTTGCTCCTCACTTGTCTTGCTTGCCAAATACAACCACCACGCCCCTATCGCCCCTATCTGCCCAAGACGCCAGCCACGCCTGTCGCCTCGCTGCCTCTTCACCGGCCAGGCGACTGGCCGGCTCGGCTCCCGGCCACTGCCTGCCCTCTCCCCCAAATCCAATCCCGAGGTCGATCCCCATTCCCCAATCACCCAATGTTTACCTTGGTGTTGGTGTTGCCCGTGTTGGAGAGAGTTGGATTGTTGGTCCTCGGCGGGTGGCGCCATGGCCATGGCCCTCGGCTACCGGCAGTGGCGGGGTCGGGTTGTCGAGGCGCCCCTGGTGGCGCCCCAAGCAAGGAGGGAGGTCCCACCCGAGGTCAAGGCGGCGTCCCTGCAGGACTCGGGAGGAGAAGGTAAGCCCGGTCTTTGCCGATGCCAAAGCGTGTGTGGCTGAATTGGGCTAAGATGGGCCGAATTGAGCATACCTAAAAAAATTTCACTTTTTTTTGGGGGTGCCTGTGCACCACGGGCACCCCCCTGCCGTCGCCCTTGCCGGTGACAGGAAGAGCAACCTGAACACGTGGGCCCTTCTGTTGGCGGCAAGGAGACAAGAGGCCAAAGTCATTGTACTCCATGGCCATGAGGCATCCAGGAGATGGCCGGCGGTGAAGGTGGAGCTACGGCGAGCAGGGGCGGCCGCGGGCAGATGGGGGAGCCGTAGGTTCGTCGGGTGCCACTCCTGGTCCCCGTGAGACGTCCGATCACAGTTGCAGGAACATTTAGGTTGCCGAGGAGGAGGACATGGATCGCCACCGTTCTTCTCTGCTTCTACTCAGATCTCTCATCGTCGTGGCGCTTCTCTGGCGAAAACGCCGGGCCGCCCACTTTGGCGACTTCTCGCTCAGCGGCGGCGCCACTCCCAAGCTTGGCGCTGGGTCAACGAGGTCGTCGCCGCGTTCTCGGGCGTGAGCCGGAGGAGAACGAGGCGGTGGCGGCCGCTCACGGCCGCGACGTGGATGAGCTTGAGAGGCAAGGCCTCGCGTTTGTCACGCAGGAGAGCGGGAAAGGGAGCGATGCCCGGTAATAATAAGCACGCTGTGGGTGGTGACAAGCCCACTTGTGCGTGGCATGCCGCGGCCGTGTCCATCGCGGCGTTTGCTTACTGGTACGGTTGGAAGGCGCCGTATGTGGTGAAATGAGAATCCTGAGAACAAGCTGCCGCCTCCTTGTATCAGACGTAAGCCTATCCAAATTACGGATGTGCTATTTCTAAGTCGTCTGAATTTTTTTTAAGTTTAAGTTAATTGTTGTGACAATTAGATTTGTATAAAGATTGATATGCTATATGATTGGATATTGATCTAATGGATTAAAAAATATGATTTATGCTTAAAAAAATTTCAACCGCCCTACGAATAGACAATTGCATGAAGTAGAAGTAGAAGTAGAAGGCGCATGATGGAGAGATGAAGTACAAGTCCCATGATGGAGATTATTTCGTTCTTTTTTCCCTGTTGAGAAATGTTTTTGTCTTTCAGTACGGTACTATGCTACATAAAAACAACGGGAGGGAAGTAGCAGCAGACTAGCAGCCGGTGTCCCAGTTAGGATGGGTTGGTTGCACCGATCCAAGCTAACGTGCATGTGTGATGTGTCCATTCTGGTAGTGGTAGATCACTAAACCCGCCTCCTGCTCCCCCTTGTCCCATGCTGCTCTCTCTCGCTGCCGGCCGGGCCCCTCACCACCCAAACCCCACCCGTCCTCCGGCCCGTCGCCGTCACCAGCCGTTACACCGCCCCACGCTGCGTGCGCAGCCCATACGAGCAGTACACCTCAGCTTCCGCTCGCTCCGCTCCTCTATTAATACAGGCCCGTTGGAACACTAAACGTATAGCCAGGTAGCATTTAGCAAGGCCCCGGCCCCCGAGGCAAAGAAGATGGTGAACTTCATCGAGGCGCAGAAGCCGCTGCTGAAGCGGCTGATGAGGATGGCCGGGCTCCGGCCCATCGACGTCGAGCTCGAGCCGGGCACCACCATGCGTGTCTGGGCGCCCAAGCACCACGTCAGCAAGAAAGGCACCACCATCAGCCCGATCGAGCCCAGCGCCTGCGACGCCGCCACCAAGAAGTCCGGGAGGAGGGACCCCGAGTCCAAACCCAACGTGGTCCTCATCCACGGTTTCGCCGCCGAGGGCATCGTCACCTGGCAGTTCAACTTCGGCGTGCTCGTGTCGCGCTACAACCTCTACATCCCGGACCTACTCTTCTTCGGCAAGTCGAACACGGCGAGCCCCGACCGGTCGCCGGAGTTCCAGGCGGAGTGCGTCGCGGCGGCGCTCGGGCGGCTCGGCGTGGTGCGGTGCGACGTGGTCGGGTTCAGCTACGGGGGCATGGTGGCGTTCAAGCTGGCGGAGGCGCGGGCGGAGCTGGTGCGGTCGCTGGCCGTGTCCGGATCGGTGGTGGCCATGACGGACGCGGTGAACAGCGAGACCATGGCGCGGCTAGGCGCGGGGTCGTCGGCGGAGCTGCTCATGCCGGAGACGCTCAAGGGGCTCAAGGTGCTGCTCTCCGTCTCCATGTACAAGAAGATGTGGTTCCCGGACAGGTTCTACAAAGACTACCTCAAGGTAAGTATAATACACTACATTACACACTAGTAGTAACATAGCTCTTTTTTCTTGCTTAATCAAAAACTAATTTGATTTTTTTTCAAAATTTTATTAGGATCTAGGATAGAGTTTATAGGTTCTATTTTTGACTGGTAATATTGTTCTAGTCATGGTTGGACACTTGAACTAGAGTTTTTCTTAGGAATGCAGTGTTGAGGTTTGGCTGGTTAAATAGTACATGTATGTTTGTTTTGGTGATGAGTAGGCCATGTTCAGCAATAGGAAGGAGAGGATGGAGTTGTTGCAGGGCTGATAACCAGCAACATGGATGCCAAGATCCCTACATTTCAACAGGTAAGTGGCACCTTTAATGGTTAAGTCAAACCAACCACGCAACAGCTTCTTAATTTGTTCACCAACCGAGAGATGCATGTCTTGCAGGTATGCAAGTGGCACACTCGAACCTAATAGGCTAATACAGTTTACTAACGAGAGTGACTGGCCGATGGAAAAAAATGGCATCATCCTAGAGACATTGCAAACCTTTAAAATACAATTGGTCAAGTGACAACCATTACAATCTACAAGTAACTGACGCAAAATATTCAGCTTCAACTTTGTTTGATTTTGCTGTCAAAATCATCCAACCGATGTGCGCATGGTATCAATTTATTTAGCATGTTACTATCATTGAGTTACATGTTTAGTGCAAGATTCAAGAAGACACTAGACGCTAGTCGGACGGTGGCCTGGCGCCTAAGCGGTTTACTAGGCTACAATGCAATCGGCGTAGCATAGAGTAGCAGTAGCACTCGGCGCAGCACAGCAGCAGCTAGAGCAGGGGGTGAGACAGAGCTGAGAGCAGAGCAGAGCAGGGGTGAGATAGAGCTGAGCAGAGAGCTGAGCGGGAGCGGCGACAGAGCAATAATGTAGAGAGTGGAGCGGGGGCAAGAGCAGGCTGGTGATGGGGGAGGTGAGATCGACCGGCATCGAGCTCAATTCGATGGCGGGGATGCCCGAACCCTGGTGGCGGGATACAGGGTGTCCGAACCCTAGTGCAAACTTGTTGGGGTTAAACTCAACATTTCTTATGTCCCTCGCTTCCTAGCCCCTCGGTGCTCACCTCGTCGACAAGTGAAAATTTTTCCTCAGGACTCAAATCGACCAAAAATCATGAATTTTTATCTAAAAAAAATTCGAATTTGCTTGATTTTTTTTAATTTAAAATCCCAAAATTTCAAAAAAAAATTGAAAATTTCGCCGATTTTCCAAACCGCCTTAGACCGATAAGTTTTTCCTTTCGCTCTAGCTTACCAACCTTTTGTCTAGCATCACCCGCTTAGCATGCGGACTTCATTGAAGTTGCGGCGGTAGAACACCGCCAAGCGCCTAGACGGTGCCTACGTCCAGTTTCTTGAACCTTGGTTTAGTACCATAAGACCAACTACTAATGACCAAGTAGTCTTAAAAAAGAGTAACTTTCACTTTGGACTATATAATCTTACTATGGTTTCACTTTACACCATCTTTAGCAAATTTTTTCACTTTGCATTATCTCTTCTTACCATGTCTTGCACTTTGCATCATGGTAAAGATTTGGCCGCCTTCTTTGGTGCTCGCGGGATGGAGAGAGGCATATGGAGCTCGAAAATTGGATGATGAAGCAAACCCATCAATGCTGATGAAGCGGGAATGGCGCCGCTCTGCACTAGACTTGCGTGCACGAGTTGAGTCGGGTGCTTTGTTTAGCTCACTCTCTCCATTTTTTGGGTCATCGTGCCTCGCCTCCGGCAAGCTCCACACGCGCCTCCCTGTTTCCCTCTTGCTAGCAGGCGTTCCCCTGATGCAAAGTGAAATAAAAAGGTAAGAAAAAATGGTGCAAAGTGAAAAAAAAATGCTAAGAGTGATGCAAAATGGAATCATGGTAGATTACATGGTCCAAAATAAATTTTACTTTAAAAAATCTACTATTGACCAAGTGGCGATGCTTTTTGAGAGTACTAGGAGTGAGGCGAAAAAATCGAATGGATTCGCTCCGTTTGAGTTGACGGTCCAAAATGGTCCGTTCCATGGCCCATGTAGAGTTTTCTGGTTGACGATCATGGGCTGTAAATCTAACTTGGCCCACTTTCTTGGGCAAACTTTTTTTTTTTTTTTCGACAGAAAGGCTACCTGGTTGGCATTGTCCACTAAAAAAATCTATATGGAATTGTTCTCTTCAATCTCTTCTAAAAAAGGACTTGCTGCCTTGGTTGCAGAAAATAATGCTGATCTGGGGCGAGGAGGACAGGATTTTCGACATAGAGCTCGCCAAGAAGATGAAAGAGTAAGCATATCTCCCTGCCTGTCCTTCCCCACTTGCCGATGCCATCTTCAGTCTTTCATTTGGGCGGTGAAAGCTTCATAAAGCAAGCAACCACTCCAGAATGCACGAACATCCACTTGGAAACCACTACTACATGTGTTTGAAACTTTCAGTTCAATTCAATCAAAAAGATCATTGAATCAACATAGCACAGATTCATTGGTGGCAAAATTAACCTCTATGATGCAGGCAGCTGGGCGACAACTGCTTCCTGCAGGGCATCCCGAAGGCCGGCCATCTGCTTCACGTGGAGCGGCCGTGCGCGTACAACCGCCAGCTCCAGAGGTTCCTCGCGTACGTCAACTCCCAGCAAGAAGCCAACTAACCGATCAGTTTCAGAAGAGGATTATCCCCAAGCACTCTATCTATGCATCTGCATCATTGTATGGCACGTCATCACAGACATGCAGACAAAATGCCTGCAGAAGGAGAGCCATGGAGGGCTATCAGGTTAACCCTAGGGTTGATATGGCGTGATCGTGCTAATTTATATCTGTTCCTGCTGTTGACTGTTGTTTTGATGCTACTCAAAAGAAAGGATTGTTGGGCCGGCCTAGTAAGTAGGTAGGCCTCGTGTTGTCTCATTCATCAGTTCAGTGATTCGTTGGGATTCTTTGTAATTCCGCTATAAACACATGTACGTAATTTGTCATTACGTCTTGAAAACATACATACCGTTCTTCGGTTCTTCGTTTGATTTGGTAGACGAAACTCAAATTTCAAAATGCTATATCGTCGGCAGAATCGAAGAGTTCCTTAATTTGTACATATCCACAAACACGACTGACAGACGGGCCCAACTAGCTGCCGGGCAGTATATATTATTATTGTTTTCTTTTCGAAAAGGAAAAAAAAATCTCCTTATTGCGTGACAAACAGGAGCTAGCCCTGGAGTGGACTACCACAGACAGGGCAAACCAGACCGGACGCCTTACCAATCGATCAGAATGAGTCGTCAGTCGTGGGAGAACCACGCACAAGTAGTACTACCAGCAAGATTTTTTTTTGATTTGGCGCGGAATCGTCGTGCGGTTGTTGACGTCTCCTTCCGCTTCGCCGAAGCGATAGAAGGGACTCTCTATCGCAGCAAATTTGTGCCATGAAACAAACGATTGGCACGGGAGGTGGCGGGGCCGGCGACATTCATGATCGCCGAGCGGGAGCATCCTCTTCCGCGATGGGCGAAGCGCAGAGCATCACGCCATCTGTTGTCTGCGCTTTCATGATCGCCGAGCGCAGATGAGGCGCCCCCAATTGCCACGCGAGCCCGCCACACGCCCGCTGCGTGCTCACGCCGCCTGCCCTTGCGCCCAAGGCCGCTCTGGTCTCAGAATCCTCAAAGACTGGTGGAGATAAAAAGGCAGTTGAGCGTCATCGCTTCGTCATTCCTCATCTGCATTTCTTCCAGCCACAAAGGAGCGATCGAGAGGAGAAAAACAAGGTGATTTTGAGTTACATTTTGGGAGGTTTTCAATTTGAATCTGGAGGTTTCGCAATTGTATAAGTTGTAGATCGGCTTGCGAGCGTCAAGAAAAGGTATTTTTCATAGACATGTGTTTTATTTTTAGCTAGTTGATTAGCATGTAATTAGCTTAGTGGTCATATCATTATTACGTAAGTACACATGCAAGTAGCGTAGTTATTTTTTATTACCGTAATGGTTTCTTGATTGTGTAGAATATGTTAAGTAACCGTGCTTAGTTGACGTAAATGTTTAGTTTATGTGGATATCATTGTTAGTTAATTAGCACGTAAATATAGTAGTCCTTCGTATAGTAGAAATCATGTTAATTGACAAATTATTAAAACCGAGGACGGTGTGCGTTATTGCCCTAATGGTGAAACAAGTGAACCGCTCGAGAATGTAGAGAACGAGTATAGAAAGGCCTAATGTGAGTAACAGACAGTTTGTAACTATGGCATAGATAGTTGATATTGTGTGGAATAGAAGAGGTAGAGCTTGTAGGCACATGCATTGTATTGTCTGATGGGAAGCTAATCTAAATAGGTAGACCAAGACTAAGACACATGTATAGAAATGTTTAATGTGACAGCATATAACTATGTTGTAGTTATCTGATGCTGCGTGTATTATCTGGTTGGTAGCATATTTTTTTAGGGGTGAAAAATCTCTATTTTGAAACCATGTAAATATCTGAATTATTTGAATTGTTTTTGAAAAAATAAAATAACATTGTGTAGTTATGCAAACCATTACGACCTAGTGGGATATTATTTAGTATTGAAATAGAAGTATGAAATACATTTAGGAAAGATTAATCAAGGGCGTATAGTCACATAGCCAAACTGCGAGAATATATTAATAATTTTTGTTACTTGATTACCCATTTAAGTTCGTGTTTTTATTTACAACTCCATATATAGAATTGAATCCTGTAATACTCAACTAAATGTGAATTAGTAGGAGCAAAATTAATCCAATCTGTTATTTGATACTAACATCACATGGTTTCTTGATACTAACATCATGTAGTCAAGTGTATTTATTTATTTATGTTTGTCGTTTTGCGCATAGAACCCAACGCCGTCTTCTCTGAACATGTCGATTCAAGACTTGTTCATGTTCTATGGCGATGGTCACGTACGCGACGGGCCGTACGGAGCGGACCCGTCAAATTGTGACCGGACCCAGATCCGGGTACCAGGCCTAAAGGACATGAGTCTATGCGAGCTAAGGAGGTGTGTGTGTTCCGCATTCGATTGGGACACCAGGAGGAATAAGTTACGCATCGAGGCATTGTATGCCTCGATGGTGGGTGGTGAAGGTCGGACCTTTTGGCAACTTATCAAGGTGAGCAGTGACGCTTCGTGGACCAACTACATGGAGGTTGTGTGCAACCCCGCCGCTGCAATATACGCCAGGCCGATGGTGTATGTCTAGTTTGTGGAGAGGACGGAATCATCCACCATGGGTGGTTCTGGTGGAGTTGATGCAGATGCTGCTGTTGGCGGAGATGTGGGCGAGGAAGTGGGTGATGGAGACTTGAGGAGGTGTGCGGAGGCTTTCGAGCTGAACGAATACGTGAAAAGGTGGTGGGCAGCCTGTATTGACTGCCACGAATACCTTGCCGAGCAGGTTGAAAGAGAGGAGAAGGCTGTGGATACAACTAGTTCTGGAGAGGAGCCTGATGGAGAAGTTGCTACGGGAGGTGTATTTGGTGGTGTTGTGACCACTGACGTTGCGTATGTCTCATCTAGATTGGACGATATCGCAGCGGCATCTCTGGTTCTACCGCAGCCAGAGGAGGCGGAGTGGGGGTTCAATGAAGATACTCTGCTCTTAGGGCAGCGCTTCCCCAACAAGAGCGCCGCCAAAGAAGTTATTGCCGACACTGCCGTCAACATTAGCCGGACGTATGGGGTGCGCAAGTCCAACCCTGACACCTACGTCGTCAAGTGTGTGGATGGATCTTGCCCTGGTAAGGTTCGTGCACAACGGTTCAGGAGTGCCGCCACGGACTTCCGCATAACGGTGCTAAAAGATCACACATGTGAGCTTGCAGAGCCACTTCGTAGGCACCGCAACCTGACGTCCTCATATATTGCGGAGCTGATAAGCCACCTTGTCGTAGTGATGTATCTGTCTCGCCGAAGCTACTTTTGGCAGATGTTGTCAATACGGTGGGCTTCCCAGTCAGCTACAGCAAGGTATGGCGGGCGAAACAGAAGGTCCTAGAGCGTATGTTCGGCACATATGAAGAGGCCTACGACTTTGTCCCAAGAATGCTCCATCAGATTGCAGAGTCGAATGCCGGAACATACATTGACAAGCTGGACCGAGTGCATCCTACGAAGGGGCCGAATTGTTTTACCCTTGACAGGTATTTCGGGCCTTCCCAAAGTAGCGAGAGGGTTCAAGCATCGTCGTCCTATCTTTGTCGATGGACGGCACCTTCCTCACTGGCAAGTACAAGGGCACCATCCTCACCGCGGTAGCAGCCGACGCGAACGACCAGTTACTCCCCGTGGCCTTCGTGATTGTTGAGAGCGAGAACACGGATAGTTGGTTGTGGTTCCTTGCAAACGTGAAGCGGGCGATGGTTCAACACCGCCTAGGTGTGTGCGCCATCTCAGACCGCAATGCTGGGTTGCTGTCTGTGTTTGCCACGATGCAAAACGGGACACAGCCTCCCTTCCAGTGGAACGACCTGACGAATCGATGGTGCATAAGGCATCTCGCGGCGAACTTCCACACATGGTTTCGAAACAAGGACACGATGAAGACCTTCAAGAAGCTATGCATGCGTAACCAAAAGCGGAAGTTCGACGCCGTGTGAGAACAGATTGGGCGAGGATACTAGCAAGCATGTAAGGAATTCCCGGACGCGGAGGTAGGGCGGCGAGGAGGCTCCGTCAGAGTTGGGGAGTTCACACAGTGGGTAAACTCACATGCACCCGACTTAGAGAAATGGTCTCTACTGCATGACACCGGTGGTGCACGGTACAGAATTATGACGACCAACATGTCAGAGGTGTAAAACGGTGTCCTGAAGGGTGTTCGATCCCTCCTGATCACCGCAATTGTTGAGGAGAGCTGGAACCTTACCGTGGGGTACTTCATCAATAGAGCCATGATGGCGAAGAAGCATATGGACGAAGGCAAACAATTTTTGGAGGTGGCGTAGGCCTACATGGACAAGAAGATCGAAAAGGCTCGTTTGCACACTGTTAGGACCATGGATGGCATCAGGAAGAAGTTTGAGATCCGTCTGAGGCAGAAGTATGTCGCAGGTCACACTAGGGGTGATTGCAAACAAGTATGCTCGATCGATAGGGAAGCGTCCTGCACCTGCAATAAGCCGCATCTTCTTCACAAGTCCTGCTCCCATGTATATGCGGCGTGCGCAGCGTGGCACCAGTCCTCGACGCAATACGTCTATGAGTTCTACGATATTCACCACCTGTACGGCACTTGGAGTGCCGAGTTCAATTAGTACGGGCTGGACATGCATTACAGGGACCTCTGGCCTGGGCACGTGAAGTGGGTGCCGAACGACGCAATCAAGCAGGCCGGCTGTGGGAGACGACAGTCCCGCTGCATCCATAACGACATGGATGATAGCCAACGTGGGCAACGGGCTAGACACCCGAGATGCAGACTCTGCAAGACGATTGGCCACTCGTTCGCCACCTGCCCGAACAGGCCCAGATCAAGCAACACACCGTAGCGACGAAGTTTCATCGCCTATATATGTATGCTATATGTTTGTTGTAATGTGTTAGACGTTATCGTGTTGTACGTGTTGGAATGTGTCGGACAATGGCTGTTGTCATATGTTTGTTGCATATGTATGCTATATGTTTGTTGTAACGCATTAGGCATTATCGTGTTGTACGTGTTGGAATGTGTCGGACAATGGTTGTTGTCATATCGTGTTTTTGTTGTATGCTATATGTTTGTTGTAATGCGTTAGGCGTTATCGTGTTGTATGTGTTGGAATGTGTCGGACAATGACTGTTGTCATATCGTGTTCTATATGTTGGAATGTGTCGGACAATGGTTCTTGTCATTTGTCTGTTGTGTATGTATACTATATGTTTCGCTTTCATTTTGCTTATTTGTACGTCCTGTTTTATTCACACACCAACTTATTGTTGTACATACCTCAGGAGATGGCGCAGCCTGCAGACGACGTATCGTACGAGCTGTTCGACCCACGGTGGGATCGGGGACACCAATGCCATGTGCGGTCATCCGGCGTGGGTTCTCCGAGCTTCGTCCTCAGGAGTCCCAGAGAGCACTAGCCTTTGGACCAGCAGTACGTCCCACTACTACGGGACACCGGGCTTTTGCCTATTGCCTGCCTGTTGGACCTAGAGCACGCGTTTCAGTTTGACACACCACTGTTGTCCGCGCTCGTGGACCGTTGGAGACCGGAGATGCACACCTTCCACTTCCGGTGGGGGGAGATGACCGTTACTCTGCAGGACGTTGCTATGCTTACAGGACTACCACTACGGGGTCATGCAGTAGTGCCACTTCCCAGGCGACCAGACTGGAAGGTGTGGATGGTTGAGAGGTTCGGTGACCCGATCCCGGAGAACATATCAGGTGTGCCACATTCCTGGCTACGACGATACATGGTTTGGCCCGTGCACGCGACCCAGCAGGTCATACAGACACACTTCCTTGCGTACCTGCTCTTCCTCTTTGGGTGGGTCTTGTTTCCTACGACTCAGGGAGATTGGGTGCACCCTAGCTACATCCATCTTACTGGGGCGTTGGCGAACGCCTGGCCCGACGAAGTGCCATAGTACAGTTGGGGCTCCATAGTGCTTTGCGCCACGTACCGAGGCTTGTGTGATGCCTCACAACGTAGTACGGCCGAGGAGCCAGTCCTCGTAGTATGCTACATCCTCTTGCAGCTGTGGTCATGGGAGCACTTCCCGGTTGGCCGCCCGTACCTTCCGCACGGCCGTGCACCCTTTCGAACACATCCTTGAGTTTTACGGTGAGGGAGATGGCGCCGACCCCATTGAGGGGCCCACAATGGGCACTCGCTGGACACGTGCTCGGCTAGGGTGGGCTAGGGAGAGGCCGAGGCGCGTCTACCCTGAGTTCCACAACCAGTTCGAGACTCTGCACGAGGTGGAGGTCATATGGTTCCCATGGTCTACACAGTTCATTATGGAGACGGCCCCGTACGGCTTGTTCTCTCAGTGCAGTCAGGACTACGCATACTAGATGATGATCTGCCATCTAGTGTTCTCCCATATAGTCAAGCGGTACTCACCACAGCGGGTCATGAGACAATTCGGGCTTTACCAGCAGGTGCCACCACCTCCGGGATGACCACTTGTAGCGAAGGCCCACAGGTATGTTGTTACTTGGTTTACCTATTGGCTACATCTCTTTTTTCGATTGCCTAACGTCCAAATTCACCTGCAGACAAATGAGGCAAGGGCGGAAGAGCGACGACTGGAGGGAGACACAGCTACCGTGGACGACGTTGTGGGCCGAGAGGGCGGCGATCGACGTCGTCGGTGAGGCAGACCGCCGTTACATCGAGACACACACTACGTGCTTGAGATGGTGCGTTCGCGCACGAGAGCGCCTTAACGATCGCCGCCAAAAGCGCCCTACGGAGGTCACGCCGACGCCGCCCTTGTCTGGCGAGTCTGACATTCATCGGGCGGCACGCCAAGACGAGACGGTAAAATATTCTTCGTAGTTTTTTTGCACGGGAAACACGTCTAATTTATTCTCGGTTTCCTTGCAATTAGACCGCCTTCAGAGTACCAACACCGAGGCTGACCATGGTCTACGACATGGGAGGACCAGCACCTCCTCTTAGTTCCTAGATATGCTGAAACGCGTCTATGATGACTCGACAGTGGCAATGAGGACCATGACTTGTGGTCGGCACAGTGACGTAGCTGGGCGACGACGACGCGGACACCGAGAACAACCTCCTTCCCCACCGCCCTCAACACCTCCCTCCGCACCACCGCCTGCACGTCCGTCGTACTTTGGGAGTCGACCTAGCTACCATCGCTCTTCCTCCACGCGCCTCGGCCTCGAGCAAGCGGTATGTCAATTACGATTTGTTGTCCTAACTATTTGCACGTGCCCTTATTTGTAACGTATATCTCACTTCCGTTTGTTATTTCAACCCTTGCTACCGCCCCCATCGTCACCGGGGGGGGGGAGGGGGACACAGGATCGGACTTTAGACAATGACTCGACTGCCCCACCCAATGAGACGAGGCGCGTTTCTCGTTCACACACGGCGTCAGGCAGCGGCGACGAGGACCATGAGGGCAACCCGTGGTTCGGGCAGTCGTTCGGAGCAAGCACTATGCACTATTTCGGCGCCAATTGCCCCAGAGCATCATCATCCGCACAGCCACATACACAGGTACGCTATAACATACTTAATTCAATCTTCCCATTGCACGCTATGGTAAACTCACTTAGCCCACCGAATTTGCAGGTCTGGAGTGACCAATTCAGACATGAAGGCCAAGGATCGCAGTCCGCACTTCCGACTCCGTAGGTACATCCTTTCCAACACGACTACAAATTGCAAAGGTCATAACCTCTGCCCTAATGCAGCAATGCCATTTCTGCAGGACGAGTGGGTGGACGATATGCTCTAGTTTTACCCGGCTCCCTACAATGAGTTCTATGTGACACCGCCTCCCACGCAGCAGTCCCACTATGACTTTCGAGAGACACGCCATTCCCCTGACAGGTTCACATTCCCTTTGGAGCAGCTACAGCGTCGGGGTAGGCGGTGGAGGCAGGGACCATGAGTTTTAGTGTGTTCTACTATTATTTCTTGTTTTTGCCAATTAGAAGTTCAGTTGTAATGAGATTGTAATGTCCACTATTTACTTATGCATCGCACTCCTTCATGAATGGATTAACTGCCGTGTATCCTTGCATTACACGAGTTAGGGTTTGGGTTTGGGGTTTAGGTTTATGGTTAATGCACACGACACATCGATGCAACAGTCAACTCGATAAAAGGCAACCGCATAGAAGGTGCCTCGCACTACGAGTTACATGCTTTATGAGATTGAACATAATTGCATACAGAAGGTGCCTAATGATAAAAGGTGCCTCGCACTACCCACATAGAGTGTTCTACAGGGGGACGCCTCGGACATGGTTGGTCGTCGTTGTAGTGGCACGCACATATGCAGCTAGGGTTCGCCCAGCAGCATGTAGGATCATAGGAACTTCCTATGTTCACGACCTCCTCGTTGCCCCTCTTGCACTGCATCTGTTGGCGGAGGTCATCATTTTTCTCGTTGAGATTGTCAATTCGTGCCTCCAGCTCAAAGATTCGGTTCCACAATCTATCCGCGTACATCACAACACGTCGTTCATGGGGAGGATCGATCCAACGGACAAAGTTGTATTTCGCCATCTGCTGCAAGGGACGGTTAGTACGGAGGATGTATTAGCAGTAACATGAACAAAACTATTTACCCCAGAGTGTGGGCATCGGAAGAAACGTCATCCGCCATCGAAATTGTCGTCCAAAACCTGCACGACAGCGTCGTCCCTGTGTCCGTATTTCAGCCATACCGGTTGAGCACGCTTGTTCGGTATCAACCGGTAGTTAGGGCCAAAGTCCTCCCTTCTTTCGAGTGGAAGGTCTTGCTTCGGCGACCCCGGTTGGACTGGTCCCTCGGCGTCTGCCATGGTATGTTACTGTGTGACGAAGAAGGTTCTTCTTCCTACGGTTTCAAGGGTCGAGTGGTCCTACTTTCGGAGCATGGGGCGTGCATTTTATAGCCCGCGGGGGAAGGCTAATAAAACGGGTAATGTGTTAGCTTGCAGATGACAAGACCAGACGGGGCTGGCTGCTTTGCGCAGAGACAAGACTAAAAGGGGCAACTTTGCGCAGTGATAAGACCAAAGGAGATAGCCTTGTGTAGTGACAAGACAAGACGAGGCAGCTTTGCGTAGTGACAATACCACACGGGGCAGCTTTGCGCAGTGACAAGACCACACGGGGCAGCTTTGCACAGTGATAAGACCAAAGGAGACAGCTTTGCGCAGTAACAAGATCACATGGGGTAGCTTTGCGCAGTGATAAGACCAAAGGAGACAGCTTTGCACAATGATAAGAACAAGGGAGACCGCTTTGCGCAGTTTAGGGTTAGGCTTTTCAGATCGACTTGACAACTCTGACCGCATCGCTAGCTTTTCAAACCGAAAAGGCAAGACTCTGCAAAGAAAGACGTGACAACACTCTGCTCGTCAGCTTTTCAGACCGATAAGACAACACTTTGCGAAGCAAGACATGACTTCTCTCTACAAAGTAAGACGTGACAACACTATGCCTCGCCAGTTTTTCAGATCAACATGACAATACTCTACCTCCTCAGCTTTTCAGAACTAAAAGGCAGGACTCTGCATAAAATTAACCACACCATACCAACCCTGGGGCTTATAAAAGGGGATTGAACCAAACCCAATACTACACAACACTACACAACCAAACCCAGCAACCCAACACTACACCAGTGCTTCCTTCACCACGCCGAGATGGACGACAGGCAGAGGCAATGGGACCGGATCCGCGAACTAGCAAGGGCTGCTAGGGCTCGTGCCTACATGGCACTCCTTCGTAATGAAGCCTCCCGTAGCAGCAACCCCCCCCGGTAGCAGCAACCCCATGCCGAACGTTCCAACCGAGCATTCGCCGCAACACCCGCCCGAGGGGAGACGCCGCCCCTCTGTTGGTGCAGGGACAGATGCAAGTTTTTCAAGTCCAAGCACCCGCTCAGTCTGGGAATACATTACTGGGGTTGCGCGAACTACTCCAGCGACTATCCCGACCGACGTTGGGATACGAGGAGCTATCAGTAGCCGGTAAGGACCAGTTACATTATGTTCCCGTACTATTTCTCTTTCAAAGTACGTACTAACAACCTCTCCCTTCTACCTGTAGTCCTCGGATCCGCTATGTAGCTACCGCAAGTGGATCAACCACGAGATCCACCCACATGACCAGTGGTCTCTGGACATGGACGAGTGGCATGCCCAAAGAGACCGCGAGATGCGGGAGGAGTGATGCTGCAACAATGAGCACAACGAGCGCATACGTCGGGAGACGCAAGCTCATCTCGAGGCGTGCAGGCGCAGGGAACACGAGGCTCGCGAGAGGGAGCGCGAGAGAAAGAGGGAAATTGCGGCCAATGCCAAAGAGGCCAGCGAGGAGTTCAACGCCGAGCTAGCAAGGAAGGGAAAATGACCCCGATCCACGCAGTAGGTCAGGTCATTACGTAGTAGTCCCCCGTCCTACCCGCCATATTTTTTACTATCCCCTAAAGGCATGTATACTTACATGGTCTGGATTCTTATGTCGCAGTGTACCGTAGTAGTAGCGAGGATGACTAAAGCAATTAGGCGAACCATCATGCCATGTGACTACGTGTAACGTGCTTCTGTCCGCGAACTCTAATGTAGTTTTGGTTCCATGTCTCTGCTAAGCCATCAAAGCAAGCCTATATTGCAAGTATGCCTCTTCTAGTGGAATACTAGAAAGAACCATTCGCACCGACATCGATAGTACTGGTGCCTTTTTATCCCACTTCTCAAAGACAACAAGTGTTTCAGTACACAAAGTTTGCTTGGACGACATCCTCAAGGTTATACCTCGTCTGATATGCTTATCAATCATCCTTTCTCTGAATGAATTAAATAATAGAAAAATTACAGAAGCAACAACACTGTGACGGGAGGCTCCACAAAAAGTTTCGTAATTTTATAAACTCATTTGCTACATTTTGAAATTACTATAAACAACGCTGAAACCGCGACGAAACCAAGATTTTGGAGAAAAAGAAACCCTAATTTACAAACCTTCATGCCCATATTTCTTAATAATGTTTTTTTTTACAAATATCAGTGCCCATTGAAACCCTAACTGAAATGACTGAAAAAAAATTCGTATTCGTAAAAGCGCTAACCGGAACTAAATCCTAGACCACTGGAAACTCTAACCATCCTGCTGGAAACCCTAATCCCGTCCTGTTGGAAACCCTAATCGATGTCAATCCGCTGGAAACCCTAATCGCCAACCGCTGCAATCTACCGAAAACCCTAATCGGTTCCAGCTCTGATTGCCAACCGCTGCAATCCGCTAGAAACCCTAATGGCATGGCTTCTTTCCGCGATCGGCTACCGCGGTATGCGGCCAAACCTTACGCGCTCGGCCACCACAGGAAGTCGCCGCCCCTTCCACGCTCGTCCACCGCGGAAGGTGGCTATTCACCTCAGTGCCGCACTCGCTTCGCTGGTTCCGCGCCCGGGCTGCCTTCCGCGCTTGTCGAGCGCGGAAGGGGACACGCGTCGGCCCTCCATCGTTTCCGCGCTCATATGGGGTCTAGTTGTGCAAATACGATGAACGGAAGATCATTTTTGCAATTACATGGTGCTACAAGGTCAAATAAAAAAAATACCAACACAGTGGCGCGCTAGGTTGGAGCATCCGATGTTGGTCCGAGCGGGGCAAGTTTTCCACATGCGCGCGCACTGCCGCGTCCCAAACCGTACCTCACCGCATGCATGCACCCCACGGTCGGTTCGGGTCGACGCGACACGGCTCATAATTTCGCAGCCCCATGGTGCCCGAGAGAAGCCAACAACTTGTCCTGAATATGTCTCGCAAAAGTACACGGCCCCCTTTACGGCCAAGTCAAATATGTGCGACGCAACGCAGATTTCTTCGAGCGGCGCCGCGCCGCGCCGCGCCGTTGGACCACACTACGTAGTCCTATACTCCATGTGTGTGTACGCCTCCACGCCGCTCCTGTGTGATGTGATTAATGTGGCCGCTGCGTCTGCGTGAGCCGGAGCCCGGGGCGCCGCGCGTCGCGCCGGCCGGGTCCGCGCTTTTGGGTTGGGTTGGGCGGGCCCGTACGTGCGCGCGGCCCCCATCTCTTAGCCGCTTCGGCGCGATCGTCGCATCTCGCGCGCGCGGACGGGACCGGGACCGCGCCGGGCAGCGCAGTGGCCACTGGTGGTGGTGGCCAGTGGGCGTCACGACACGGCCGGCGCATATTCTCGTCACGTATGATTCGGCCACCGTTTAAGCCGCTCGGTGCTTCGGCCCGGCCAATGGGAGGGAGCGCACGCGCCGAGGGAGCAGGAGCACGCAGTAAACTGCATTGCATGCACTGGGCTCGCCTGCTCTCACCTCATCCTCATCCTTCTTACGGTTTACGCTATTAGAGGTACAATAGTGTGACGTCAACTATCTACAAGTCTTACTAGGTAGGACACAAGATGATATAGATGAGAGAGAGAGCATAAAGAATTAAGCCGTCTCTCATATAGTAGTCGACTGTAACACGAGAAACATGACACATTATACATAGAGGAGCTGTCTATAGAGATATATAAAAAGACAATACATTGTAGGAGCCGTATTTACCGTTGTCTATAGAAACCATAGATGAGTACTATAAACCGCAGTTGTATATACCATTATATATACTCTTAGAGCGTAATACGTCGTAGAAACTTCTCAAAAAAACATTCAATCCTCCATTATACCAACTACTTTCATCTCTGTCGATGTTTCGCCCATATACAAGTGATTCGTGTAAGGAGCTGTGTACTGCATGTACTCGATATTTGTATCCAGTTAAGTGATAGACGGGTCAAGTGAAAGTTAAATCGGAGTCATTGTACGTAAGCGGTACATTATTCCATTTCTGTGTCAAGTAGTATTAATCGATGGGAGACAGTCATTTATCTTGAGGCGTCAGGGAGGCACTACAGATGCATGAGCACACACGTTTTGCGTCGTCCGATAGATGGATTAAAGGGGTACGTGGTACTTGTGTTTGCATGCAGTTTTGTACTGCTAAATTCTTGAGCTGCCATGGATTGAGTGGTTGTTAAAAACTCTGGTAGCCAGGGTAAAAAAATGAGCGGGCCGGGGCATAAGTGGACTGTCAGAGCATTTTTACTGAACCGAGCGGGATACAAGTGATCAGACGTTGAGCTACTCCACTAAAAACTAAAATTTGAGTGAAGATCATTCTTCTTTCGATCCGCCGAGCCTCCACTTTGGATCTGCCGCTGCTTGTAGCACAACAAAACTTATTCTCCTTTCGCGTTTGTGTTTTAGTTATCCTCGAGCGCACTTTTCCTGTTCTTAAAAGAAGAAAAAACTAGATGCTGCCTTTTAGTTAAAAACAATACCTTCCTGTGTTTTTAACAACATGCGTGCTATATAAATAACGAGGTGCTGTTAGAAAGAGCTAAGTATGCAAAATAATTAAGCAGAATTGGACAATAAGTTCAGAACTACCATTATTATTTCATACTCTCGATCACTAGTTTTTCATAGCTTAAATAGGACTATTTCTAGTTAGTATGTGTCAGATTAGTCAAACAAAATGGCATGGCATGAAATAAACACGCTTGACATAGTAGTTGTTAGCAATAATGTAGTAAGTGCATGGCATCTAGCTACATATAAAAAAGATGGGCAACTATCACTTTCAACAAGCACCCTATGGACATGCTTACTTGGATTACCTTTCTTATCAAGATCTCTAGGTAATGATCAGCATAGCTTCCTTTTCCAAGCTATAATCACCTAGGATACCTAGCTATTCTTCAAAGCCAAGCATTTCTTTGTGTGTTGAAAGGTGGAAAGGCCAACCACAACCACCCTCTCCAATAGAGGAGAGGGTGCAAATGTGCAATGGCAGCTTACATGGCCTTCCAAAATGGGTTCAAGACTTCAGGGCAGGAGCGGAGAGAGGGGTCTGGCAGGGCCTGGTCCCCCAACATTAATTTTTTTTCTAATGTCTACTAGGTACACTAATCTCCATATATTATGTACATATGGTCCCTTATGAAATTTACTAGTCAAAAGACTCAAAGCCAAGGCCTAAGAAGGTGAAGCCCAACTTCACAACCAAGTCCCTTTCATCATTTTCTTTTACCCCATCGAACCAACCAGCCCAACATGCATAGCATGAGTGCACGACTCCTTGACTACTTGTCTACTCGAGAGTCGAGAGACATCGCGACGGCTGTGATGCCACCGACCACCCTTTGCCTAATTTCGGTCGGTGGTCGCAACCTACTGTCCTGTTGCTCCACCACTGTCGCTAGGACTAGGGCAAGACCGCACCGGTCACTGGCCACCGACGGCCCTGTGCACCACGGCATAGTACAAGGCCACAATTATGACAAGAAGAACTAGTTACAAAGGTACATCTCTCATGATTCTAATGATTATCGGCATCAATTCCGTAATTCCTATTGGTTTGTAGCATTATGCTTTGCGTATTACTCTTTAGACTTTCCAATTTGTGCTATAGAACTATAGAAGGCGTTAATTATGTATTATTTGCTAGTTGCTACGTACATGGTAACATGGTAATTAGACGTGTTGCGATGAATAAGTGTAACGATCTAATTCCTCCTTTCTTTCAGTTTCAGAATGCTTTAGTTGTTCAACCATCTTGAGGAAGAGGACAACTGATCGTTTTTTAAGACACAAGATGTTTATATTGAAAAGTAACTAGCAACTAAGTTCAGTTCTGATGAAAATATGAAATTATAACTTCTACGATCTTCTTGGTAGTCGTATAGCTAAATTTTAATTAATAGATATGTAACATTCTTTTGTATTGCAAAACACATGTTGCCATGCTTTGTTATCCATTGTATGTTGGAGCAAATCAACAGGCATGTAATTTTCTTTTGTATCGTCAAATATACGTTGCCTATCCATGCTACGTTAGAGTCTACATATATTACGACGATATTTATTTTGTGATCGTTGTTTACTTGGCACCCCTATGCCAAATCCTGGCTGCGCCCCTACTTTAGGGTCACATACAGGGACGGAGTCAGAAATTTTTTACCCCAAGGGCTATATGGTGATAACTAAATATCGAGAAGTGTCAAATATAAATATTTTAGTATTCTACATGATCAAATTAAGAACCATATAAAGGTTTAATCAACCATGAGGAGACCATGGTTCTCGCTAGCCTGCTGTCTCCGTCCCCGACCATATGCATAACCATGACCGGAGGGGATTAAGTGAGTGGTGGCCTTCTTTACGGCCGGGCAAGCTTGTTGCCATTGCTGCATGTCTTTTTATTCCGCTCCTCCCTCAATTATTTCATCTCCTGATTATAGATTCATGATAGCTAACGTAGTTCACATCGTTCTGGTTTCTAGAAATTTTACCTTGTTTATTGGTACAAATGTCTATTAAAAGAGTTGCTATCGAGAAGATATGATAGGCTCAAATGAACTAAATCTTTGTTAATTAACCAAAAATTACGTCGTGTTAGTGGTATGTTACATTTTTTTCTATGTTTTATCTATTTTGTCGTATCGTTAAACATGAAATTCAAATTTTATTTTAATTATGCATTTGTATTGTACTTTTGTTATATCTCAGTGTTGATAGTGTTTGACGTTAGTTACAAACTTATAGCCTCTTAATTTTGAATTCGAGGCTCTATGAAATTCTGGCTCCGCCTCTCTGACTCTTGTCATACACGAAGATCAAATAGTTTGAGAGTAACATTAGCTACACTCACACGAAGAGGCTCTATTATTCTTCCGCATTGTATAGCGTACGTGTGTAGAGGATCTAGTACGTGTACAAAATGGGCGCGATCAGCATCTGCCTCTGCCGACAAGTACTAAAGCAACGTATTTTGATCAGCATCTGCCTCTGCGCGATCAGGTTCGTCCAGAGAGAGCTATAGCTACCTCAGCTTATCGTATAGAATCGGATTCTCATGTCTATTCATCTTTGAATCCGTATGCAAAGACATGTTGCTTTTGGAAGAGGGTATAATTAAGTAATTAGCAAAGGGGTTTACACATGGAGAACATTCGATCTATTTCTATATGAGTACACGTAGGGTTGACCATAATCAAGAGCGTGATTTTGTAGGATTTTCCCCTCACTGATAATCAAGTAAACAACGCAAAAGGAAGGAAGGAATTCCTGTGTCCGCAACGCTCTATATTTTGTCCAATTGCTTCGCATGTTTATACAGATCCGGCGATTTGTACCTTGTCTGCCGGCTTTTGAGCCTGACGTGAAAAATTCAAAACTTTTGGCGAAATGGCCACATACACTTCAATTTTCCATCTACTTTATTTGATGTGAGCCGTGTGCCGGCCCTCTGTGGATGGTTCAGATGGTCCAAGTACCACAAGACGGTCCAGCTATCGTGCTGCCTGTTGACCAAAACTGAGCAATGGCATGGTGGATGCGGGCCTCCGTGATTCCGTCTGTGAGGCGCAGACTTTAATGGCCGGTTCCATCCATGTGGCCGCGCCGAGGAGACACGTTTTGGGACAAGGCTTGTTCGTTGAGTACGTAGTACGCTTATTTAATGTGTGTTAAGTCGTGCTAAATTCAATCATAACACAATTATAACGCCAATAATTGGATAAATATTTGTAGGGGTCAAAGTGGTTTAGTTGATTTTAGGTTTCATTTTTTTTAACGCTGTACGTTGATACGATTGGTGGGCTGTTTGTGGCGTCCTTCAAATGTGCTTTGCAGACATGCTACATGAGCTAGCGAACAAATGACAAGGCTGATATATCGTCCGGAGGCCAGCTAGTAAGACATACCGCATTTTTAAAAAGTGACTAACATGGTGTTGTAACGGAAATCCAATTTTTGCATAAAATATTATTTGTATTATGTATGTCGTAGCTTGTTTCATCTCGTTATTGACAAAACACATACAAATTAGTACCTTAAATTTGTCTTCTTAAAAAAAACTATAATTTATCTCCTTCACTTTACATGAAGCACCTATTTAGTATTTCACTTTCACAAACTGTAGTCACTTTTGTGTACTAAAGATTTAAACCCAAGGTTTAATGCACAGATAGAAATTGAATTTCACTATTGTGCCCGAGAACATATATAGTGCTCCCAACATATTTCATGCCACTGGTTCTCCCACTCATCGAAAGAGGTATCATTCAGATTTTACATAAGATTTGTTCATGGAAAAGGACAAATAGAAGTAACAAAAGTTCAAATAAGAATGACACTATAGTGTCCTTCCATAAATCATGGTATCATTGAGATTTTAAATGGTACAAATAGAAACAGCGGGGATCAAGCGACAGAGTATGAGGGAGAAGGAAGGGACAATGGCGTCGGTTCCCATTATTCGCTTCCATCGTCAGACCGCCCCGACCTCGCTCCCTCCTCTATACTCCTCGATCTCTACCGCCGCCGCAGTCGCCGTTCCACCCTCGATCCCAGGCTCCCAGCACCCGCACCAGGACAAAGGGCGGAGAGAAGACAACGGAGGAGAGGAGGAGCGCAGGAGGGATGTCGACGTGGGGAGGAGGCCCACTACCTTTCGAGTCGCAGTGCGAGGGGACAAGGCATGAGACTGGAAGGAGTGGGACGACGGTGAATTTCGGTGTGTGCATGTAAAGAAGAAGTGGGGCGGCGGTGGTTTGGGTGGTTGCGAAAGAAGTGGGGGCATGGACGCGACATCCTGGAGAGCATGGGTTGTAGGATGGAGCGACGGTGACAGCGGCGCAATTGGAGAGTGGCTATGCTGTCACGGGTGCGATGAGGGGTGACAGCATCCTCAACGTTAGTGGCAGCGCCTCCCTCACCGACTCGACCTGCATGGTCGACGACATGCACGCTCTCCCACCTCAGCGTTCATTGGAGGCGCCGCTGAGCCCTTGCTCTGCTACCTCACCATCTGGGTCGATGAATTAGTAGGCGGGGTGAGGCAGCGATGGCGCGACGTCCCACTATTTAGGGGTGGTGTGAATGTGGTAGATCTGGGAGGGGTGGGTGTGGGTGGCGATGGCGCAAGTAGCGTCGGCAGCGAGGAGCGACAGCGTTAGTGGCAGTGTGAGCGGTAGTGTGTGAATGTGGCAGATCTGGGAGGAGTGGGTGCAGGCAGCGATGATGCGAGGAGCGTCAGCGGCGAGGAGCGGCGACATTAGGGTGGGGGTAGACGACGATGGCGCTAGGAGCGGTGACGTTAGTGGCGGTGTGAGCGGCGGCGTTTGTGTTAAGGGTTGGGGCATGGCGGGTGTAAGGAGAGAATGGGACGTTTTGTCCCCGTGTAGGGGTAAACACATTGGGTGAGCGTGGAGTGATCCTCCCGCTGCGCGGGGGTAAACCCCTTCTTTTATTAGTTAGGACATACGATGGGTCCCACACATATACATATGCATCCGCCCCATCCTCTCTCTCCCTCATTCCCTACAATGATTCACTACGATGCTACAGTGACTGACACGGAAAAGACAATAGTTTTTCTATAGTGATTCGTGGCGGTGCTCTACAGTAAAACACCATGGTCTCTACCTTTCCAGACTCAGATCACTATGTCTCTTTGCCTACGACAGAGGTACAGTTCCCTTGTCCCTATATATACTGGAGAAGGTCCCCAATCATAATAGAATAAGCAATATGAGACTAAACTAGCCGGTGAGTCTACTTAGGCCGAAGCCCCTAATAAGCCGATTTCGGTAAAGTGTCCACACGAGTTTTCCCTCAACAGAAACACCCTATCTTACTAGAAAAATAAGGTTAAATTCCGCTCCCACCATCCGATAAATGTTTGATCAATTTTTGTCGTATACCATAATCAGACGCTGGTTTTGCGTCACTTTCTCCTTATCATACTTTCCTTTCTTTTCTCCTCCAATTTCTCAAGCGCTCCCCTTCTCTTCATCTTCCTTCTAGTTTGCCTACTCCCCACTGCCTCCTTCGCTAGTGGTCGGCCCATGTTGCCGGTGTCTCCTACTCACTCCATTGATCTATATTGAGCCCTCCTTCCTTGACCCACCAAAACCCTAGGCACCTGAATAAAGCTACCATCGCCAAATCTCGTGATTCATCGACGATTCGACCATTGTGTGAGATCGAGGAGGCCGACTAGAGGGGGGGGTGAATAGGCGGTTTTAAAAACTTCTTTGGCTAAAACCGAGTTTTAAGCGGAATTGTAAATCAATTCGGTTTTGCACAATTAAAGCCTAAATCAACTAGTCTTTACTGAGTGCGCCAACAATATGAGACTATATCAATGATAGCAATCATACACATACAAGTAAGCAATTTAAATACAAGTAATGTAAATTGCACAAAGTAAAGTATAAGAAATCAAACCACAATGACACAATAATGTTTTACCGTGGTGATCGGAGACTTGCCGGTCTCCCCTAATCCACGTTGAGGTAAGTACAAAATCAATTCGACCGGCTCCACGAATTAAGCTAAACCCTCCGAGGTAAGTCCAACCACTTGGACCGGTTCCAAACCGAACCACCACCTCGATCCACTAAGGTTGCTCTTTCTCCACTCCGGAGATGGCGAGCACCAAGCCACTCACAAACGAACAGGTCTTCTCACAACCTTCTTTGAGAAGATCACCGAACCACGATGCTTCCACGCCGTCTAGGTGTCAGCAAACACTAAGAGTAACAAGTCGAAGACTCTCACTTGAACTAATCAAGTGTCTAAACTCAAGTGGATACTCAATCCACTACCTAATGCAACACATGCAATTAGAGTTTGCCTATCAAAGCACACCAAGTGCAACACATGCACAAATGAGAGTAGAGGGCTTGCTCTTAGCTCAATGGAAAACAATAAGGCACCAGCAACCTCCCCAAGGCCGGCCAAGGTGGGTATTTATAGCCCACACACAAAAACTAGCCGTTGGGAGAAGATTCCAGAGAATCTGGAGGAAATCGGTTTGACCGCCAAATAATAGCCGGTCTGACCGCCCCCAGCTCTAACGGTTATAAAACTAGCCGTTGAGCTCACTGCCGATCTGACCGCCAACTAATGGCTGGTCAAACCGTTCACCGGTTAGACCGCCCAATAGCCGGCAGTCAGACCGCTCCACAAAGAGTGGCTAAGGACCAGAAACATCTCTTCTGGAAAAAACAAACAGCCAAGGAGAAAATCGGAACAACCGCACAATAAACAAGTACGGTACGACTACACAACCTTTGCGGTGACAGCGGTCGGTTAGACTGCTCCAATCACGCCGGTCAGACTGATACACAATCGGTCGATTGATCGATCTGGCGGTCGATCGCCACTACAAACAAAGCTCAAAATAGATTTTGATCTTTGCATCAACTCAATTTGCAAAACATATTTGCCAATTGATTTAAGATGCATATAAGGGTAAAAGCAAGATTCTTAACAAGTTGCAAAACACATTTGCCAACTTTTAGAATCGATGCCACAAGGAACAAGGTACATGGACTAAACCCGTTTGCAAAACACATTCGCAAACTAAAGTCACATGCTACAAGGATTATACATGAGCCTCAACTATTTGCAAAACACATTCGCAAATATTGGCATCATGGTAAAGGGAGCTAGAACAAACATAATGAGCTATCAACACATGACTATCTCAAGCTACTAGTCAAGACCCCTCTTAATAGTACGGTGACCTATACTAGCAATCCGGTCTTCCAACCAAACACCAAGACCGGTAAAAAACTAGGAACACATCCTTAGCCCTAGCTAGCCATTCCTTTGCCTTGAGCAACCACTTGAAGCTTGATGACGCACATCCTCACTTCAAGTCCGGGTTCTTGACTTGAATATGCATCAACACATGATGCACTCTTCACTTGACCTCCATCAACACATGATGGGTCTTCACTTGACTTGATGATCAACTCATGATCATCTCCTCTTCTTGAACATCATCGACACACGATGATTTCCTCTTCTTGAACTTGATGCGCATCAACACATGATGCGTCCTTTACTTCAAGCTCTTCACTTTGGGATCTTGACTCGAACATCATCAACATATGATGATTTCCTTTATCCCAAACTTTGACTTGATGGCAATCAACACATGATGTCATCCAAAGTCTCCAACCATGGAACCTAAACTGCTTATCCAACTCATGGAAGATGTTAGTTCCATAATATGATTATCATTAATAGATGTTAGTTCCATAGTATGATTATCATTAATTACCACGACATACCATTAACTTATAATGGTGGGACAAGATACCACAATCTTTCCTTCTTTGGTAATTAATGATAATCACTTCAATTGAACATAATTGAAATAGATTGGTATGAGTATATATGAACTACACAAGTTGTATATACTCAAAGTTGTATATGAACTACACAAGTCTCATATACTCATATGAATATATTAACTACACAAGTTATATATACTCACGGATATGTTTCAAAGTAAAGATCCTTAATATATGTGGAAAGAGAATATGGATCAATACTAATGAAACCACAAAAACATAGAGTGAACTCCCCCTGAATGTGTGCATACAGGAATGTGTAATAGAACCATATGCACATATTCAAGTTAGACTTTTGGTGGAGTTCAACCTATATTTTGGATCCAAGGAATGCAACAATATATAAGAATATGATGTCGAAAGCATACCTCTTGATATTTAAATCCAATTGAGACTAAGCAGTAAGTATGCCAATGAAAGTGTTAGTCTCACAAATAGATTTGTCATTAATCACCAAAATACTCCATTAACATATAATGGCAGGTCTAGATTACAATGTGGCAAGAATGCAAGTAGGAAATGAGGGATTACCAAGATGATGAGGTGGGGAATCCAAGGAGATGAGGCCTTGAAGCAAATGGGGATCAACTTGTCGGATTTTGAGAAAAACTCCCTCACCTAGGGTTCCACGGTTTGATAGAATGAGTCAATCAAAATGCAAACCATTTGGAGGGATGAAGAGAGGAGATGAACAAATGAATGATGCTGAAGAGGAAGGGACAGCAAGTGGCAACAATGACAGCGGTGAGAGCGATGAAAATTTTGAAGGGTCTGATGATGAGGATGAGAATGAGAATGAGGAGGTTGCTCCAGATCTAACCCCCTTCATTGGATTGGATGTGTCTAAGATCAAAAGTGAAAGGTATACTATTTTAAGACACATTAACCAGTTTAGATTCCCAAAGGATGCCACCATGGGGATGTTCCACACAATGTTTCAGCAAAATGTTTATCATATTATCTATGCCTTTTTTTTTGCTAATCATAGGTTTGTGAAATGGAATCTTGGTCAGAATCAAGCTTATAATGGACTCTTTCATTTATTCAGAAGTGTGGGCTTGGATTCTTTGGTTACCTTGCAGAGAAATTTTCATGCCAAGGTCATTAAGCAATTTTATGCAACAGTTTATGTGTCCCCTGACCATGATCATCTCATTTGGATGACGGGAGAAGAAAGGTTTGAAGCCCCCAAGAATGATTTTATGCTAGCTTTAAATTTGAGAAATTCATATGGGATCAATATACATGTTCAAGAATGCATGGCTCTCACTCAAGAAGATGAGTATTATGATCAGGACTATCCTTATGTGCTTGGAAAGGTAACTATACTGCTCCCTCTTCCTAGTATCGTTAATAGGATCATGAAAGCTACCTTCTTCCCCAGAAGTGGGAATAATGATGAGATACATGGGAGAGCATGGAATGTGGTAAAGTGCATTATGGATGGCACTAAGTTTGATGTCATGGATCTGATCATCAGGGAGATTGCCACCTCTAGGGGAGATAAGAACAAGACTATTTATTTTGCTCCCTACATGAAGCTAATTAAGAAAATGACTACCTTTGACCTTCCTCTTGACATGGAGCATAAGGAGTATAGACCGAGAGATCCTCCACCTCAGGCTCCTCCTCCACCTCAGGTGCCTCCTCTAGCTCCTCTTTAGTCTCAGGGACAGGGATCATCCTCTCAAAGTCATCCAGTGCAGTGGGCTCCTCAGGAGCAGGATGCAGTCTTGCCAGCCCTTGCTCGCCTTCAGTCCAGCATAGACCATATGAAGACAGAAAATGACCAGAGGCATGTAGAGAATATTCAGAGGCATGCAGAGACGAGAGCTATGATTGAGGATCTGAATATGAGGGTGACTCACATGGATGAGCGACTGACTGAGTATCAGCAGCAGCAAGTGCTCTTTGCCTATCAGAGGTTTGGACGTAGTCAGCGCCCTCCATCTTTCACTCAACGGGGAGATCTTCCATCATCATCGACAGGCGCTCCTCCCTCTTAGCTGCTTTATCTTTCTTATGTAGGTCGATAGACCTTATTTTGTTAGGATAAGCTTATGTGTTATTCTTATAATATCTTATGTAAGTTTATTGAACCTTAGATGTTTTTGTTGCTGTCAGTCTCATTTTGGACAATGTAATGGTTAATGTCTTATGTTGAGTTATGCATGTTTTGTGTATTGTCCAAGATGAGTGTATGTTGAATGGTTGAATACTTGTATTATGGATTATGCTTCATTAAATATCTTTCTCCATAATATATTATTGTTAGGGCTATTTGGGTGCCTAAATCTATTATGACTAACATTCAAGGACACAACCGAGTTTGGGTACCAAAAGGTGCTTAAATGTTAAATAGGTACTTGGAGAAGCATTGGAGGTTTGGCTCACTCATAAAGAGGTGGATTCCATCATATGCAAAATATGGAGCTAAGCTTGAGGAAGATCAATTCATATCATAAACCAATGCTATCTTGGTAACAAGTATTTACATTGAAGTATCTAGCACTTATGCCTTGTGTAGGTTGCATTCATGAAAATCTTTAAAGGGTGTTCTTGCTCTTGTGCTAAATCTTGTTTATTGAATTCTTGAGCAAGATAGTTTGTGGCACATTAAGGGGGAGTGCTAGTAATGTTTTTCAAAAATGAGCCTTTTAGCCAAAAGTCAAAAATTTCATAACTATTAGTAATCCTTTGAAACAAAATTAGTTGCAAAATGTATACAAATGCTTTTCAAAGGTTTCCCAAAGGTTTTGGCTCAAGAAAAACCTATGTTAAGTGAAAATAAGTTTCTAGCCAAAATTCTAGTTCATAGTATCTAGTTTTTGACCTAAACTAGATTTTTATGTAAAATCTATTCTAAAAGGAATTTGAAAATCGTCCCAAAAAGAAAATCCTAGAGTTGTCCATTCTAAGCATTTTTTGGTATTCACAAGATTTCCAAAAGGCCAACCTAGAAAAAGGTATTTGATTTTGAAATTCATCCAAAATCCTAGTTTGACCTAAATGGTCACTTTCTAGCACTTAAGTGAGTTTTGCCATTTGAGCCAAATTTATTCACATAAATAGGTCCATAATGGTATTAATGACTCATACATGCAATTGGTTACTTGAAATATCTTTAATTGCTCAATTTGGATCTTTTGGAGAAAGTTCTTGAAAATAAGATTTCATTTGCAAAATTAAAAGATTAATTCATAAAAATTATTTAAGATTTGGATTTTTAAAGGGCTATATAAGTTGGAAATGCTCCAAAGATATTTGTTTGATTGTTGTGTGAAGATTTGGAGCAAAATACAACAATTCCATCTTTTCTCAAATCTTGTGCTGAAATCTGTTGCCAGTTTTAGACTCAATCGGTCTAACCGGCCATATTGGCGGTCTGACCGCTGGCCTTTCAGTCTGGCCGCCCTTTGCCCAGCGGTATGACCAATTTCACATGAGGGTTCCTTTAACTTCACCCGAACCATTTCCTTCCTCCTCTCTTTTCTCTTCTCCAGCCCGAAGGCTTCTCTCTCTCTCACTCTCGGCCGCCTTCAACCTCTCTGGCCCGGATCTCCCTCTCCAGTCATCTCCTTGGTGCTCCAAGGTAATCTAGAGTTTCCCCTTCACATTGGACATGTACCCCTGATACCCATTGAGCCACGCTTTGTGTAGTCCAACATGGGCCATGGCCATGATCATCGTCAACGACTCTAGGTGACTCGATCCGCCTTCTCCCAACATCATTTTTCTCATCTTACATTTTTACCACCGGCGGAGCTTTGTGCAGACCAAAGTGGGCCATGGCCTTTCCAGCACTTAGCACCCAAGGAAATCATAGTGATATCATCAACTTATTTGCAGTCCTCTTAATACATTGTTTGGTTAGACTAAAATTCCTGCTCATCCCCATGAATGGACACTACTATAGTAAAGGTCTTCACAGACGGTTCAAAAACGTCATTACAGACGGTTTCTGGAGCCGTCTGAGTTTATGGGTCAGTGATGATATGAGGTCATCACAGACGGTTATTAATTTAGAGCCATCTGTGATATATCTTTAATTGCTCAATTTGGATCTTTTGGAGAAAGTTCTTGAAAATAAGATTTCATTTGCAAAATTAAAAGATTAATTCATAAAAATTATTTAAGATTTGGATTTTTGAAGGGCTATATAAGTTGGAAATGCTCCAAAGATATTTGTTTGATTGTTGTGTAAAGATTTGGAGCAAAATACAACAATTCCATCTTTTCTCAAATCTTGTGTCAAATCATTTGCGCCAGACTCAATCGGCCTAACTGCCATATTGGCGATCGGCTCGATCACTGCCTTTCGTCTGCCGCCTTTGCCCAATGCAGATGACCAATTTCACGTGAGGGTTCCTTTAACTTCACCCGAACCGTTTCCTTCCTCCTCTCTTTTCTCTTCTCCAGCCCGAAGGCTTCTCTCTCTCTCACTCTCGGCCGCCTTCAACCTCTCTGGCCCGGATCTCCCTCTCCAGTCATCTCCTTGGTGCTCCAAGGTAATCTAGAGTTTCCCCTTCACATTGGACATGTACCCCTGATACCCATTGAGCCACGCTTTGTGTAGTCCAACATGGGCCATGGCCATGATCATCGTCAACGACTCTAGGTGACTCGATCCGCCTTCTCCCAACATCATTTTTCTCATCTTACATTTTTACCATCGGTGGAGCTTTGTGCAGACCAAAGTGGGCCATGGCCTTTCCAGCACTTAGCACCCAAGGAAATCATAGTGATATCATCAACTTATTTGCAGTCCTCTTAATACATTGTTTGGTTAGACTAAAATTCCTGCTCATCCCCATGAATGGACACTACTATAGTAAAGGTCTTCACAGCACGGTTCAAAACGCCATTACTGCACGGCTTCGAGCCGTCTGAGTTTATGGGTCAGTGATGATATGAGGTCATGATAGACGGTTATTAATTTAGAGCCATCTGTGATATATGTCTATCACAGACGGTTCTTGTTTAGAACCGTCTGTGATAATTGTCTATCACGCATTTGCCCTAAACGCCAACCGTATGTGATAACTTTCGCTTAGAACCATCTATGATATATATATATATATATATATATATATATATATATATATATATATATATATATATATATATATATATATATAGCTTGTTGCACTCACAGAGTATGTACTCCCTTCAATATACCACTTAAACGCACATATTATACTTCTTTATCATTTTCAATATACTTAAATACCAATTATAAGATACTCCAATGCGATTTGATTGAAAAAAATTTATTGGAGCCCTTTGTTTTTTGCTATATACCCTTTTTCATATATAAAAGAAGTATATACACAAATTTTGCTATAAAAAGTGGAATTTTATGAAATTTTTCATGGAACTCACTTTGGGGTATCTTATAATCATTATTGGAGTATGCACAAATAGATAAAGAGGTATTATCATACGATTTAAGTGGTATATGAGAGGTGGGAGTACGTACTCCTGTGAGTACCATATATATATATATATATATATATATATATATATATATATATATATATATATATATATATATATATATATATATATCGCTCAGAGTCCCCACCACTTTCGGGGGGTCGTGAGGGAGGATGACACAGCTGCCACGAGCAACCTCTCATCGAGCCTGCAAGTTCAAGAAGTAAGGCTGCAAGAGAAAGCGTGTTGACATACAATTATCTGGATGTCGTCGATAGGTAATTGGACTTGACATCAATGAATGGTTGGTTGCTAATACATGATGCCACTTCCCACCGAAAGGGTTGAGGACTACAAATGATATACATATATGAGATCGGTTTTAAAGGCACAAGCAGCCACTACTTGGAGGTTTTATAGAGAAGAGATCAGGAATAGAATGGTAGGACGTATACGTACCTCGGACGCAATGGGGGAGAACTTGACCAGCATGAACACGGTTACAAATTAGCCTAATGTTTACAAATCTGAAAAGTTAATTGCAGCCAAACCCCATTCGAACCACATCGATCCCATGTAAGCCAACCAAGCACAAAGAACCCATCAATAACCCCCAATACCCATCGAGAGCATTAACCAAACCCACCATTTTGCCCCATTCATTTTTGTCAATCAACCCACAAAGATGAACTAAGCAAGATGCACGTAATGCACATACACCAATAGCCCTCGCTTTACATCACGAGCAAGGGGACTATTAATATGAACTAATTATCAATTCAATTTCAGCATAAGACTATTAACATCATTGAGCAGTTCAACAGCAAGATAGTAAGACCAAGGGTGTCCAAACCCACCACACTAGTAGTAGCTCTCGGCATCCATCGCAGAGCACTAGCCATTTTCATCACAGAGCAAGGGGGGTAGAGCCAGAGAGGGAGTAAGGTGATACCTCAATACAGTGCAACTACAGCGGTGACCCCACCACCAGCACAACCCTCATCCATCTCCTTCACCTTGAATAAATCACACAAACATTACGACACAACTTAAGGCTCAAGCATAAAAATCAAACTCAACAAAAGACATTAAGCTAACAAAGAGGAGAACAGAGGGAGGATGGGGAAAGCAAAGCCAGGGGGGCCAGGACCCGAGCGCAGGAGGTCGAGCAGGAGAACCAAGCCATGGACGCGGGCAGGCAGTAGGTGCAGGTGGCGGCATCACCGTAGTTGTGGCACGACCCTAACACTGCATAAGACACTCCTATCGTATGAGTGTCTTGTGCAGTGCAGAATGGTGTCACAACTGGTGACGACGACGATGGGGTCGGGCGGCTGCGTCGAGGTGGGGAGGGGAATGGACAAGAGTAAGTGCGCTGGGAAGTGACCAGTTAGGGCAGGCACAAGCTCTAGCGGCCGGCCGGGCTCCTACTAATAAAGAGACTTATCACATACAGTTATATTATGGAATCGTCAGTGATAGTTATCACAGATGGTTCCATAATATAACCGTCTGTGATATGTCCCATATCACAGACGGTTTCATTATAGAATCGTCTATGAAATGGTTTTTCTCAAGTATATTATCTTGTATATACACTTACATGACATGAAGAAATTACATGTTTATATGTCAATTTTGTCATTTAAATACTGCTAAAAATTTTCTTTAACTATACATACATACATACGTACATACATACATATATACGGCAACATATCTCATGCACACAGCACTATCTGTGCACATATGCACACAGCACATCCAGTCCATCCAATCCACAAGCAACGGCTGCGATCAAAACCTCCCGTCCCGCTTCGCTCCCCCCGTCCCACCTCCGGCATTTTTTGCGGATAAGCCCCCACGCGAAATGGCGTTTGTCTCCCCCGATCCACATTCGCTGCGGTGGAATCATCGCTAGGGTTATGCGATTCGCCCCCACCGCTGTCCACGCTTGCCTCCACCGCAGCGGTGCTTGCCTCCGCGATGCTCAGCGCCGAGGCCCCGAAGGCAGATTTGGTCCTCCTCCCCAAGCCTTCGTCCTCAGGCCTGCCGCTCCATTTGGTCCTCCCTCCCCGAGCCTTCGTCCCTCCTCCTCCTCCGCCCGAGCCTCTTCATCCTCAAGCCTCGCCCCGAGCCTCCCCTTCTTCCTTGCGCGCCGACCCCGAGCCTCCCCCTTCGTCCTTGCGCTCCGGCCCCGAGCCTCCCCCTGCGCCTCCGGCCCCGAACGAGCCCTCGCACCGCCGAAATGGTCAATACTGGTATGTGATTCTTGATTTTTAAGGCAGACAGAACCATATGTGATGATTTTTCTTGATTGTTCTTGACATGGTTAGGCCAGACAGAAAGAAATTTGAAGATAGTTAGGCCATACATCACATTAATTCTTGATTTTTCTGTTGTAACCATGGGATGAGATATGTTAAATTAGCAATTACAAACAAGTGCAGATTCAACTTTTGTGATATATGTGATGTCTGGCATAGAGATATGTGATTGATTAATGTGAGCAGATTCAACAAACCATTTGTGACATGTGATTGATTTTCCAGTTGGGAGGCAGTACGAAGTTCATGGAGAAGAAGGAGGTGTCGGGGCCTTGTGGGGGACTACAGCTTGTGCCATGCCCTAAATGCGGTCAGAAGATGATTTGGGCAATGTCTGGGAGCTCGAAGAATCGTGAAAAAGAGTATTACAAATGTCCTAACAACAACGGCGTAAGATTGTTTGAATACAACCAGAAAAGAGCTACGTTTACAAGATAGATGTTTGAGTTTCCTCTTGCCCACTTATGTGTAATCACCTTTCTATGTTTTTGTGCAGAAGAATTATGCAGTCATGACACTTTCATGTGGAAAGATCAATATGAGACACATCTGGTCAGCTTTGCGCTTGGAACAGACATAAAAGAGGAACGAGTCATCATATTCGCAATGCACACCGAACATATCCAACAAATCCCAATGTTGACGACTATGTCTTGGCACATTTAGTTGAAATGAACAAGTTGTTGGACAAGATTAACAAGTCAATTCAAATTGGTCACAGCGGATGAGAAGTTCAAAATGGTTCTTGTTGCATGTTTAGTGTTCTTTTAGGAATTTTCATTATAAGAATGTCATTTAAATGTGTTTGTGAACTGTACTGTGAAGTATGTGCGAAATATAAATAATGTATGATTTAGTGTATGACTGATTTCGTGTTGTATGAATGATCCATCCTGATTTAGTGTATGACTGATTTAGTGTATCACTTGACTGATTTCGTGTTGTATGAATGACTGCCTTCCTGGAATGACTGATTTCGTGTTGTATGAATGACTGATTTAGTGTATCACTTGAAATGTGCTCTAATGTTCTCTAAAATGGTGGTATCACTTGAAATATGATGGAATGGGGGAGATATCACTTGAAATAAAATGGCATGTCAGATCACTTGAAAACTGACATCAGATCAGTAGCTTAGGCCAATCAATGTCATTAAATGACTCAGACACCAAAAACTGACATCAGAGTGTGGTATGGTACCAGTGTGTAGGTAATTCCCAAGTCATATGAAATTTGAGTGCCCCAAGCTCCTGGCCTCTTTGATGCCTGAAGAGATGGAGGAAGAGGATCAGAGCTTGAGCAGAAGCATCCTCCTTCCATCATCATTGCAAGAACTGGTGCTTGATGGTGTTAGTAACAAGTTGTTGTCTCTCTCAAGCCTCACCTCTTTGAAGGACTCAAGATAACGGAGAGCTCAGATCTAGAATCTCTTGATCTTCACTCATGCACGGCAATGGAAGAGATAAGAATCCATTGTTTGTTGAGCATTGTCTTCAGACAAGGCTTGCAAACATGCATCCACCTAAGATCTCTTGGAGTTTACAACACCACTCGCTTTTGGAGTTTCATATGTTGATGTTTATCCAATCATGTACAATTTGAGTGCTCGCCAGTAGTTCTTGGAGACATCCGACAGTAGTTTTTGCAAATAAATGACATATGATATGGAATGGCATATGAAATGGAATCAGCAATTCAAATGGCATATGAAATGGAATGCTGGTTTCATATGCTGTCAAATGACTTCTTGATACTATAGCTAACAAAATAGAATCAGCAGTTGAAATGGCATATGAAATGGAATGCTGGTTTCATATGGTGTCAAATGACTTCCTGATACTGTAGCTAACATGCCAAAAGATGCTCTATTACAGTTCAAATGGCATAATGTTCTCTGGAGCGGACCTTTTTTAGAGCAACCATGCCAAAAGATGCTCTATTACATATCAATAGCAAAAACCAAATAATTTATGACAATGTAGCACCCATATGACCTTGGTAATCAAATGTAATACACAAAAAACATAGTACATGATGCTATTACTTGTGTAGTTACACCTGTTTGGACTGGCTAAAGAAATTATATAATGATGCATGAAACAACATACAAGAGGGCAGGAAATTCATCGAAAATACAAACTGATACTTCATCAGATTTAAGCCTAGGAGGAGCATTCAGTTCAGATTTCAGATGGTCTAGGAGGAGCATTCAGTTCAGATGGTGTGCATGAGACAATGTGTGCTCGACCTGGACTCCCACATGGTGTATGTCTAGTAACAATTCACATATACACAAGCATCCATGCAACAGACAGAGAAGTCAAGAACTCAATACTTAAGAATCCAGACAATACTTTAGTCCATACAACATATGAAATGCAACATTTTCAGGCTATTACAGGTCCATAAGTCCATACAACATATGAAATGCAACGTGTCCAATTCTATTACAAATCCATACAATATATTACTGCAGGAGTGCATGCGAAATACAACATATTACAAGTCCTGCTTAGCCACCTCCTTTGTAGCCATCTGCAAAGCAAATATGAATACTGAACATGTTAGACAATGAGTACTAGAAGCAAATAATAATGGAATGCTATACAGCGAGCGGCCTTTCCCTTAGGCTTTTGCTTGTTCTCCCTGTGCCGATTCCTCTTGCATTTCCCTCTAGTGAGTTTGTCTCATATGCAATATATCAATCGATCGTGGATGCCACACCCAAGATACGCCTCAACCTCCTCCACTCTACTTTGTCAAGGACAGAATTTCTGGTTTATCTCATGCATAAACTTTTTAAGTTTCTCTAGCACTCGCATGTAAGGAAGTGAAGGTCTAGCTCGATGTATCAAATCTTCCAAGTCCTTTCGATCTCGCTTGCCAACTTTTTAATTTCTTCCTCTCAGGATCTTTGGGTTTCTCCTCAAGAACATTGCCATTCTCATCAAATACAACCTCCTCTTGCAATTAGCACCATCTTTTAGAACATAATAACTAGGAAGCTCATTCAAGAATGCACCTCGTAAAACAAGTATAATGTGGTGGCAAGGAATTCCATGAGTACCAAACAACATGCAGAGCACTACGTAATCATGGTGTTAGTGTCACATGTGACTTTTCTAACCTTCTTACCAACCTCATTCACCGTTTATTTTTCAGTCGCATACTTGTGTCAGGTTTCAAGAACACACGCTTGTCCCTAGCAAAGAATAACCTCCTTCGAAACTTCGCGAACACCTCATGTGTGAAAACTTCACCCTATGCAACTCTATTGCCCATGGTGTCTTCAACCGAGGCTTCGTGTGAAAGGTGGTATTGCCTTCTCTTAGCTCCTTTTCTTTTGTTCATCGATCGCAGGTCGGCGGATCCGTAACTCAATCAATGCATGTTTGTAACCTATAAATCGATTGAAAAAGAATTGGCACTCTCGCACCTTGAAGTTGTTCTAAGGATTCTGCCAGGTATGTCCATAAAATAAGCTTCTGCACCCAAGATGCCCTAATACTATAACGACTAGCCAACCACTCATTATCTTCCAACCGAACTCAAATAATATTAGCCCATCGCGACTCAATTCTTCCGAGTTTCGAGGATACACACATGAGTTGACACGATCGTAAAAGATTCGCTTATCCTCAAACCGCCTAATCTTTGTTGGGAGTTTGTTCAATATGTGCCACATGCATAATCTGTGCGTTGTATTAGGGAATACATCTTGAATTTCCTTCTTCATGGCCGCATCTTCATCGCTATTATAAGCCTAGGTGTAGCACCCGCCATACATCTTAAGAACGCATTTTAACAACCATTTGAACGTTTCAATCGTCGATCGAGCAAGAATGCACTCGAATAGAACACATCCTCATGGTTATTCACTCCCATGAATGGTCCAAATATCATGTCATATTGGTTTGTATTATATGTTGTATCAAATGAGAGCAACTCCCCAAAATGAACATAATTCTTCCTCACCGGTTGCATCCGCCCAAAACACATGGACCAACCTACCCTTGCCAATGACATAGTCAAAATAAAATGCAAGATTGTTCTCGCTCCTTCTAGCTAGATTATCGAGGAACATCTCGAGCATCCGATGACTTTATACTCTCTCAAAGTGCGGTGATAATTTTGCAAATCCCTCCTTATGCATCCAACATTCTAAAACCCACCCTCACTAACATGAAGATATCTAAATGCCCTAGATGTCCCAATGCTAGCTTGATGGCATGCGAACAATGTCGTCTTAGCCTTCTCATTTACTTGTCTATTAGAACGTATCAAGTGTTGCTTACTAGGTGAGACAAAACCATGGTTATGCACTTCCACAAATGTTTCTAACCTGAAATTATTATCCTTAGTGCGTTTGATACCAAACATGGCCTCACACCCACACCTAGTCAATTTAGACTCATATGACCTCTTCGTTTCGACCTCCAACTTGACCTTACCTTTTTCATCCTTCCAACCACGCCCGCACAATAATACCGCCTCCATTGCAAAACACCGCTTCGATCGTCTCACGCCTAATACGAACGGAGAAGCCAAATATGTGCATATGCTTTGTAAAACTCGAGGGTCGATCCTCATCTTCAAAAATCATCCCCACTAAAGCGCCAGTCGCATTAACTACCGGTGTGGACGATTTAACCCTACAAATGTTTGGAACAATTAGCATGACATCGACATTACTCATTCATATTTAAAATTTTCAAATAACCATACACTCACACAGAACGGAATGCTCGCCGCCTTTTGTGGTGTCTTACACAAATTGCTCGCAACGAGAGAGTGTGCATCGACCATTTCAGGACATGGCAACGCTAGTGGGCGTACGGAGCTACTCACATCTTCCATGGAATCCATACGGCACTTGGGCTGCTGCAACCGAAAGAAGAACGAATCAATTATGACAACAACGTTGGATTCAATCCCCTATTTCATCTCATATCAACTATTTCATCTCATATTTCATCTCCAACAGCGCAGCTCATGTAACGACCCAATCCTAGGGCACCCGAGAGGTCCTCCAAGACCTTCTGGAAAGTCCATCAGGACCTCCCAGGAGGTCCACAAAGGACCTCTCGAACAGTCCACCAAGACCTCCTAGGAGGTCCAGCAGGACCTCTTGGAAGTCCAGGAGAACAAGCCCGAGGAGGTCTTAGGAGCCGAGGAGCACCCCCAATGATCTCCCACGGCCAAACCAGGGGAAGGCGTGGAGGTTTGAGGTCATCTCAGGACCTCCCTGTGACCCACCGTGAGAAGGTCGTGGAGAATCGAGACCACCCTGTAACCACACACGCACAAACCCGAGGGTGGTCGGGAGGACTGGAGCTCTCCAAGGTCCTCTATGTGAACTGAAGTTAGTCCCAAGGATCATGGCTAGCTCTTCACAAAGAACACCAAGTGGTAACATAGCAACAACACAAGCTTTATTAATAACCAAAGGAGTTGTTTACAAGAGAGCTTACAAGCCAAGAAGCAAAACATAGAAAAATAAACACATGGGCCACCCGACACACCACGTGCAACCTACCGGAGGGCTTAACTTAGTCGATCGTGACCACTTGGTCCACAAAACTCGTCACCCAAAGCTTCCATAACTCGCTAAAGACAAAGATCAAGCAAGAGTGAGCACAACAACCGTGTTTCGCAAGTTACACCCGCCGATAACAAAATGACATGCATAAATGGATATCACAATGGAAGGCTTATTATGGTTAATTTGGCGTAAAGCCATGTTTATTTCCAATTACCAAGATAAGTTCCAAAGCATCATATAGTAAATAAAATTCATTTAGTAAATCTGCTTTCAGCTGGATATTCATTCATCACAAGTGGTGAAGGATACCCTCCGTCACAAGGCTCCCTACTCCAACCCATGGGATAGCAATCCCAAAAACAGATTTGATAAACATTTCAAAAACCCAAAACCAACATCTAACTCCGAGTGGCCTTTGTTAAAGACGCCCATGACCGCGACATGGTTATTCGAATAGATTTAACTCGCAGAGGTTGTGCACTTTACCCACATGACATGATTTCTCTAGTTTATCCCAAGATCCGTCAATACCACCTCTCACTACCAAAGGTAAGAGGTCTAGAGCTCATGACAAGGCCTTTACAATGCATTGCTCCACCACGCCTTTTCCTTGCTAAGATTTCACCCCTATGGATCGCAATCCGCGGAAGCCCCTCTTGCACCAAGGGGAACAATGAGGTTATAAAAGACCATTGGCCATATAAGACCTCCCACACCTCCAATGGAGCAACCTATGGTGGAGTTTTGCAAATTATTCACCAGATCCCACGCCCCATTCTCGAGACATGTGGTTGCACGATTGTGGCATAGCCCATTATAGGCATGGCATTGGTCGCCAAAGACCGGTCCTCACATGACTAGGGCGACTTTCACAAACCCTCGACCTCCACCTTTGCCAGATAGAGTCGTGCACAAACATTGCACCACCAATCCAACCAATTCGCCCGATCCAATCCATTTTCATTTTCCTTGCTTCCCCAAAGAATATTTTCATTCTTCCATGACATCCCAATGTCATGGTGAAAACATTTAAAACAAGTGTTTGGTCATGATGGTAAAGATTTCCCAAATCAATACTTTTGGTCTAAGCTTGACTAAGCACCGCTTTTCAAATGGTTTTGGTTCACACTATTGCATGACCCAAGTTTGATCTAAAGGTGACAATGAGTTCGGTTCAAAATCAACAGGCCATACAAGGAAGTAGGTATAACTATGAATTTAAACCGTATTGAAATACTTGGTAAAAATAAGCATGCATTAAACTTTGAAACTAAACATAATTAAATTGAATTATTGGGTGCAAAATGATCAAGAGTGTAACTTGCCTCTTGCTTGACAGCTTAAGGATCTACTCTCTCTCACGCTCGCTCTCTCGAAACGCCAAGATCTACACGAAAAAGAGCGATTCAAATAACGATCAAATAAAGAACCAACAGAGCTCCAAATAAAGAATCAAAATAACTCCAGAGGAACCTTAAAACTCAACCAGCAGTAGAGTACTGTATTTAGAATAGGTTCTTTGGAGGAGGTCTAAGCTTACCAGGAGGAGGGTGGTCTTTAGCAAAAGACCCCAAAGGAGCGACTTAAGTATTACAACAGAGAGGCCCTGAGAGATGATCCTTGCGCAAAGTTCAGAGAGGAGGTCCTCAAATAAAGGCCATAGAAATCCGTAAGGTGTCCACTGTGGAGGTCCCGAGAAGGACACGACCACCAAGGCAAATGGCAAAAACAAGAGTGGAGGAGATCGCCAGGGGACTCACCAGGGACAAGAAGGAACAATGGATGGAGGGGAGGTCGTGGACAGCAAGGTCTTCCCTAGAAAGCCACTGAGCAGGAGCTAAGATAACAGAGTGTGGAGAAAGGTGATGTGGTAGAATTTCTTGGTCTAATTGTAGTCAAGGTGGGGAAGAAGACTAGAAATATACGTGTCAAGGATAAGTATAGAAATGGGTCAAAGGTAGGTGAGTGGCAGGGCAGGTGTCACCACCATTCTGGATAAAAGGTACGAGGAAGGACAACGTATGTTGCTATGGGAAGGAACAAAGAAGGATGTCAGAGTACGGCTAAGTGACCAAGTTCAAAGTAGAACGCCACGTATATGAATGTATTTAATGTGACAAGACATGCATTAAATGCCCAAGATATTAACGTATGAGGAAATGAGAATGACCAAGACCGGCAAAGGGGGGCCACCAACTTAGAAACAACAGATCAAGAGGGAGGTCTTGCCCGCAGGGAGATCCTTGAGGAGGTCCGAAGGCTTAGGAGGTCCTAGGCCCAAAGGACGGGGAGGTCTAAAGGTTGAGGAGGTCCGACATGCAGAGGAGGTCTGGACATGGGGAGGTCCTGACGGTCAGGATCTCTACAAGGGAGGTCTCCAGAGATAAATAACGCACGGGAAGGTCTGGGCCTTTGGATTCAAGGTGAGGGGAGGCCCAAACCGTTAGATTCGAAACAAGGAGAGGTCCAGGCAGAGGAGTTCCGAGAAAGAGAGGGATCCCACGGGCAGATTCACAAAAGGTGGTCCAACATAAGTACATGAGTCAAGGCAACTCAAAGGAGGCACCAACCTCTAGGGTGAGATCAAAAGCCGTGGTGGTTAGAATGAACCCTAAGGAGTCCGCATGAAAAGAGGTCTGGGCATAGAAAGGTGCCCAGGCAACAAGAGGTCTAAACTTAAGAGAAGTCTGAACAGAAAAGAGGTCTGATCCAAAGAGATTCAAACCAACAATGAGATCCAAGGTGATCAAACTCAAAGGGAAAGGCCTGGACACGTAATATGTCCAAGTGTAAAAAGGTCTGAGTCCCAAGGGAGTCTAACCTCAAGAACCACTGGGGAGGTCTAGGCCACAGAGAAGGTCTAAACCTACATAGCCCAAAAGAGATAGGCTAAAGGAAGGTCCACTGAGCATACCAAAAGGAGGTACCGACAACTTAAACCTCTCCAGCCGAACCAAACTTTGAATTCTCATCAAAACACAATAGTTTTAATTTGTTTTACACACTTTAAAAAGGATTTAGAAATCAGATGTTACAACCCCAACCTAAAAGAGGTCCAACACGTAAGAAGGTTTAAACACAAAGGAGGTCTAAACCATTAAGAGTGAGGGCATCCAAAGAGGTCCTGACGCTCAGATCTCGAAGGGAGATCCTGGACGGTCAAGATCTCAAAAGGGATGAAAGCCCAAGCACAGGACCGGAGGTCCTGACCACAGGGTGGCTTCAAACTGCAAGGAAGATTCCTTGCAAAGAGACTGGGAGGAGGTCTTATGGGCAGGAGGTCCAAAAGACCTGCTCATGGGAGGTCCGAATGAGCACACACAGAGGATCCAAGGAAAGTCCATTGGAGTTTGAAGGGCTCAAGGGAGCACCAAAGGGCTTTGAAATGAACCTGAGGAGGTTCAGATGAACAAAGAGGAAAAGAAAAAGTCTGAGCCATAAAGATATTTAGGCCAACAAAGAAAAGGCCTAAGTACCAAGGCAGTCTAGATACCCAGGAGGTCTAGACTCACAAAAGGGCTCCAGACGTAAAGGAGATATGGCTTCCAGGAGATAGCCAGACAGGAGGGAAGGTCTGAGTATAGAAGATTGTCCAGTCTTCAAAGGAGGTCTAGATACAAGGAAGAATCTAAACCTGAGAGGAGGTTTAAACTATAATTGAGATTAAGAAAGGTCCTGACCCAAAGGATGGGCTGGACCAGGAGGGTAAACTTAACAAAGGTCTCAACAGAGAGAGATTTCCATAGGAGAGGAAAGACCCGAAAAGACATGGAGGAGATGACCACAACAGAATTCAAACAAGAGGGATGGTCTGGACAGATAAGAATGTCCAGATGTAGGATAGAGGAAAGGGAATCCTACCAGGAGAAGGAAGGGTAGCTCTAGAGAGCTAGAGCAACACCAAAAGAACTAAGTTTCGAGATTAGTTGAAGTTTAATTAAGTCAATTTAAACTCTTCAAATTCGAAAACTTGTGTTAAGCTTGAATTAGTGATCAAAACCAAATGGTTCTTTTTATTTTGAAAATTTTCAAAAGGCTCAAAATCGAGGCGTTCTACTCACCTCGGCCTTGGTTCCGGGCGGCCAGGAGGGCGACGGCGTGGAGCAAAGACCATAGGGGAGGGCGACGCCTGGCATGAGCAAAGAACAAGGGTCACATGATGGGCACACAGGAGGGCGGCAGAGAGGCGGCGCAAGGGCCACAGGAGGCGGTTCTGGCGGCCACAGATCAGGCAACACAAGCAAGACCCGCCAGAAAGAACAAGGGGCGGCAGACAACCCTAGCTCGCCGGGCCGAATGTCATGGGGTGGAGGGACAGAGACTTCACTCGGGGCTTTTTTCAAGAAACGCCAAGCGGAATGGGACGAGCGATCCACACCGTTGGAATTGGATTGATGGGCGAATTTCTGTGTGCATATGTGCACGTAAATGGTCAGGTGCATAGGATATCTCCCCATATATACATACATACATACATATATATATATATATATATATATATATATATATATATATATATATATATATATATATATATATATATATATATATATATAGTAATAATTCAACATATAATTAATATAGTAACTTCACCTCCAAACTAGATTTTTTTTCATTTTGGCATTTTCATATGGCCAAACAATAGGGCTACCGCTTCTTACAAAGATTAAAAAAGTAGAAACCTATAAATAAACAAAGTTTTTCTAGCGGCAGAGGTAGGTTGTTATCTCCGTCTTCAATACTTCGTAGGCGGCGGCGGCGGCGGACGGTTCGTGATCGAACAAATCCTAAAATGCGTCCACCCGCTGACGTGCTCGTTCGAGTGCCACCCGAAGACCCTCGGACTGTTGAACCAAGAAGAATTGAGCCCATAGGCTCTCTTCCCTTGCTTGAGGGGTCTCGGCCTGGTCGACTCAGTCGCCCGCCACCTCGATTAAGTAATCCAAGTCACGGCAAGCCTCCTGGAGACGTGCAACGTTGTGGAGGACCACGTCGGTGACGCGGTAAACTCGCCGAAAGTGGGAGATCACCCGGAATACGCATCAGAGGAGGATGTCAAGACGGCGGAAGGTGGCCGTCACCTGCTCCGGCAAATTCTCGGAGAGAGGAGTGAAGACACTGTTGAAACAGTGTTCTTCCGTAGCATCCGCCAACGTACGGCCGGAGAGTTGCTTGTACAGTACGGCCAGGAAGGCCATCAATGCCAGCGACAAGGAAATAGAAGAGGTAACCATTTCTGTTTTTTTTATAAGTACTAGAGTTATATGCATGTGGGGATGATAATCATCTTCGATGGCGGATGTTCCTTTTTATAAAACAAGGAATAAATTCAGAGCGTGAGACAAAGAGACACATTGGGGAGCCGAAGCGGCATTGATGCGACGAAGAGACGACGGCGATTTAAGAAATCGATCATCGGGCTTCAACCGAGTCAGAGCGATATTATCACACACGGTTATAACAAAAAACCGTCTGTGAGGTTTCACATACGGTTGTTTGTTGAAAACCGTTTGTGATATGTAGAATTATCACAGACGGTTTTAGTTATGAACCGTCTGTGATATTACCTCTTCACATACGGTTTTTAGCGCAGCCAGTAACACAGACGGTCTCTAAACCAAAACCGTTTGTGATTGCATGTAATACAGACGGTTTTGGTCAATCGTCTGTAATGAGGCGTCCAATATTAGCATTTTTGTAGTAGTGACCGAGCTTTTAGTTCAAATTCTCGACCCATCCACATAGACACCGACCAGAAATGGACTTCCCAAATAAACCCTAAGAATGGTGCCCTCTATAATTTGCTTGAAGCTTCGCCACTGGATTCTTACTACCTCCTAACTTGTTTTCCTTGGTACTTTACTAGACTTCGGCAACACGAGGCACTTGCATCATTGGTAATTTTACTGTCATGGCCAGTACACCTAATTTTCTTCAATGGGGAGGCCGAAAAGACTTCAATGTGCACAGTTGAAAATTTCTTTTAAATCCCAGGTGAATTAAAGTTAATAAATTTCTCCTAATTAAGTGCTATTTGAAAGTTCAAAATGTTTTCCTTTATAACATAATTTTTCTTGGTTGAAACTTCTAATACACTATTGGAGAACCGATCTTTCCTGTCAGGGTTTTATTTTTCCAACGGGCGTGTAGTGAACTGACAGTAATGATTTAGCTACCGTCGGTTTGGATGTACTGACAAGGATGCAAGAAGTTTTGGTAACGGTTTGATATATAACCGTCAAGAAAATTATAATTCGCGTCGGTTTACACGTACCCACAGGAATTTCATTGCCGCACCCCGTTTTCATTTCCGCGTCACATATTTGGTCGCTATCATTCACGTCGGTTTACGCGTACCCACAGGAATTTCGTTGTCGCGCCCTATTTTCGTTGCCGCGCCACATATTTGCTATCAGACGTTCAATTTAGATCGGATGGTCCGTGCCACTTGGGATGTTCGGACCGCTCCGAACGGCAATCTTGATCGGGCCATCCAATCTCGACCGAACAGTCCACATTGGTTGGGACGTTCGGACCACTCCGAACGTGTCGACCTGATTGGACCGTCCAATCTTGATCCAACGGCCGAAATGAGTGGGCCGCGCGCACGTTGGAATAGGTTTGGGCTGAGAAGGTTTCAGCCCGAAGACTGTTTGAGAGTTTAATTTGATTTAGCAATTTAAAATAATCTTGTTAATTCAAATTGGCTTTAGAAAATAGCACATAAAATCCAAAAATTCTAGAAAAATTCACAGAAATTCCTAGAGTTATTTTGGACTTAAATAAAATATTTCCAACTTAAAATTGGTAATAGTTTTTGCACATAATTTATTTTGTCTTTAAAATAATTAGGGAAAAGCTTTTAAAATTCCAGAAAATTTGCAATGTGTTATCATCTACTAAGTGCTTGCTGTTTTGCATGTCACAGGAGGTAATCTCACCTCTGTATTGGTAGAGTATCTACATTCAACCTTGGCTCTAAACCAAACAACAAAAATCAACTCTTCCAAAATTTTGGTAATATATTTGGTCCCAAACCAAATAGTAGCCATGCAATTTTGCCAAATATTTGGCTCTTGTTGGCCATAAACCAAACGCCATTATTTTTCCAACAAATTGGCTTTGCCCTGGCTTTGGCGCTGGCTTTGGCACTACCCAAATTTGATTTTTTTTTAAAATAATATTTTTTTAAAGATAATTACAAAAATATATAGTCGCCCTAAAAAATTACAAAAAAATGTCCCTGTCGCCAGTTCAACTTCTAGTGCTGCGGAGCAGTCTGCACAAAGAGGGAGGAAGAAGAGGTCATGGACCCAATTGAGAGTACCTCCTCAAGGCTCAAGGTTGGCCTTGAACCTAAGGGTGATGAGTAAGTATCGCACTCATGAATTATATGTATGACTTCCATCGCAATGAATTATATAGTGCTTCAAATATTTAGAGAACCATGCATAAATTCTATATAGTTACCGATGACTTCCACTGCAATGAAACAAAAGGGTATTGTTTATGAGCAAGATACAAATCAAGCAAATCTTCTAAATTAGTGTATCCAAATACTCATTCACTGTTGTATTATTTTTCACCTTACAATCATTCATGTCGAGTAAAGGTTTGATGCGCATATATGTATAGTGATGCAAGCAAAGATAGCTATTGCGAAAAATGGAAAGTACCTTCCATTTAATGTGTTGGCCCATTTTCATATAATGCATCAATGGGATGACTTGTGATCCTGCAGGTGACTTTCTCCCCTCAAAAAAAAAGATCAAGGATAAATGCTGGGATCGACATATCATTCGTACACCCATTGAACAATTTATACATATGATAAGAGCAGTGGCAAGCTAGGGCACAATGTGACATATATTGCATGATATGCATTTTGAACTAGATATCTTAGCAATTTTACAATGGTTTAAATGGACATGTAGCCTCCAAGATAGATAGATAGAGAGGTACATATGTGTTGTTTGATTCATAGTATGTACATACTAAGCTGCAATTGATGCTAGGTTTTAATTAAGGATTTTTAGTTTGCAAAAGTGATATTACCTCACTATCAGTGGGCACATTTTCCTTGCAATATACTTGTGTACCGTTTACTCGTTTTGTTTTAATTATGTACACGCAATTCAAGTATGTAAATTACCACCCTAAAGACTACAAGTACAGCACACAACTTGGAGTTATTCTCAAACGAGAATACCCGGGCACCGTGAAGGACTTGGATCACGAAGGTGATCCCATTAATATCCGCCCGGCGACCACGTGAGCAGATTATTATCTGGATGAAAATGACATTGGAGAGACAAATGCAGATCGAGTAAAGCAAGAGTTCTGGGTAAGATTGGTACTCCTAGTTTACATACAGTCGACTGTTACATTTTTTATCTAACTATGCATTTCCTACATAAATATGCAGGCTTTGTTTTATGTGGGTGATGAGGACAAGGAAGAGGCTGACTGTGTTTTTGAACGGTATGCAGCGAAACGAGTACGAGATATGATGTACTAGGCTCGTGTGGATACAGTCAAGAAGTACTACGAGAACCATGGAGAGAAACTTGATGACGCTCTAGCCCGTCGAAGAGATCTTTTAGAAGAACAATACTTGCAGGCCAGGCTTGACTGGTGCAAAGAGGACGATTGGCCTAACCTCTGCCATTATTGGGTCACCAAGCATTTCAAGGAAAAGCGAAGGAAAGGCCAACAATCACGGTTGGAATCCGAAGATGTTGCTCAAAATAGAGGAGGGTCACGACCATTTGCAGAGACACAACAATTTCTAGTATGAAATCTATCCATTACTTAAGCATTTATTACACGTTTTATCATATTTTATGCAGAGAGCTATAAACTAGGCCTGGGTAGAATTCTCATAGAATATTCAATATTCTCCTAAATTTAAATGATACAGTGCTTTGACCTCACGAAAAAATTCTGATATTGGACCATCACTTTCTCAACTATTATTCATCTAGTACTAGCAGCCTTCCTTCCTCTAGTAGGTTTAGTTGCACCTTTTTTTCCAAAATTGGGTGAATAATAATGCTCTAGAAGACCCAAAAAAAACACTAGATTCAGTACTCCACTGAAAAGCAAACACATGAAACCTCAATTTTGCAACTAATATTGACAATGATGGCAAGATTAAGTGATTAACCTTTTTTTCTTCATTTGAGGTAAATTTTCTAAACTATTACAAAACAAAATGACATCACAAGTCATGTTAGTTTATGCAATCATTCAAAGTTGTATAGTTCACTACTGGAATCAGCTGTCCTCTGCAGAGATCAATATATATATTAGATGAACCTAAACTGGTCACTGACAACCATGTGTTATTTTGTTGGGTACAACACAATATGCAAACCATAGATTCCACCAACAAATCAAATATTTTTATCTCTACCTAACAACCCACTATATCCTAGAGTCTAGTAACAACCCACTATATCCTAGAATTGAAATATAATCCACTAGTGAAATACAATGTGCTTAATGAATTCCTAATTCTTGTAGGAACAAAAGTTTGGCCCTGACAAGGCTACTGGATTAAACACATATGCTGTAATGAAGTCAGGAATAAAAAATGTGGATAGCAGCGGAAGTAGTGCTGCAGTTAGAAGCCAAAAAGCACAACAACACATGGTAAGCATTATTCTAGCTGTGGCTGTCTGTGGCCTGGCCCCTCCTTGCCCTAATGACATGAATTTTACCTGTCTTTGGCTCTTGCTCTTCTTAGCATGCAGTTGTCTCTTCTTGGTTGTATTTTTGTTAAGATACCTACTCTTTTGTACTTACCATTGTTTTTTTAAGCAATGTTTATAAGTTATAACTGTAGGTCCTTATTTATGGTAAGAGCATGTATTGTTGATTTTCTAATTGCTGTTCTCCTAAGTAGTTTCAGATATGCATTGACCGGTTTATTTCCATTGTGTTTCGACAAACATAAATATTTCAATTGACTTGTAGGATAACTACCAAGCAGCACTAAATAGCTCTGAACACCCAGAAGATTCAGAGTAGCACGACTTGGATGGAAAAGTTCTATACACTATTGGTGGGGGCTTACCCCATGGCCGCCTACCTATAGGTAATGGTGCTGTGAAGAAGGCTGACGTTATAGCAGCTGCTAAAGAAAGAAACATTAGGCCATCCAACACCCCATCTTATCGAGCTTTGCTCCAAGAGAATGCACAGCTTCACCAGCGACAAGAAATGCAAGGGCGGATGATAATGGTAACAACTTTAACTGAAGATATATCAATGAATTTGTCATGTATAATCAATCTTCAATTTGTTGTCTTCGAAATGCAGATGCTTTTTGAGAAGCTCGGAGAAGAAGCACCTGCCGAGATGATGTGTCATCAACCACCAAGTCAAGTTCAGGTTAGAAGACTTACTACATCGCAAGAATATTTTGTTGTCTCCAGACCAATATTCCAACAAACAATCTTCCATCTTTTGTCGTTTGGATGAAATGTTCATCTAGAGAACTAATTATTTTTGGTATGGCAGAATGCCACCAAGCAGTGCAGCAGTTCACAAGCTTCGTGTTGATTAATGTAACACCTAGGCATAACCACATTCTTAGTTCTAAGTTGATGGTAAGGTACCAAGGAATGCCACCTAGGCATAACCTCCTAGCTTATAGCAATTGGACAATTACATAAAGAAATATGTTAAGTGTCAACTTGACAATTACATAAAGAAATATATTTTTGTTTACATCACTAATATGATTGACAATTCATCACTGTTTGTTTACATTTAATGCTTAAGAGCTATGATTGGAGACATGAGAAAGAAGAGGGGATAGAAATGAAACAAGAGATGGTGGATTCTTCTACTTGTTTTCGGTTTTTGTCATTTCATAAGGACATGAGTCATGCATTGTAGCTTTTTACTAATTGTACATATTGCTTGCTACAGGGAACGGGTTCTTCACATGTGGGCTCACAAGTAGCCCATGAAATCCTCGACGAGGAGATTGGGGGCACACAAGTAGTTGATGCCAACGTGGGTGGCGAGGACAATGGCAACACCATCTCTCATGTGCCCAACGATGATGCAGCCGACAATGCGGGCGCAGACCAAGCTAACAATGGAACTTCCTAAGAAACATGCCACTGGTACCATCAGACTTGTAGCCACAACTTGACTCTCTTTTTGCTTTGTGGCTTTTGGACTTATCTTTTGGTCTTTTAATATGGTAGCAACTTTGTAGATGAAAGACTTGTCTCTTGGCTCAACATGAGGCCTATTGTGCAACCTAGCTTGTACTGTGAACCTACTTATGCATGCAAACTTATCGACTCATGGCTGCTTTGTAATTTGCTAGCAGTTTCGGTGATTGTTAATTTGGTACTATTACTAGTTGATTGTATGATAAAATTTGGTTCTGATGGAAGAATGGTTTATATTGAATTGTGAATGTGTTATGTGCCTAGTTGATTTATATTTCATTGTGTGAGATTGGTTATGTGTACTGTAAATGCTAGAGGTTTGCTTCTGATATAGAATTTACTGTTTTCAGCTATTTTCATTTTTCCTGACGGTTTCATATTTTTCCAGACGCTGACGCAACTACTAGCTATGTTAATCAGCGACACTGTTCACCAATTTTTCTGACGGTTTATTTTTTCCGGACACTGATGCAACCACTGGCTACGCAAAGCAGCGATTACTGTTTAAAATTTTTCCTATCGGTTTCGATCGTCACTAAAAATTGACTTTTACTGTCAGTTCAAAAGCCTGTCGCGAATTATATCCGCGACGGTATTTCCCTGTCGGGTCACCGACACGGATTACGGGTCGAGACTAACGGCCAACCCCGACGACGGGGTAAGTTCCCTCTCAGTCACCGTCGGGAATTACCGTCGCGAATAATTTTCCTGTCGGGTGGCCGTTAGGCATTTTAGACATCCGCGTCGGAGGACTCCTCACGGCGAATGCCTAACGGTTACTCGTCGGTAAAATTATGCGCGACGGTTATTTACTTTGTCCTGACGGTTTTACACCGACACGAAAAGTGCAACCTGGAGTAGTGATATCCTAATCAAAAGTTCATAATTTTTCCTTTTTTATCCATCCGCATCGTTACAAACTTCCAGGGTGTTTGGTACGTTTTCTTAGTCGTATTTCAAAAGTTCATTGCACCAGGTAATCAAAATTGGAACGAGAACAATACAAGATTGCGCGTCCACTAATAAAGTTTCTGGCGTACATATGTCCATCTATAGATGTTCCAAAAAGCCATTACACTTTCTGGAACCTATTGTATACTCTACGACTCTATCTATGTATGCAAGTGAATTTAACATAGGACTTAAAAAAAACCACTCAAACAATACAAACTGTTGAGTATATAAGTATTTTTCGAATTACTTTAATTCAGAAATATATTAGATAAAACATGGAAAATACTCTAGCTATTTTCACAAAGCAGATGACCAAGAACACTATAGCCATACTAGAGTCTAGAAGAATAGAAGCTAGCATAACTATCTCAGTATTCAAGACAATAACAGATAATAAAACAAACCAAGTAATAAGAAAGAGATAGGCATACCCAGAATCAGTGGAAGACAAAGCTGCAGCAGAGTTCTTGATGAGGACGTCGTTCGTCATGGCATAGTGGATGTCGTGGTAGTAGTCGTGCAGTTGATGTAGATGTAGCAGAGGATTAGCGAGCAGTCGCGCGAACACTCCCCAAAAACCTTATTCGTCCTCGCTCGTACAAGCCTTCAAGGATGAGGGTTCCGGAGGCCTACTCTCCCAGTGCGGTCGTACACGTGCCTCGCTGGGATGGAGATCGCTAGAGACAGCAACAAGAACTGTGAAATTATGAACTGTGGAAGTGGAAAGATCGAACCAGAACCAGTACTCTCAGTTCTCTTAAATAGCCAAAAGAAAGGAGTCCAAAGGCCAACAGTCGCCATTGATTCGGCAGAATCGAAAGGCCAACAGTCGCCATCAATAAGCAGAATCGAAAGGCCAAAGGTTGCCATTGATTCACCGTCAAGAAGCAGAACTCTGTTCTTTTTATTAGCCAAAAAGACCAGACCAGAAGACTAAAGGTTGCCATTGATTCGTCATCAATTACGAGTCAGTGCGTTTCGATTTTCGAATAGATAAAGAAAATTGCGCCCACACCTGACACGCCTGCGCGCATGCACGGCACGGCACGGCTTGGCTCGGCGAGGCGAGCGAGCGCGCGTGTGTTGGTTCTTTCCAATTCCACAAGAGGGGCTACCACTTTCCACCTTATAAAGTGGTGTAACTCCCCTTCATCTCTCCATGTGGAACTAAACAGATTTAGCATATGCACATGGGCCTTTGAGATTTACCAGGAATTAATTAGAATATAAATTTGGGCCTAGCCCATATTAATTCCAACAATCCCCCACCAGATCTCAAGGGCACATGTCAAATGCCTTGATCCACAGTATTGTTTTAATATACCAGTGTTTTGATAGAGACCGGTTAAGGTTGAACATCCACCTAGAACAGAAGCTACACTAATCCACAACTGCACAATGGACTAAGCCTTGAATTGACAGTTTTGTGTGAATAAGTTTCACTTAAGTCCTTAATTGATATTATGCTGCCAGGCATCCCCGCGGGTTGGAGCATATAATTCATACTCCTAACCTATTCATGAGCTTCCTAGAAATTACCCTATTTCATAGACTGTGACTAGCAGTTGGGCTCATATATGTGTGTTCTTTCAAGATTGCTCTGTAGGACAGCATCTTTGCTTTAACAAGCCACAGAACACATTAAGATAAAAATCAACCTGCCATACAGATTTAGGAGAGAATTGCATCTCCAATGGAGTGGGTCTATAAAGGTACTCTCCTCCTAGTTAACCAATAGCTTGTTTCGCCAATCCTACTTCACGGGATCTCCGATCACATGGGATGGGTTACCACTATGGTATAACTCACGTGGGTCTCAAACCCATCTTTCTTGATGCATTGTCTATCACATTTCGTGATAAACCCTTTGTGAAGGGATCTGCCAGAATCTTAGCTGTTTGGATATAATCCAAAGCTATTACTCCGGAGTTTCTCATTTTTCCTGACAGACTTCAGTCTTCTCTTCACATGTCTTGATGACTTCATATTATCCTTAGAACTGTTCACCTTGACAATTACAATCTGATTGTCACAGTTCATCAGAATAGCCGGTACCGGTTTTTCAACCACCGGCAAATCCATCAAGAGCTCACGAAGCAATTCAGCTTCAACAGTGGCAGTATCTAATGCTGTGAGTTCTGCTTCCATTGTTGACCTCGTTAAGATGGTCTGCTTGCAAGACTTCCATGAAACAAATACCACCTCCAAGTATGAAGACATATCCACTTGTGGCCTTAATCCCATCAAGATCGATATCCAGGTTTGAATCACTATAACCCTCCAAGACCTTAGGGTTCCCATAATGAATGCCATAGCTCATAGTACCCTTTAGATAGCGCATACCCTCTCAAGAGCATGCCAATGATCATCTCTGATTGGAAACAAAACGGCTTAGTTTGCTCACAGCAAACGAGATGTCAGGCCTGGTAGCGCTAGCTAAATACATGAGTGAACCAATTATCTGAGAATATCTCAATTGGTCTTTGGCTATTCTCCGATTCTTCCTAAGCAACACGCTAGGATCATAAGGTGTTGGAGAGGGTTTGTAGTTGCTATAACCAAAACGACTCAGAACCTTTTCCACATAATGGGATTGCAACAATGTAATCCCACCATCATCACCTCTCAACAGCTTGATGTTCAAGATAACATTAGCTACTCCCAGATCTTTCATCTCAAAATTCTAAGACAAGAAATTCTTGACCTCCTTAATCACATTAAGGTTGGTCGGTCCCAAAGATTAGTATGTCATCAACATACAGGCATAGAATGACTCCCTCGCCCCCACCATGGCGATAATACGTACCGAATAGTGGTCAATCTAGCCACAGGTGAATAAGTATCAAAGAAATCTTCGCCTTCCTTTTGGGTATAACCCTTGGCCACAAGCCGTGCCTTGTACTTCTCGATAGTACCATCAGTCCTAAGCTTCTTTTTGAACACCTACTTACATCCTACAGGTTTGCAACCATAAGGACGCTCAGTGATCTCCCAAGTTCCATTAGAGATAATGGAATCCATTTCATTACGGACTGCTTCCTTCCAGTATTCTGTATCTAGAGAAGCATATGCTTCAGAAATGGTATTTGGAGTATCATCCACAAGGTACACAATAAAATCAGAACTAAAAGACTTTGTAGTCTTTTGTCTTTTACTCTTCCTCAGAGTTTCATTGTCTTCCTCATCAGGAATTTGCTTAGGGTTTTGCTCAAAATATTCTATTGGAATGGCAGGTTCAGGAATTGTATCAGGTTCCTGACTCGATGAACTAGGCATATCTTTCATTGGAAAAATATCGTCAAAGAATGTAGCATCTCTGGACTCCATAATTGTACCGACATGTACGTTAGATACTCCAGATTTCACTACTAGAAATCTATATCCAACGTTATGGTGAGCATAGCCTAGAAAGACGCAATCCACGGTTTTTGGTCCAACCTTACGCTTTTTGGGAATTGGCACATTGACTTTCGCCAAACAACCCCAAGTGCGCAAGTATGAAAGTGATAGTCTTTTCTTCTCCCATTGTTCATATAGGGTTACCTCTTTATTCTTTGTGGGAATCCTGTTTAGGACATGACATGAAGTCAATATAGCCTCCCTCCCACCAAGCTTTGGAAAGACCCGCTGTGTCTAACATGGCGTTAACCAAATCAGTTAGAGTGCGGTTCTTTCTTTCAGCAACCCCGTTTGACTGGGGTGAATAGGGAGGCGTCATCTCATGGATTATACTATGTTCCTCACAGAATAAATTGAACTCATTAGAAAAGTACTCGCCGCTACGATCAGACCTAACCCTTTTGATTTTTCTTTCAAGTTGGTTGTCAGCTTCTGCTTTATAGATTTTAAAGTAGTGAAGAGTTTCATCTTTAGTTTTCAAAAGATACACATAGCAAAATCTAGTGGAGTCATCAATTAAAGTTATAAAATATTTTGGCAGTAAGCCCATGTAGAAAGACATTTCTGTAGTCTAAGACGACCTACATATACAAGTGAACCAAGCATAACTCTTCTATACTTTTAATTAACTATATTGGGCTAAAAAAATAGAAGCCCCCACAACCATTTTTTTTATTAACAAATTTGGTTTCTACACATGCATCAATTCATGTGACATAATCCCTAACAAATGCTGGAGATAGGTGAATGACAGCATGTAGGTAAGCATTTTTGTTTTAGCACTGAGCCGATGTTGGAAGACATTTGTATAGCTTACGACTCCATGTATGTGTGCAAGTGAACTAGACATAGACTCTTCGTTAATTGCACTCAACCAAGAGAAGCCACCACAACCATATTTGAACAATTTTGGTTTCTTTACATGCATCCATTCCTGTGACGCAACCCCTAACAGTAATGGAGATAGATGCATGCGTTGTCATGTAGGCAAGCAATTTTTGGCTGTGAGTCCGTGTAGGAAGACATTTTGCATAGTACTAGTTCATTATCCATGCTTTGTTACAGGTAAAAAAAAAATCATAGTATTATCATATCGGGTTGTCAACTATGCTCAGTGGCGTGATCTAGGTTGTCGGTGCACTACTACAGAAAAGACATTCACAGACGATTCAAAAACTCCATCACAGACGGTTTCGTGAGCCGTCTAAGTTTATGGGTCAGTAATGATATGATCATCACTGACAGTTTTCGAACCGTCTGTGAAAAAGCTATCACGGACGGTTTTTGTTCAAAACCGTCTGTGATAGTCTATTTTCATAGACGGTTCTGAACAAGAACCGTTTGTGATAACTAATTATCACAAACGGTTTTTATTCAGAGTCGTCTGTGATAATTTTTTTCTATTACAAAAAAAAATCAAACCAATTAATTGCTAGACATTAGTTTTCATATGCAGCCTCTAGCAAGACAACTAAAATCCAATTAAAATTATGATGGCAAACACATTACAGGAAAGGGAAACCAAAAGATTTCACAATGTCCCATCCGAATGGGGAAAAAGAATAAAGTTACAAAGTTAAACTAGCTAGAAATCATCTATGCCTCCAAGCTCCTGAATAACTCATCGGATTTTTGGATTGGTCTTGTGAGCTCCTTTCTATACCTCACCAGCATATCACAAGATATTCTTGCATGTCGTCGAGTTCGACTCAAACTCGTCGGCAAGGAGAGACAACTGAAAACCTCCAGCGGCGCTCCGACCTTAGGTAACACAAAATTAAGATAATTTTCAATACAACAAACAGCCAACAAATTGTGTATGTTATGGGGATGTACCCGTACCTTCCGGCAGTCTACCTCCTGCAGCAGACAAGGAGCTCCTCCGCATGACCACATCCCTCCTCATCATCGTCGTCGGCTGTGTCTCCTCACTGAACCGCGACGGGGAATCGAGGGTGGTCGCTGGAGCTCGGTGTGGGAGGGAGAGGAGAGACGATGGAAAACAATGCTTTGGGGTGGCTATAATATATAAGGACAGCGCCAAAACATTTTGCCTCCGCCGCTGCTCAAAATTTTTGTACTCCTGCTGCTGCGAATCACGCATTTGTTTCATACAAAAACCGTCAGGACGATATATCACGAGCGGTTCTTAATACGAACCATCTGTGATAAGTATCTTATTACGCACGGTTCATATTAAAAACCGCTGCGTGATATATATCTTATCGCGCATTTTTGTATTAAAACCGCTCTGGACTTGAATTTTCTCACAATCCGATTTTACCATGACCGGAGGGTAAAATCAGATAGTTAGTGATTTCAAGTCATGGTTAAATCAGAGAGTTAGTGATTTCAAGCCATGGTAAAATCAAAAATACTTATCACAGACTGTTTTTAATACGAACCGTCTGTGATAAAGACAGGAAGTCACAAACGGTTCGTGTTGAAAATCGTCTGTGAAGTTTCACGACGGTTCAACAAGAACCGCTCATGATACTAAATATCACAGACGGTTCTTGTTCGTAACCGTCTCGGAAACTTCACAAACGGTTTCAACACGAACCGCCTGTGATGAGGATGGGAAGTCACGACGGTTCAGGTTGAAAACCATCTATGAAGTATCACGATGGTTACGAACAAAAATCGCTCAGTGATATTTAGTAGTATCACGACGGTTCTTGTTCGTAACCATATGTGATACTTCACGACGGTTTCAACACGAACCGCCGTGATATTACTTCTTCACGAGCGGTTTTTAGCGCGATAATAACACAGACGGTCGCTAAACCAAAACCGTCTGTGATTGTATTTAATAAAGACGGTTTTGGTCAACCGTCTGTGATGAGGCGTCCAGTATTAACCTTTTTGTAGTAGTGGTGTCCCGCTCGCCGATCCAACACATGCCAGAAAGGGTAGAGAGGACGGATAACCACCAACTCTAATTTTAAATAGTAGAGATATGACTCCATCTACGAATGCAAGTGAACTGGACATAGACTCTTAGTTAATGGCACTCAACCTCCACAACCATCATATCTTTGAACAATTTTGGTTTCTTTACATGCGTCCATTCCTGTGACGCAACCTCTATCAGTGCTGGAGATAGATGCATGTCAGCATGTATACTCTATAACTCTAGTTAATTGAATTCAGACAAAAGAAGCCTCCACAACCATCTTAGAACAACTTTTACATTTCTAAACATGCAAGCGTCCATTCTTGTGGCTCGGTCCTTAATAAATGTTGGAGAGATATATATATGTAGGCATATAAAAGAGATTTTTTTTAGGGGACTGAGCCCATGCAAGAAGACATTTGTACAGTCTACAACTCTATATATCTACGTATAAAAGCATTGCACTTAAATAATAGAAGCCTCGAAAACCATCTTAGAACAATTCGATTTTTGGAAATGCATGCATCCCTTCTTGTGATACAGACCCTAATAAATGTTGGAGATAGATACATGTCAGCATGTAGGCAGGCATTTTTTTAGGAAGACATTATTCCCTCCGGTCACAAGTAAGTTGTCCTAGAATACGTTTAGTCAAACCGTATCAATTTCTACCAAAGATATTATATGAAATATACAGTTTGGATATACGAAAATGCTATGAGTAAATTTGTCACGAAAAATACATTCGTAACATTATACTTTTATAACTCTTTTCTAAAATATGATGATTGAATTTAGTGTTCAAAATGTCACCTTGTTGACTTTAAAAAGTAAAAAACAACTTTATTTTGTGACCGGAGGGAGTAGTATATAGTCCATAACTCCATCTGCGTATACAAGGATGAACATAAGACTTTTATTCATTGCACTCAAGCAAGAGAAGTCTTCACAACTACCTCAAAACAAATTTGGTTTATATATATGCATCTATCCGTGTGAGGCAACCCCTGATAACTGCTCGAGATAGAGTATGCTAACACATGTAGACAAGCAATTTTGGCAATAAGCCTATGTAGGAAGACATTTGTATAGTCTCCGGCTCTATCTACCTATATCTATGAACCAAACACAACACTTTTAGACTCAATAGTTAATTGCATTCAAACAAGATAAACCAAATAGTTAATTGCATTCAAACAAGAGAAACCTTCACAACCACCTTAGATCAGCCTTGGTTTCTATGCATGCATGTATCCGTACCCCTGTGAGGTAGCCATAGCTAATGCTGGAGATAGAGCATGCCAGCATACAGGCAAGCGTTTTTTGGCAGCCAGTCCGCGTTGGAGGACAGCTGCTGTACACAACACGCCTGCCAATAGGAGTACGTGCCAACACACACACTTCTCTTCTACTACGGAGTACTACTCATTTCCCCCCCTTGGGCGTGCGTGTGAAACAGAAAAGGCTCACGGTGAAGAGCCCCCTCACGAATTGTAGCTAGTAACAGCATGTTGCTGCAGCTCTACTGGTTTTTGATGCATGGCAAGAACTTGCATTCATTGCTGTTGGGGAGAAGGATCCTCTGCGTTCAAGATTTTGATGCAGAGGATCTACAGTGCTCTGCGAGTTAGAAATCCGATCAAAAAACAAAAGCCTAGGTTAATAGCTATTGTGCTTTGCTACGGTGTAAATTGCTACAGTACATTTCGCTGTCGCTATAGCACCTCTGTCGAGTGCTGTTCGCGTACTCGCAAGTGATCCGGATCCTGATGGTGATGGAGGAGGGTGAAAGAAAGATGAGAAGAGGGGAGAGAGAGGAGGCATCAATGGTAGTGGCAGACCATGGCACACCAATTAGAGTGGCCTGACGATGGTGTTTGTGAAAGGGCCCCAGCATTCTCAATTCCCAAAGCTGTCCATTCTCCGATGACCATTTTGCCCCTATGTGCTGGTGTGAAGCGAAACTCACGTTTACTAGGCTGCCCCTGGCTAGCTAACGTCCTCGACTCTTCGTGCTGCCATGGATTGGAGGCTCAAACGCAAAACAAACCGGCGCAGTTAGCGAGGTTGGAGTTTAGGTAGTACTCGGCATCTACTGCTAGTTAGGCACCATGTCGGGTGCTGTTGGTTTAATTGAAAAAAGAAAACCATGCCAAAAATTAGAATTTTGCATAAATCCCGTTCGACCGGAAATAGTTTCATGCAGCTAGGATGTAACGTAACAGCTTAGTCTAAAATCTGCTCAATGGTCAGCCCACTCATGGATGATTCATGCATTCGTAGCGTTCTACTTGCTTTTTTGTCCTTGCTTTATGTAAAAAGGTCAATTTAGATGTGTTACAACCCACTTTAGACAAATAATGTGAGTTAGTCCTATCATCACAACTTTATACCGCCCACATGGGCCACACTACGAGGCCAGTTGGATATTGCGTGCACTGTGTGGATATATACAATTTGTAAGACAGTGCGATTAAGGCAAGTAAAGTTTGGTTGCGCTAAGCACGCATTCATTTTTTAGATAATGGAAGTCAACCCTCGGCCTTTGCACCAACTAGGGATGCACACAACTATTACACCACCATCAGCCAAAAACTTAAAACAAAAAACGGCCAAAAGCTAAGAATGACAAACAACTTGTCATGCAAAAGATAGCCTAAAAAAATCACCTAGCCCCGCCTCCAGGACCAACCAGAAGATCGTCCACACGCGAATAGCAGCTGCGCAGCAAAGAGGTGATGATGGGCTAGTGTCCATAGCGACGCCTTCGAGAAGGGATACGACTCACGTCGTCGTCGCCGGATCCAACCAGCGAAGGTCAGATCAGGAGTTTTCGCTCCAGAGCTCAAGTACCGGTTCTCCAAAGCAACGCCTTCAAGAAGATAACGCTGCTAAGGTCGACGTCGTTGCCAGATCTAACCAGCGAAGGCCAGATCAAGAGTTTTCACCCTGTATCGAAGGTACCAGCGCTCCAAGACCATGCCACAACACAACCTTATTGCTGGATCCAACTAATGAAGGCCAGATCGCCAAGACGACGGTCGCAACATCCCTAAGGCCAACCGCTGCCCGGACCAAAGGAAGGTGACGTCCACCGCAGCCCATGCGTTGGCCGGTTAACAACAGTCCACCGGGGAGGAGTCGAGCGCCGCACAAGCCACCACCACCGAGCCGTTGTGATCTCTACCAACTGCGCCAAATTTGAATCTGCACCGCACCACCTCCGTCGTCATGCCATCGACGAAGCCGTGTAGCCGAAAGAAGCCGGCGGAGAAGGGCCCCGGATCGCCACGCTCGAAGACGAGCCGGTGGAGAAGGGCCCCATATTCAACCCCGACGAAAGTCCACACCATTGAAAATCGACGAACAGACGTCGGGCGTCAGGAGTGTGATGTAGATCAGGTGCCACCATCGAGAAGAAAAAGCCCCGCTGCCGCCACTGGCCAGCGACGGCGGCGGCGAGGAGGAACGGAGGAGGAGAGGGGGGCTTGTTTGGTGGCGGCTAGGGTTTTTTTTCCTGGAACCAGGCCTCAGTTTAGTTAGGCACACATTCATTTATGTAAACAAAATGTATGGTGCAAAAATAGTTAATGAAACATGCCTTAATTTGATATCTACATAGTTCTTTCTTATTTTCTTGAGCTAGCAAGTGATGCTTTTGAGCTACGATGCACCGATAGATACTTCTCCGAGACGGTATTTGGTTTTGAATGGAAAAGTAAGAAATACCGAAAAATACCAATACTTCCCAACACATGGCAATACCTCCCAGCCCAATAAAAAGGGAAACGAGAATTAGGCATCCCTGTTTATGTACTTTGTCTCCGGTCTTTAATTTAGAACATTTAATTCTACGTTTGTGTTGTCTTATAATATACTTATTACTGTATCAATTGTCCTTAACTCTTAAGTATTATCTATCAATCAGCATTGATATATTATGAATATTTTGAGCATATATAGAATACAGCGTGAATTTAGGAAATCGGCGTAGCCTGTATCACCGTACTTGGTATCACGTATCGTGGTTGGTAGGTTTAGACTTTAGAGTATATACTTGAGCAAGTGATACTGATAGATACTCATATTCATATGAAGCCGGTGTAAATGCAGCAGAGGTGCAAGGCTTGAGAGTAGGAGACGTCAGACATGGATGTACTTGGAGTCAAATGGTGGTAACACGCTACAGCACTTATCGCAGTGTGGTAGGTCACTGCAAAGTAAAATTGGAGCGTGGTGCAATCAAGGAAACCAAGCTAGGGCAGGGGAGAGAAAATGCCAATGGAGGTGGAGGAGGAGGAGGTGATGGTGGTGGTGGTGGTAGGGAGTGGCAGTAGGCCATAGTACTGCAGGTGTCGGTGGGCATGACCATGGGCTTCTTCCATCTCTCTCCACCTCACTCAAATCACCTTCACCACACCGTTCTGGGGTAGACTCATTCAAACCCATCCTAGATACTTTCTCTCTCCAGTCACCTCCCCCCATCCTCCTTGCTCTTGTTCTCTCCTCTTCTTTCTCCCTCCTGCTTGGCCTTGTTTCTTTTGGGATGCATAGATGGGGGGCATGGATAGATAGATAAGATAGCTAGCTAGCGCTCTCAAGGAAACATTCCCCACTTTATACCATATTATTAGTGTTATTGCTATTGTTATTAATATCACTAACCAATCATACTATCATCCTTCATTTGTTATCTAGCTAACCATTTAACCAAGCAATAATCCCCCTCCCATCCCTCTTTCCCCCTTGAGGCCAACACCAAGCCCCTGCTACTACCTCAAACCTAGAACTATAAGTTAGAACACAACCCCACAACCCACTCCCAAAAAGAAGAGGAAGAGGGAATCATCCTAATAGCACCCACCAAACTCCAAGCTCCAAACCTAGCCAAACCCCATGGAGTACAAGAGATCATCACATGTGGAGGAGGAGGAGGAGGAGGAGGAGGAGGACGAAGAGGAGGATGATGAGGAGGAAGAGGAGGAGGACGAGGAGATCAAAGGCCACCACTACACCACAGCGGCGGCCACCGGCGCTCCGCAGCAGCTGCACGCCCAAGTCCTTGGCTCGTCTGCTTCCTCCCCGTCCTCCTTGATGGAGTCTGCCGCCTTCTCGAGGCCCCTACTGCCTCCCAACTCCTCACTCGTCTCCACGCCGCCGCTGCCTCCCGCCTTCCTGTCACCGCACCGCCACCTCCATCCAAGAAGGGCGGAGAGGGAGAGGGAGAGAACGGTGGGCGCAGCTGTGGAGGCCCATCACCAGCACCATCAAGAACCGGCCAGAAATGGCGTTCTAGGTGGAGGTGCCACGCCTCCCCCGGTTTCTACGCTTGCCCTCGTGACGAGTGGTGGTGGTGCCGTGGGGCCGGCGGCGGAGGCGTCGCCGTGGAGGTACAGGGAGTGCCTGCGGAACCATGCGGCACGGCTGGGCGCGCACGTGCTCGATGGCTGCGGCGAGTTCATGCCGTCCACCAGCGACGGGGCCGCCGCGCTGGCCTGCGCCGCGTGCGGATGCCACCGTAGCTTCCATCGCCGCGAGGCGGTGGTCGTGTCGCCCGCGCCCTCCCCCGCTGCCATCGCCGCTGCGGCGGTGTCCCCCTCGGCGACCCCAACCGGTGCCAACTCCTCCCGGCTCATGCCGCTCCTCCTGGCCCCGCCGCACATGCAGAAGCGCCCGCTCGTCCCGGCTTCCCCGTCGTCTGCCCCAGCCGCGCTGGCCGAGTCCTCGAGCGAGGAGCTGCGCCAGCCGCCGCCCCCTCCGCCTTACGCGCAGGCGGCCGTGGCGTCGGCCTCCGCGCCGCCAGCGCCGAGCAAGAAGCGGTTCCGGACCAAGTTCACGGGGGAGCAGAAGGAGCGCATGCGGGAGTTCGCGCACCGCGTGGGGTGGCGCATCCACAAGCCCGACGCCGGCGCCGTCGATGCCTTCTGCGCCCAGGTCGGCGTCTCCCGCCGCGTCCTCAAGGTGTGGATGCACAACAACAAGCACCTCGCCAAGACCCCGCCACCACCCTCGCAGACGACGCCACCACTCCACCACGACCCTCCTCCTCCTCCTCCTCACCACCACCACCCACCGCAACACCATCAGCAGCAGCAGCATGATGCATGAGTGAGTAGCAGCAGCATGATGCATGAGTGAGTAGCAGCAGCAGGATGCATTAGTTATTAGCTATTTGGCTTTTCTTTTGCCCTTTTTGTTCTCTGTAATTTCAGTAACCTCCTTGTTGTTAACTCATGCAGCAGCAGTTACTTAGGGGGTAGTAATGTGAGGTAATCTGAAGCATGCATTCTTCCTCTTCCTCCTTGCTTTCTTTGATAAACATGATTAGGTTAGCATGATGAGAGACAAATGCTTCCTGCTTGTGCCTACCACATTTTAGGGCCTCTCTCTCCCGCCTAGTGCTTGTGCATGCGCGACTGTGCTTGTATGTATGTAGTTGCAGATTTGCAGTTGCATTTGTTGATGCAATGCCAATGCACTCTTGGCTTGGGCACTCCTTGCTTTTGACTTTGCCTTTTGGGCTTTGTTGGATTCCTTTTGGCAGGGTGTGTTGTGCTGTGCATTGCTGCATGCATTGGGGTTTGGTTCTGGTGAGGGGTCCCTTTGCTGGGAATGTACTTAGGCATGGGGGTTTGTCATTTGGTGTGCAAAGTACCATTAGGGGAGTCATTAAAGGGGGGTTTGCTTCTGGCTTCTAAGCTTCTGTACTAGCTTTCTGTCCTGATGGGGTGGGTCCATCACCTCTGCTTGCTGATAACCCCCTTTCTTAAGGGCTTTTGCAGCCGCGGGGGGCGGGGGGCAATTTTGTTTGAGCTGCTTCTAGCCTTCTGCCAAAGCTGTGGTTTTTTCTTTCTTCCTTTCTTTGGTGGTGTTGTGCTCCTGGACTTTGGCCAGAAGGCAGGTGCATGTGAGAGTGGACTGTTGTGTCAGAGACTGATCAAAGAGAAAGAAGCCCTGTGTTTGAGTGTGTATGTTGGATGGATGGTAGTGCAAAGTGAATGATGATATGTACATGTCGCCAGTTGAAGGCTTGGATCGAGCCATTCAACTATGCATTTGATGTGGTAAGGAGAATGACATTTCATCTCATTATTTGTTTTTTTGTCACCAACATGATGATATATATTGTTGTTTCTATCTCCGTGGTCCTTCTGAATGGGGAGTATCTTACATAGTTACATGACATGTTTCAAGTGTCTCTTAGAAGTGAAAAAGATTGATTAGGAGTTACATTGTTGCACAAATATATGCTCAACTTTTACGGGATTTATATAGCTACGGCATGAATTTAATATTTTATGCAGCAATTCAGATATAGTAAATTTCACAAAGCCCTAGTTTTTGCAGCATAGGTAACGCAAAACCCCATGTTTTACAAACATTTTCTTAAGGAACCATATGTTATTAGGCAAAGGGTCCATCTGAATATGATAGGTGAGTCCCACGTGTTAGACATATATAGGGCTCACTTGTGAGCTCCTCTCATCCTCCTTTTTGGGCCCTTCTCTGTCGTTGCGGATCGTTGCTGTCCCCTTGCGCCGAAGTATGGGCTTACCATCACTAAATGTCGCATTGCACGCCGTGGCTGACAGGTGGGCTTAAATTTAGTAAATAGGGCTAATGGGTTGGCACTGCTTCTTAGTACGACCGCACATGTTGCACACCCCCCCCTCCCCGCACATGAGGTTTTTTTTGTAAAATTAGGGTTTTGCGTCACCTATGCTAAAGAAAAAACATGAGGTTTTGTGAAATTTACTCATTCAGATAACACTTGCAACTTAGATTTTGACGTACACTGGGAGATCTTCTTAAGGTTTTGCCTTATTATTATGTCAGCAGTAGCCAGTAGCGGCCATGACAACTCATGAGACTAATAAATATGACCCCCAGATCTGCAGGCACTGTGTACTTTAGCTATAGTTCAGCTTTGATGGTTCCAAATGAGAGATTTCAAAACAACAGTATGTTCCTAAACATGTGAGAGACCAAGCTTATTTATTTGATCGGAGACTACGTCATTTATATGAACTACCATTGATACTGGGGGACCATACTGTGATGGCACTGTTTCTTTACTATTTGTGGTTTTGGTTTCTTCTTCAATTGCATCTTGTTATAAAGGATGTAAAGTAACAAATTATAAAATACAATTATCAGCTCGAGAGAACATATGTTGTTGTTGCCCAAGTTTCTGTTTTCCCACTGTAAATCTAGAGTAACTACACTTCTTGTTCTGAATTTAATTTGAGATGCACATTGGTCTGAGTTTCTGATGAGAAAAGTTAGTGCAATGGAACACCAGAAAACAACAGTTTCAGTGGAGAGACCGGAAATAAATAGAGCTAAGCTCCCGTCAATCCGTACTCAGACGCCTTGCAGGTCAACTGGTAAAGTTTAACTTTCAACCCCAAAATATGAACTTTTCGTCTTTAGCATAAACAAGCGTACAGATATTACCAAGAGTGAGGACATGGCCCCCTACACGTACTTCCAATTTGTACACACGATTTAACCATGTTAATTAGTGTAAAATCTAGCATTTCGCACATGGTATCATATTTCTACTGTATGGCCTTCTGTATGAAAATTTTCTAGCTCACAGGCAGACAACAGATTCATGGGACTTAAAAAACCGGGAGAGACCAAACCTAGATAATTGGCTGAACTACTTTCAGTAACAAGTTCTCTTCACCATACGCACATCTCCACCTATTTGCCTCTGTCGGAAAACTACTCGGGCTAAATTTGCTACAGGCAAGCACATTGAGCAAAATTGACGGGAAAAATAAACCAATGACATACAAGACTTTCTGTCTCCAGTGTAATTCGAGATATCGACTACTATTGAAGTCAGTGGTACGCAGTTATATCCCGCTACCACACCTCATCAAAGAACATATGAAGATAGTCGATCTGAAAAATTGCGGCTTAGGATAAATCTACAACACTGCTCAAGTTGTAGCCTCAGAAGCAAGCTTGATGCGCTGGTGATGCTCAGCCACTTTGTATTCAACTATCTCCGTAAACAATTGGGGATCCAATATACAATCAGGGCGGCTGTAAACAGCAGCTTGCACACTGGCCATCAGCTTAGCAATCTCTCTGCCAGAGAAGCCATTGATCTTCCGTGCAGCCTTTCTGAGCAGATCATCAGTTATGCCCTTAACATGTATCTTCTGCTGCTGCTTGTTCAAAAGTGAAACCCAAGAAGAGCCTTTTCCATCTTCCATAAGCATATAGTGGTTCAAGTACAACTTGAGCAGCTGAAACCGCTCCCCCTCCCCAGGTAGTGGGAACTCAATAACTTCGTCAATACGGTCAGTAATAGCAGCATCAAGATCACCAGGTCGGTTTGTTGCAAGGACAAGGACGATATCCCTTGACTGGTCACCGGTTCGAAACAATAGTGCATTGAGAGCACTCCGCTGAGCTTCACTCATATGGGTACTGTTACGCCTAGTAAATTGAAAGGAGAAACAAGAGATTAAGGGAGATAGATGGAACTTGATGTATTGATGTTATTATACACCTACCGTATAATACAAATGAGATTACATGTTTAAGTTTGTTGTTTGGGTTACAACTAAGCTGGGTTAAAAATAAGCTTTGTTTAATTCAGCAGCTAAAAATCTGGTAAGCAGAGTTTTGATTTAGTTTTAGGCTCAAAATTACTTCAATCAAGCTTGAGAATTGAGGAAATGAACTCAAGATCAGCTCATTTACATATTACAGTTAATTAGAAAAGTTACTGGTAGTCAGACTGAATGTCAAGTTGCAAACTTACTCGCACAAGAATGCATCAGCCTCATCAATGAAAAGAAGCATGCCTTTTCTGGACTTCTTAGCCCAGTCAAATATTTGATGGATCTTGGTAACAGCCTCTGATCCTAAGGGTGCAACATCCCCTCCTGTCATCATCGCATAATCCAAGCCCTGTGACGGGGAGTTCAACGGTGCAAGTATTAATAGATACCAGAAACAGAAAGCCTCTTCATGCATGAATTAATTAAATATCTTCAATATCAAATTCAGTTCCCACTAGTCCCCTCTCAAAAACAATAGGATCCCACTAGTCAAAATTCAACAGCTAATAATGTTTGACAAGGCAACTTCCACCAATATTACTCTTATTAAACTGTACCATTCTTCAACATTAACATGATCAACAGGAAAATCAACGGATAAATGGTACAGAGTTACACACTTTAGATTCAGTCTCAAAGCACATATTTATAATAAAGAAAATTGTCATAACCGAAGTTGATGGACGAAGATTTCTTCTATGAATATTTTTGGTCTGTGGTTTTGAAAATACTTAATAGTTCTACCAACAAAAAAGGTTCTTTGCAAAAGAGGATAATGCAATAGAAATTAGATCTATTGAAAACTTACAGATTTGCGAGCCATCTCCCTAGCTACTAAAGTTTTTCCAGTTCCAGGAGGTCCATAGAACAACATGTTGCGGAATGGCGCATCATGAGACTTTGTATTTGCAGTTGCTCGTGCAAGATGTTCGATCCTCCTCTTGAGTGAAGGGTGAAGAATAACATTCTCAAAGCCCGCCCCTCCCAACAGAGATGCCGAGCTAGGTTTAAGAGCCTTAAATCCTAACAATGGAAACTTTGGCATTGATGATTCACGGATCAGTGAAGGCTGACCCAAGATTCTATTGATGTAACCCCACGTAACCCTGGCTCCTTCCCTGAATGTAAAGCAAATAAAACCATCAGGTCTCTATTATTGTTTGTGACAAGGGAAAAGATACAGTTCCTGTGTTGTGGTCTCAGAATGATATCCAGACAAACGTAGTAGTATAAACTCCAGCAGCCAGTGCAGTAACTCCTCCAATGCCCATTAGTAGTTTACCCCTATCAGTCAACAGCATTCTAAACCCACCTGCAGTTTCACATCAGAAAGTAATACCAAAATTACTAACAAAGCGAAAATTGTCATGATTTTCTTGATCAATTTTTCCATGAAAAGACCGAAGGCTAGTCCATATCTGAAATAAAAAGCACATGCACAAATAATATTATAGGAAAGGCTAAGCACTAATTTTGACTCGTCAGAATATGTGACAGATTTTAGTGTATAAAGACCAAATGTGGTTTCACACAATATGATGTATTAGTTTTAACATGAAACCATAGTGCCTCCTACAGTAAATGTATGTAACTTCACATGATGGCATTTCAAATGATTGTACGCAAGGATAGAAAACCCGTTATCGGGCAAAATCCCGCTCGGAGGCTGGTAACGGTTACCAGCCGGTAACCGGAAATCCCAGGAAAAACTCAGTCGAATTTCGTCTGAATAAATTTGAATTTGGGGTGTAACCGCCAGAATTTTGAATTTGGAGTTTTCCGGCCGATATTTGAAATCCAGGTTACCACCGGTAACCGGCGGGGTTTTTTTCCCTGATTGTATGCGCCCTTGTACAGGAAAGGGAAAGAAAATTCTCAGCTGAAAATGCCAACAACCAACAGTTTTGTGAAATTAAGAAGAAAAACATAGAATGATAGAATATAGAAAGAAGAATCCTAATAATTTAAGTGTGAAGAAAGTCAGAAACATCAACATGAGGATGCTGATCAAATACTTGAAAATGACATGACTGGCCAAAATAGAGATGCATCTTTTTAATGAGTAACTGACAATATTTTAGCAGAATAAAAAGGTCTGGCAGATTAACTTCATAAGAAATGCTTCTAGCAAAGCATAAGAACCTTCGATATGCGAAAAAGTTGTATTCATTGCAGCAAGCCACTTTTCTCTTTCGCCACTCATGCGTTCCAAAAGCATTCTTCTGTTGTAATCTTCTGACAGCTTTGCTTCATGAGCACGACCTTCGGCTTCTGCTAGAGCTTTAGCTCTGGCTGATTCGCGCTGTATTTTAGCATTTTCTTTTTCAGTCTGCAGCATTTCTTGTAAACTCTTCAGTTCTGTGGCACGCCTAGCTTCTTCTCTTCTGATGGCAGACGCCCCTTGCATCTTCACAAGTTCAGCATCTTGTCGCCTTTGTGCTTCACGCTCTGCCTGTCAAAATAGGTGCTTGATTAAATCATGTGTTGTCGTTAAACTAGTCATCCAAGGCCACAATTAAAAGCACCAACAAGCATATAGATATAAGCATCAAACAAGGAAATTTGAGGGGATAAAGTTCAATACCTGCATTCTTTTCCTAGCTAATTCATCCTGATAGCGTAAATTTTGTGCCTCTGATTGTGCCTGCTGTTGTATATTATTTCTGTAGTTTTCACCTACTTTCTGCATCCTCTCCTGTAGATCAGATCTCCAGCAGTCAATATACCAAAGCATCGTAATAGTTAGATGCACGGATGGGGGGAAAAGTCTCTCACAGAACACAAAAGTTCCACTTTTTTGACATTAACACTTTTTCCATTTATATTGCCACGAAGTTTGAAATTTTTAAGTCCTTGGTATTCTCAAAGATCAAAGCAGAGTAAAATCACTTACATGATCACTACAATGTTTTGAGGTGAGACTGGTAACAGGTATGCTTTGTTAAGCCAATTAATCCATGGTGATAAAGTTGGGTTGCTTTTCATTCTACAGAAGTCATGAACTCGCACACTGAAGCAAGAAAAAATTGTATAAATTTGGCTGTTACGTAAATTCAATCCCAGCAGTCCAGCATTGGAGTTGCGTGAACAAACAAGCTTCTGGCACCGGGCATGTCCCGACTACCACATTGAACACTGTTTGCATCAGCGAAGGGGAAAAGGCATCAATAACTCACGATTTCCCTCAACATCTCGTTGATGGCGAAATGGACCTTCTCGGCCACCACCTCCGCTAGGCGCGTCTCCTCCTGCTTCCGCATCAGATCAAACAGCTGGAGCCAAACAACCAACCACAAGAACGGCGTTAGAACGGGCAGTCCCGGTTAGGGCAAAAGAGCAAACACCTTGCCTGCTTAGCGTACGGCGAGCTGTTGATCTTCCGCAGAGCATGGGCCCCGCGCTCCAGAGACTCGGGGTCGAACCCGCTGGAGCTGGACGAGGCGGCGGGGGGAGGAGGGGCGGCGGACTGGCGGTGGAAGAGGGAGACGCCGTCGGCGTAGGCGACGTCTGTGAGCGAGGCCGCCGCCGCGGCAGCGGCGGCCACCGTCGCCGGCGAGCGGAGGCGGCGCATGGAGATGAGAAGGGAGCGTATGGCCGGAAAGGTTTTCGAGGGGTTTTGCCGAGGCGGCGATTGGAGGAGTGGAGACTGGAGAGACCGCGAGATTATTAGAATCCTCCTCATTCTTGCTTTCCAAGCGAGGGTATTAGAATCCGGGTTGGGCCTAGGCAACGAATCCCTGGTTGGATCGGTCTGGCATTACGGTGGCCAGGCCTTGGCTCGTTTGCGGCCTCCTGGCCTATCCCACGCCAACGGTGGCTATCCACTGCGGTCTAGGCCAAAGCGCGCGAAGCGCGGGCGCCGACGCCGCGAAATACGGACAGATCGAGAGGGCGCACGCAACCGGCCGCCTCCCTTGCACAGGGTGCTAATAGGTTAGATTCAAACAGGTTAAATGGATTAGGTCATTGATTGAGTTGATTTTGAACAGGTAACAATAGATTGGAAGAGCCAATAGGTTGAATTAGATTTCCTCATAGAAAGGGTTGGGGTGGGATACAGTATTAGTGACGTGCCTTAGAGGCAATTACAGCGATGATTGTATCACGTCCATGTTTATAAGTTATTGAATAAATGTTATTCTGTTCCTTGGATGAATCATTGGTTATAAGATTGACAAGTATGTGTCGGGACCCAAAAATACGATTCAGGAACCATCTGTGTATTATGAACTAGTCCCAGATCAATAGTTAGCTCACACAGGAAACAGTGATGAAATATTATCCATTTATTCGATTTAACTAAAAAGATCTCAAAAGTAACAAATAATAATAATAACTGGACCTTATAGTCAACGTTTACTTAACTTACCACGCATGGTTAAAGAAACAAATAAACTTGTCGGTGTTTTAGAACTGCTCTTACGTAAAGATTGTTTTATTCGGGTGGTCTCCTAGAATGGAATCACGCAGAGAGACTGACACGGGTATTTTTATACGGGTTCGGGCCTTCTCCGTGGAGAATAACAACCCTACTCCTGTGTGTGTATGATATTGAGTGTATCTTGTACAATCGGGAGAAAAGACTAAGATTATTATAGAAGACAAGGGTCGCCTTCCTGCTTACTCGTGTTCTCCGATTGCCCCCTTCTTCATCTCTGATCGCCGCCTTTATATAATCGTGAAGGAGTAGCCGTTTCTCCAGGTGAAGAGGCGCCTCGTCATGTCCTGTAACGGACGCATGTTTGCAGTAATCTCTGGAGAGTTAACTCCTTCATGCCGCCTGCCAGTTATTTGTCAGAGATAATGGGATATTACGTGCTATTACTCCATAGAATAACAGCGTATGTTGACTGCTTGGATTCCTTAATCAATTGGACCCACTCGTTTGTAGGTTTTATTGATCATAATGTGGTCGTAGCTGACCTGGTCGTAGAAGAGCTTACGACTATGGGGTAGTCGTAGAATAACTTACGACTGGATAATGATCGTAGAAGAACTTACGACCATAAGGTAGTCGTAGCAAGACTTACGACTATGGGGTGGTCGAGAAGAACTTACGACCATCCGTAGGCTTCTCCTTGCAAATATAAGGGTATACCTAGGGATCACATGACATCATATTTACCCATAATAAGAATTATAGATAAAAGATAAAATGAGGATTATTAGATCCTCATCAAAACTTTTGTAGCGGAACGAAACTCTTGAAAAGGCCAATCAACATGCCCACAAGCAATTGAGTGGAGAACACATCCTAATCCGCAAAACCTTTATAGTCCTTCTGAAAGAACTCCTGAGCAGCTTGATATTCTTCAACTGATCAACAAAGGCATAAGCCATGAGTATATAAAGCACTCAGCAAGCCGTAGGGAAATGTATGCAAATAGTATTCATGCATGGCTTGACAAAGGTTAGCTGTGTGGTTCTTTTGCAAAAAGCAGCATTAACGATAAATACAATAAATAGATTGAAATGCGTAGTTGAAAACAATAATAAATAAGTAAACAAATTCTTTGAAACAACCAGTGAACATCCCGTTCACTTCCCAACCAAACCAATAATAAGTGAATTCCCTATTCACCAATCGACACAAACCACCAAATGAATTACATGTTCACCAAACAAACATTATATTCATCAAGTGAACATCTCATTCACACTCTGACTCATTTTAAAGAAACTCTATCTCTGGTGTGAAATCCCTGGACATGTCCATAACCGAGGACACGGCTATTCGAATAGATCAATTGACACTCTGCAGAGGTTGTACACTTTACCCACAAGATGCAATCAACCGGATCAGAGTTGACCACAACAAAACCTTTCAGAAATTTTATCTCAACGATTGACTCTCTCGTTGTGCATACAGCCCTCCCAAATCCTCATCGTGGGTTGACGCACAACGTTTGACAGGGATGTGACGAACCGTCCCGCGATGTGACCTTAGAAAAGGATACACACCTCCACCCAAATACTACCTGAGTGGTCAAAAGCCAAAACTCAACAACCTACTAGGTTAGGCCAGTCCCATACCAGGCATGTGGTTGTACGAAAAAGTCCAGTTCAATAGTGCACAAGATTAAGTCCTTGACAAGTTACTCAGGCGAGAATAGCACAAACCCACGACGTGTTGAAACACCCCCATTATCCACCATCCACTCGCCTGAGCGAAAACCATTTTGTTTAACCAAGACTAATGACACACCCTATCATGGTACACAAATTTTAATAACAACAGTGGCTAACCACCACAATTCCATATATCATTAAGTCAAGATTAATCATTATGACACATGTGATGATGAACCCATCGTAACTAAGTTGAACTAAGCATTTGTACACTACCCATATTAGTGATACAAATATGTCCAACTAAAATTAGCCATGCTATAGTGACAAAGGATTCATGGCATTCAAATAATCAAAAGATGCATAATGACGACAGGTAATAACTAATCCCAAAACAATTTATATAAAGATAACATGCAGTTGTATAAAACAATATATTTTTGAAATCATAGGTTCAATATGATCAAAGGACTACGGCTTGCCTTGGAATAAATCATGAGATTGATCTTGATCTTGGTGCACTTCTCCTAGCTCAAAGCTTCCCAAAGAATCACGTCTACTCGCAAACAAGCAAATAAACCAAATAAATAAATAACAGAGATAAAATAAACTCCAAAAATTAAATAAAAACCTCAGATAAATAGATCTCGAATTTAGATGAATTTAGAAACTTGAATGGACTCAATCGGAGTTCGGATGCAAAAGATATGGGCTTTGGAAAATTGAAACCCTAAGAAAATATTCTAATTGGATTTATGGAATATTCCGAATTATTTTTCTATTGAAAAACCCAGAATATGACGTCATCAGGGATTTCAGCCGAAAAGAAATAAAAGAAAATTCGATCTGACAGGTGGGACCCACGAGTCAGCGACTCGGCTCACGGTAGACCACGTTCACCGAGCCAGGCTTAGGGTTTTTGAATCTGGTCTACCACGTCAGCGCTGACGGGGATGACACGCGTGCGACATGCAGATGACACGCCAGCACTAAGGCTGATGTGGCACAGAGCTGGCGATGACGGAGCTGACAGCAAGGTGGCGACGCTCGGGTTCCGAGGGATCCGGCGAACGGCGGCTCGCCGGCGGTGACGAAGGTGACGGCGAGGTAGAGAGTGCGACGAGGATCTCAGGGATGGACTCACTAGTGCTCGGGAACCTCTACAGCGGCCGGCGGTGAGGTTTAGGCGGCAGAGAGATCTCGGGCTCGTCGGGATATGGCTTCCGGCGATTCTCCGGTGGAACCAAGGTGGCGTGGAGGTAGCTCTCGTTCTTGCGAACCCGAAGAAGGCGGAGCTCACGGGAGTTGCGGCGGCGCCCTCTTCTTCTTCGAGCTTCTCCGGTTGCTAGGGCTTTTCTCTAGGGCTAAGGCGGCTAGGTATGGGATGCGGGGTCAAGGGGGTACCCCTCCTATTATACCCAGATGACTCAGAGAGTTTGAGGCGGCAACGGCGAGAAGGCTTCATGCGGCGGCGCGGAAAAGGAAGGAGAAGGAGTACGCGAGGAAGATGACGACGATGTGGCAAGGCGAGACCTAGTTGTCAGTGGAAGTGGCTCGGTTGCGACCGCGTCGCACACATCGCAACCGTGACTGACTGGTGGGCCAATCACACACGCGCGGGCGGAAAGAAAAGAAAGAGGTAGGCCACGCGGAATCGGGCCGGAAGCGGAAGAAAATGGGCCGTACAGTGCCGGGACGGAAAGGATTAGGGAGTGGGTTTTGGCCCAACCACTATTACTGAGATTTTAATAGCTTTTTCTTTTTAGAAAATAGCAGAAAAGACAAATAGCAAATGCACTCGGAAAAATTCTAGAAAATCTAGAAAATATATCCAAGCACATAGAATCCAAATAAAATAATTTTGATAATAGTTGATGTTGAGATTATTCATATTAAATTGTTTTTGAACTATGAAAATTCCAATTAAGCTTTTAACTTTACAGGAAAAATTCAAATGGTTATTTTTCTTTTAAAACTTCAAAAACAGACCAAAATTTTGGGATGTTACACTATGTGACTTGTTGGTGAAGCTCTTTTAACTTATATGATGTCATTCTAAAAGTATCCCTAGTCCATTTTCACTGGTCAGAACACCAGTGATCCTATCGACTAGCACATGTATTGATTGATGACCATGTTTCACCGGTCATGGATATAGGGATATCGAATCAATAATGTGAACACATGTTAGAGAACATGGGGTTGGATTGACCCATCTTGAGACACTGTTGAGATTGTTATGTTTTTATGTATCGTCAGTTGGTCTCAAGCAATGATGATGTATAATCCTTAGACCTGAGATCAACATGGTTTCCTACATGCGTAAGAGTACACTTTGGGGTTGCCAAACGCTACTCCGTAACTGGGTAGTTATAAGGCAGCTTTCAGGTATGGTATGAAACATGCGGAGGAATGTGACTGGTCGGATATGGGATTTGCCCCTCCTAACATAACAGGAAAGATATCTCTGGGCCCCTCGATGTGGTCGGATAAAGAAAGTGCATGGCCATGCCACTAGTGGTCGAAGTGTTCGACCACATGAAGTTATCCGACACGTAATTGAGAAAGTATTTAACAGTCTATGGATGACACAACATCTCACCTGGAGTTCAACAAGATATCATGAGGCAAAAGGATAATACATGAGCAGGTCTGTTAGTTCAATTAGATACTGTCGACGATCGAATCGCCGATCTTACGAAAATAAACGAGGAAAATGACGTGGAATATCCTGGAATGGAATGGGGTCGCTTTTATTGATATGAACTGGATTTACAAGATGTGGCTAAGTACTACCCTCGAATTACACCGAATGGAGGAATGTTTAACCGGCAATCGACTTAGAATATGAGTCTAAGGTCGATTATCTAGCTTCTAATTCCACCGCTTAGGCTTCAGGCATATCTTTGCCTTGGCCTTGTTTTGTGTGTCGCCTATCATCTCCCTTCTTGTCCTCGTTGTTGTCTCTTGTGCTTCACCTTTAAATAACTTCCAAGAGGTGGCGCATTACTCGGAGAAGACGCCCTCGTGAAGCGTTACGACCGGTTTGGAACGGTAGAGAAGTTAGCAATGTGCTAATCTCCTTGCGTTGCTTGTGAAAAGCTTAACCGTAGGGTGGTTAATAGTCGTTGTCTCGTGGTTGTACCATCGCATGGTTTGGAACGATAACACGTGTTCCATTCATCATACGATAAGAAATACCACCAAGATAATTTTACGAGCGGTTATCCGGTCGGGATTAGGCACAAAGCCTCATCCCACAGTGGTACCCATTAAGTAACCTTCGAATACTAACGACCGTGGAGGTCGTCATCTTAGGGTTACGACCATGAAGACGTATGGTCTTTTATTATATATTAAAATAATACATAGATGTTTTAATCTCGTCACCTAGCCCCTAACTTTAAATGAACTGGTCGTATATACCTTTTCCCGATGAAATCGTATCGGGCACTCCCATTTAATGTCGTGGTATACGGCGGTCTGTGTTCACTTTAAAGTTGAGAACTTGCCTTGGGAAACGAAGAGTTCCTCTCGTCTGCTTGAACAAAAAGAAGCTTTTTGTCGGCTTGGACTTTTGTAGAAATCCTTCAAAGTATCGGAAGGTTATAAGATCTCCTCTCACGGGCTCTTAGAATTTTTATGCTTCCGTAATCCCTTCGATCCCCTTTAGCTTCTTGCCAAGAAATCCTCCGAGTCTTTTCCCTGTTCTTCCGACCACAAAGTCTCCAACTTTTGCTACTCATTCTTGAGGTTTTTCGCCATGTCTGAGCAGACATAAAGTGGTTGCCTTGAATTGGGCAAGAAAAACTCGAGGCCTTGAAGAAGATGGGAATGCTCCCAGATAGGAATCGATTAATTGGAGACCGGCGATCGGAGAGCATTTTCCGAGCCGTGAAGATGGCGAAATCCTCGCTTTTCTTGCCTACATCGAATGTGGGCCGAGATTACTGCACACAAATTCCTTCTCCGCGTTCTTCAACATTACGGGTGGAATTGGTGAATTTGGCCCCAAATTCGATCGCAAATATTAGTATTTTCAAGATATTTGTGCGAGGCATACCGAATACAACCGAACTTGAAGCTCTTTAGTTATTTCTACCGCATGGTGATGGGAAAATCATGCAAAATCTGAGGCGACTCTGGGAATGCACATTGCGCCTTCATGACGGAAGGCCGATGAGTACATCTTCATGTACGCGAAATCTTCGTGGTCGCTATGGAAAAAGTACCGGTTTTACATGACGGTTACGAAAGACGATGGCCTCTACTTCGCCGGAACTAGAGCAAGTGAAAACTCCAAATGGAAGGAAACCGTAAAGAAGACAGGGATAGTCAAGAGATGGGCGGACGCCATCTACGACTTCTTGCAGTCGTGGGCTTGACTTTGTGGCATGTGGTGAAGGATTTTACCTTCGCCGATTAGCCCATTGAAGCTCCTGACTCATTCCCCGCTCTGTGCCTTGATCGTGATGAAGCTACCTCGTAAGGTGGTAAGTCTTTGAGATAAATTCGATCGGTATTTTGATTTGATAAATGTATTACCTTAAAATCTGTCTATTCTTCCTTCATTAAAGTTCTACCCCGGGAAGTTAGAGAACGAGTCAGCCGATCTGCAAGGGAGCTCGAGAAAAGGTCAATGCCCCAAGATCTTAGCCGCAACTCCTATTGAAGGAGACTGCAAGGCTTAAGGTAATTTAATCAAAATTCCTTTTACCATGTGTATACATATATTCCACCAGATTTCCAATCGTGTTTACTTTTGCGCAATGGCCGGATTGCGAATCATACAATCTGGTGAGGATCAACGCCCCACCTTAGTTCCGACCGAGTCGTGCCTCGAGGCACTTGAAGGAGATGAATCCTCGAGGTAATAGAACATTTCGAATCATATATGTACGAATTTTTTAGATAAAGGATTTCTTCACCCAATCAAATTTGTTCTTTGATTTAGGTGGATAAGTTCGAGGGCCCGCAGAATGTAATCATGCGAGGTCAGAGACTCCAGAGTGGTCGTGGCACGACCTTACGGTTGTTATTGAAACAATCGATCCGAGATTGATGAAACCACTCCTCCCACCGTATAGTCGAATGCGGTCCTTGATGAACCGGTCGAGGACATAGCTTCCGACATCTTGTTGGAGGATGTGAGGGTTCCAACAAACCTTGCCGGGTCCGTAACCAAAGAAATTGGAGGAGAAGAAAAGGAAGGCTAGCGCACGATTTCTCTCTTGCTGCTTCGAGTCAAATCAAGATTAACAAGGTATGTACAAATGAAAGTGGTCGATAAGTATGTACCTCTAATAATTCCTTGATGATTTGATACTTTGAACTTCCCATCTTCGGTTTGCATAGGTCTTCGGTGTTCCGGCTGCTTCCACTGTGTTCTTCCCGAGGACTGCACTGTGGAAGTTCCCATCAGAGCACTTCTCGTGACAAAGTTCCCGAGGAAATAGTGGTCGAAGAAGCCCCGAGCAGTGACAAGGGCAACGGTTGAGTTGGATCCTTTGGTGATTGAAACCCCTTCGTGGAGGTAGATGCCTCGAGAGGTCTCAACAGTTCCGATCATCGTTGATAACCCTTCCCAACCTAACAAGTTCCTTTTCGCCCCGATTTATCGAGGATAAGGAGCTTGATGAGGCGTGGCGAAAGTATCGGATACTCAACTCAAGATGCACCTCGATTTGATTTTTGCCGGTTATAATGACCAGCAATTCGTAAGTATTCTACGACCGACTTCATCGCTCTTCTTTAAAAAGTTTATAAGAAACTTAAGAAAGAGAACGCTATTTGTGTAGCATTTGATCGAGAACTTTGTCAGTGATCGGAGGATCGATCCAAATGAAGTTAAGGACTTGGAGCAAAAGCACTCGAGTTGGAAAGTAAGAACTTTTCCTTTTGAACTTTTGTTTCTTGTTCAATACTTTGCTCCTCTACAATTATTCTCCTTATCGTATTCGATAGATCTGGAGAAAATAAAAGAGGAGGTTGTGGCTGAGAAAGCCAAGACAACTCTTCTTGAAGAAGAAATAAAAGCTAAAGACCAGTCATTTGCTGAAGCAAGTTCAGCTAAAGACCGATTGATCGCTGAAGCAACGACCAAATATGAAACACTTAGCAAAACAAATGAAGGTAATATGTCGTAAGCTTGATTTTTCCTTCACTTATGCTTGTGTTCATTAACTGATTTGTTTTTGCAGAGCAAACGCAAATGCTGAACAGAGTAAAGAAAACTCTGAAATTTGAGCAGGATAAGGAGGCGGCTCTTGCTCAAAATATTGATGAAAAGATTCATGCTTTGAACAAGATGATCTTTGATATGGGATCGATCAAGCCCGCCTTCCTTAGGAGATCCAATAGAGAAAATGAACTATTTGGGTCAACTTCTAGAGGACCTTAAAGTTCGCTCAAAACTACTCTGGACGAATTATGCCTGTGCCCTAAAAACAAAGCGTTGCAGTGGAGTTAGTTTTGCTTTGGCAAAACCGAAAGCTTCCGACCCTCCATAGATCTCCAAGTGTTAAAGATGACTTCAATCGCCCACTGAGGAGGCTACCAAGTTCATGGAAGAACTCGGGCCACTTTGAGATATAGTTGTAGAGGAGATGGAGGTCTAATCTCCACAAACAAGAGTTAGGTGGGAATATTTCTTAGAGTAGGTTCCCGCAAGTGTAAAAATATTTGAATATCTATGAAAACTTACCTTTTATGACATTGATAAAGCTTTTGTTTATCCTGCTTGACTTTTTAAAATTCTCGATATTTCCTAGCCCCGAACGCTTTATAGTAGAAGAACGTTCATCGCAAGCAAAGAGCCAAGAAAGAGAATAAAAGAGGTCATAACCATGTATGTGAGTTTTGAAGGTATGTTTGGACATGTAAGACAAAATCGATCGTTCTTGATTAGGAAATCAAATGTGGTCAGACCAACAGATGATTTCGACTAGTTATAGATCTTTGTTTGTCATAATGGAAATACCAATCAAAAACACTATATATGGTCGGAAAAAGACTTTGTCAAACTTGACATAAGAAGAAATGCAAATATGTATGCAACAAATTATAAGTGAACTTTGTTTATATCTATTGTCCCATAACTGCCTGAACTAATGCTAAGACTCAAGGCATACGACACATTTCTTGAAACGTGTTCAAATTCTCAGATCCGATCGTAGCGAGGATCGAAGAAAAGAACCGTCGCTAGGAAGCTCCTTCCAGCAAGGTGACCACGTATAAAAAGGAGAGACTTCGACTAGGAGGCTTTCCGTGTCCCGACCAAGAACTGGACAAGAATAGACCGTAATCTTAAAATAATGAAGCATAATCTTCGAATCGTAAGCATATCATTCATGAGATAGTTAGTTGTGTGGCGCTCGATTACTCATTTTCTTTGAGAAAAGAGTGTAGTCGCGTGGGAATCATTTGAAGAAAAATGCTCACGACTAGGACCATAGAGTATCGTGAGATCCTTAAAAGGATATCGGAGAGAAAAATGTCTTCTCCCACTGCACTAACAATAATAAACCACTGTAATGTAGGTGTATATATATAAGCAAGGTTGCACTTCTTAATTAATTAATGAATTTAATGAAATTGAAATTGAAAGAAATGAAAGAATGAAAATTAAACATAGAACTTACGCAATTGATCGATGTTCCAAGAATTTGACAAAATTTGCCCATCGACATAGCCAACAGACGGAACTCGGTCAAGTTACTTCGATTACCACAGTAAGGACCTTCCCATTTAGGAGAAAGTTTATTACGATTTGTTTGGCTCAATTTTTCTCGAGAACCAGATCACCTACAAAGAAGGTCGTGAGGTCGCACTCACGACTATGGTACCTTCGCATGGCTTGTTGGTAGACCGCCGATCGCATAAGGGCTTGGTTTCGCTGTTTCAAGGAAATCGACGCTGCCGAAGTCGTTGCTCATTCTCGATCATTTTCGCAAAACGATCGATTCGAAAGCAGAGCCAATTTTGAGTTCGGAGGAAGCATGGCTTCAAAGACCATAAACCAAAAAGAATGGAGTTTCACCGTCCGCACGATCGGTCGTGGGTTCGAACGCCCATAACACGTAGGGAAGTTCTTAACCCAAGCGCCGACCGCTTGATTAATCGGTCAATACTCGGCGTTTGATCCTCGCATAAGGATACCATTAGCTCGCTCAATCGCTCCGCTGCTCTGCGGATGTGCAATGTAGCAAAATGAATTTTGACACTAAGTTCATCGCAAACTCCCGGAATTGATCACCGGAGAATCGGGAACCATTGTCTGTGATGATACGATCGGGTACACCAAATCGCGTGATCACATTTTTCAAGAGAAATCTCTTAACGGCCTCGCTTGTTATTTTAACAATCGCTCGGCTTCAATCCATTTTGTAAACGTGTCAATCATGACGAAAAGGAATTCGAAGCCCCCGGGTGCTCTTGGGAAAGGTCCCAGAATGTCTAGTCCCCGGGTTGCAAAAGGCCAAGAAAGAGGAATTGTTTGTAAGGCTTGTGCTGGCTGATGTACTTGTCGACTATGAAACTGACATTGTACACACTTCGTCACAAGCTCTTTTGCATCATGAAGGGCAGTTGGCCAGTAATAGCCTTGCCGGAAGGCTTTACCGACCAGGGTTCTGTAGGAATGGTGTGCTCCACAGACGCCTTCATGGATTTCGGTTAGCAATCTAATGCCATCCGTTTGAGATATGCATCTCATCAACACTCCATGAGATCCTCGTTTATACAAGATACGTTCGATTAGAGTGTATGATTTGGCTTTTCGTGCTATACGATCAGCCTCTACATCATCTTCTGGAATTGTGTCATGCTGAAGATAATTGTAGATCGATGTCATCCAGTCTCTACCGTGATCGTGACAGCGCCAACTGTCAACGACCTGTGGAGCATCCATGTTTCCTTGATTAGTTTGTTCAACTTGCAAAGAATCATGTATGTTCTCAAGGCTCAACTACCGAGGGTGAATTGAGTTGCTCGAGAAAAACTCCAAGCGGACGGCCGACCTCGTGGAGGCCATCCGTGCTAACCGGTTCCGCCAGAAAGTTTTCCTTTCTAGGAATATGTTGATCCGAAAACCAAGAAGTGCTTTTCGAGTTTTCGATTCCGCCAGATAAGATGACATCTTGGTACTAGAGCATTGATACTTTTTCCCACTTGATTCGCTACTAGTTGAGAATCGCTTTCACTAGTAATCATAATCCCGAGCTTAACGAGCCGCCGAGTCCCGCCAAGAAACCTTCATATTCGCGCCACATTATTGGTGGCGTGAAAATTCTCGATGGCGATTTGATGTGTTCGCCAAGAGGGATATCAAGACCACTCCACCCCGATCCTTGTAACATCAAGGAACCGCTGAATACATTGTCCACTGTCGTGGTGTTCGTACTCGTCCTTGGGTGGGTTCGAGGTTTGTCCATTCGCAATGAATTCGCTATTGCACGACTTTATTGTTGTTCGTGAAATGAAATGGAGATCGAACGCCTCTAGCTCGACCGCCCATTTGGCTATTCGTCCCCGATGATTCCTCGCTTCAAGGACTTGACCAAGGGATATCCGGAGGTACAACCACTTTGTGGGCCTGAAAGTAGTGCCTTAGCTTCCTTGAAGACATAAAGAGGCCATAGAGCAACTTTTGTACCTGTGGGTATCTTTCCTTTGGTCCATGTAAGACTTCGCTTACGTAATAGACTGGTCGTTGGATATTATTCCTTTCTACAACCAGTACACCGCTAACTGTCTGTGGTGTTGCTGCCACGTAAATTAGCAATGTTTCTCCCGATCTCGGAGAAACTAAGACCGGGGTACTCGTAAGGTACTTTTTGAGTTCCTCAAAGGCATCGTTTGCCTCTTTAGTCCACTCGAAACTCCCATGTTTCCGAAGAAGTTTAAAGAAAGGTAATCCTTTTTCCCTAATCTTGCTATGAACGGCTTAACGCCATACTGACCAGCTTAGTTTTGGACTTCCTTCTTCGTGGTCTGAGGGCGATCGGTCGATGCCCGCAATTTTGGCCGGATTAGTTTCAATACCTCTAGCCGAAACTAGGAAACCAAGCAGTTTTCCAACAGAAACTCCGAACACACACTTTTCCGGATTTAACTTGAGGTTATGTCTTCTCAAGTTGTTAAAGGTTTCTTGTAAGTCAGGAATGTGGTCGCCAGCGTTGGTGGTCTTTACGACCAGATCGTCAACATAAGCTTCTAGATTCCGACCGATTTGTGGACTAAAAGTTTTTTGCATCAACCTTTGAAAAGTTGCACCAGCATTTTTGAGACCAAATGGCATCTTAATATAACAGTAAGTACCATATGGGGTGATGAAGGAAGTTTTCCTCATCTTCTTTACACATACTAACTGGTGGTACCACAATACGATCTAAAAAACTTAGTAACTCGCACCCGTAAGTAGAGTCTACTAGTTGATCAATGCGGAAGGGAAAGTCGCCCCTTCGGACAAGCTTTATTAAGATCTCAGAAAGTCGATACACATTCGCCATTTCCCATTATTTTTCCTAACCATTACAGATTAGCAAGCCACCGTGGGTGGTTGACTTCACGAATAAATCCTGCCCGAGAAGCTTGTCAATCTCCGATCGATTGCTTCCTTCCGATCGGGTGCAAAACGTCGAGTTTTACCTGATCGGTTTTTATCGCCGAGAGCAAGCTCGTGCTCGATCACCTCCGGGGACTCTGCATATCGGACGCTTGCAAGCAAACACGCCTTGATTTGCTCGAGGAAGGAGACGAGCGACTCTTCCTATTTAGGGTCGAGTCTTGCCCCACCGTAATCTTCTGGCGGTTGATCTGGTTGTCTGACCCATGTGACGACTTGACGCCGTCCGAGAAGCGCTTTTGTCGAGTAGTACCTCCTTGGTCCGGTCGGATGGTTTGGGCGCCATCTTTGGCTTCGAGTGCTTGACCCGCATGGGAGACGGATTAACCTCTCGGTCGGAAGTTCATCAACCAAAGGCAAAGGATTTCCGATCGCATACGTAGCCATTTTCGATCTCCTCGACCAGTGATGACTCTTCGCCCCGATTTTCAAACTTTGATAACCGTAATGCGTGGCTATCAAGAATTTTGCTAATGCCGGTCGATCGAGGATTCCGCTATCGCGGATTCAAGTTTACTACATCAAACGAGATCTTCTCTGCTCGAAATTGTCGTTTTTCAAACGCCACCGAAGGAAACTTGTCCTATCGGTTTAGCGGTAGAACCCTAACTATGCCATGAAAAGCATATTTCATGTGTTTCACCTTTGACATGGGGACTGCATTTCTTCTAAAGCTCCTACAAATAATATATTCAAGGAACTACCCCATCCACTAAGACCCGATTAACCCGACAATTATTAATAGTTGGTTCAACGACGATGGGGAACCTACCCTACGAGTCGATGGGATGGTGCGATCGTTTTGTCAAGGAAATTATGTGTCCGACCACTTCGAGTGCTTGATTACGCTTGGAGATTCGACGAGGTTGACCTCCCGCCCATGGCCTTCGATGACGCTCGACTCGTATGAAGAAGATCCTCCAAAATCATGTTGACTGTGTGTTGGGGATCCCGGTACTCCATCTCCTCGCCGCCATCCTTGTCCTTTTGGAGCTCGCTTTCTCCATGTTCCCAGATTGTCGAAATGGTCCTTACCCGCATAATAATCCTCCGCTTTCTTCCGCCAGACACGACAGTCGCGCAGATCATGCCCTCGTCACGGGTGAAGTGGACACCACTTCTTATTCGTCTGCAGAATCCTTCTGTTGGAACTTTTGCTTTGCTTCGACCAAGATAGTCCTTCTTGCCCTTCCCGATCTTGTCTCGAACGGCGAGGACTTCTTTGTCGTCGGTCTGCGGTTCTTTTTCTTCTTGAGAGACTTCTTGTTCTTTTTCTCCGCTTTGTCCGCACCGGTCGGGAATCTTGTCTTCCGATCGATGGCTTCACACCACTCGATTGCTTCACTAGCAAAGGCATATTTGTCCGCCATATCAAAAAGCTCAACGGTTGTTCTTGGAGGGTTCATTGCTATGTCCTCCGTGAAACCGCCGATTCCTTAGACTGCTTTTAAAAGCTTTGAATAACAGAGGACTCTGCGACTTGGTATAGAGTTACTTAACCCGGGTGAACCTCTTGATGTATTGACGAAAGTCTCATCGATCCTCGCCGGATTCTCGTGGAGATCGTCCTCCTTCCTGTATGGCGGTCGTCGCACTCTCGAAGTTAGCAATCGAAGATCACGAGTTGTTCCTAAGTATATATGGATCCGACCGTAAGTTTAACAACCACGACCGGCGCACCCTTCGAGCACGGTGGGTAAATAGTTGGCCAAGACATTCTCATCGCCACCAAAGCACTCGATAGCGGTGGTATATATTTGGAGAAATTCCAATGGGTTTTGAGTTCCATTGAATTTGTCCAAGTTGGCTTGGCCGAATCGGCTAGGCTAACGCACGCTTGGAGCCCAAAGCAGAGAAGGCTCGACAACCTCGTGATTGATTCATGGCGTCTTCTCCGAAGGTGTCGGATTGTAATCGGCCGGAGACCGATCCCTAAGATTGGAACGCTGAACTCCGGTAGTCGATCCTGGCGTGGACATTGATATGATGTCCACGATCACCACTTGGTTCAAACGATGTCGGAGATCGTTAGGTCCTAGTGGTGGTTCTTCTCGACGCAGATGGGGAGTATCCTCTTGAAATAGCCTTCTCCCTCATGACTCCTTGGTCGGAATCGCCGAGGAGGTCTTGGTATCGATCGCTCTCTGGTATGACCATGCTTGCCCCTCATCGAGGAGGAGCGCGGGGACGAAGTCCTAGTCCGACTTCCCGAGCCCCTCTATTCTCGACACGCCTGCTCACGCATGGTCTGCTTGAGAATTTCGGATACCGACCTCGAGTTGTACAAAATTAGGCGTTCTCGCTAGAGCAGATCGAATTATTTAACATGTTTTGAATACGCCGCAAGTTTTGTACAGCTACCAAAGGTCTCGTGGTTCATATCGGTCGTGGGTGTACGTCTCAACCTTCCCCGACCTTCGGATTTGTTCGGTCCCGCTACCACTGGGTGGGGCAAAGTGCGGCGAGTTAACCGATTGACGCCGATTAGTTCCGCTGCCTCCGGAAGTTGGTGCTTGACGGCCGGATCATCTCTAACAACACGTGATGGCGTGGTAGAGAGTGTAGGACCGCAGGCATCTTGATCTTCATCTCCGATCGCGTTGACCTCGTGCTTCCAAAGATTGATCTTCCGATGAGCTTCCATCGTAATTAATGGAGAGCTTGTCGCTTATTCGCGAAATTTTCCACGATGGAGATCGGTCGGAGATGAGCACTTCTCGAGGTCTTCACCGATCCGATGAACCGCCGATCGTATCTTCGAGTGTGATCATCCCCACATGGCCTACGACACTGGAGGTTTTATCGACACCGCTACAGTGACTCGCTGACTCGGAATTGCCGTGGCAAGGAGAGTATCTTTCACCATGATTTCATCAATGGTATATAGTTTTCCGTGATGAGGTGAAACTTCTTCACTGCTTTCACGGCCGGAAAGGCCGCTTGAGAGATCCTCCGCATTCGAATCGGGTCTGAACGGCGGTTCTCCGGTTGCGCCACCGTATTGGCAAGATCTTCATCCATCCGACGACTCGCTAACGCCGGCGACGTGCGAGCCGGCGGAGGAGGATGAGGAGGATGACTCGCCATTTTCTTCCATGGCGCGGATACATCCTTCCATGTCGAGGTTGGCGAGTCCGCCAAATCGAACCGATTTTCTCATCCCAAACTCCGCATAGTCGCATGAGCGATTGCGAGTTTTTGGGCGAGGATTTTCTTGAGCGAAAAAAAATTTCTTCAGAAACTTACGCCTTCTTCCCCACTGACGGCGCCCAATTGCCGACGATCGAATCGCCGATCTTACGAAAATAAACGAGGAAAATGACGTGGAATATCCCGGAATGGAATGGGGTCGCTTTTATTGATATGAACTGGATTTACAAGATGTGGCTAAGTACTACCCTGAATTACATCGAATGGAGGAATGTTTAACCGCAATCGACTTAGAATATGAGTCTAAGGTGATTATCTAGCTTCTAATTCCACCGCTTAGGCTTCGTGCATATCTTTGCCTTGGCCTTGTTTTGTGTGTCGCCTATCGCCTCCTTCTTGTCCTCGTTGTTGTCTCTTGTGCTTCACCTTTAAATAACTTCCAAGAGGTGGCGAGCTACTCTGGAGAAGACGTCCTCGGTGAAGCGCTACGATCGGTTTGGAACGGTAGAGAAGTTAGCAATGTGCTAACTTCCTTGCGGTTGCTTGTGAAAAGCTTAACCGTAGGGTGGTTAATAGTCGATGTCTCGGGGTTGTACCATCGCATGGTTTGGAACGATAACACGTGTTCCATTCATCATACGATAAGAAATACCATTCAAGAATTTTACGAAGGTTATCCGGTCGGGATTAGGCACAAAGCCTCATCCCACAGTGGTACCCATTAAGTAACCTTCGAATACTAACGACCGTGGAGGTCGTCGGTCTTAGGGTTACGACCATAAAGACGTATGGTCTTTTATTATATATTAAAATAATACATAGATGTTTTAATCCTCGTCAGATACGTACTAGTCGAATGGAGATACGAGCTGGTCGTAGGCTAGTCCAACATGATCACTAAGTGGTCGAAACTTGATCGTAAAGAGTTACGAACTGGTCGAGACCAAATATGAACTGGTCGTATAGAGATATGAGCTGGTCATTAGTGATATGGACCTGGTCGTAGATCATATTGCATTAAGGTTTGTTCGATATAATTCGTGTGTATTCGGAAATCGTTATGTTCTGCTAGGAGCCACTGACGACTCATGATCGGAAAGGAGTTTCCGAGTCACAACCGATTACACATGAACCTAACGGGTCGCACACTTAACGGGTTGGAACAAACCAGTACGGATACGATTCGTCAAATGTGTTCGGATATGATCCGTCACGGGTACTACATAAGGAGATACTTGAGGCTATTGAGAGAGAGCGATACACATGAGTTGCACCACTAAATCCCTAGCCGCCATCTTCTTGAGAGAGCCTTCCCGTGCGACTTGGTGCTAGCACACCGGCGTACGGTGTTCCTTCCCTGGACTTGTGGATACTGTCAAGGCACTACTGCGGTTGCTGTTGCGCTTAAGGACGATCCACGATCTTCACAAGGAACTGCAGTGGGCGCTAGAGGAGACGATCGACTTGCGAGGACGCTGGACGATCAACTACGACCAGTACATCGACGCGCTCTTTGTTGGACCAGGCTGCTCCAACTGTTCTTCCGCTGCACTGCGCGTCTGGTGGTAGCGATATATGATCTCTTGCTTGCATGACGTCCTGGTTTACATGGTAGAATTTTTGAATTGTCAGCTAGCGTAACCTAACCGTATCCCTTCAGTGGTATCAGAGCCATCCTGCATAGTTTTTTGATCTAGATCAGTCGCATATACTAGATATGTGGCAATAGTAGATTGGATCTATTACTGGTGTGGTCTGGTAACCTAGATCGGTTCATATGGATGGAACGATCTAGGCACTGGTCGATAAGATCGATCGGGTTTTCGGTGGTAGTAGATGGGTCTACGAGGAGGTATGAGCTAAAAGGACCAGATGGTTAATTGCACTTGTTTACAATCACATTGCATGATTCTCCTACCGGTCGAAATTCCGCCATCGGAGTATGCCGCAGTGCGTGATCGTATCAAGGCAGTGATCAGATTGGTTCAAAATAGAGTTAATATGATTAATCCAATGATTTTCGAGGCTCGATTAAGTGAATAAGATTCATGTCTCGGGAAAATTTTCCGAGCACGCTACCCTCAATCAGCGAGGGGCGTTGCCCCTTCGAACCCCACCCGCTAACTGGCTAGCGGGACTGCCATGGTCGTAGCCGCGTTATATGGTAGCATGTGTTCATGTCGCCCGATAGAATTGGATTCTATGCATAACTCGTCTTTATAGGGACTGGTGTGAATAGTATGGTCCATTATGTATGTGAAGCATGAATGGATTTCATATGGCCTGCGTGTCATGCTGTGTGATAGCCATCGAGCTACATATTATTGTATAACAGTCTACATACCGACATGTGATGCTTGATATTATCCTATGTAATTCATTACTAGCTTTTAGGAGTAGTTGCTTAGTAGATGAATGCGGTCAGAAACTTCAAGCATGATGGTCGGAGGATATGAAGCATGGTGATGGAGATCGTCATGATAAGGGCCATAATATTCACAGTTTAATTTGATTATCTGTGAATGTTTATTCATGTCTTGCTATTAATCATGTTTTTATCATGGTAGAATAGTACCCCTCAAGAAAAATTAAATAAATTTGATGCATTTCCAATTGATGCAACCATCACGATTTTGATCGTTAATTGGTAGGTCTACCAAAGTAGAGTACCATTAACTATATTAATAAGATGAGGTGGGTGTTGGACACCCACATGTATAGTATTGGTTTTACTTAACAAGGCTATCAAAATAGTTTTGGACCTTGGGGCATAGTATTGGTCGGAAATGCATGAAGATGTCACCGATCAAACAAGAGTCATATGTGATATGATTAGCAAAGGGTTGCTTACCTAAAATCACTAAGTTTCTAGCAGTGATGTCAAAGCTCACTAGGACTTAATAATATATGGATCTTGAACTCACTATATGTTGTTTGAGGGAAGCATGGTTTATAGTGGGTGTATCTTTTATTGACTGTTGATGATTGAGTTTGACCAGGTATGAACTAGTTTTATGATGATACGACTAGGTTCAAACTAGTCGTATGGAGATACAACCAGGTAAAGACTAGTCGTATAGAGATACGAGCTGATCGTAGACTGAGTGAACATAAACACCAACATGAGTGTCTAGTAGAAGATCTTACATAAACATAGTGCTGAATTTTTACATATTCTGCTGTAGATCATGGCACCTACTACTTCTTCTGCACCTACCTTTAATTTGCGATCTATTCTTGAGAAAGAAAAGATGAATGGAACCAACTTCATTGACTGGTTTCGTAATTTGAGAATTGTTCTCAAACAAGAAAAGAAGGAATGTGTTCTAGAGAGTCTCTTTCCTGAGGAACCGAATGCTGATGTTACTCGAACTGAAAAGAATGTTTATGAGAAGCATTGCAATGATGCAGTCGATGTGTACTACCTTATGCTTACAACCATTAACTCTGAGCTTCAAAAGCAATATGAGACCACAGACACTTACAATATGATTGTGGGTCTGAAGGGTATGTTTCAGGATCAAGCAAGGGTAGAGAGGTTTAATACCTCTAAGCCATTGTTTTCTTGTAGGCTGTTGGAGGGCAACCATGTCAGTCCTCATGTGATTAAGATGATTGGTCACATTGAGAGCTTGGAAAAGCTTGGTTTTCCCCTTAGCCAAGAGTTGGCTACTGATGTGATTCTCCAATCGCTCCCTGCGAGCTTTGAGCCTGTCATATTGAATTTCGTGTGAATGGCATGGAGAAGTCAATGACCGAGTTGCATGACATGCTTAACAGTGCTGAGGAGAGCATCAAGAAAAGTTCCAATTATGTGATGATGGTTCAAAAGACTACAATCTTCAAGAAGAAGGGTAAGTCGGGAAAGTGAAAAGGCAAAGGAAAGACTCAAGATAAGATCGAGAGTCTCAAGGCTAAGCTTAAAAAGCTTAAGCTGGGTCCTAAGCCTGAATTAGAATGTTACCATCGTCATGAGACTGGGCATTGGAAGAGAAACTACAAGAAGTACTTCGCAGAAATGAAAAAGAATAAATGAAGTAAGACTTCCAGTTCAGGTATAAATGTTATAGAAATCAATCTTGCCACTTCTCCGACCAGTTCTTGGGTATTTGATAACGGATCGGTTGCTCATATTTGCAATTCAATGCAGGGACTGATAAGGAGTAGATGCTTGGTAAGAGGAGATGTTGATATTCGTGTGGGCAATGGAGCAAGAGTTGCTGCATTAGCTATTGACACTTTACCATTAGCTTTACCCTCAGGATTAGTTATAGAACTAAATAATTGTTATTATGCTCTAGCCTTAAGCAAAAATATTATTTCTACTTCTTGTTTAGGAGTAGAGAAGGTTATGAGTTCAGAATAAAGAACAATTGTTGTTCGATTTATTTTGAAAATATGCTTTACAACCATGCTCCACTGATAAATGGATTGTATGTTTTGAATCTTGAGGATGAGCCCATCTATAACATTAATGCTAATAGACTTTGACCTAATGATGTGAATCCCACTTTCGTTTGGCATTGCTGTCTAGGTCATATGAAGCGCATGATGAAGCTCCATAAAGATGGTCTTCTAAACTCATTTGATTTTGAATCATTTGAAACATGTGAATCTTGTTTACTTTGCAAGATGACAAAGGCGCCCTTCACAACCAGAGATGAGAGGGCGAGTGACCTGTTGGCCCTCATACATACGGATGTATGTGGTCCGATGAGTTCTCTGACAAGATGTGGTTTTCAGTACTTCGTAACTTTTACTGATGATTTCAGTAAATGTGGCTATGTCTACTTGATGAGACATAAGTCAGAATCCTTTGAAAAGTTCAAAGATTTTCAGAATGAAATGTAGAATCAACTTGGCAAGACAATCAAATGTCTACGATCTGATCGTGGAGGTGAATATTTGAGCCATGAATTTGGTGATCATCTAAAGAAGTGTGGAATTGTTCCACAACTCGCTCCGTCGGGAAAGCCTCAATAGAATGGGTGTCGGAATGACAGAACCGAACATTATTGGACGTGGTTCGGTCAATGATGAGCCAATCTAATCTTCCATTGCAATTCTGGGGATACGCTCTAGAAACAACAACTTTAACTTTAAAGAGGGTTCCATCAAAAACTGTTGAGAAGACACCGTATGTGTAGGACCGAAAAGGCGCCTAGAGGGGGGTGAATAGGAACTCGCCTAATTTTCACCTCGTTCAGATTCAACACCAGATTCACCCCATTAGCTATGAGAGCTATGAGGATCAACAACAGAAGACTTGTGTTGAACTTGAACCAAAAACCCCAAAGAAGAGAACCAAAAGACCAAATCAGACCGTAAACGGTCGGATCGCCATAAAAATTCGGTCGAGGCGACGGGCGGTTTGACCGGCGTTAGGAAATCGGTCTCGACCGCCCGACTGTAAACAAGTCTGAACAACCCAAAACCAAAACGAAAATCGGTCTAACTTTTGATCTACACGGCCAAACTTGACCAAAATTGGAACACACCTTCCTAAGGATATTAGGAACCTATTCCAAGCAACGAATGAGTAGATCCACGTCAAAGTTTCAACCTTTTTCCATTTTACCGAAGGAAGGTTCAAAACCGGGCAAAATGAATCAATTTTTGAGCATTATGAGTTCAATTATGAATCAATTTGTTCAAGCATTTAGAATTTAGCACTTTGAGCACTTTGCTGAAAATGATTGGTTTTATCTTAGTAAAGCAAGTCCTGGACCAGGAGCCATCCACAACTGCCTCCTAAGCTTCAACCAATTGACAATTTGTTTTCTTAGCATTGTGCTAGATCTCAAGCCTTGCCGCGACCATCCCAAGCAAAAAGCTTAAGAGAGTGATCTAGGTCATCCAAAACTCCCCCTGAGTTCATACCTAGTGCAATGATAAGCCGTCTCATGAGAAAGAATTGGTGAGATCAGTTTTTTCGCACAGAAAAACTCATTGTTCATTTGCTTGACTTAAGAACTTTCATAGCTCATTTCAAAACACAAGGTAAGTTCAATACTCAATTTAACCTATATGACATATCATGAATCATGAGAGGATCACTATAGCAAAACTAGTCACAAGATCCAACAAGTCATATTTTGATTCAGTTTGCTCACAGATAATAAAGCTAACATGACAAAAGCTAAGCTATACAAGAAAAGCCATAAAAGAATTCTAGCAAACTAGCACAAGGCATGACAGAGTATAAAGTATGAAATCATGTCATACAAGGATAATAATCAAAGCTCCACAAGTTTATATTACAATGCAAGTTGTTGAATTTAAAAGACATTATGGTACAATGAATGCAAAAAGAGCAAACTCCCCCTCAAAACAGGCCAAGAGGACTAATAACCCCCAACTCTCCCCGCAAAGAAGCAAAACGAGAAGAATCAAGAGCTTTAGTGAAAATATCTGCAACCTGCTGCTCAGACTCTACAAAGTGAAGCACAACATCACCCTTCTCAACATGGTCTCTAAGGAAATGATATCGAATGTCCATGTGCTTAGTCCTAGAATGTTGCACTGGGTTTTTGGCAATGTTTATGGCACTAGTGTTGTCACAAAAAAGAGGAACACTATCTAAAGACAACCCATAGTCCCGAGAGTAGATAAGATCTAGAGAACCTGAGAGCAACTACTGGCTGCAGCTACATACTCGGCCTCGGCAGTGGACTGTGCAACAGAGGACTATTTTCTAGAAGACCAAGAGATAAGAGATGTGCCTAAGAAATGACAGGTGCCAGAAGTACTCTTCCTATCCACTCTACACCCATAAAATCAAAGATCGAAAAAGCTCGAATAGAGAGGGCAGAATCAGAAGAATACCAAAGTCCAATGTCAAGAGTGTCCTGGAGGTACCTGAAAATGCGATGCACTGCTTGACGATGAGAAGCACGAGGAGAAGCCTGAAATCGAGCGCACAGACAAACAGCGAATTATATATCCGGCCTCGAAGCCGTGAGGTAGAGGAGAGAGCCAATCATGTTGCGGTACTCCTTCTGGTCCACGGACTCTCCATCCTCATCAGGATCCAGCACGGTGGATGTGGCAATGGGAGTAGACATTGGCCTACTGCTTCCCATATCGAAGCGCCGAAGAAGATCCTTTATGTAATTACTTTGATGAATGAAGGTGCCTTCTTTGAGTTGCTTGACTTGAAGACCAAGGAAGAAAGTTAGCTCGCCCATCATACTTATCTCGAATTCCCTGCTTATAGAATCTGAAAATCTGGAAACCAAAGCATGAGAAGAACCACCGAATATAATGTCATCCACATAAATCTGAACCAATAAAAAGTCGCTGCTATGCCTGAGAGTGAACAAAGTTTTATCAACCATTCCCATTTTGAAATAATTCTCAAGCAGAAAACTCTTAAGCCTATCATACCAAGCTCTAGGGGCTTGCTTCAAACCATACAAGGCTTTAGAGAGTTTTAACACATGGCTTGGGAATTTGTGATTTTCGAAACCAGGAGGTTGCTTGACATAAACCTCTTCTTCTATGAAACCATTAAGGAAAGCACTCTTGATATCCATTTGAAAAAGCTTAAAGCCCTTAGATGTCGCAAAAGCTAACAATATGCGAATGGCTTCTAATCTAGCTACAGGAGCAAAGGTCTCTTCAAAGTCTAAGCCTTCTAGTTGGGAATAACCTTGAGCTACAAGCCTAGCCTTGTTGCGAACTACCAACCCATCCTCACTTTGCTTATTTTTGAAAATCCATTTTGTTCGAATTACATGTTGATTAGGTGGAGGTTCAACTAAGGTCCAGACTTTGTTTCTTTCAAAATTTTCAAGTTCTTCATGCATGGCATTGACCCAAGAGGAATAAGATAAAGCATGGGTGACATCTCGGAGTTCAAAAGATGCAACAAAAGCAGAATGTGCATGAGAATCAGGAGAAATAAACCTGGAGCGAGTGACTCGCTCATGAAGATCCCCAATAATATTCTCAGGTGGATGTTGTCGCTAAATATGAAGAGGAGGTCCTGGTGTAGATGTGGCCTCTACCTCATGGGTTGTGGAGGTAGGAGCAGAGCCACTCGTCGCGCCGGTGAAAGTGGGAGGTGGCTGCTCTCCTGAAGCTGGTGATGTAGAAGCAGGCTCTCCAACTATCTCAGTAGTGCCTTGAGGATGGATTGGGTCCTCATCCTTAGAGTCATTGTCGATGAAGATGCTTTCTCGAATATCAGGAACCTGTGTACCTGCAGCATCGGGTCTAGTACCAGGACTAGCCTCATCAAAAGTGACTTCACAAGTCTCAACAATTTTGTTAGTATCCAAATTAAATACGCGATAGCCACGAGAATGAGCAGGATATCCAAGAAAAATACCATCATAACATCTAGATTCAAATTTACCCAAGTTGCCAAGTTTAAGAATGAAGCACTTGCAACCAAAAATTTTGAAATGAGAGAATCTAAACCTATGACCAAATCTAAGCTCAAAAGAAGTCTTGTCTATGACAGATCTCAAGAAAACCCTATTAGACACATAACAAGCAGTAGAGATCGTCTCAGCCCAAAACCTCCTAGGAGTGCTATGCTCATCTAGCATAGTCCTAGCCATCTCTACAAGGGTCCTGTTCTTCCTTTCTACAACCCAATTCTGCTGAGGAACTCTAGGTGAGGAGAACTGGTGCTCAAGTCCTCTCTTAGTGCAGAATGTGGCGAAAGAAAAGTTCTTGAACTCTGTGCCATTGTCACTCCTAATGGTTCTCAAGGCTCCAGGGAGATCAACAGCTAATCTAAGAACCAACTCCCTAAAGAAGCCAAAAGCCTTATCCTTAGAAACCAGAAAATATACCCATGAATACCTGGAGAAATCATCCACAATGACAAGCACATACCACTTCCCTCCTACAGACTGAACTCTAGAAGGGCCAATAGTGTCTAAGTGCAAGAGCTGCCCAGGTCCATCGGTCATCACTAAAGTAAGAGGTGGATGAGAAGCAGAAACCATCTTACCATGTCTACAGGGAGTGCACACAAGGTCTCTAATAGGCTTAAGCTTAGGCAACCCTCTAATCAAGTCCTTGCTACTGATCCTGGTCAAATGGTCAAAGCCTATGTGTCCAAGCCTACGGTGCCACAACACTAAATCATGAGAATCAGAAGCTACAAGACACCTAGGGCTGGAAGCAGAAGAGATACTGAAATTAGCACAAAAGATCTTCTCAAACCTAGAGATCTCAAAGACAAGCACACCTGAGGAGTCTAGAACTCTACACTTACCACATTTAAACCTCACTTCTAGACCCTCATCAAGAAGCTGAGAAACAGACAGCAGATTATAACTTAGCTTACTTACCAAAGCGACGTCTTTAAGCATGAAGTTGTTGTTGACGCGCACTGTGCCCTTGGCTGTCACGGTCCCGGTAGAAGCATCCCCAAATGTGATCAACTCGTTGCCAGATGCACGTGTGAGGGAGGAGAACCATATAGAATCTCTAGTCATGTGTCGAGAACATCCAGAGTCAACAAGCCATATGTCCTCCTTCCTTGCACGACGGACCTACGGGGCATAAGCAGGGAACATTTGTACCTCAGTACTGGGGTTAGTGATAAAAGACTTGGGAATCCAGTACTGAGCCACACGATGTTTAGGAACCGGAGAAGAAGCAGCAATAAAATGGTTAGTGTGATAATCATAAGAATGCGCACGAGCAACACCTAGACCTCTCCGAATCGATCTACCAAAAGATCGGTACTCCCCCTGTCTAGATGCTACTCGTGGTTTCTCCTCACGATATCCTAACCCAAAACGCTGCCTAGAGCCACCAAAGGAGTCAAAAAATCATCTACAAACCTAGGCCTATGTCTAATAGGAAAGACAGGCTGTCTAGGTCTAGAGACTGTCGTAGGTGTAGAAACTCCTCGAATGGACCTCAAAACATGCACTCTCTCCTTCCTCTCACTCTTAGCTCTACGGAAGCAGAACTCAACTATGTGACCATCATTCTTGCAAAAAGTGCAGTGATACTTGACCTTCTGAGAGGTCTGATCAACTGACTTAGAAGCATCTGTCTTGCTAGAAGGATTTTGGGCCAAACCTGCAGATCTAAAAATTATCTTAGATGACTCAGGAGATTCTACCTCAAATAAGCCACTCTTAACAACTCTCACAACCTTAGGTGGGTGATTCTTAGAATTCTCTAAGGAATTAAATCCTAGGCCACTATTGTTCACACTCACCTTAGATTGATCAAGGATCATGTTTAGGTTCTTCTTCCCACTAGAAAATCTCTCAAGAGTCCTTTTAAGATAGTCATTTTCTTTGGCTAACTCCTTACATGAGACACACTTGTTTGACTTGATAGCCCTATTATACCTTTCCTTATAACAAGCTGTCTCAACCTTCAAAGCCTCACAAGACACACAGGAAGCATTCCTAATCCTATCCAACTGCTCTTTGAACTTGACTCTAAATGCCTCTTGTATCTTATCTACATTTAGTCCAACTTCAGCACAAAAAACACAAGAAGCAGAATCAACAACTTTCTTGGAAACAATCATGGACATGATTGTTCAATTTTAGATTTCTCCTCTAGAGTCTTGTTTAAAGCATCATTCTCAATTGTGAGTTTAATACAGTTTTCACATGAAGCAGTTTTAGAATGAAGAACCATTTCAATCATCTCCTTCATTTTAATCCTACTATCCTCACAATGAGAACACATGTGACTAGCATCAAATTTCTGCAATTCTTTAGTAGCACTATCCAATTTCAACTCAAGTAATGCACAATTTGAGCAAGATGAATGAATAGCATCTACAGCAGTCACATCTAGAGCGATAGCATCCATGCAAACATGACTAAGACTCGACTTGAGAGAATCTAGTTCATCAAAAGCATCTTTCAGTTGATTAGCAATAGAGGAATGAGCAGATTTCAGATTTGCTAGTTCATTAAGCAAGCTAGAGCAAGAATCACAATCATCAGCAGGATTAATGGATTTGAGCCTAACCACTTCTAGGTTCAAGTTGTCAATCATGAAATCCTGTTTCTTAATCATTTTAGCTTGCTTATTCAGTTTTCGTTCAACAGCAATCAATGCACATTTCATCTCATTTGGTGAGGGGCATACCTCGTCGGGATCGCTGAAGAGCTCGTCGTTGTTGAAGGAGTCGACGTCGTGGCTGTCCCTAGCCATGAAGCACATACCAGTGAAATCATGGGCCTTCTTCTTGCCATGAGAATCATCCTCGTCGTCCTCTGTCCCCGACTCCACATCGCTCATATCAACATTCTCAAGAGAGACAAGGACCCGGTTAACGAACTTTCAGTAGTTGGGCTTCTTGACTTTTACATCTCGAGCTTGAGGACGCCTCCGAAAGTTCTCCTCCTCCTTGCCCTTAAGCTTGGGGCAATTGGACCGAATGTGGTTTGGCTCACCATACTCAAAGCAGGTAACAGGGCCACCTCTCTTCCTGAACCTCACCTTGTTGTAGGCTCTCGTGAATTTTGTGGATAGGAGGGCTAGGTCATCTTCAGGTAGCTTCTCTAGCTACTCATCGCTCAAAGAATGCAAAGCGGATAAAGAAAAACCAGATGAGCTAAAATCCAATGAATCAGAAGAACTACCCTAAGATGGGTCGACCACCAAAGCCATCGACTCTGTCTTGGGGAGACGCGAGATGAAGTCAATCTCATGCATCTTCAACCTCGAGTAGAGCTTATCCATGGTAAGCTCACTCATGACAGTGTTGTCATTGATGGATGTGATCTTCATCCCTCAGACCTTCACATCAAGAGCACCCAAAAGCTGGCGTGCGTTCTTAGACTCAGTGAAAACAAGATCTACTGCACGTAGGTCATGAAGAATCTTGGAGAACCTCCCCCACAGCTCATCTAAAGACTCACCAGGCCTTTGCTCGATCTTGGAGTATTCTTTCTTGAGCTGGTTCTGTCTCACTTCCTTGATCGTAGTAGAACCCTCGTGGTAGTCACAAAGAGTCCTCCAGATCTCGTGAGCAGACCTCAAATGAGCCACACGCTCAAACTCAGATCGACTAAGGCCTTGGATCAAGAAGTTGTGAGCTTTGCTATTAGCCTCAACATCTGGAGTGATCACATCGTCATTGATTGGCACAACATATGGATTTTTGACCTTAAGCCAAATAGCGTGCCCTTGAGTCTCGATGTAGGCATGCATTCGTGCCTTCCAGTAAGCAAAATCAACTCCATCGAAAACAGGTGGTTTGGTTGAATAGTTGTCAGTCGCCATGGCTCCAAAGACCGGTTAAGATCTATGAGAAGAGCTAACCGGGCTCTGATACCAATTGTAGGACCGGAAAGGCGTCTAGAGGGGGGGGTGAATAGGAACTCACCTAATTTTCACCTCGTTTAGATTCAACACCAGATTCACCCCAATAGCTATGAGAGCTATGAGGATCAACAGCAGAAGACTTGTGTTGAACTTGAACCAAAAACCCCAAAGAAGAGAACCAAAAAGACCAAACTGTAATCTGGTAAACGGTTAGACCCTCGGCAAAAATTCGGTCAGGCCGACGGGCGGTTTGACCGGCGTTAGGAAATCGGTCTGACCGGCCCTGACCAGAAACAGCACAGACAACCCAAAACCAAAACAAAAATCGGTCTAACTTTTGATCTACACGGTCAAACTTGACCAAAATTGGAACACACCTTCCTAAGGATATTAGGAACCTATTCCAAGCAACGAATGAGTAGATCCACGTCAAAGTTTCAACCTTTTTCTATTTTACCGAAGGAAGGTTCAAAACTGGGCAAAAACGAAAACTTGATCCATACCTTGCTCGTGAGAGATTGATGATCTAGGTGATCTTAGATATGTTCCCACATGTCACAGCAAGGTAGAAGAGGGCACGAAACCAACCAAAAAGCAATAGATCAAAGAAACCTCTAAAATCTCAAATATAGAGCAAGCAGGGGCGGAGGCACCACCGGTCTTGTGAGGCGCCAAAGACCGCTCCATCGGCGGCGCCTGGTAACCCCTGCTCCATCGACGGCGACAACGGGCGAGTGGCGAACGGGGGCAGTGGGCGAGGCGATGAGCGCTTCGGGAGGACGGAGGACTGAGCCACCGAGCCACCAGCAACTAGCCGAGGGCGAGGCGAGAAGCGCGGCCACCGAGGGCGAGGCCGAGGCGGCCGAGAGGAGGCGGGCGACCGGCGAGCAACCGAGACTCCGAGAGGCCGAGGCGGCCAGCCACGGAGGCCGAGGCGGCAGGCTTGACGTAAGCAAGAAGCAGTGGCGGCGGCCGGAGGTAGGAGAGGACGAGGCGGCAAGCACCGAGCAAATAGGGAGGCGCCTGCCTGCCAAGCCAAGAGGAGGCGGCGACACGAGGCCGGGAGGGCGGAGGCCGCCATGAAGCCAGCAGGAGTGGTGGCGCCACTGCGGGCTGCGGCAGAAGAGATGGGGAAAGGGAGTGTCTTCTGCCACCCACGAAAAAACGAAATAGGTTGAGCACCCCCTCTATTTATGTCCTGCGTTCGCCACTGAGAGCAAGAACGCAAAAGAGGCTCATCTTTGGGAATCATCCATAGATTGATTTGAGGTTGAGAGGGTTTATAGCCACTCCATCTATGGAGGACAAAGCTCAATCCATGAGCACACAACTCAACTCATCTCCCTAGAGCCCTAAGCCTCTCGTGTTTCTCTAATACCCTAAAACCAAACTAGGGTTTACAAATGAAGTGCTTCAGTGCTCTATCACAACAGCCACCCCTATTTATATGGAGGCCTAGCTTCTAGAGAGTTAACCCTAATGGGCTCCCTTTAAGGCCCAACACAAACGAGTCACACACGCACGTATTTTAAAGCATTGTCTTCAACTCTCTTGACCTAATCCGCTTCACCACGCTCCGTCTTGCGCCGTGGGTTGGCAAAAGGTCACCAAGGCGGTATTTGGTAAAATTACCAAAATACCCCTTCTCGATCTTTTCCAAAGACCGAGTCCGAACTGCGCGAAGCACTCCCATGCTTCGCCACGTGTAGGTTGATCCAACGGCTCTCATCGTGTCGGCAAGTCTCTCTCATCCGGATCCCACCGGAACCTCCATGGCACTTGCACCGACCCCCACGCCGCTTGATCCAACCAGCTGCATCGAACTGCTCGTTCGATCAACCTCGTCCATTATGCGCCATGCTGAGTCAATTGACCTCACCCGGCATCCTTGATCGTTCTGGACCTCAGCTCTCCAAGCTTAGTCCCGATCCTCCTCGCCGTTGACTGTCGTTGACCTGCAAGCCACCTGCACACCAATAGACAAATAAATTGAAAACGGGAACAAGTTCTTCACAACTTGACCCACGTTAGTGAAAACATGCATCATGCAACACATATGCACTGAAACTCATGACCTTAAACTAACCCAACAAGCATCGCCAAACAACTCGACGAAACAAGTCAAAATTGGTCAGACCGTCGTTCTGGCTGGTCTGACCGCCCCTGGGACTTAACCAAAAAACTATTCGAGGTATGGCCGGTCTGACCGCCGAAATGGCCGATCTGACCACCAATGACCTGACAGTTCAGATTCTTTGCCAAAAACGCTTGAATCGACAAACCGCAAAAGCCATTGCCAATTGTATCATCATCTTAAGATCATGAGCATATCCCCATAATATCCACAATATGAGATATGGACCGGGAAGTGTCCTGGATTGTCTTTTCTCAGGGTATGGGGTTGTGAGGTATATGTCAAACGTTTAACGTCTGATAAACTCACACCCAAGTCCAATAAGTGTTTCTTTGTGGGGGTATCCTAAGGAAACTAAAGGATATTATTTTTATAATCGGGTTGATAACAAAGTGTTTGTTGCACGTAATGGTGTATTTTTGGAGAAAGAGTTTCTTTCCAAAGAAGTCAGTGGGAGCAAGGTGCAACTTGAAGAAATTTAGAAACCATCTAAAAATGTTTCAACTCCCATTGAACCTCTACAGAATGAATAAAATGTTGTTGAACCTGTAGATGAGGCATCAGCCCCACATACATAAAAAAAAAGGCCACATCAATTGCCTATAAGGTATGTGCATGGCGTTTTATTATTGAATAATGATGAGCCTAAAACTTATGTGGAAGCAATGGTGGACCCAGACTTTGAGTCATGGCATGAAGCCATGAGATCCAAAATAAATTCCATGTATGACAATCAAGTTTGGAACTTGGTTGATGCACTTGATGGTGTTAAAAATATTGAGTGTAAATGGATTTTTAAGAGAAAGATAGATATGGATGGAAATGTTCACATTCATAAAGCACGATTGATCGCAAAAGGTTTCAAACAAATTCAAGGTGTTGATTATGATGAAACCTTCTCGCCCGTCGCTATGCTTAAGTCTATCCGAATCATTCTAGCTATTGCTGCATATTTCGATTATGAGATATGGCATATGAATGTCAAAACGGCTTTCCTAAATGGAAACCTAAGTGAGGACGTGTATATGACACAGCCTGAAGGTTTTATCGATCCAAAGGAAGCTAGAAAGGTATGCAAGCTTAATAAATCCATTTATGGATTGAAGCAAGCATTTCGGAGTTGGAACATTCGTTTTGATGAAGTGGTCAAAGGGTTTGACTTCATCAAGAACGAAGAAGAACCTTATGTTTACAAGAAGGTTAGTGGGAGCAAGCTTGTGTTTCTGATCTTGTATGTGGATGACATACTACTGGTCGAAAATGATATTCCAATGCTTGAATTTGTTAAAACTTCATTAAGAAATAGTTTCTCAATGAAAGATTTAGGAGATGCAGAGATAGATCTAAAAGGCTAATTGGATTAAGCCAGGATATGTACATAGACAAAGTGTTGAAACGGTTCAACATACAAGATTCTAAGAAAGGTTTCTTGCCCATGGCACATGGCATTAATCTTAGCAAGAGTCAGTGTCCTACGACCACTGATGAGCGAGACAAAATGAGTAGAATCTCATATGCTTCGGCTATAGGATCTATCATATATGTCATGCTATGTACACGACCAGATGTGTCGTCTGCTCTAAGTGTTACGAGCAGTTATCAGTCAGATCCAGGTGAAGGTCATTGGATAGCAGTCAAGAATATCCTTAAGTACTTGAGAAGGACTAAGGATGTATTTCTTGTGTATGGAGGTGAGGAAGAGTTGGTCGTAAATGGTTACACCGATGCTAGCTTCCAAACCGACAAGGATGATTTCAGATCGCAATCAGGGTTTATGTTTTGTTTGAATGGAGGAGTAGTAAGCTGGAAGAGTTCCAAGCAGGGAACGGTTGCTGATTCTACAACAGAGGCTGAATACATTGCGGCTTCGAAAGCTGCACTGCAAAAGAGGTTGTATGGATTAGGAAGTTCATTTATGAACCGAGTGTGGTTTCTAGTACTTCTAGTCCAATAGATCTCTATTGTGATAATAGTGGAGCCATTGCACAAGCTAAGGAGCCTAGATAGCATCAAAAGTCCAAGCACATACTTTGACGATATCACATCATTAGCGAGATCGTTGAGAGAGGTGATGTGAAGATATGCAAAGTGCACACGGATTTGAATATTTTTGATCCATTGATAAAGTCTCTCCTGCAGCCTGAGCATGAGGCGCACACAAGAGCAATGGGTATAAGATTCCTATATGATTGACTCTAGTGCAAGTGGGAGACTGTTAGTGATATGCCCTAGAGGCAATCATAGATATGATTGTATCACGTCCATGTTTATGAGTTATTGAATAAATATTATTCTGTTCCTTGGATGAATCATTGGTTATAAGATTGACAAGTATGTGACTTGTTGGTGAAACTCTTTTAACTTATATGATGCCATTCTAAAAGTATTCCTAGTCGGATGTCACTGGTCGGAACACCGATGATCCTATCGACCAGCACATGTATTGATTGATGAACATGTTTCACCGGTCATGGATGTAGGGATATCGAATCAATAATGTGAACACATGTTTGAGAACATGGGGTTGGATTGACCCACTTTGAGACACTGTTAAGATTGTTATGATTTTATGTATCGTCGGCTGGTCTCAAGCAATGATGATGTATAATCCTCATACCTGATATCAGCATGGTTTCCTACATGCGTAAGAGTATACTTTGGGGTTGCCAAACGCTACTCCGTAACTGAGTAGTTATAAAGGCAACTTTCAGGTATGCTATGAAACATACGGAGGAATGTGGCTGGTCGGATATGTGATTTGCCCCTCCTAACATAATAGGAGAGATATCTCTAGGCCCCTCAATGTGGTTGGATAAAGAAAGTGCATGGCCATGCCACTAGCGGTCAAAGTGTTCGACCACGTGAAGTTATCCGACACGTGATCGAGAAAGTATTGAACAGTCCATGGATGACATAACATCTCTCCTGGAGTTCAACCAAATATCGTGAGGTAAAAGGAGAATACATGAGCAGGTCGTTTAGTTCGATTAGATACGGACTAGTCGACTAGAGATATGAGCTGGTTGTAGGCTGATCCAATATGATCACTAAGTGGTCGAAACCTGATCGTAAGGAGTTACGAACTGGTCGAGACCAAATATAAACTGGTCGTATAGAGATACGAGCTGGTCGTTAGTAATATGGACTTGGTCGCAGATCATATTACATTAAGGTTCGTCCGATATAATTCATGTATATTCGGGAATCATTATGTTCTGTTAGGAACCGCTGATGACTCATGATCGGAAAGGAGTTTCTGAGTCACAACCGATTACACATGAACCTAACGGGTCACACACTTAACGGGTTGGAACAAATTAGTACTGATACGATTCGTCAAACGTGTTCGGATAGGATTCGTCACGGGTACTATATAAGAATATGCTTGAGGCTATTGAGAGAGAGTGATACACATGAGTTGCACTACCAAATCCCTAGCCGCCATCTTCTTGAAAGAGCCTTCCCGTGCGACTTGGTGCTAGCACACCAGCGTACGGTGTTCCTTCCCTGGACGTGTGGATACTGTAGAGGCGCTAATGCGGTTGCTATTGCGCTCGAGGACGATCCGTGATCTTCACAAGGAACTGCAGAGGGTGCTGGAGGAGACGATCGACTTGCGAGGACGCTGAATGATCGACTACGGCCACTACATCGACGCGCTCTTCATTGGACCAGGCTTCTCCAACTCTTCTTCCGCTGCACTGCACGTCTGGTGGTAACGATCTATGATCTCTTGCTTGCATGGCATCCTGGTTTACGTGGTAGAATTTTTGAATTATCAGCTAGCATAGCCTACCCGTATCCCTTTATGGGGTGGGTTCAGAAATCTAGGTTGAGAACGAGTTGAACCCGTGGGTGCTACAATAGGGTTCGCTCTATGGGTTCGGTGGCTCCCTTCCTCCCTCGATTTGCGCCGCTACCAATCCCGCTCCTCAACCAGCTCCCCCCCATGTCTTTTGTGCGAGCGATGGGGGATCGTACTTGTCCCAGTCGAGCGAGAGCACCTCGTGGTCGTGGATGGGGATAACGAGGGTTGGAGCCGACTCACGCACGTCCCAAACACGCGCGGTGCGATCGGCAAAGGCGGACGTGAATACGTCAGGGTGGCACACCGACCACGCCTAAACGCGGTACTCGTGGCTGCAGAAGGTGCGGACAGGGGCAGGGCGGTTAGGGTTCCAGATCTTAAGCGTGTCGTCCCAAGAGGCGGAGAGGAAGGCGTCGCGGTGTACAGGGTTCCAATCGGTGCCGTGGACCTTCCGTGCGTGCTCATAGAGGAGGCGAACGAGGTTCTACGCGAGCGGCAACGTAGCGTCGAAGAGGCAGGCAGAGCCGTCCTCGGAGGCGGCGACGCAGAGGGCGTCGTGGGATTCGAACCAGGCGCAGTCGAAGAGCGCGTCAGAGGTGGGGAAGGAGAAGAGCGGGGTAGGGGTGGGGCCACTAGGCCTGGTGACAAAGAGATCAAGGACGAGGAGGTGGCTGTTACCGACAAGGCTGAAGTGCTGGGAGGCAACGGCGAGGAGGCGGCTCTCGTGGAACAGGCTGAAGAGGATGGCGAAGCTTGGCGCCGAGGCCTTGAACACTGGCATCACGGCGACGGAGTGAATTGGTGGGTTGACGAGACGAGGCTATTTTGTACTAACGAAAAAGAATAAAAATCTAGTTTCAAAATCCTCCGTGGAACAAGACTACTTGGGCTGGATGGACGGGGTGGGCTAAAAATGGATTGAACCTATATTAAGGAAATTGGGTTGGATTAGAGTTGCATATAAGTTATGTTGAATTGGGTTTTAGAGATAGAGCTGTGGGCTGATCTAGGTTAGGTTGATGTGCTGTATTAAAGTGGATTGAGATAGATTTAGATTGGTTTCAACCCATTAGCTGCCCTACTCGCACGCGGTCGTCCGCGGCTGGCGCCGGCTGAAGATAATATGGATCGTTTAATGTGGCAGGCACATTCAGCAATAGACAGCTCGGAACAGGATCGCAACAGGAACAGGGATGTGATGTGATGCAGCCTGCCAGGATCGCAACAAGTTAATCTTGTTCACCGACCTGGTCATCCTAGGCACACTGAAATCCAGAACACAAGTTGGTGTCTGAGAATAAAGTTTACTAAAATTTTCACTCTCTGATTTGACCTGGTACTAACCTATATATTACAACACGGAAGAAGGGGCGAAAAAGGCGAGGACGAAAACACGCAAAACAAATGAGCAGGGCGCCCAAGACAGAAGGTGCACCTCAGGCCTCAGCAGCCTTGGATTGCAAAAGGAGGAAAGCAATACACAAAGAATCATATGCAACTAGACGCTAGCATAAGTTTAAGCGCCGCAGTAGGCCTACAACATGTGGAGTTAGAAGTCATCTTCGTCGTCCAGGTCTGGATCATTAGATGGTCGTATTCTCTTGCCGTCTCTCCCTCCAGGACGCCCTCCCTTCTTTGGTTTTCCTCTGTCAAAATACACAAGGAATCGTAACCAGGCAGTTATGCTAAATAATTTCCCCATGCACGTTAGTTTTTACTAAAAACCGTAAGACAAACTTTCTTCGCTGTGTATATATTAGTAAAGTTCATATAGATTGGTTGAAAAATGCAGCAAAAATTATATGAACACTTACTGCCCATTTGCAGGAGTGCTTGCGCCCTTTGAACGACCTGATCCATATTCTCTTCCATCTGCCAGGATGAGACAAGTATTGAATTGAACTCAATTTCTTATATGTTGCTGATTTCAACTTAGATGAAAAGGCAAAGAAAGCTTACCATCTCGTCCAGTCAAATTTTCGTCAACCTACAAATGTATAGCGAAACAAAATAGTAGTACGCATTAGTAAATTATGCAATTTGGGGGAGAGAAGGGGGGGGGATTATCAAAACAGAAAAAAAAAAGTGTGGAAAAAAGGTATGGTGGTGTTGGGTACTACTGCTCGTACCGCTGGAGAGGTAACTGAAGACAGAGAGAACAGCCTCTCATCAGCCTGAAATTTCCTGGAGCGCTTGAGGCTGAAATAAATCAAGCAGAATCCGTCATGAATAATTCAATGTGAATATCTATCATCTGAATTGCTTAAACAAAGCAAAACAGTAAAAAGATGTGTTGCTTGTGCAGTATAATGACCTCAGACCATAGTCTCAATAGCCAATGATTGTCATCAGGCCAAAACAGATTTCATAAAGACAAAGCTCTCATGCTGATGCTGGTTATAGACTACTCATGCAATAGGGAAAGAAACTGGCGTAACATGATGTAACACTAGCATAAAGTATATTTTTTCTGGATTATAAATCTCTTGATGTACATCTAACACTGCAGATTCTTTAACCAAATATTAGTTAAATGATGTGATCATTGGCCTGGGTATAAAGTCCAAAGGGAGGGGACATCTTGACCATTAAAAAGCCTTATTCTGAGAACTGGGTTCGGAAATTTACAAATAGCAATCAATGAGTGTGATATCAGAAGAAATGAACAGAGTTCTCCAAAGAGAGAAGACCGCAGTTTATTAAAAATTCAAAAACGAAATAACAAAATATGAGGTCTCTTACTTAGCAGTGTTTTTGGTTGATGACAAAAATGATTCGAAACCCTTTAGCACGCTTCCGAATTGATTAGACTCTTGTAGGTAGGTGGTCTCCATATCATAAACCTGCTAGCATATAGACATTACCATAAGTTGTATGATTCAAAATAATAATAACAATAATGATAAAAGCATGAACAGTATAACTTCTCTGCTTGCTTCGACATTTGCCCAAATCCAATCAGTAGATAGTTGCGCATTTAGCTATTACTTATGTAATAACAGAAAAGACGACACCATACCAATAAAAATTTTAAGTATTTCGACAAGGTTTGATGCTTTTCAGCTATTGAGGTTTCCCTTAAATCACCAATAGATTTGACCAGGTGCCTAGTGATACTACAGGTCTTGTGCTGTGCCTAGGATTACAGAACACTTTGGTAAATTTTACTTAAAGCTACCAGGCAATGTGCTTTCCCAGCTGGGTTGAAATACTTGAAATAAGACCAATATAATTCCATTTTTTATTAGAAACCCCTTCCTTTCTGCTAAATCAACTATTCCTCTGATTTAATTATTTTGGATGAAATACTAAAAGTCCAAGATTCAGTATTAGTACCACAAATTTAGACCATTTTCTGTAACGCCGGAAGCCCGGAACACCTTCAGGGTGCCCAAGAGAGAGTATACAGAATACAGATTAAAATATTCTTGGTCATTGTATGAGTGGAAGTAGCTAATTTAATGTGACTGATTTGTGACAAAGACAAAAATAATTAAATGCAAAGTTGCGACTTGATGATCAAAACAGAAGATAATCCTTAACTAACTGTTCAGAGCATCAAGTGTTTCATATCACATGATCTTAGACCAATCAGTATGTCGGACGTCAATCACACTATCCAATTTGGCCGATGACATAATAAAGCAGTAACCTTGCCAAATTCAGCAAACCAGCTGTTCGAGCAAACCGTCAAATTTGTCTCCCTCCCTAATTTAACTCAATCGCACATTTCAATTCGCTGCAACAGGGCCTATCCCAAATTGAGCTCACGGTTCACTACGTGGAATAACATTGAGTGGTCCAACATATTGATTGTGAAGTCTATTATTCAGACTTCCATTGTTCTTAAAGCATTAAGAAAAATTCAGGTTGCCACAGATGTGCACAACTCGAATTCTGCAATCTCTCAACCGTCTCAAAGCACAGTGAAAATTAGCAGCTTTCATGGAGCGGAGTTTGGCATCTTGAGCAACGCCGAAGTCCCCGATTCCCAAAGGAAGAAAGATCGCATCTTTGGAACAAGAACCGCGCCGCAAAGGAAGAAATATCGCATCTTTGGAACAAGAACCGCGCCGCAAAGGAAGAAATATCGCATCTTTGGAACAAGAACCGCGCCCGCGGACACAAACCCTAACAAATACAATAGGCTCAAGACTGAGGCAGGGACTGGAGAGAAGACCTAACCTGGCGCTCGATGGAGCGGAGCTCCTCCTGCAGCTTGGCGCGCTTGCTCATCAAGGCCGAGAGCATCGCCGTGGGGTTCGCCGGCGCCGGCGCCGAGGGCGCGGAGCCCGACGCGGCCTTGTGCGCTCCCCCTCCTCCGCCTCCTGAGTCCATGGCTGCGGTTCTATGGTTAAGAGTTTGCGTTCCGGTGCGCTCGGTTTTGGCTCACTATCACTGACGATTTGCCTTCCGAATCAACCATGTCTCCCGCGAGCCGCGAATCCTCAAACCAGCTCTTTTTTCTTTCCGTTTTTTTTTCTTTCCGGGGGTTTTTTTTTTGGGTGAAAAGGGTTTTCCTTTTTTACACCCTTATTTTGTTTCCCCGTTCAATTTTTTCTTCATTGGGGTTTTAGAATGGGAGCTACTAGCTCACGCTATACCATTGGAATGCATTTCCAACGGTATAGTGGTTTCATAAAGTTTCGTAAAGTTTCATATGCTTAAAAGTTCTAGATTTTGAGTTTGAAGTTTCGACTAGGTTTCAACGCGTTTTAGATTTCTAGAAGTTTCCAGAAAATTCCAGGAAAGTTTCAAACCCAAGTGTCAACAGGTTCCAGATTTTGGAACTCAAATTTCAATATGTTTCAGACTAGTTTCAAAAAGTTTCATAAAAAAATCAAACAAGAGCAAAAAAATCCCGACGTGAAGTTACAGAAAGTTTCAACGAGTTTCATGTTTGGTCAAAAGTTTCATATTAATGTTTTAACCAAGTTTCAGAAGGTTTCAATCTAGTTTCAGGAGGTTTCAAGGCGTTTCGAATTTCTAGAAGTTTCCAGAAGATTCCAAGAAAGTTTTAAACCCAAGTTTCAATAAGTTTCAGACAAAAAGTTTCAAGAAGATTCAGCAAGTTTCATGAAGTTTCTCAAATTTTTTGGAAGGTTCCAAGAAAAGTTTCAAACTAAGTTTCACAGATTTTCAAATTTTGGAACATAAGTTTCAGCCGGAGAGTTTCTAGAAGTTTCAATAAGTTTCTAGGTATACTATAAGCCAGTTTAATTAAGTTTTCTCCATATTTTTACAGAGCAAGTTTCAATAACTTTTTCAATAGTGACATGCAAAGATAACACACAAGTTTCATACCAAAAACCATTAATTTTAACGAGGTTTATTATTTTATAGGGTCAAGTTTCATGCAGTCCTATACAATTTCATCAAGTTTCACCCAGTCTCATGCAGTTTACTAGGGGTTTTCACTAAGGTTCATGCTAATTTTTTATGTGTTTCATGAAGTTTCAATATTGACATCGTATCTCATCAAGTTTCAACTAGTTTTATTCAGTTATTTCGGGACATGTTTCATTAAGTTTCATCCAGTATCATTGTTTCTCCATATTTTGTAGAGCAAGTTTCACCCAGTTTCATACAGTTTCATTAAGTTCAATGAAGTTCCATCCCAAGTTTCATAAAATTTCATAAAGTTTTATCTTTTTGTCTAGGATAAGTTTTCAATAGCGACATCGTGTTTCATCAAGTTTCACTAAGTTTTATGAAGTTTTATAAAGTTTCGTCTTTTTGTCTAGGACAAGTTTTCAGCAGTGACATCGTGTCATCAAGTTTCGTATAGTTTCACTAAGTTTCATGAAGTTTCAACAAATTTTTGATGTGTTTCATGAAGTTTCAATAAGTTTCAGACAAAAAAGTTTCAGCAAGTTTTAACATGTTCCGACAAGTTTCAACAATTTTCATCAAAAATCAAACAAGAGCAAAAACAATGCCGACGTGGAGTTTAGAAAAGTTTCATGTTTTGTCAAAGTTTCAACGATTTCATGTTTGGTCAAAGGTTTCAGATTGATGTTTCAACCAAGTTTTAGAAGGTTTCAATCTAGTTTCAAAAGGTTTCAACGCGTTTTAGATTTATAGAAGTTTCCAGAAGATCCCTTGAATGTTTCAAGCCCAAGTTTCAGCGAGTTTCAGATTTTGGAACTCAAGTTTCAACAAAGTTCCAGGCAAAAAGTTTCAAGAAGATTCAGCAAGTTTCTACAAATTTTTAGAAGATTCAAAGAAAAGTTTCAAACTAAGTTTCACCAAGTTTCAAATTTTGGAACATAAGTTTCATCAAGATTCAACCGAAGAGTTTCTAGGAGTTTTAATAAGTTTCACAAGTTTCAAAACAGAAGTTTCAACAAAAAGTTTTGAGAGGTTTCATCAAGTTACAACACATTTCAACCAAAAGTGTCACAAAGTGTCAACGAGCTCACCTTGGCCACGACAGCATGGCGGCTTCCACGTGCGGTGGCGGTGCTCCACGACGTGGTCCTTCACGATGCTCCATGGCGGAATGCATTGTGGCGGCAGAGCGCTCAGGGGTAATGGGATCCGAAATCAGCATGCAGATCGCGCAGCAACCGGCGATGGGAGTAGTCCGGTGATCTGAATGTTGTTCCTTCGTCTTGTGACCAACCTTCTTCTCTGGAGACGGCAAGCGGGCTCTTGTAGCCTTGTTTCTTGGCCACTAGACCTCGTCCTTGTTCATTGTGCCATCACCGAATCCATGTTCTGTCGACCCATTCTGCGTCGCCGCCTGATCTGTGTTTCCGTCACCAAGCAAGCCCCGTGGCCTCTTGCCGTCTACCACCGTAGTGCCGCACTACAGCGAGCCCATAGCTTCCACGCTAGCTAAAGGCGTGTCACCATCCGCCGTCGCAGCACGAACCGTGGCTGTGTTCAACTGTTTGCCATGGCTGCTTGTAGGTTGTCGTTCGGTGCACTACCACCACACGAGCCCGTAGCAGCGCTTAAGTGCATGCCATGGCTGCTCGTGGCTTGCCGCCCACCACCGCCACATACACCGCCGCTGCATGAAACTGCGGCCGTGCTCAACTGCTTGCTATGGTTGCTCGCTGCTAGATTTTGGTTGCTATGGCTGCTCGAGTGGGATGTTGGCAGTACCTATATTGTAGAGAGAGAGAGAGAGAGAGAGAGAGAATGGGGAATGGAAGTTGGAATGAGTCAACCAAACTTGTTGTGTCCGCGTCGCGTGCGTGGGATCTGTGCATGTGGGAAAACAGATCCAACGGTGAGGACCTATTTTGTTGGAAATGATTCCCACGCTATACCGTTTTCTAGCTTTTTCCCTTTATAATTTTAGCCCTGTTTAAAATTGGACGCGGAAATATTGAAATTTCTACAGGGCTTATACTGTCTTATGCAAATTTCTTGTTGAATTCATGCGTTCCAATCAGTCCTAAGAGGGTAAAAAAATTGAAGGAAAAAAAAAGTAAGCAAGTAGTTGCTACTCGGCCAACCCAATCTTTCCGATGATGAACCTTTTATTTTTGCGAGGGACTATGAGATGAACCCGAGTGACACAATCAAGCTAAAAAGATGTTTGATGCTATAATTAGTCACACTTATGTATATGTCGTCCTTGATGAAGTAGTACTCCCTTCAATCACGAAAGGAAGTCGTTTTTTACTTTTCAAAGTGAACAAGATGCAACTTTGATAATTAAATTTTATCGGCATATTTTCAAAAAAGTTATAAAGTGTAATGTTATGAAAGTATTTTTCATAAAAAAAAACTACTCACACCATTTTCGTACATTGAAACTACATATTTTAAACAATACCTTTGGTTAAAATTAATAGGATTTTACGGCATGCATTCTAGAGTGACTTATTTTTGTAACTGGAGGGGGTATAAAGCATGTAGATCAGTAGATGTAATGATTTTTTGCAAGAAAATTCCTATAACCACTCAAAAACCGGAAAAAAGGGGAAAACCGGCCGGAATTTTGAATTGACGAATTCTGAATTATAAAGTGTTTAATGAAGTGCATATTTAGCTCATACAACACGTAATCTAGCATATTTAGCTCATATGAAGTGCGAACCGGCAAAAAACAATAATTCAAGCATATTTAACTCATACAATACGTAATCTAGCACAAATAGGCCTAAACCAACATAAGAAGTGTACTATGGAGTTAAAAAATCAAAATCAAAATTGAAATTTTCCGACCGGTTACTGTTCACCCTGTCGCCACCGGAAATATGGTTACCGTTGATAACCGGCTGGAATTTTTTCCCCTGCTAAGTACTACTAGTTATGTTTCTATACTAAATCTCAAGATAACACACACACAAGAACACGCATAAACTTGAACGAACTAGCACAGAAAATATATTCAGAGAGTCCATAATGTTTCGGTCGTTGTTGGAAGGCGTGCTGCTTCAGGCTCTAAAGATCAGCTCTTCCAAGATCACGTTCATTTGAGGTGCCTTCTCCTGGAACAAGAAACCACAACGCGGCACCGTTATCCATTAGCACAAATATAAAGACGGGGAAGCTAAAGCTGGTAGTCTTTTTCATTCCAGACAACAAAATGTCCACTATTCGTAAAGTGCTTTATATTCATCATAAAGGCGAAAAACTTTAAGGTGGTGGGATTCTGTATTCATTTGCCTGCAAATCTTCAGTAAAATATGCACGGTTGCTTACCTCTGTGCTTTTTGGGAAGGGATGTAAAGGCAACTTCCAAAAAAGAACACCTTCATTGGTGTCCTAATCCTGCCTATTTGCCTCAGCCACATGATTTGAGTACTGCAAGTAGTTAGGTGATCAGGACATGTTTAGGGCTTAACAATTAACTAAGAGAACTAGAGTTTCTCCATATCTTTCCCAAGATAATGAAATTTTAAATTGAAACGAAAATTGGGTTAGATAGTGGCAGTAGTAATCCGATACAAATGAGATCATGGACAGGCGATGTTGCCTGCAGGCTGAAATTTTGCCATACTGAATATTTCTGGTGTATCCTCCATTTAGTTGAATTTGCATGTTGGCAAACAAAGCAGGTGGTGACAGCTAAACAAGGAGAGTAAAAAGGAAAGGAACAAATGGGACTTTTCTCATTGAAATGAAGTCTCAATCAACAGAGAGCATAAAGCGGGAAGAAAGAGCACAAAATTGTATCACATGTGGAATTTGGAAATACTCCTTATAAAAAAGGTCCACGTGCTATAAAAAGGCTTTATAATGAGATGGAACATGACAGCTGTAATGTAGATAATAAATTCAGAAAAAGGGCAGTTTGCAGAGGTAGTTAAATTTCTTGCTCTGCCAAGGAAGTCTAATTAGCAAACTAATCACATAGGTAAAATATTCAAGAAATAAGTCAACTCCAGCAAAATCCTAAGAAAGGTGGTTTTGACTTACCTTTTGGAATACACATGATAAGGATAATCAAGGCTGTGGTCGCTCGAATTTTTTTTTAAATAATATTTTTTAAAACAAAATTACAAAAATATATAATCGCCCCAAAAAATTACAGAAATGAGTTCACATGCCGGTTGAAATGGCGACAGAACCTATCGCCATTTCAATCTGGCTATAGGAACCTGACCGCTCTCGCCGCCGGTCCATTACCTATCGCCATTTGAAATGGCGATAGGAATGTGAACAGATGTTCTGTCGCCGTTTGAAATGGCGATAGGTTCTGTCGCCATTTCAATCGGCAGCAGAACCTATCGCCATTTCAAATGGCGACGATATGCCATGTATAAAATCTTGAGAAAATCCTTCCAAACCTCATTTTAATTCCGAAAAAAACAGAATCGAGAAGGAGAGGAAGAGAAAGAAAGGTAGCGAAGCCTTTGCTGGTTAAATCATGGAGGAGATAGATTCAGAGAGCAGTGGATCTAGTAGACCAGTCATTTTGCAGGTACATTTTTCGATTAGAATTAAGTAGATTAGCGAGTAGAATGAAGTAGAATATGGACATAGAATCAAGTAGAATAACGACTAGAATGAAATAGACTAGCGACATAGAATCAAGTAGAATAGAAATTATGTATTACATTATATTTTTGGAAATTTGTACATGATGTCAAATTAAGTAGAATAACAACATAGAATTAAGTATAATATCCAGTAGAATTAAGTACAATAACGACTAGAATCAAGTAGAATAGCGACTAGAATGAAGTAGAATTGCGACATAGAATCAAGTAAAATAGCGGCGTAGTGTAGTTCTTCGTATATTATTTGAGATGTGTATAGTGTAGTTCATCGTACATGTTTAAGTACTTTTTACAATGTATGCACTTAATTTGTAGATATGGCGGACGGAGGCCAAGATGAGTTGCTTGACCCGGTGATTGATGCACATCACCGTAGCTGCCTCAAGATCTGCGTGCTGCTCCCCAGGCGAGGCGGCGTCGATTGAGCTTAAGCGCTTTGGTTCTTGCGCCTATGAGGGCATGGAGGTTGCACGCAGATGGATTCCAAGGTATGCGTATAGTTTTAATGAATTTTTTAAAAAATAATCTATTTTTATTCAAGTACGAAATAATACCGCTTAATTTTTTTTTACAGAAATAATCGCGTGTCGCCGTACGGTTGGGCGAGTACGGTTGGGCGATTTACTCAAGTCGCCCAACCGCCGGGCGACAATCACTCAAGTCGCCCAATAGTATAGCGATTTAAAGTTCCGAGGCATTGTCGCGCGTTGGATTGGCGACTTGGTGTCACAGAGTTTGTCGCTTAATCAGAGTATGGCGACTTGGTGCTAACTGCACCAAAGTCGCCATACGGTTGGGCGACGTGGGGCGGCTATAAAACTGCGCGCGGCCGAACCGTCGCCATTCCAACGCGCGAATCGCCAGAGCCAACCGAGACGAGAGGAAAAGAGGAGAAAGAGAGAAAGAAAAATAGGAGGGGAAGAAGAAGAGGAGGAAAAAAGAGTTATTCGTTTCGCATCGACGACTAGGACGGTAAGTTTATAGTATTAATTTGTACAAGTTTATATTTGAAACCATGGTAGGTTAGCAAATAGTGTTAGCAATTTTATGTATAGTGACATAGTGTTAGCAATTAATTAGAGATGGCATATAGTGTTAGCAATTTTATGTATAGCGACATAGTGTTAGCAATTATTTAGAGATGGCATATAGTGTTAGCAATTTTATGTATAATGACATAGTGTTAGCAATTATATAGAGATGGCATGTTAGCAATTTTATGTATAGTGACATAGTGTTAGCAATTATATAGAGATGGCATGTTAGCAATTTTATGTATAGTCACATAGTGTTAGCAATTATATAGAGATGGCATGTTAGCAATTTTATGTATAGTGACATAGTGTACTATTGTGCGTGCTGCGCTAATTGCGTATATGTTACTTTTGTAAATGCTTGTTTATATAATGATAAACATGTCGATAACGCGATGCATTCGCAAATGCTAGTTTATAGAATGTTAAATACACGATACATGGTTCCAAACACGTTGGATTATCAAACATGTCAAATTTTGTTTTTTCCCAAAGCTTCACCCATTATAAATATGCATAGTAACGATGATGTATTAAATATTTACGCAATCCATAGCGATCGGTATAGGCGTTAACGTAATATAGCCTTTCATAGGAAAAATAATGTCATTATGTTGGGGCAAAGTGTAATGCCATTGGAGTATAATTTAAATGTGTAAGTAATATGAATGCTTTTAATTTCTTAATTTGCGGTATGGCTCAAGATCACAGTGGTTCGGATTGGCATTTTAGTCTGCTTTGGACGGTTGGTCGACGTCTTGACCGCTGCGAGCCGTCGTGTGCCGATCCGGTTGGCGGGACGACGCTGGCCGAGTTGGGGGGTGGTTCAGACGCGGACACCCGACGGCTTGGAGACTAGACCCACGCCGGGTAGAGAGGTTTGTCCGCAAATTTGTCACTTTTTTGTATCGTATGTCCACTATGTACTTACTTCTTCGTGCTTTGTAGGTCGAGCTGCGTTCGGCCTTCTACCACTCGCGACGGATGGTAGAGGCCACCGAAGAGGACGGCGGTCCAGTCGATGACGATGGGGAGGTTCAGCCGGTCCGGCGGTCACGACGATTCCCATTCGACCGGTCGCTCTGGCCGCCTGGTGGACCGTTAGCGACCAAAGACGCACACCTTCCACCTCCCTTCGGGAGATGGCTCCGACTTCTGCGAGATGTCGCGATCTTTTTCGGCTTGCCTATCGCAGAGGCGCTGCATTCTCACGGACGCGGTGTGGATCGCGCGATGCCTGTTGGGCGAGTTTCGAGCGTTCTTGGGCGGAGGTCACGCCTCGTGCCGACTTCTCGAACAACAATGGCATGGCCCGCCCTGCGGTGGCTTCGCGATTCCGGTAAGTATAGTACCTACTTTCCATGTTTAGCGATTCATTGAGGCCTAGCCATATGACGGGCTTACTAATTATTCGTTTACTGAGGTCGGCGGATGGTCCCAGAGCCCACCGTCGACCGTGTGTCGCGACATCTGGGCGTACTGTTGTGGCTCTTGGTGGTCTTGTTTACCAAGAGCCACGGTGACTCCGTCGACGCCTGGCCTCGTGGGTACGCGAGGGCCATCGCCGACGGCGAGGAGCTAGAGATCGATTGAGGATCGGCCGTACTTGCGCGCGTATCACGCGGCATGTGCGATCGTCTTTGTAGGGCGAAGCCGCATCTATCCTCACAGTGCCCCCTCTGCTGCAACTGTGGTCGCTCGAAGCGCTTCTCTCTCGGACGCCCATCTTGATAGACTCGGACCGTCTGGCGCGGACATGTACCATGGGGACGCGGTGGGTGGCCGATCGAGAGTCCTTTGGTGCGTGAGACGGGTACATATTTCCTGTATATTTTCTCTGATCGTATTACATGTAATCCTTTGTAACCATTGTTTTGGCTCGCGAGCCGCAAGATGCACATCGCAGTCACGCGTGCGTCCTCTGAGCACTTTGTGGAGCGGTGGACCGTCTCACCGCCGACGGCGTGGCCGAGCCGTACTCGATCGAGAGACGGAGGCCGTGCTCAGCGGGCTGTCTTCACTGTCTTTGGTGCGGCCGGGCGTCTTGGCGAACGCAGAGAAGCTTCGTCTTCGGCGTGTTCGTGGAGGACTACGCGATGCACGGGTGATGCGCCATTCGACCTCCGTCGAGTTGTTCGATTCCGTTGGGGCGAGGGTGCTGAGTCGACCCACGCATGAGTTACATGCAACACATGTTAACATATGTTTTGACATTTCGTGCGATGACTTCCAATTGCAATGGTACGTTTCGCAGGCATAGTAGGAGGGGTGGCACTACGACGCAGTGGCCGGGCAAGATGGAGCCGTGGGTGGCACAGTGGGCGAACGCCCATGAGGATCAAGGCGTGCGAGGGCGGCCCGTCTGACCCCAATCGTCTGACGAGTACCTTATTTGGTACACCCACGAGACACGCACCAGTGGTGCATGTCGTCGACCCTCCCGCTTCGCGTGCGAAGACAAGATCGACCGACGCCTACCCTCTGCACTTAGCGCGGAATGTGCACCTCGTGGTACGTAAAATCGTGTTTGAAAATGTCTTCGTACTGTTACCTGAATTATAGGTTTGACGCTTTGACATACTCCTTGCAGACAGACATCAACGTCGGGGTTGCGGCGACGACGGACGATCGATCTGGGCAGATCGGCATTGATCGCGAGAGGTCACGCAGCGACGAGCTAGTGCGCTTTGTTCGTCGGACCTCTGATCTGGCGAGGCGATGCGTGGCGCCGACGTCATGCGGGGCGATCTGAGAGGTGGCCTCGTCGGTGCAGGAGGTGGGCTCGTCGGTCCGGGAGGTGGCCTCGTCGGTGCATAGGTCGGCGAGCTCGGGCACGCCCACGCGTCCCGTGCCCGCTGCGCTTTTGCCTCCTCTTGCGCGCTGCGCTGGCAAGCCGGAGGGTCCGGGTGGGCACGTCGGTACACACCCCCACCGCCACAGCCACCGCCACCGGCGTCGTTCCAGGACACGTACCAAAGAGCGTCAGGGCAGTATGTTTTCATCGCCGACCCGTCCGGACGAGATGGTGGGTATGACGGCCGCGACTATGCATACCACCGGTCGCGTTTCTCTCTTCGAGTTGGCGATCGTCGATATATTGTAGAGATTAACATTACTTGCCATGCAGTCTTGTTTTACTGGCCGACGCGTGCCTTCTCCCTGCAAGACGAGGACGCACGACGACGTGGATCTTTACCAGCGGAAGCACCGGGAGGCCCAGGGGTGAGCTCGCACTGCCGAGCTCTGATCTGTTGAGCGACTTAGCGGGCCCCAAGACTACCATTCATTACTATCTCAATCGTCCTCATAAAATTCTCTGAAATTTAACGACTACAACAATATCTGACGATCACAAAATGTTATTATGAGTCCGACATATTTCGTACCCTTCATATTCTACTTAAAATAAGAAAGACCAACCAACGTTGTCACCACACTTTTATCTTTACAAAAATAACATCATATTATACGATTTGCTAAATACAATACCTACAAAATGTAATATCTATTTTAACACAAATATTCCAATTGGATTTACATAATTTCGTGTTTAGCGGCTTGAATCGCCTTTGGTTGGGTGACTTGAACTAAATCGCCCACCCACTACGCGACTTATCTCTAGTCGCACATCCGTTAGCGACTACATCGAGCCACGCTCTAGTCGCCCAATGGGAGGCGACTTGGGGATTGTCGCCGCAGCGGTTAGGCGACTTGAGAAAATCGCCCAACCGTGCGGCGACACGCGATTATTTTTGTAAAAAAAAAATTAAGCGGTATTATTTTTGTATTTTAGAATAAAAATAGATTATTTAAAAAAATTCTAGTTTTAATACACTCAATCGCGGTATGACTACTTTGCGTGCATTCACGTTTATTCTTAATCGTTTTGACGCAGATTGAGAGCGACAGGACTCCTTGCACTAGCTAGGATGGTGGAGGCGACTTTTGAGGATGATCAGGACCGTAGTGGTGGTCGTACGTCTAGGCGTTTTAAACGACGAGCGCCGCCGACGGCGTTGGTTGACCGCTGGAGGCCAGAGACGCACACGTTCCACCTTCTGTGCGGGGAGATGACGCCGACGCTGCAGGACGTGAGCTTCCTGCTCGGGTTGCCATGCGCAGGCCGCCCCCTGGCAGCGTACAACGTCTCGGACACGTGGCGCACTGACCTCCTAGCGAGGTTCCACGATGTCTTTGCCGCCACGGCAAAGAACTACACCGAAGTTCAAGAAATGACGGGCCGACATTGAAGTGGATCTGCCGGTTCTCGTAAGTATTTGTAATTATTGTCATCTCGCTTAAATTCGATGTGAACCTTGTTCAATGAATTCTACATTTCTTCTTGCGACCGAGCGTATGGCGCTTGGCGCGGGGGCCGTGGTTGTTAGGAGGCACTTTGAGGCCTACCGCTATGGTTGTTCGGTGGGTCATGTTTCTAGGGTCCCACGGAGACAGAGTCGACAAGCACTACGTCCGGTACGCACACGAGGTGGCCAACATGGAGATTGATGACATCCCCTCCTACGCCTGGGGTCCGGCCGTACTTTGCGTGACGTACCGCGCACTGTGCGACGCGTGCCACCGTACCTAGGACAACTCCATCCTCTCCGGATGTCCACTACTTCTGCAGCTATGGTCCTTCGAGCGTTTCCAAATCGGACGACCACAGCTGGACTTGAGCACGATATCGATCGGTTTGTACATTGCGGCGGCATTTAGGTGGACTGCCCACCGTAAACACGGTTTGGTGCCACGACGGGTTAGTTTTATGATTATTTTTATGTATTGTAATCACAATTTGGTGTGCTAAGTTTGCGGTGTTCTATTGCACAGTCACCTTCACGCCGATCACTTCACGAGGGTCTTACGGAGTACATCGCGATGTTCGATCGGTGACCGATGACCGCGTCATTTGGACACCGTACACTATGGAGAGGCTTATCTAGCGAAGCGCCGACGGACTGTCGCTCAGGCACGCGAGACTACGAGCTTGGTACACGCGAGCCCTTGGTACATGATGTCTTCGTGGAGGAGTACAGTGCAATGGTCATCGCGCCGATTCGGTCTCGACAGAGGAGGAGGCCCCTCGCGACACCACCTCGGACTACTCGTCTCGGTCGGCCACCATCCCGCTGAACCTCTCACATACTCGGACCGTCGCAGCAGAGGCCAGGCGACACGGAGTGTGCCCCAAGAGGGCCGCCAAGAGATATTTGGTCCTTCAAATATCACCATACCATGTAAATATTAATATATGAACAACTCTTATTATGCTAGTCTCATGTTTCAAATCTCTTTTTAGTAGCATGTTTCAGATTCCATTCTTCCGTGTTATTCGCATCATCGTAATATCACTTAGCTTCAGATACTACGAATAATTAATATCTCAAACGCCCTCGTAAAATTCTACAGAAATTCACCGCACTAGAACAACATACGATCATTATAAATTGTTATTGCGAGATTAATAGATTTTGTACCGTTAAAATTTATAAAAATCATAAGTATGTAAAGTGGACTTGCAAATTAGGGTTGAGAGGAACACATGCGCCATTTCAATGGCGACAAGAACCTATCGCCGATTGAAATGGCGACAGAACCTATCGCCATTTCAATCTGGCGATAGGTAGTTGAACCGGCGGCGAGGCGAGACGAGGGGTTCCTATCGCCATTGAAATGGCGATAGGTTCTGCCGCCATTTCAACTGGCGATAGGAACTCATTTCTGTAATTTTTTGGGGGCGATTATATATTTTTGTAATTTTGTTTTAAAAAAAATATTATTTAAAAAAAATTCGTGGTCGCTCCGCTGCAACATTCAATCGAAGTGGGCACCATCCAATCCCTATGGCTTATGATATGATGAAATTAGTATTAGCTCAGACCTTCCATGCTTGCTTTACACATTGTGATATTTGACTAGTCAAGAGAAATGATTTGGTTCTGTGACGCCCCGTGTCATTACCCTAAGGGTAATCACACTTAGGCATACGGATTACTATTCGTTTGCTCAGTAAAACACCGCTCCAACGAATAGTAAGTCTTTATCAGGGTTACGTAGCAGAACAATAAGATAGAAACTGTACCTTTATTCCAGTAATAGCCACGCCAGGCTATGGTTCTTAGTACAAATATTATCTGACTACTAAGGAGCTCCTAAAGCTTCTCGCAAACCACGAAGTAATGGCCGTCTATTCGTCCCACACGTCAAACCTAGCGCCCGTTTTGCCCTGGTCCTCGTAGTCTGCGCCTTCTCCTCCTGCAATTGCTTCGGTACCTGCATTATCCTTCGCCCCACTAGGGATAGCTCCCGAGCCGGACTAGGATCTACAAAGGAGAATACTAACAAGGTTGAGTACACGAGTGTACTCAGCAAGCATTAATAGCAAAGAATGCAGGGGATGACTAATTCTAGTTGTTATCATATTTTCTAAGTCATCTCAATTTAGAAAATAATCATTAAAACATTTAGTTGGCAAATTTTAGTTTTGAAAACACTAATAGTCACTCGGAGAGACGATAGACCCCCTGTGGTTCCCGTAGACTCCAATCCTGGAGACTAACATGAATTCATGATTTGTATAGCACTGCGCAGGCTTTGTACCACTTTACCCATAGCTATTCTGAACTCTCTGTAAACAGGGTTCACCGCATTTCCTTTGATGCGGGTTCGAGATCAGAATACAGAACGTTTTCCCAGTTACGTGAATTAATTTCTCCATCCATTACTTTCCGTCGGTGTCCTGAGCGCACCCAGTCTTCCACCGAGTTCCAACAATGTTAGTTGGGGACAGCTTCTATCCTGCACCCAACACTCCACCTTAGCGCTATAGTACCTTGGATCCTCCACTTCCGGTCTCTCCTCACGGTTCTGGGTTCCTCCATCACACACACTCATACCTATTACTTACCCATTGTGGAGAGCATAGTCACGTAACATGGTAGCATTTTCTGCCCGCCGAAACGGGAAAATGGTTGGTACTGATTTTACAGCATCTGACCGAGCAAGAGTTTGTTGGTCCTTATATCGTAACCATATGTAAAGGGTCCCACTGCCTTGCCTCAAATCTTACCTGCCAAGGGCCCCCTTTACCAGCCATAATAATCTCATATTTCTTTCTTTCCTCATTCTTATCTCATATCATCAATTCTCATTCATTCAAGTTCATTTTAATCATCATTATCTCATTCATTAAATTTAATTTTTGAGAAACGGTTTTGATGCAATAAGTATAATAGTGCAAGATACGGTTTACATTTAAAGTAGCTATATTATTGTTCAAGAGGGTCGCTTGCCTTCGTATGCATAGGGCAGTCGGTCTTGTGAAACTTCAGGTCAATCTTAGTTGGCGCGGAACGTCGTCTGTAGCAAAACGGATACGAATAATAATATAAGTAAATACGTAGTAAATTTTTGAGTGATACATAATATCTAAGTTAGTGACTACTAAGGGTTAGTACCATTTTAATTTAATTAAAACTTTTTCGAGATCTACACTAAGTTAGCACTTAACCAAAAATCGTTCTATCGGCAACGCGTACTACAGTCGACAACCTGTGGTCCACGCTTGATGGATTAAACTAACAAAATTAACTAGCTCAAGCTACCGGAATAAACACTAATGATACACAATCTAGTTATTTTACTAACAACAAAATTAACGACTATCCGATTTATCTAGCAATTTTAATTCACAGGTTAAATACAAATTGGTTAATTAGATTAGATCTAAGTTAATAGCAATAATTAAACATCTAAAGGCTAAATTATCTACCAAGGCTACTGAAAAGAACACGTTAATACAACAATTAATATAAAGGCTACACAGATCTAATCCTTCCTTAATCTAATTTCTACTCTATACCCTCCCCTAATCTCTCTGTCTCTAACTCACCCACACACCCATTCGGCCTAACCAGAAAACACACGCACACACCCACGCTTAACCCACACACGCACACTCACACAGCCACAAATCCAAAGCTCCTCATCTTCTACCCCCAACCTCTCCTTACTCTCTCTCAAACTCTCTCCCACTTCTCACCAAGCTGCCAGGGGGAAAGTCCATGGCTCGGCCCCTTAGTGCCGCCCTGACCGCCACCTCGGCCCGTCGCCGCTGCTGCGCCACATGCCTCGGCCACGCCGCTCCTGCCCTCTGGGCTTTGGCCTGCAGATCCTGCGCCTCGGCGTGCCCCTCGAGATCCGGCTCGATGCCCAAGCTTCTCCCCTGCCCGCTTCTCCGTCGCCCTTGACGCCTTCCCAGCTTCTCCTCCTCCTCGCTTCAGGCTTCGTCTTGGCGTGGCAGCCTCCGTCCGCTGTCAATTCGATTCAAGTTGATGCCTTGGCCGTCGGTTCGAGATAGGAGATGAAGCACGAGGTTTATGATGAAGGGACTGGACGAGATCGTGGAATACCGTTTCACTTAAAGATCCATGGACAGGAATAGTCCTAGTATTTACTGTTTACGTCTGTTAGCTTTTCTTACCGCAAATAGTAACTGAATTCAGTTTAACTTATCTGTTACAGCTTTTACTTTTACCTGCTTTCACCCAGTTGTAAGCTACTTAATCTCAGCTATGGAAAGAAAAACGGCATCGACCATTTTATGCCAACTATTAGTTTGTCTTAGCTTAGAAGTAGCAGGACACTTTCCCCTCTAAATCGCCACTTTCTTCAGATAATCAGATTCCAAACCTTGGGATCTGACAAATTGGTATCAGAGCCGAGATCTCGGGCGACGGAAGCGGCGTTTGGTTGATTGGGTTGGCTGACAGTGGTCGCTGTAAAATCCCCAATCTAATCGGAACTGGGCGGCGGTGGAGATCGAGATCGAGTGAAGGTTCGGGGCCTGTTCCTTGGTAAAATTCCTGAACTGAGCTCTCGACTCGCTAGCGGAACCAAATGACGAAAACCACGACGCGTCCGGACTATGAATCTTCAGATCTGGCGTCGGTGAGGCAAGAAGCGATGGAAGCAAAGAACAAGGCGGAATCAGTTCAACAACAGATCGGAGACCTGCAAAATCAATTCCAAGGTATGCAGTCTCAGATGAACCGAATGGAGTCGCTTTTACAAGGATTATCAGGAACCCATCAACAACTAGGAAGAAATGAAGATGCTGCTAGAATCCAAGCAGATCTGTTAACAGCAAATGATATTGAACAAGAGGTATTGAGAAGAGTAAGGAACTTAAACCAGGTACAAGTAAACAGCACTCAAGGAGTCAACTTCAATGGCCATCATGAGGCCAACCCTTATCATCCACCAACTGGACATTCGGCAGCACCTATGAATTGGGGCCAAAACATTTCCCAACCGGCTACTCCAGTTTCTCCAGCGGTGAACAACCGAAATCAGTTTCGAGATCCTCACTATGGGAGGCAATGGAACCCAGATCCTAACACCGAAAGGACAAACAACTTCTATAAGTCTATTGCTAGAGGTCCTAATATTGAGTTCCCTCGGTTCGATGGCAACCAGCCCCTGGAATGGATCAGACAAATTGAGATTTACTTCGCCATGGCCAATGTACCTGATGAAGCCAAACTCGATCTAGCTCAAATGTACATGGGGGGTAGAGCCGATAATTGGATTAGGAGCTCGGGATTAATATGGAATCCTCCTCCTTGGCCCGCCTTTTGCAAAATGGTGTGTGACCGATTTGCTCAGTTTAGTGGCTATGAGGTTTTGGAAAACTTCCATTCGGTGAAACAGTATAACCTCAGTATTTCTGATTATATAGATAGATTTGAGGAACTGATGGCAGTGTATAAAAACGAAAATCCACTGCAGAGCGAACCCTTCTTTGTTAAGTGCTTTATCAATGGACTGAGACCGGATATCAAACATTACCTCAAGCCTTTGAAGCCTCAGTACTTGTGTGAAGCCTACTGGATGGCTAAAGACATGGAGAAAGGGGCTGGCGCAATGTTTAGAAGAGGAATGACAAGCTCAGCCTCAAATGCTCAGAAAAGTGGATATAATGCTCACCAAGTTAAGAACAAGAATCCGAATGGGCCTAACTCTCAGAAGAAGGAAGGTGACAACAAACCGCCCACCCAATTCACTCCAGGCGTGTGTAAATATTGTGGGGGCAAATGGTTCTTTGGCCACAAATGTAAACAGTATCAAAATGTGAACCTCATGATTTCTGAAACTGAGGACATCTCTCTTAACAGTGGCGAGAAAGAAGAAGAAATTTCAAACCCGAATGAATGCCTGGTGGAGGAACAAGAACCGGAAGAACAATTGATGCAAATGCAAGTCTCAGCCCAGGCAATTCAAGGCTCATCCCGGATAACCACCTATACCCTTTTGGTCGATATTGGAGGAAAGAAAGGAATTGCTTTATTGGACAGTGGTAGTACTCATACCTTTATAGACTTGAGGTTTGCTGTCAAGGCTTCGTGTAAAATTAAGAACAACAATCTGCACAAAGTGGTGGTAGCTGGGGGTGGAACCATACTCACTGGTTCACATGTACCGGAGATGAACTATGGTATTAATGGACTAGTTTTTCGCAACTCTTTTAAAATTCTCAGGTTGAGTGGATATGATGTAATATTAGGGTGCGATTGGATGTATCAACACAGCCCTGTGAGTATAGATCTGAAGACCAGGAGCCTGACCATCAAAAAGGAAGGGAAGGTTACCTTAATTTCAAATGACCAGACCAGACCGGAGACAATAGGATTACTGAATCCTAATGACTTGAACAAATTGTCAGCAAAGGGGATAGCTGGTTTTATGATCGAGCTGCAGACTATGAGGAAAGAGAACAAACCGGGGACCTTACAGCCACAATACCAAGCCCTGTTGCAATCTTATCAAGATGTTTTCAGAGAACCTACTGAACTACCTCCCGAGAGGAGCTGCGATCATACTATCCCTATCAGGGAAGGCTCGGAACCACCTAACCTCAGACCCTATAGGGTTCCTCATCGGCAAAAAGACGAGATGGAGCAACAGATACAGGACCTGTTGGAATCTTCCATCATCAGACCGAGTTCCAGTCCATATGCTTCTCCGGCGATTCTAGTCAAAAAGAAGGACGGTTCTTGGAGACTTTGCATTGATTACAGGAAATTGAATGCATTAACAGTCAAGAACAAATACCCAATCCCGGTTATTGAAGATTTGCTTGACGAACTTTATGGGGCAGTGGTTTTCAGCAAATTGGACCTCAGGTCCGGCTTTCATCAGATTAGAATGAACAAGAACGATATCAACAAAACTGCATTCAGCACCTATTTGGGACACTATGAGTACCTAGTAATGCCCTTTGGGCTTACTAATGCACCCGCTACATTCCAAAATCTCATGAACAATGTCTTTGCCCAACACTTGAGGAAATTCATCTTGGTGTTTTTTGATGACATTCTTATATATAGCAAAAGCGAGAGTGAGCATAAGGAGCACTTGAATATTGTACTGGGCTTGCTGCGGCAGCATAAGCTTTTCGCCAAATTAACCAAGTGTGTAATTGCAGTCAATCAAGTGAGCTATTTGGGACATATCATTTCAGGAGAAGGGGTGGCTACAGACCCCGACAAAATCAGTGTTATTGCTGAATGGCCCAAACCCAAAGACATATCGCAATTGAGAAGTTTTTTGGGCATGACTGGTTATTATAGGAGATTTATCAAAGATTATGGGATCATTTGCCGGCCCTTGCATGATATGTTGAAGAAAAATGGGTATGATTGGAAAGACTCTCAAGACGAAGCTTTCCAGAAACTGAAGTTTGCCTTGACAACTGCACCCGTTTTGGTATTACCAGATTTCACCGAAGTCTTCACCCTGGAGACCGATGCCAGCGGGATTGGAATAGGGGGAGTATTGATGCAAAGAGGTAGACCCATCGCCTACTTCAGCCGAACCTTGGGAGTTAGGGGTGCTGCGATGTCTACTTATGATAGGGAGGCTTTAGCCATTATAGAGTCATTGAAAAGATGGCGGCACTACTTCCTGGGAACCCAGTTGATTATCAAGACTGATCAAAAAGCCTCAAATTCATGATGGAACAAAAAGTTTCGGAAGGTATTCAACACAAACTAATGCTAAGGCTTTTGGAGTTCAATTATATCATTGAGTATAAGAAGGGGAAGGAGAACAAAGTGGCCGACGCCTTGTCAAGGAGGAGTATTGAATCCATGGCCATCTCTATGGCAGTTCCAACATGGATAGAGACTGTTCAAGATAGCTACACTAATGATGATCACTGCCGAGCACTCCTGGAGCAGTTAATGCTAGCGCCAAATCCAGATTCCGGTTATTCCTGCAATTCCGGAATATTGAGGTACAAGGGACGAATCTATGTGGGTAATGATCAGGAATTGAGACAAAATATTCTGCACTCACTCCACACCTCGGCCATTGGGGGACATTCCGGACAAGTGGCTACTTACCAAAGAGTGAAGAAATTGTTTTATTGGCCGGGAATGAAAAGAGAAGTACATACCATGGTACATGAATGTGCTGTTTGTCAACGATCAAAAGCAGAACATTGCCACTACCCGGGGCTGTTAGAACCATTGCCAGTTCCCGACATGGCGTGGACGCATATATCTATGGACTTCATCGAGGGACTACCGAATTCAAAGGGAAAGGAGGTAATATTCGTGGTGGTTGATAGGTTCACCAAATACGCCCATTTTATACCACTCTCTCATCCTTATACAGTCCACTCCGTAGCACAAGCTTTCATTGATAATGTCTTCAAATTGCATGGATTCCCTATAGCAATTGTGTCAGATCGAGATAGGATATTTACTAGCAAGCTTTGGCAAGAGTTGTTCAAATCATTGAGAGTGCAACTCCGGTTTAGTACGGCCTATCACCCTCAAACCGACGGACAAACTGAAAGAGTAAACCAATGTGTTGAAACTTATCTACGATGTATGGCGATGCATGAACCCAAGAGGTGGGTAAGCTGGATACCGCTAGCCGAATGGTGGTATAACACCACATTCCACACTGCCCTCAAGTTGTCTCCATTTCAAGCTCTATACGGTTTCCCTCCACCCTTGATCAATGAGGTATCTGTTTCTGGCCCAGAGGACAGCGAAGCTCGGGATTTCCTTGAGGAGAAGCAAGCCATGTTAAGAAGGTTGAAGGAGAACTTAGCTCAAGCCCAATCAAGGATGAAAAAGTATGCCGATTTGAACCGAAGTGAAAGGCAATTAGCTGAGGGGGACATGGTATATTTGAAAATGCAACCATACCGAACTGCAGCATTCGGACTCAAACAAGCATTGAAGCTCACTAGCAAGTACTATGGGCCGTTCCATATCATACAGAAGGTGGGCAAAGTGGCGTATAGACTCCAGTTACCTAACGGCGTCGGAATACATCCCGTATTTCACGTGAGTCAGCTCAAGCGGCACTGCGGGAAGACTGCAGTCCCCAGCCCCGATCTGCCACTGGTGGGAGAGAACGGCAAGATTAAGACTGAACCGATACTTGTACTTGAGACCCGAGCCATGCCTAGGAACAACGTCCTTGTGACTCAGTGGTTGATACAGTGGGCAAACTTGTCTCCAGAGGATGCTTCTTGGGAAGATGCAAACTTTATTAAGGGAACCTTTCCGGAGTTCTATTCTCAAACAATCCGTTCCTGGTTTCCTGATGATAACACTTGAGGACAAGTGTTTGGTTAAGGGGGAAGAACTGTCAGATTTCAGTATTCAGAAGTTCAGTGCCTTGGCCGATCGGTTCAGAGATAGGAGATGAAGCCTGGAGGTTTATGATGAAGGGACGGACGAGATCGTGGAATACCGTTTCACTTAAAGATCCATGGACAGGAATAGTCCTAGTATTTACTGTTTACGTCTGTTAGCTTTTCTTACATAAATAATGGCAATTGATTTAACTTATCTCATATGACTTTTACTTTTACACCTTTCACCGGTTGTAAGCTACTTAATCTCAGCTATGGAAAGAAAAACGGCATCGACCATTTTATGCCAACTATTAGTTTGTCTTAGCTTAGAAGTAGCAGGACACTTTCCCCTCTAAATCGCCACTTTCTTCAGATAATCAGATTCCAAACCTTGGGATCTGACACCGCCGTGCTCCTCTTGGTCCCTAAAACCGCCTCCGCTACAAACCTCCTTAAGCTCGGTTTATCTACTGATGTTGATATGTGATGCATTGCTACTGAGATTGATTCATTTTATTTCTTGATGTTGGGTTGCCTACTGATGCAAGATTCAAAAGCTTATGCATGAAACATGGGAGTACTGGAAGATCCAACAATAGATGGCGAATCAAAGGTGCATGCGTGCAGGGCTCGGGAGCTGCTGCTACCCAGGTACCAACTCACCTAGAGCAAAATGACTATAACTTTACCTGATGCTTGGAGATTGATATCGATTTGGGTTAACGATTTGCGAGGGGTTGATGATGATCGATGGGTGTTGATGGTGAAGGATTGGGACGAAGCTGGAGCTGCCGATGGTCCCTTGTCGCCTGGTCGCCGCCGCTTCGGCTCCTTGCGGTACGCTTCTCGCTTCTTCTGACTTCTTGTTTGCTAGGAGAATGAAAAGGTGAGCAATGGATGATTGAAATGGATTTGTGAATGGAATGAGGGAAGGGGAAGAATGTTTGTGGCTGCCTGGGGAGATGAACTCGTGCTCTGCTTCCTGGGGGATGAATGGTGCTATGCTGCCATTGGGGAGATGAATGCTGAGTTGATGCCTGGGGAGATGAATGTATTTGGTTGCCAAGGGGGATGTATCTTTGCAGGCCTTCTTTGCTTGTGGAGTTGGGGGGAAGGGGGGATGAACTTGCTTACTAGGGAGTGAACTGGCTGCTCCGGGCTGTTGCTGTGCTGCCAGGGAGGTGAGTCTTTTGAGGGGGTGAGGGAAGCAAGGAAATGTTCCAGGGGAGGTGAATGTTGTGATCGGGGAGGAAGCAAAGTATGGATGCTGCTGAACTGCTAGGCATTGCTGCCCCCAAAAGGGGATTACTACTAACCTCTAGATTGATAATGTACTAATCCTATTGCAAAAGGCATGAACTGCTGATGGATGAATACTTGCCTGTACACTATGTATGCATGATATGATGATCAAATGGAAATGGAAATGCAACTTGAGTATGCATTGCTTCTACTATTGAAATGATGACTGATGAATGATACTTGTTATTGATTGCTGAGGTTGTATGGATGATTGATATGTATGCATGATTAGATGACGAATATATGATGCAATGTTGGTTCGGCGACTAAAGAGGGTGACGCTCGCGACCGAACACCCCTAACCCAACACGCTGACTCCTAATTAACGACTAAACGACGATCGCAAACTAATAACAGCGCACCGCTAAAACAAGGGTTAACTAACGCCAACTAACGATTACTGTTACGCGATTTAGTCTAATTACGCGGGTTCTCACAGGTTCCTGTTGTAGTTGTGTTATTGTCTATTTGTCTGGTTTATGCGGATGATATAGTAGTTGATGATGTCCTCACCTGTCCATCAAGGGCAGAAATAGCACCATCAGGTTTTCTTTGACGCCACAGATACAAAACCAAATCCTCATGAACGCCCAGTTTCTCTATCGTAGATGACCGTAGCATTAACTACTTCCCCGTGCTCACTGAATAATTGCGCCAACCTTGAGTCATCCACTTGCCATGGCAGGTTGTCAATATAGGCCCCCGAACACAGGTGCAAATTGTCGAGGAGGTCTGTTATGGGCATGGGCCGAGGGAGAGCTACGACCATACAAGGAGACTGTAATGGCAGGAATTAATGTTCACGTGCATTGTTCATGCGCGCGAACAGTCCGAACACATTCGATTAGATTAGTTGTTTCTTCTATATTATGAATAGTTATATGCGTATCTTTATATTAGGAATAATTAGATATATCTTCATATTAGGAATGATTAGATGCATATCATCATATTATGAATAATTAGTTGTATATCTTCATATTTAGAAAGTATGGATATCATCTTATCCTTAGTTGATTGGTTGCATTAGATATGATAGTCTCCATTTTGTTAGGAGTTAACCTCATCTATATAAAGAGAGGAGCCGCACCATTCAAAGGAAGCAAGAAAGAAATAGAAAAGTCATTCCTAGACTTAGTCTCCCTTCTCTTCCCCCAAGGATGTCGCCGCCACCCAGCCATCCTCTTGGCGGTGTTTACCTGTTATGGTCTAAGCAAGACCGTAACAACTTGGTATTAGAGCCAATCGTCGCCCCTTCCACCATGACGGGCGACGAGGGTTTCGATTCCAAGATGATTAACGCCATGCTCGATCAAATCTTAGCTCAACTTGTCATCATCAATGAGAAGTTCAAGGTGGGCAAACCAGGGACCATCATACCAAACGACAGCTTGCTCTGCGTAGCCCCCGTGGTGATCGTTGCCGCACTGGGCAATGGCTTTCTCAGCACAGCCCCCATGGCAATCGCTACCGCACTGGGTGATTGTTTGCTCGGCGTAGCCCTCGTTGCCATGCCACACCACATGGTAGTTACAATCGTGGTACTGGAGCCTATCGTGGTCCCATCGGCACCTGCCACGATGCTGCCAGAGCTCGCCGTGGTAACTGAGATCCTGTCGATCCCTGCCATGCTACTGCCAACGTCTGTCGTGGCAATCACAATTATGCCGGAGCTTGCCACAGTGTCGCCACGGCTGCCGCAACCAGCTGTGGTATGAGTGGAGCATGTGTGTCGCTTGCCATGTCGTCTACCAAGGCAGCTACAATCTTCACAGCATAACTGGCCAACGACGTGCCTTTGGAGGTGCGGTGTGTGACGAGGGACGTGTGGGAGGTTGCGACATTGTCACGTCTCTCGCACATCCATTGCGTCTCGTGGTAGGAAGGGGAACATGACTACCCCACACTGGCGGCCCTCGTCAGCAACATCTTCGTCGATAACAGATAGCATTAAGGCCCCCTCACCATTGCTGTCAACCGACGTCAATAGCCTAGGGTTGCAGCCATGGCCACCACCCTGCAACTTGAGGGTGAGCTGCTTGTCCGGAAGGGATGAAGTGTTATGGGCATGGACCCAGGGGGAGCTACGGCCATGCAACAAGATCTGTTACATGACAGAATTGTTGCTCACGTGCCTTCGCTTATGCACGCCAACAAAGCAGTCAATTAGACTACATTCAATTAGACTAGTTTTTTTTCTATATTAGGAATAGTTAGATGCATATCTTCATGTTTAGAAAGTATGGATATTATCTTATCCTTAGTTGATTGGTTGCATTAGATATGACAGTTTTCATGTTGTTAGGAGCTAACATCATTTATATAAAGAGATGAGCCACACTATTCAAAGGAAGCACGAAAGAAATATAAAAGTCATTCCCAGTCTTAGTATCCCTCCGGTGGAGGCGGCTGCGGCAGGCGGATTCATGTCGCCGGTGGGGAGGCGGATTCATGCCGTTGCGGGGAGAGAGACGAGAGGGAGGGAGGGCAGTGCGACAATAGGAGGCGGGTGGGGATCATGAGGAAAGGGAGGGAGGGCGGAGTGGGAGGCGGTTGTGGACTCATGGGCACAGCAGCACAGGCAGTTACTAGCCGCGCGGTAGATCTGGGCAATTGGTGCTCCTGATCGAACAGATGACAAGTGAGTTGGGAGGATGGACGATCATTGATTCACATTTTTAATCAGTAGATATTACACTATTTGATTCAATATTATTTTATTTATAGTTTGGAAGTATTTTTATAATCGAGCTAATTAGCTGAATCAAGCCAAAGCGAAATTCAATTTCATTTGAAATCGACTCATTTCAATGTTTAACCAATTAACGAGTGTAATTGGAGCAATTTTGAACCAAGCCAATGAGCCCCAGTAATAGTTTTTTTCCACCCGTACCCACCCTCAGCCGGTACACCTTCTCTTCGTCTATAAAGCATGATATGTGTATTATGAATTTTGCAAGAAAATCCCAATAAAAAAATTTGTGCCTCTAAAGCATTTTAGACATAATGAATTTGCGTAGCTCGAAATCTATCTATTATTATATTATTAAGATAGGAAAAAGAAGTCATCATGTTCGTTCTCGATGATTATAAATTACCACGTTAATTGGAGAAAAAGGAAAAAGATTTACATCATTGGTTGCAGTGGGGGCCATATTATAACGGTGTAGACTAATCAGATATAAATATGAGAGTTGTTACAGTTGTAGAAGGAATACAACTGTATTTCCATCGTATGCATAAGAGTTGTATAAAAAGTACAACTCTATATTTCAATATAAACATATGCACCGCGGTATCTAGCGGCACAATTGCCCGGAAAACTCGACTAATTCTTTTCAGAAACATTACTCTTAAGACAACACTACTGTTCATCAATCATGGATGCAATGAGTATGAACTGCATACGCCAGAAAACTTAAGGTAAAGTCGCACTCTAGCTTAGATAGAATGTGGAGCCCGAATGCCCGCCAAAGACTGTACATGCGGATATGATCTATTAAGTCGTACCCGGTGATCTTAGCCGCTGAGCCGGCTCCGGATTGAGGAGGCGAGGGAAACCGATGGGTACGGTCAGGGCCGGGGGGCGCGTTGGGATGAGAGAGGGATAACTCAGTGGTATTTGTAGGTAATTTTATCTAACTTTAAGGGATATTTTTTCTTGATGAAGGTTAGCTCCCCACGAGAATCCACAGGAAGGCTGTTTCTCGTTGCTAGTTTATTTTCGAGATAGCTCATCGCGAGAAGCATAATCTAGTTGTTTTAAGAATCTAGGTGTTTGGCACAGCTCTACAAGATCCGAACGAGAAGTTAGGAGTAGGAGCTGTACCAAACAGGGTCTTAGTAGTCTGGCTTTTAGATCGGTTGACTGGAGCTTCTAAGTTGGTCTTAAATGCCCCTAAGATAAATGACGGTAATTAACGACAATTAATGATAATTAACAATCATTAACAACAACTAACCAGTTAACAACAATTGACGGCAATTGACGATAATTAATATCAATTAACGATGGCGCGGGAGGAGGGAAGCCGAGGCGGCGGTAGCGGTGCGAGGAGGAGGTCAAGGCGGCGACGAGGGAGGAGCTGGTTTGGCCCAGAGTGAGGGGAGGAGAAAAGAGAAGTGGTTTAGGGATTTTGGAGTTTATATACAATGACATTGGTGGGTAATTTCATCCCAACTTCGTAAGCAAAATCCCAAAACCAACCTGCCAAAACCGCGAAAGCTACCACAGGTCGACTTCCTACTTTCAGCTTTTCTACGTTAAAGGTGCCTTCCAGCTTTTCCAAAAGAGGCTGGAAAAAGCTGAAGCCATCCCAAACCCAAACAGACCATAGTGCATTGGGCCACTCACCAAAGCTGATCACTGAGTTGTTCTTCTCGTAGCGCGTTAGCTTAAAATCTCTTGTTTTTCTTACATGACTCTTACACCGTGATGATCATTGAGTTGTTCTTCTCGTTGCACTAGCATACATTAATTGTGGTGCTCTCGCTCAGAGTCAAGAAAGGAGCCTGTTAAATGAAGGATCGATCGAGTTTGACGCGTCTTAAATGGCTCATAGCTAGTGATCAGATGGATCATGTCTGAATTTGGTACGTCAGAAACTCAGAAAGGCCTGAATCTGGTTAGCTGCCAAATCCAGTCTGCAGTGTCATGTAGCTCTGCAGAAGCAGGAAACTCAGTAGATACAAAGCAGAAACGCTTCTCCATTTCATTTTATTTTGGGGCAACAGAAATGCATTGTGCTTCAACGATTTAACATCATAGGTATGGCACGAAACGAAAAGCTTGGAACAAACAGCGAGCACATAGAGCAACCATAGATTTTTCCTCAGATAATATGCCCATATCACATAAATAGAGTAATACACCAAACCAGCCATAGCTTTTTTAGTACTAATGGCAACCGCTAAGTACCACTAGTTCTGTTTCTGTACCAAATCTCAAGAGTCAAGATGACGCGCGCGCGCGCGCGAGTACACGCATAAACTCAAACGAACTAGCACAGATAACATCTTCAGAGAGTCGATAATGTTTCCGTCTTGCTGGAATGGGTGCTCCTTTTAGGCTCTAAAGATCAGTTCTTCCAAGATCACGTACGTTCACTGAAGTTTGAGGTACCTTCTCCTGGAACAAGAAACCACAATGCGACACCGTTATCCATTGGCACAATGAAAAGAGGGGGAAGTTAAAGCTGGCATTCTTTTTCATTCAAGACAACAAAATGTTCACTATTCAGAAAGTGCTTTATATTCATCATAAAGGCGAAAAACTTTAAGGTGGTGGGGTTCTGTATTCATTTGCCTGAAAATCTTTAGTAAAATATGCACGGTTGCTTACCACTGCGCAACGAGTAAAAGGCATGGGGCCGTCCTCTCTTCGGAGAGGGGTGAAAATGCAACTTCCAAAAAAAAAAAAAAAACACCTTCACTGGTGTCCTAATCCCTGCCTATTTGTCTCAGGCCCTTAGCCACATGATTTGAGTACACTATTTTAAAAGCACAGTACGCAGCAGCAGCGCAAACAGACTAATGGCAAGAATACCAGTAGATTTTTTTTAAATAATATTATTTTAAAAGATAATTACAAAAATAAATAGCCGCCCAAAAAAAATACAAAAATGACGACAGATACCTATCGCCAGCTCAACTGGCGATAGGATCCCATGTATAAAAACCCCGAAAAATTACTCTAAATCTCATTTTAATTCCAGAAAAAAAAAACAGAAGAGAGGAGGAGAGGGAGAAGAAAGGTAGCGAAGCTCTGCTAGTTCATTGCAGAGGAAGGAGATTGACGGAGCATCAGATCCCGTCGGCCATCTTGCAGGTACTTTTTTTTTTGAAACTTTGTACAATATGTCAAATTATGTAGAATTAAGTACATCTGAGCTGTAGCGAGTAAAATTAAGTAGAATAGCGAGTAGAAGTATGTAGAATTAAGTACATCATTTGAGCTGTAGCGAGTAGAAATATGTAGAATTAAGTACATAGAATTTAGTAGAATAGCGACATAGAATTCAATAGATTAGATGATTGTGGTCAAATTATATACTACATCATTTGAATTGTGTATAGTGTAGTTCGTCGTGCACATGTTATGAAGAACGATTTAGGATAAATATGCAGAAATAGGAAGACAACTATTACAAATATGTAAAAAATAATTCCAGCTTTATTGAGCTTCCCATTTGTGCGTGGTAATTATATTGTTAATGTCAAAAATTAATTTTAAACTAGGAAAATAGGAAGAACTTTGTTTATTGTTTATATTTGCACTTGGAAAATATTTTAAAAAATCCTCTAAATTGGAAGACTATGGCAAATGACAGAGTACTCTACCCCGCCATGGTCACCAAGTACATGGAGGAGAAGAGCAAGAATGATGAGATGCACCGGGCATTCAAGATGCGTACAAGAGAGCTTCGCTTCGAGATAATGTGCAAGGATAAAGGACGTCGCGGAACGAACCGCGAAAGGGTCACCCACGAGTGCACGCTACACCGCGGTAGTTGCATATGCACTTGCAACAAGCTTCTTCTTCTGCATAGGCCCTGCTCCTATGTTATGGCCGCATGTTCGACAATGGCGCAGCATCCCGAGCAGTACCCCTAACTATTTCACCAAGAAGGCGGTGATGCGAACCTAGAGTGGAGAGATGTATGGTTACGCTGTGGTTGGTCATTTCACTAGTCATCCGACCTGGGAGCAACTAAGCTGGGCCGCAGACATTGATAGACTCAAGGGAAAGGTTGGCCAGCGACAGGTACGGTGCATCAGGAACGACATAGACGAAGCAGAAGCCGGACGTCGTACGAAGAAGTGCTCCATTTGCAGGGAATCTAGGCACACCTTCAAGAAATGCCCCACGAGAAATCCTCAGGACGAAGGAGACATCGGCACTTCGGACGTCGCTGCAAAGACCTCATCTGGTCACCCGACTCGAGGCAGTCCACATGAGGGACGTTGAGGTCGTGGCCACAGGAAAGCACAGACAGTTGTAATATGTTATTGCCAATGTTCTGAATTATCATTTTGATTTGAAAAAAATAAGTATTATGATATTTTGCTAAATGTTATGTAGTATCAGTGTGATTTGTCATAGTTTTGATAGTAATGACAAATTCATATTTGTTTCCTTACATAATATGCAATGCATGTACATGAGCAAGTAATGGCAAGATGTCATTTCTCCAAAGTTCTCCACCGTGTATGAATTCCCGAATGCATCGTAATATCACTTACCTTCCTACTTACAAATCATTGATACCTTAATCGTCCTCGCAAAATTCTTTAGAAATTCACCGCACTAAAGTAACATACAACGATCACAAAATGTTATTACGAGTCTAACAGATTTCGCACCGTTGAAAATCTACAAAAATCACAAACGGATCAACCAGTTTAGGGTTGCAGCTCCCTGTCGCCGGTTCAAATGGCGACAGGTAGCTATCGCCAACTGGCGACAGCTACCTGTCGCCAGTTGAACCGGCGACAGGAGTTGGATCGATAGGGGTCAACAGAGTCCCTGTCGCTAGTTCAACTAACAACAACTACCTATCGCCAGTTAAACTTGCGACAGAGAGCTATTTTTGTAATTTTTTAGGGCGACTATTTTTTTTTTGTAATTATCTTTTAAAATAATATTTTTTTAAAAAAAAATTCTGTTCACTTGCACAAAATAATTTCCAGACAAGCAAATGCTAGATTACATGCCTATATTATGTAGTCCATTTCTCCTATCAGCGGAATGGACTTATCTGTTCTACTACAAATAGTTAAGTGATAAGGTCATGTTTAGAGATTAACAACTAACTAGGAGCACTAGAGTTTCTCCATATCTTTCCCAAGATAATGAAATTTTAAACTAAAACTAAATTGTATCAGATAGTGGCCGTAGTAATCCACTAAAAATGAGATCATAGACAGGTGATGTTGCCTACAGTCTCAAAATTTGGCCTTTATTGATTTGTTCAGGTGTATCCTCCAGTTAGTTGAATTTGTATGTTCCCAAACAAAGCAGGTAGTGACAGCAAAATAAGGGAGAGTAAAAAAAAGGAACACATGGGACTTTTCTCATTGAAATGAAGTTTCAATCAACAGTTCAACGCACAGCATAAAACAGGAAGAAAGAGCGCAAAATTGTATCACTAGTTGGAATTCGGAAATACTCCTTATAATTAAGGCCCGCATGCTAAAAAAGGCCTTATCATGAGATGGAATACGACAGCTGTGATGCAGATAAGTTCAGAAAAAGGGCAATTTGCAGAGCTGGTCAGATTTCTTAATTTGCCAAGAATGTCTAATTAGCAAACTAATCACATAGGTAAAATATTCAAGAAATAAGTCAACTCCAGCAAAATCCTAAGAACAACGGTTTTGACTTACCCTTGGAAAACACATGATAAGGATAATCAAGACTGGGCCCCCACACACACACAGACACTGGAAACTGGAAAGCGAGCAAAGGGAACAAAACAGAAGGAACAAGCTATAAAGGCATGTCGCAGATTAGAGGGGAAAAGATAATCTAGGTGGAGAACGGAATATAGAAAGTTAGAAACGATCAAACGAACAAAAGCTTCCAACTCAAGTGACTGCATCCAGAAAAAAAAACAACACAGTTCTTGAACATATACCCAAGACTACAGTGTATAACAGCATAAGAAGAGGATGCACAACATGATGATGCTTATACGGAACAGTCATGGAGAGAGTAATGGGCTACTTAACTACCTCTGGTCCTCGCTAGCATTGCCCCAAGAGTTGCTGGTGCTGCTGTTAGCGCTGGAGCTGCTGTAGTGGGATCCTTGATGACCTCCTGCTGACTCAATGTGCTGCAGGTCCTTCAGCAGCTCTTCATAGTGCCTCTTCACCTCGTCGGTTGACTTTCCACCACCGACTGCTCGTGCCACATTCTGCCAGCGGTCTGGTGTATCCTTGTCATACGTCGCCAGTGCCCTCTCGAACAGCTTGTTCTGCTTTGCTGTCCAGGATGAACTCATTCTCCTTTTTCCCCCCCTTTTGCTGCTTCCTCAGCAAGAAGAAATACTTCAAGAAAGGCCAAGAGACTAGTGCTACCACTTATGGCTGCTTGTTGTTTCTATGGAACAAAGAGTGAGCGTGGTGCTGCTATTTATATAGAGGGGACAGCGAATAATACCAAGTAATGGTGGGGGGTGTATTGTATTAGCAGTAGGCAATGAGTTGACAAGCTTTTACAGGAGGGAGCTACAAGGGAAAGAGCAGGAGAGGGCATTGTTTCGTTTTTTTGGTGCGTATTAAAGATGTTGGGAGTGTTATGAATATTATGTGTATATTCAAGATAGCCCAATGGGCAATATATATATAGTACAAGGGGTTGTCATATACATATAAGGAAATACAAAAGTCATATTCTAACATCCTCCTCAAACTCATGATGGATCACACACACTGAGTTTGGAGAGAAAATACAAATGTTGTATCCTAATCTGTGGTTTCGTGAAGAAGTCAGCAACCTGTAACTCTGATGGCACAAACTGTAAAGTAAGTACTCCCTCCTGCACCTGTGAGCGAGTGTATGAAGCATCCACACCAATGTGCTTAGTGAGCTCATGTTTCACTAGATCCCGGGCAATACTGATAGCACATGTACTGTCAGACAAAAGAGTCGTAGATCCCATCACAAGCACTCCAACATCTGCAAGTAGCCACCTCAACCAAGCAACCTCTGCTGTCACTGCTGCCACAGCTCTCAACTCAACCTCTGCACTCGAACGGGAAACTGCAGTCTGCTTCTTAATCTTCCAGACAATCAGGGAGGAGCCAAAAAAAACACAGTAAGCAGAAAGAGAACGATGATCAGAAGGATCACTTGCCCAGGTCGCATCGGAGTATGCCTGAAGCTGTAGTGAGGTAGAGCTAGGGAAAAACAAACGACGAGAGATAGTCCCATGCAAGTAGCGAAGAACAAAAAGAAGGTGACTGTAGTGAAGATGGGTAGGACGATCCATGAACTGACTCAAGATATGAACAACATAAGCAATATCAAGACGAGTGCTCACAAGATACACCAAACTCCCAACAAGACGGCGATACCGAGTGGGATTCTCAAGAAGATCACCATCAGTGGCACGAAGTTGTAGGGATAACTCCATGGGAGTCTTAGTAGTGCGAGTGTCAGTCAGACCAAAATATCCTAGACATACTTCTGCTGGGAGAGGTAGTAGCCCTCAGGCATGGAAGATACCTCAATTCCAAGTAAGTACGTAAGAGAACCAAGATCAGTCATCAAAAACTACTCACTGAGATGCTCTTCACATGCGTGATGAATGAGGAATCATCACCAGTGATGAGCATATCATCAACATACAGAAGAAGTGTCCTACCCTGAGATGAGACATGGACAAAAAGAGCAGGATCATGGGAACTAACAGTGAAACCGACAGCAATAATCACTGAGGTAAAACGCGCAAACCAGGCACAAGGAGCCTGTTTGAGGCCATAAAGAGCACGACGAAGATGACAAATGTGCCCATCGGGAACAAAATACCCAGGTGGTGGCTGCATGTAGACCACCTCATGCAAAACACCATTAAGAAAGGTATTATTAACATCAAGCTGAGAGATAGACCACCAGCGAACAGAAGCAGCCGCAACAAGAGTGCGAACAATGATTATATGGGCAACAGGGGCAAAAGTCTTATCGTAGTCACGACCGTACTCCTGATGAAAGCCACGGGCCACAAGACGAGCCTTGTAGCGCTCGATAGTACCATCAGACCGGGTCTTAATCTTGTACACCCACTTGCACGTAATCGGACAAGCATGCACAGGTGTCGGTACAATATCACAAGTCTCCGTACATCGAAGAGCATCAAGCTCCTCTGCCATAGCGAGCTGCCACTCAGAATGAGGAGCAGCCTCACGATAAGAACTAGGCTCAGTGATATAGAGAGAGCATGAGCTATCGGAGCAAACCAAGACGATCAGGAGGTCGAAGGGATGTCCGATCACGATGGACGTAACGAGGAGCATCATCAAAAGGATCAGATGTGGGTGTCAGCAAGATACCAGGAGAGGAGACTGGTGAAGGGCAAGGACGCCTGGAGAAGTGAATACCAGAGAAACAAGACGATGGTGTTGCAAGAACAAGAGGTGGTGCTGCTGGAGGCAGCACCGGAGGCAGAAGTATAGAAGGAACCACTAGAGATAGACCAGGGGAAGACTGTAATAGTGGAGAAATTGGTGAAGAGTCAGAAAGAGACAACCATGAAATCGACTCAACGGTGGAAATAGGAGGGGCCGAATCTCGATAGAAGAAAGGTCGAGATTTGTCAAAGACAACGTCTCGTGAAATCCTGATCCATCGAGCAGAAGGATCCCAGCAACGATAACCCTTATGCTCAGAACTATAACCAAGAAACACGCACTCAACTGACTGAGCCGATAGTTTAGTGCGTTCACGAGGCTGCAGTAGAACAAAATAAGTACAACAAAAAACACGAAGGTGAGTGTACTGGGGGGCTCGAGAGTAGAGACGCTCTATAGGACTAATACCCTTAAGAGCAGTGGAAGGCTGCATATTGATGAGATATGCAACAGTAGTAATGTGACCTCGACCAGAAGCGTGGAACGTGAGAGGCAAGGAGAAGAGTGCAGGCAGTCTCAATCAGATGACGATGTTTGCGCTCAGCAACCCCATTCTAAGCATGGACACAAGGACAAGAAGACTAGTAAAGAGTGCCCTACTAAAAAAGAAACTGTCTAAAAGCGCCAAAACAGTACTCGCCAGCAGAATTATAGCGAAAAGTACGGATGGGAGAATCAAACTGAGTACGAACCATTGTTGCAAAGCTACGATAGATCACAAGAAACTGACCACGATTAGACATAGGGAAAATCCATGTAAAACGGGAATAATCATCAATGAAGATCACATAAAGGTTATGCCCGCCTTTAGAAATAATAGGCGCAGGTCCCTATACATCTGAATGAACTAAGTCAAAAGGACGAGAAGACAGGGACTCACTAGAGTGATAAGGAAGCTGTAGCGCTTGCCCAGCTTACAACCCTGACAAAACATGGCCGTGTCAACAGTAACACATCCAAGAACACCCTAACGGACTAATGAAGAAAGACGGGACCCACACAAGTGACCTAAACGGTGATGCCACTGCACAAAAACGCTAGAGGTGATGGCAGCAGTGGCGGTGGAAGGAGACGTAGAGGTGACAGGAGCAACTGAAGTGGACGGAAGGTGGAGGCGATCAAGAATGTAGAGACCCTGACGATCCCTCTGGGCACGGCCAGGTCCCAATCACCGCCTGTGCATCGATCTGGATGAAACAGGTGTGAGAGTCAAAACCAACCCTATAGCCGAGATCGGTGAGCTGACCCACCGAGAGAAGCTGCATGGTAAGCTGGGGAACATGGAAAACAGCTAGAACAGAAAAGTTAGTAGACAAAAGAATGCACTGTCAACTGACAGACATAGGAGTACCGTCAGCTGTTTGAACAGAGATAGAAAAAAACAGGAGATCCTACTGAAGTAAGAGATGTGGAGTCCGGTGTCATATGGAAAGAGGCACTAGAATCCAAAACCCAAGAAGTACCTGGAGGAGACGTCTGAGCTAGACTAGTAGAACCTGCTCAACTGTGAGAGAGCTGCTGAAGTAGAGCCTGGCAGAACTGCTGAACAGAGCCACCTCACTGAGAAGGTCCTAACATGCTGGTCTGTCCTCCCATCAAGGGCTCCCTGCCCCCCCCCCCGGAGCGTCCAACCCCACGCTGATAGTGGTGCTCGAAGTTCTTGCAATAATTGCACTAAACCCCAGAGGGTGCAAAAATAGGAGTAGAAGCAGACACCTGAGGATGGATTGTAGTCGAAGTAGGAACCGTCGGTGTAGTCGAAGAAGGGGTAGCAAGCACAATGGAACAAATCAGTCTTTGCTAACCCGCAGCCAAGCTCCTCAAAGACGAAGCGTCGAAGAGACTCGGTGGATCGCTTGGCCGTGGTGGCGGCTCGGCGTTAAGCCACGACAGCTCAAAATCTAGGCGAAGACGGCAGACGAAGTCATAAAGACAAAGGCGATCATGATCCGCCTTCTGCACTTTATGACACTCCTGGCTAAGCGAAAAAGCCAGCTCGTCCAGTTGGCGCCAGAGACTGGCCAGGGCTCGGAAGAAGTCGTCGACGGAGGAGTCCTCCTGGCAAAGCGTCTCCAACTCACGCTGAAGCGAAAAGAACTGAGCATCGCTGCTCTGTTGGTATCGCTCGCGCAAGTACTCCCAGATCTGACGAGTGGCACGCAGACCAACAATGTCTGGCTGGATGGAGTTATCGACGCTGGCCACTAGGATGGCTCGAACACGGGCCTCATCAGCACATCAGCGCTCGAAAGCATCTATGGCATATTGAAAGGCCTCATCAGCAACGTCAGCGGCAACAATAGCGGCCTCTGCCTCCTTCTTGGTGGCCTCATCTTCTGCAGGAGGTGCCGAAGTAGGCTGTCTAGAAGGAGGCTGAACTGGCAACGGCGGACAAGGTCGGGCACCAGTAACATGTCCCACAAGGCGGAGACCATCGAGCGTGATCTCTATAAATGAAGACCACAACCTGTAGTTCGTCCCATTAAGCTTAGTTCCCGAGAATGGGATCGCAGCTGATGGAACGGAAGCCATCGGTGGCGGCTACCGGGCGGTAGCGGCGACCAAACAACAAAGTCTAACAGCGTATTGACAAATGTGGCGCTTAGATCAACGTAATGTGTGTGTTTTTTTTGATGGGCCGAATCACACTAAAACCGGCCCACGTCCGCGCAATAATAGGCGAAGCTGCGTGCGTGGGGAACCTAGTTCTCGATGGCGGCGGCGGCGGCGGCGCGGCGGTGATCCGGCGGCAGGGTCCGGTGGATCCGGAAGCGGCGGCTGGCGGCAGCCCGGTGATCCGACGGTGGCTCCGATAAGCATAGGCGAAAGCCCCGGCGGCGGCGGCGGCGAGAGGATCTCGAGGTGGAGGCCGTGGAGGATCCGGCGGTTGCTCCAACGTCTGGCGGACTTCAATGGCGGCCTCTTCCACGCGTCTTGTTCTTTGTCGCGGCGGCCGATCATACACGTGCGTCAGCGCAAGGGCCTCCTAGAGCGTGGGTGCCGTGGATCTTGCGAGTGCACGCCGACCACGCCGTGGAGCAGAGGCTCGAGCCGCCTAGTGGCGAGCGGCGGCGACAAGGACGGCGGCTGCGGCTCGGCCGTGGGCTGGCTGCGACGGTGGCAACAAGGCAGGTGCGGAAAAACTAGGGTTAGTGCCCTAGCTCTGATACCATGTTATGAATATTATGTGTATATTCAAGAGGGCCCAATGGACAATATATATATGGAGTACAAGTGGGCTGCCATATACATATAAGAAAATACAAGAGTCCTATTCTAACAGGGAGTTACAAGTTTACCACAACTAGGTTTTCTGGGGGAGATGAGACCCCTTTCATCTCTTTTTGTCCCCCCAATCTTCACAGATATCCTTTATTCTCGCTTGTTGATGGGAACCATGCTTTAAGGGTGATGTGGTACTTAACATCTGCTAGATGTGCCTAAAATACTATTACAATGCACAAGTGGTAAGATACCCTGGCTACAAGGCCATTTGTGCTTTGTAGCCAACAGGATAGCAGAATCCTTATTGATACTGCCAACTTGCAGAATATTTTGTGTAAAGGTGTTTTCCCGTACTGATTTCCAGTCAATTGCTTGGCTGTATTAACCACATAAAGTTTGCACTATCAATTGTAGCAATGGTTATGAGAAGCAGGCCATTTCTGGAACAGAAGTCCTGACTATTGCACCTCCGAGGCAAAACTAATGACTAGCAATTTGTGTTGACATCCTCCCCTCTGAAAGAGATATCTTCAAAGATTTTTTTTCTATCAGAAGCTGAAGACGAAATTTGTTGTGTGTAAGGACTAGCCAGTCTATGCATGCATTTATAATATTCTAATCTTTTTTGGTAGTATTAGAACCTTTACACTCAAAAGGACAATAGAAGAGCAGATTCTTTTGTGCAATCCATATGCCGTGGTCCAGTCTTCACTATTAGCTCTGCATCTTCATTAGAACTCTTTAATAGAGATGCCACCTGTCGATGATTTAGTATCGATCTTACGAATGAATAATCAGGGGTCTCCTAGAATTAGAACCACACAGAGAATGACACAGTGATTTTAGACAGGTCCACACCTTCTCCAGGGAGAATAATAACTCTACTCCTGTGTTCTTGTATTGACTATCTAGATTACAATCAAAAAGAAGCATAATTATGCGTAATGTCTTCTCCTCTTGATCCTCTCCCTCTGTTTGCCGACTTTAGCCCTTATATAGTGCATGTAGTGACGGCAGTTTCTCCAAACCATGAGGAGCCACGTCGTTTGGTGTACCACGCACGTTGATGGAAGTTACTGTGGGTAATGATACCACTACGTCACCTGGCAGTTACCATCAGAGACAGGGGCGTAATGCAATTATTCTGGAGAATAACAATATGTATTAGCTGCCCTGTATCTTAAACATAGCGTATAAGATTCCTTAATCGATTAGGCCCACATATCTGCAGGCTTTATCAATCACAGGGTGGTCGTAGCTGACCTAGTTGTAGAGAGCCCTACGACTACAAGATGGTCGTAGAAAAGTTTACGACCATAATATGGTCATAGAAAGACATACGACCACCTAGTTTAGTTTCTCCCTTAGAAGGGGGAATTCATTATTTGCCCTCTCGTTAGATCCGTATTCAGAATCTACCCTCATTCCCGACGTAATACATTTTTTGCCCCTCACTTACTGTGTTCCTTCATTAAATATCCTCTTCGCATTATTTTATTAATATTCAACCGTTTTCCCCGTTTTGACCATGCGAAAATACAACTTTGCCCTTCCCTTTCGCCTCCCTATTCCATTCCCCAGCCCACCGTACACACCCAGTACGGACCAAGCTTCTTCCTCCCTGTGATTTCTTCCATTCCCTGGCTCATTCTTTTCCCCCATTCTCTTCCTGGTTCTTCTCCTCTCCCCATTTTTCTTCTCTCCAGTGGAGTTGCTCTGGCCGAATGCTCATGGCGCCACCTTGCGCCGCCTTGGCCTACCCTTGCTCTCACCAGGCTTCCTGCCTCCTACCAGACCCGCAGCCTCCTCCCCACACCCGCCTCCCCCTCCTCCATGGCGCCTGCCCGGCCTCCCACCGCCCTCGGCTGCTTCCTTGGCCACATTGCCGCGTCACCCATCGCGCCTCGCCTCCCAGCTCTCCCATGCACCTCCCGGTTTAGCCTATGCAGCCCGCAGCATCGGCCCATGCTCGCTCCCTCGCCTCGCCTCCTTCGCCGCTTCTCGTGTGGTGTCGCCCCACCACCACATCGGCCTCTGTCGCTCTCGCTTGTGCTCGCGCCCGTGTCCCTGCGCCTGGATTTTGTTCTTCCCATTTTCTTCCTTGGACGGCGGCTGATGATCTTGAGGGACCAGGTGGGCGGCTCCGCGTTCTTGGACGGCAGGATGGTGCGCGGCGCCTAGTTGGCGAAGGTGTTGAAGACGTAGATGCGGAGCGTGCGCTGGACCGACGGTGGCGTCTTGAGCACTTCCTGGATGTTCACCTTCTTGCGCGGCCTTGAACTCGAGCAGCTCGGTGTAGAGCGCGGACTCCGAGAGCAGCGCGGCGACGCGATCGGGGAGCTGCTTCTCTGGCAACTTGCGGTGGATGAGGCCCTGGAAGGGGGAGCAGACGAGGGAGGGGGACTCGTGACAGTGGAGGAGGAAGGTGGAGCAAGGGGAAGAGATGAGGCAAGGCATGGCACCGGTGGATGAAGGGGAAGAGAAGGGGTAAAAATGTCTTTTCGCGTGCCTTGTAAGAAGAAAACGGGTAAAAATGATTAAAATAATGCAAAGAGGGCAAAAAAACGAAGAAACAGACTAACGTGGGGGTAAAAAATGTATTAAATCGGGAATGAGAGTAAATTCTGAATACGGTACTAACAAGAGGGCAAATAATGAATTCCCCCCCCCCCCTCCTCTAGAAACATTAAGGGTATGGTTAAGAGCAGTATAATGATATTGTTATCTATAATAAGAATTACAGATAAATAAATAATAATAATAATTGAGGATTATTAGATCCTCGTCACCACCCAATTTAGTAGGAATTAATACACATGAAATATATGCCTGTTTGGCCTTTCTCTTATTCAGGAAAAAAGAGCCATTATTGGGTCAGAAAGGATAGGAGTAATTACCCCCCTCCATATTTCTATTCAACTAATCTGTAACAGTATATGGATTCCAATGGGCTGATAAGAATGACACGCAAAACGGATTATATTAATCAACTGTGATCTGTGGTCGAACAAATTGGACAAAATCCAAGTCGATCCCTACTATCTGTCCAGTGTCCCGAGTGTAAATGTAATGACTAATGACAACAAATTGACATATTATTCAGTCAAGTGTCCATAGTCAGAAACAGTATTAAAAACAGTTGCTTCATTCAAATGCTATTACAGGTTTGTCCCAATTCCAAAATGATTAATAAGATCCAGTGTGTAATGAATTGACATAATTAGATTTGGGATTCATGAGATAGCTTCATGTTATGCGAAAGGTTACACATTAAATTTTCATGGGGTGATAATTGGTGGTTTGTCACGGTACTACAAACCTCCAATTTTCTAAAGAACAAAAAAGGTCAGAAATATTATATCTTATCCAAAGCAGGATCGAAACAGCTTAAGGTAAAGGAACTTTATATTTTCTAGTAATCCTGTAGGATAATGTAATAGCCTATTATTACAACAACGATCCGCTCATTTTACAACTTTGCATTGAATTTCCACCAATTATTTGTATTCATATAAACCTTCCAGCGGCTCCATTTCAGGTACTTCTAAAAAAAGACTGGTTTCTTCAAGAGCATTTCAATTGTAAGCTACATAAATGAATTTGCAGAGTATTTCTAAAGGTCATATATTTCAGGATAACAAGGTCATTCTTCAACCCCGACGCAAAGCTATTGTTATTACATCCCCTTTTGTTTTTTCTTCAAGGAAAAAATACTTCTAAAAGAATGTGAAATTCTAGGCCATTAGCCTTCTAGGAGACTGGACATACTAGGACTCCCAACTTTCCAGAGCATAAATGCGAAATGTCTATCCAAAAGCCAACAACAATAGGAGCTATCTTATATTCTTCCTAAGCAAAGATGTCGATACTTAATTCTATTAGCTGCGTAGTACTTGCATCTTAGGCCTGCTAACTGTCTCCCAACCAGCAACGTTGCTATCACATATTTGAGTCTGCTGCTTCAGTTAATTGCCTTATTATACTCTTGATGAGATGTTCCTCTCGTTTGGCATTTCACTATGGATACTTAATATCACTACCCAATTATACATATAACAAAAGCAGGCTACCCAAAAATTCAAGGTTAAAATTAAGAATATTCCCTAAATCAAAATTTGGGCATCAAAACTTTTTTTAACATATGATATCATCATTCCAGTTATAGAACTATCTACACTAGAAAAAGTGGGATTCTCATATAATTGAATCAGTATAAACATGGAATGTATAACCTTAAAATTGTAATAACCTATGCCATAGTTGAGCATTTCAAGTGTCTAGTGGATACTGCAGGAAATTAATAAATCTCTAAAGTAGGTGAATCCCATGTTAATATTCTCCCAATACCACACCAAATGTGACTGACTTCACAAAAATTTTACATAAAATTTGATTTAGCAACTCGGTTCTAAATACTAAATTCTTAACAGGTACTTCTGGTAAATTCAAGCAGCGCCAAGTGCCCAAGTAATTTTCAACTTATTTGAAAACAAGTCCAGATACCAGTCTTCATGCAGAAAAAGAGAACTATGCCTAAGAAAATATTATTCAAATTTCATCCCTACGACTAGATTAGGTAAACTAAGGCATATCCTGAGAGCCTACTTCTAAACCGAGTTGATAAGAAAGAATAAATGGCAGCAAATACTGAAGACCCTTTGTACTTTACAGCAGGCTCAAATGATCTTAACATCAGTGATTTAATAAATGACGCTGTCTCTTACGCAACATCTTATCGAATTTTAGAATAAAGTACATATCATGAATTTTGAAAAGGTGTAAACCATTCATGTGTCTCAGAAGTTCTTAACAAGTTTGCATGCTAACATGATTATTCTGTGTAAGTTAGCACCAGCATTTGGTTGAAGTTTTACAGACAAATACAGTGAAGTTACCTTGTTGACTTGAGCTTTATTACATCAAATGGAATAACTTTCTCAAACCTGCATTGTTCCAAAAGTTTTATCTGAACAATGAAGATTAAAAAATGCTTCTGGCTTTAAGCTTGCCTCAAGTTGAGTACAAAAGGATGCACGGAAGCAATTCCTGTAGTGTTGGACAATACAAGGTCAGAACGTAGCCTGTCAACCGGCACTCAATATTGAACTTAATAGAAAAAGCAAATAAAGGGCACAGAGACAGTAACGACAAAATGAAGACATAATGGCCATTTTGTATTAACATGACAACTACAGACTACTGGGTATATATTCATTGATGCTGGGTAGAAGCATTGTTCCCTTGCCTTCTTATATTTCTTATTTACTAAAACAACATGACGAAAAGATGCTTCAAGAAGGCACCTAACATTTACAAAGCAATAATTTACTGTCAGAAACTTGTATAGTTTTCCTATCTAGTCCTCATGACTTGTTTCAATTAAGAGCATAGCACTACTATGCATACATCTTGGCCAGCATCCACACAATTGACTTGGCACACATTGGAAGCTTCTGACAAGAGAGATTTGTGAGAAAGGAAAAGGTCATCAAGTTGTAACGTCGAGAGGAGTCTAGAGGTAGATTATCCCGTGAAGGTACGGAATACTACTGCTCATTTACATCAGTCACATCAGCAAAAACTAAAGGCTCTTGCACATATGCGGATCTCCCACGTGATAGTTCAAGTTCTCAACATCCTAATTCCTAAAGGCGAGGACAGGTGGATTCGAGATGATGGGAAAGACACCCACCATGGAAGTTGATACGATTCTCAACCAACTTGGAATACACATATCCGCTGTCAAGTAATATGATGCTCTCCTGGCAACAGACCTACTTTTACAAATACGGTACTTAAACAAAATTGGACTCAAAATATTTATTTCAAATCTTCATCATCTCACACCTGTACCACGCAAAGGTGTGGCTCCAGGTTTCCACTTTTCAGTCTTCAAAGGAAAGTATTTGCATTCAATTATTTTGCCCTTTTTTTTTATAAAAGTAGGAGAGAACCGTGACAATCTTCGAATCTATATCTAAATGGAATTTATGTTGACCGGCAAATCCAAGATTCACTACACTATCAGCCTGCCATAGTATGTGATGGATGGAGAAAAACCGCATAAAAGATGAAACAAACTGACAAAATTAATTGCACCAAAATCCACAATCACATAAATTGCTACATGGCACGGCAGCAATGATTTTAGTTTATAACAGAGGTCGAATTGTCTAACTCCTTAAGCATGCTGGCCCATGCAAAAACAAGGATGTGTGCAACGATCTTATTAGGAAGAATGGTATATGCTGATCTTCTAATCTTCTGACACTCTCAAATGAACACAAGAGCTAGATTTCTCTGGTTTAAGTATGTATTTCTCTACAAATGAGCATGGAATTATGTGATGGTGATGTCATAAGGATAAAAGAATAATCAAATATAGCATCTGAAAGAGTGGATTCTTGACACAGATGTGCACTCTTGCTGAAAAGTAGGGAACCCCACAGGAAAAGATAGCTGATAATGGATCTGTTGCATAGGAACCAAAGAATGATGCCTAGATAAGATATGATAAAACCACTGTGAGAGGAGGAAGTGATGAAGTAAATAGATAAAAATAGAATAAGATCTAGTTGATCTTGGAGCTCAGATGTTCCTTCTGCTAACAGAATAAGTGGTCCAGATTTTTGTAGACAGCAATTGGCACGTATGTTCATAACAACAGCAAAATTAAGCATGGACAAGAATGACACAAGAAAACGAATTTAACTAATTTGGGGAATCGATGTGCATAACATTACCATCTTGCGTACTTAAGTGAAGGTTCAGATCATAGATAGAACTTGTAGTACACTTTTACAGCGTAATAATTACACACATGGCATGTTTACAATGCTATGCTAATCCTAAGATTGAAATTACTGAAATGAACGTAATAACATTTGCAATATATGCCTTTTATCATAAATATGATAATACTCCGTAAAAATTGCTATGATCGAGTTAGATGTTCAGAACTTGGAGTTAGCAGAAACAAATGAAATGTGTTTTGAAATATCATGGAGATAATAACATGACCTAAATAACCCGAAATTAGCTCGATAATATGATAAACTATCCTACACCTAATTCTTATGTGTGCTGGATCACAATTTTGGAGAGATCAAAGGTCAGAGGAACTAAAGTTATCACTACAGTAAATAAACTCATAACATGTGGCAGACAGATGTGTGGCGCCCCATGTCAATATCCGGAGGGTAATCACACTTAAGCATACGGATTACTATTCGTCTGCCTAGTAGGACACCGTTCCAACGAATAGTAAGTCTTACCAAAATTGACGCAGCAGAACAATAAGATAGAAACTGTACTTTTTATTCTAGTTAGCCACGCAAGGCTATGGTTCTTACACATAGTAATTTACAACTGCAAAATGGGACTAAGTCCCTTCGCTTGCTTTCCATACTCCACCGGTATTCTACTCGTCCCTCGCGCTGGATATGGTGCCCACCTTGCCCTGCTCCTCGTGGTAAGCGCCCTCATCTCCTGCGGTCTCATCGGTACCTGCATGTCCTTCATCCCACTCGAATAATTCCCGGCCGATCTAGGATCTAACAAAGGAGAATACTAACAAGGTTGAGTACAAATGTACTCAACAAGCATTAATAGCAAAAGATGCACTGAATGACTCATCTATGTTGGTTAATACATTTTCTAGCTCATCTCTTTTCTGGAAAATAGTTTAACAAGACTTAGGTGGCAATTTTAACACTGAAAAAACTACTTATCACTCGAATAGAGAATAGACCCCCTAGCGGTTCCCGTAGACTCCAATCCAAGAGATAGGCATGAATTCATGATTTTGTTTAGCACTGCGTAGGCTTTGTAGCACTTTACCCATAGCTATTTTGAGCTCTCTCTGAGCTAGGGCTCCCGCATTTCCTTTGATGCGGTTTCGAGTTCAGAATACAAAACGTTTTCCAAGTTACGTGATTAATTTCTCCACCCATTACTTTCCGTCGATGCCGGTCTGGCCATCACCGAGTTCTAGTAATGTTGGTTGGGCCGGTTCTTCCTCTCCGCACCCAACACTCCACCTAGCGCTATAGAGCCTGATTCTTACACTACACTCACACATATTACTTACCCAGTGTGGAGAGCATAATTACGTAACAAGATAGCATTTTCTGCCCATCGACGCGGGAAAATGGTTAGCACTGAATTTACGGCCTCTGATCCGGATGAGAGTTTTGTTGGTCCTTATATATTAACCATATGTAAAGGGCCCCCTTTACCAGCCATAATATTAACTCTTTCTTCATCTCATTCTCGTTTCTTATCTTACTTTCATTTTCATCTTTAATCTGATTTGATTTTGAGACATAGTTTCATGCACATGTATAATAATACAGCAAAGTACGGTTTACATTTAATATAACTATGTGGGTGATCAAAAGATAAGCTTGCCTTTGGAGTTGTAGGAAAGATCGCCGTCGACGAAATCGGTATCGGTTACTCCTGTTTGCGTTGGCACGTCCTCTGCAATTATACGGCAGACGCGAATAATACGTAAATAAATACTTAAGTGACTTTTGGTGTTAATATGCGTACATAAATTAGTCGATTATACTTTGTTAGCCGATTTTATTTTAATAACATTTTTCGGATCCTTTGTTAAGTTAGCACTGCCCAACTGCGGTTGTTCTATGATCTATTCGCTCTAGGGTTAAGGTTGCTGAAACTCGCGTGTTATCGCACGGAAAATAAAACACTACTCGTACTCGCATAACATTAAGTCTATTAAATTTTATTTATGCAAATATACTTAATCGATTTTATTTAAGTGTGTATGCAATTAATTACAGCTTTAATTAACTCGGGGTTGATTAATTTAATTATTCTAACTTGGTTAAATTATTTCTAACGCACTATACTATCTTATTTATTTTAACGGTTCATTCCAGTGATTAATTTAGTTTAAAGGTCTCAGATTGATTTTTACACATTTTCCTATTTTTATTTTAGACTGGTCTATCTATTGTTATTTACCTATACAGGGTTTTTTAAAAAATTCATTTTTCTGGCGATTTGACCGAAACTCGCAGGTATGCTACGTAAGCGTTCCCTCTATTTATTTATATTTTTATAATACTTTTATTCTTATTTCTCTTGTACTTTCTTCTGGTCTAGTCTATGACTATTTATTCGTACGCGGCTTAAACAATTATTCAATCCAATAATTATGTGGCGCCGATACCGATTATTATTGACGCTTATTATTACTGCTAAGTTACTACTAATAACATTTATTAGGGATTACCTTATTACTTAATTTCTAATTCTTAGTCTAATCATATCGTATTCCTAATCTCTTTCTTAATCCCTCTTTAATTCCCACCTAATCTCTATTCTCTCTATCCTATCCTTCCCATCCTAACACTCCAGCCACACACTTTGTTGTTAGAGTTTATCTCTTTCCTGTTTAGGTGATCCCTCTATATTTAGGTGGTCGGTGTTGACTCTTTCCATGCCTAGCTTTTCCTTATAAGTGCCGACTCCGGATCTTCTCCCGATCTTGTTGCTATAAATCGTAGAGATAGATTACCGTAGAGTCTATATATTGTACTCTGTTTTCTCGATTGAATACACAAGGTATTATTCGCGCTATCATGGTATCAAGAGATCGCCACGATCCTCAGGATACCGCCTCGCTAAACCTAACTTGCTCAAGGCCACGCTTATGGCACTGGTGATCCTCCGCTTCCCCATCGCCGCTATTACCCGTAAGAATAGCCGAGGATGCGGCCAAGACGCGAGAAGGTTCGTCGACGCCGCCGGCCGAGGTTGGTAAGGCCGCCGCCGCCGCCGCTTCGATCGCGTCTCGCGCCGCCAGACGCGATCTCGCAGAACGCTGCCGCTGCTGATTCGAAGGCAGCGGCGATCGCCGCCGCGACGCCGCTTTCCCCACTCGCAACGACGCGCCACGACGACGGCGGCTCCACGACGACGCCGGCCGACGACGACCACGACTACGAGGCCGCCACCATCGCCAATCTCCACGCCAGCGGCGGGCGCGTCGTAACATCCGCTTAAACAATTATTCAATCCAATAATTATCTCAATTCCGAGCGTGATCGCCAGTGCAATAGTTCCGGCCCTCTACACTCTCACCGCGACAGCAGCATTCCACTGAGTCCTGCGCGCTTGTTGCGCCCCGCCGCCACTTGGCATCGCTGCCTTGGACATCCCGGGCATGAATCACCGCCCACCTCGCTAGTACCTCCGCCATCCGTTGGAATAAAAACACTAGTGATTCTCTTTGCCATGCATGCCAAGTTACGCCACATTAGATTACCTTTTGGAACCTCCTCTCGCGAGCCATTAAGAATTTTGATTTGATTCATTGTGATTTGTGGACCTCCCTGCTACTACAGGTGTCCGATTCAAATATTATCTTGTTATTCTTGATGACCGCCGCACTTCCTTTTGACGTTCGCCTGGCTAAAATCCAAACGCTTCCCACCTTGGCCAATTTTTTCTCTTATGTGAAGACGCAGCTCGGTTGCACCATTCGAGCATTGATGTGACAACGGCCGTGAGTTTGATAACCTCAACTCGCGCTTCTTTCTCACCAATGGCGCCCCGCCGGATGTCGCGGCCCCTACACATCCTCTCAAAACGGTAAAGTCGAACGATGATTCGCTCTCATTAATAACATCATACGCTCCATGCTCTTTCAGCCTCCCTTGCCTGGCCATATTGGGTCGATTATTGTCCGCCAATCGCGCGCCCACAAGCTTGCTCCCTACGAGTCTTTGCGTCTTTCTTGGCTACTCCAAAGAACCACAAGGGTTACCGCATTTGCTTGGACCTCTCGTCCAACGTAATCATCACTTCGCCATGTGGTCTTTGATGAGACATGCTTTCCTCGCCGCTCTCGCACATCGCCCATCGACCTTGCTTCCTCTCCTGCAGTATCGCCTTTCGCCGCTTATTAATGCTAAGTTACTACTAATAACATTTATTAGGGCGCTTTTCCAACAACACGTGGGATCTCATCCGATTACCTTATTACTTAATTTCTAATTGCCAAGGTTAGTCTAATCATATCGTATTCCTAATCTCTTTCTTAATCCTCTTTAATTCGCTATCTCGCATAATGATCATCTATTCTCTCGGCGACCTCCTATCCTTCCCATCTACTTCAGCTAACACTCCGGTCCTCAAGCGCCACACACTTTGTCCCCATTTTGTTTGGCTTTTGTTGCTCCACATTACGAAGAGTACCTTGGTCTATTGGTAATGTCTTGTGCGAGCATGTCGAGATTGATCTCCACTTCGTCTCGAGCATGTTGCTATTGGAGATGTCCGCGTTCTCCATGTCCCGAGCGACATCTTCAAAACCCATAGCGATGAAAAGTGTTAGAGTTTATCTCTTTCCTGTTTAGGTGATCCTCTATATTTAGGGGTCGGTCGTTGATATTAGACGAATCTTCTCCCGATCTTGTGAAATTAAGATAGATTACCGATAGAGGAGTGACTAATTAGAAGATTTGAAAAAGATAGGTAGGAGCGATGTAGTAAAACTAATAGGAAATATGTTATTACATTTAAAACTAAGGAAGAACATTTTAAGATAGATAAATTGAGTATGTTTTAATGGTTTAGTATATTTGTATCAAGCAGTTGGGAGACTGTGTTGGGAAAGTAAGAGTGTTGTACATTGATATGAAAGCTGCCTAATGGAAAATCGAGTATGATGCAATGCATAATATGAAACAAGCAGGGACAAAATGATACCGCTTATAAAGAGGCAATTGTAAGAACTACATAGTATTTGCTTACTAACAGCAAAAGTGTTTCTGATTAGGCAAAAGAGAACGTGTGCATCTAGAGTGTAAGGTGGAACATGCTGTATGGTTGTCTTCTTATAGCACCATACAGCCATATATCCTTACTTGTAGTAGTCTTGAATTTGCAAGAAGATCACCAACCGACCTTCCAAAGAATTTCTTGGTATGTGCTAGTGATGATAAAGTCACTAGCGTTCATGGCGTACGGTTCAAAGGTTGGTGTGGAGCTTTACTCGACATTCTCAAACATTCGATCTCCCAGGGAAGCTTCTGTCATGGCCGGGGGCTACTGTTCATACGTGAACAGTACATACAGTACTGTAGCGCCACGCACTATTCATGCCGGGCCCCACGGGTGCATTAGTAGTTAGGAAATAGAGATAGAATAGTTAGTTTCCATATTAGTTTGGTTTATTTCCTTAGAGATGTATTCCATCTAATAGAGATAAGTTTCCATAGAAATATAGATTGTTTCTTAGAGGTCAAGTCAGGTCATCCCTATAAAAGGGATATCATGTATCCATTATCAAGCAAGCAAGAAAGATGAATTAATCTAATCTCCCTCCCAAGGTTCTATCATCCCAATCTATAGTCTAATCTCTCATCCCACCAAGCCGACGCCGCCCGGCCTTCTTCTTGGCGGTGTTTACCCCGTAATGATCTAAGGTCATGACAGCTTCCTTATAGAGGATGGCTAGGATCCGATCAATCTCTCATGTTGAAATAACCTCTAGAGCTAACCACTGCTTCACCTTTTTGTCCACTCCAGCTGTCGCTAAAACAAACGCAGGAACGCCATATGAAGAAATCAACAGTAACGTGATTTAGAAATCGTAAACATGTGTTTACTTAGACCAGCAATATCTTGAAGCTGGAAATCTTCTAGCAAAAAAGCAACATAATATAAATCTTCATTTTGTAAAAGGTGAAAAGAATATGGGTCAGCATGAGACATGATATGCATCAGCTCCAAACAGAAATTGTGTTTGCCTATGGCTACATAGAACATCCAATATTTATTAGATCACTACTGCAGTGTGCCAAGGATTGACATACTACGGAGATACAATATACAAGATATGCCATTTTGTTTACACCACTAACTCAAACAGGTTCATGGAATTAAATAAATCAAACCAATAAAGACTTAGATTTCGAGAGCATCAGAAATTAAAATTACCATTTGGAATTGTCCGTGGAGCCCAAGTGGTGCCGCTTATATCACCTGAGTATATGCGTAAAACATGTCATTCCAAGTACATTTACCAAGTGGCAAAGATCACATCCGAAAAGGTGCAAGCACTTGCTCAATATATCGACCTTGAACAACTTTTTTCAATTGAAAAGTTATCAAATTCTAAGGAAATAATATGATCAATCTTAGAAGACAATACAAAGCCGAGGCCATCTATTCTCTGCCTTTAGTTATAATAAAATATCAACATGGAGAAGAAAATATTTAATTATATATCTAGATCACTTTGACTGGCATTTGTCTAAACAGACTAATCCCATCCATAATCACTACCCATACGGTTTTTAAAGCCATCTACTTCAAAAGAACCTGAAGAGGATTCACCCTAGTAAATAGGAACATTACACACCTTCATGTGCTTTCACCAGATACAAAAGCTGCGCCGCTTTCTCAGATAACCATTACAACGCTGATCCACTTGTTTGAGCCAGAACTTTGCCATCAGGAGAGATGCTCATGTGATCATAGTGGCAAATAGAACCTTTTGAATCATGCAGCAGAATTGACAAAACTCTGAAGTTTTTTGGATCCTCATCAAGGTGAGTCCTTACTACAAAAGGAAGAGAAATTATGAACTCTTGAGAACCAGTAGAGAAGCATTATATTTGAGGAAAAATTGTAAAGAATAAGCACGTAGACTTATATATGGCAGAATCTGCAGAAAATGCATTTTCACCAGGACACATGTAAACATGTACGATTGTAAATTCACAGTGTTATTGATCAAATAATACAACATCTAATTGATAACGACCAACCCGGTAATAGTTGAGAAGTAACAATATTTCATAAAAGACCACATAATCAGGCAAGTGACATCTTTGGCCACTACATCTCAATAGCCTAAAAATGATTGATTCTAATGGAATATTTGATTAATTGATTTTTTTTTTACAAAAATGAAATATCTTTCAACCTTATGAAGAAAGGTACAAATAAAACTATAGATGTATTATCCTTTTGTGCAAATCGAGCATTCGCCAAGTGTATGAGAAAAATAATGGATATATCTAAGAATACAAAAGACATTGTCATGGACGAACTGATTGTATGTGAATAAACTCTTGTGATAATCGGATCAAGCCTGCTGCAACTTTAAACAATGCACTACATCTGAAGTCTGAACTTTTGACATGTTGCAAGGGCAGTCTATGCTAAGGCATTTGACCTCACAGCAGTAAGAAAAATGAAACAGTGCCTACTAACTTAGCAAAGGAGAGTATCTCATGCAGTTCAGTATCTTCAGTTTGTTACCTCATTGGTTTTAACCTTTTAATGCAATCATGGTGTTATGAAATTTTTGAAACCTGTTCTTAAAGACTGGGACTATAATTTGTCACAGTTGATACAACAAATAATTTGTGGACCAACAAGTCTGACACCATGTCTTCAAAAAGATCTGAAGGCACTAATTTTCTTTCTTTTTTGGTTCAGTGTTGTAAGGTGTAACTCAACATAGAAATGCTCCAGAATATAAGTACTTTTGTGACCTTCCAGAAATCTGAAGAGAAACTAATTTAAAACGGTATAAATTTATATACACTAAGCATCAACAGCTCCATATATAAATATGATTTCAATCAAACCGAGACACCATAAGGAGAGACATACCAAAATTGAAGCATATGTGCCATCGAAATGTACCCCGATAACTGTCTAGAGAAGCAAGTTTTTGCCTATTTAGATAAGAAAGTAAAATCTCATAAAAAAATAAAGAAAAAGAATCTTGTTAAGAGAAATTGCATGAAGCAGTACAGCAGCATAAAAAATCTCACCCAAACAATGAGGATGGATAGCCTTCATAGACTTTGTTTAGTATGAGAACAGCTAAGTTAAAGCTCCAAATGAGGCCAATGCAATACTTATATCGAGAAAATAGCTACAAAATAGAAAACTATAATCAACAACGAAATTGAAACCATTATCAATCAATTACAATAGCGAAAAGCCGAAATTGATCTACGCAACCATTTTCAATCTCTCCAACAACATGTTTCAACCACCCAATCCAACAATAGCGTAATTGTTATGGTCAACAAGTTGTGCTTGATGAATGAATCATGCATAATCAAAGACACAAGGTTCGCTGACACATCAACCAACAGTTCACTCACAAGTATTCGCGCTTAGACACGCTTGGTTCTAATTTCCAATTCTTTGCTTTGTGAAAATGTTGAATCCAAGCCGTAGTGGGGAGGATTACGGAGCACGAGAACAAGAGTTCGATAAAACTCACCAATGGTCTTGCCCGCCGCGATCTCCATGGGCGCAGAGGCTTAGTCGGCCGAGCGCCGACGCCGGAGATCCGGCCGGCGCGCGCCGAAAACTGTGCATCGGGCGCGAGCCAGAGTAAATGGCGGCCGGACATGAGGGAATCTAGGGCGATGAGATCGGCCGCGCAGAACCGAAAGCGAGACGCGCGGCGCGGGTGTTTGCGTTGCATGGCGGGCGCAGGAGAAGCGATCGAGCGCCAAGCTAGCCGAGGTCGAGCTGAGCCGCCATGCAATGCGTGCCGTATGACCGCCACAAAGAGAACGGCAAGGCGGCGCCGGCGCAGAACCGAGCTTTGTTGCTCGTGAGACGGCCGTGTAGCACTGCGTCGCCTCCGGTCCGTGCATGAACACAATACGGGCACCTCCTCCTCTCGTTATCGTTTCTATATGTCTTTATAAGAACGCGCACAATCCCAAGCAAGGTTATAAAAATCAGCGTTAGGCGCCGCCTAGGCGCCGACTACGCGCTGTTCAGTTCTCTACTGTGGCGACTTCCACCGAGTCGGCGCTCCAAGCGACATTCGCATCGAGGCGGTCGTCGGCGACTGTAGGCGAGGCGGGCGCCGAGGAGGCACATAAGAAGAACAGCACCTGACTCCCCGACCATTCGTCCACTCATTGCGGCACGCTAGGGTTCAACCTCCCCCGCTGCTGAATCAAGCTCGCCCGGGTTCCGACCATCTTGCGCCGCCGGTTGGACCTCGCCACCGACGATTCAAGCTCGCACCGCCATCTCCGCCACGGAATCAAGCTCGCCGCCTCCAAAACGCGATCGTCCCCGCCATTGAATCGAGGTACGTATGCGGTATGCCTCTTTCCTCTGCTCCCCCACCACCGACCTTCCCTCTCTGCCCCCCCCCCACGCCGCCGCCCTCCTCCCGTGATGCTCCACTCTCTGCTCCCTCTCCCGCGCCGCTGCTTTCCCCACTCTCCTCTCTTCTCAGTTCTCCCGCGCCGCCGCCCTCCTTCAGCCGATGCCCCTTCTGCTCGGTTCTCCCACTTCGCGTCGCCGCCCTCCCCTCCTTCTCTCTTCTCAGTTCTCCCGCGCCGCCGACCTCCCCTTCTCTGCTCCACACTCGCGTCGCCGCCCTTCCCTCCCCTCTCTTCCCTTTCCCCCTCAGTCTCTGGCTCTCAGCTGCTTCCTGCTTCCCTTCTCTTCTCTGCTCCCCCTAGCATTGATGAATTCTTCTGAAGACTAACTACTGAATGTGTTGAATGTGTGTTTCAGGTTCAGGGTGTGAAGAGTCTGAAGACTGAATCAATGTGCTGACAACTCTTGGACCTCTCGGTTGTGAACTTGTGCTGAAGCCTGAAAGAACTGAAGCTGCTGAATGCTGAACACTTGAAGTTGAATGTGAATGTCTGAAATATGAATGCTGAATACTTGAATGTCTGAAATCTGAATGATGTGAATGCTTTGAAATTTTGAATGGTTGTGCTCTGAAACTGCTGATTCTAAATGTGCTATTGCCTATTGTGCTGAATTTTGAATTGCCATATTATGAAATATAAATGCCGAATGCTGATTCTGAATGCTGTGAATGCTTTGAAATTTTGAATGGTTGTGCTTTGAATATTTCTGGCTCTTAGTTTACAACTTTACATAATAGTATAATACATATGCTTGCAGCCTTGCATATTGCCATATTCTGGAGTCAGTTTACATATATGATATGTTGGATTGTTGGGACTTATACTAAATCTGATTTCTAAAGATAGCAATAACATTTTCATCATGTCGAGTGATATCCTATGAAAATTGGCAGCATTGCTGTTTCCTCACATGTGTTTTTTTGGCGCAAATTTTTACTTGCATTTTTAAATTTCAGTATTTTAGTATCGCACAGATGGGTTGGAACCTAGAAATGGCTAGGTTCATCTTACCCTTTGTTCAATTTTGCGGTCATACTGAGCAATTATTTTTTTAGTTGTGCTTGAGAATTGATTGATAAGTATTAGGGGGATGCCTGCTGGTAGTTTCTTCGGCAGATTTTGGTTGTTTTGGCCAAATTTGTGTAGATTAGTGCCCTCTCAGGTGCTCATTGTTTAGATTACAAACCTTACATGGTCCTGCATTAGGTAGGTTAGATTTATGAGGGTATCTTTCACATGTTAAAGTGGAACTCTGATGGAGATAGTGGTATGATCTTGTTCCTTTCTTGTTTGTTTAGCTTATGAATTGATGGACAGGGGTTGTGCTTGTCTGCGATGTGAGGTTCTCCCACTTTCTTTTGTATATTCTGCTTGTTTTGTGTACTATTTAGTTCAGTTTAGGGGACGCACATCACTGAAACCTCCATTGACTCCATTGTGTATACTCTTCGTGCAGATTAGTGCAGCTTCTGTTCTGCCTAGTTGTTTATGCATATGTCCATTCATGCTTCTGTTCTGAAAGTAGTGTAGTATTTTCAGAGTATTTGTGTAGTTGTATGTTTCATAACAACTTAGGAGTATCTTGTTGTTTGCTCGAGCTTCTATGATTTGCAAATATGTGTGATATATTGATATGTATGTTATGAGTTATGGCTTATTGTTGATTTGTCATTTTGTCAAGATATCATCCGTTGCTTCCGGAGGTGCGACAACGCCGACAAGTTCAAGCATCCTAAAGAGGAATTCCGAAGATATAGGATGGTAATTTGGGTATTTAGATGATCCAAACAATTTGGATAGAATGAAGTATCGCTTGTGTCAAAAGGTAATTCACGGAGGGGTGTATAGGCTCAAACAACATATTGGTCATATTCACGGGAACGTTGCTAAATGTCCAAAGTCCACACAAGAAGAACAAACGAAATGTAGGAAGTCTATAGAGGATGCACAAGCATTGAAGAAGGCAAAGAAAGCAAAAGATGAAGAGCTTAGAAAAGAAGTGACAATTGAAAAACAAGATGACCCTAATGAAGATGAAGAGCTTGAAGTTGTTAGAGGCTCGGCACCTCATAGATTAGGGCCAATTGATAAGTTTGCTTGCCCTATTGATACTTCCATTGCTTTGACAACCCGACAACAAAATATTAAAGATGCACTTTGGAAAGAAAGGAATCATAAGGTGAAACAATATTTTGTGAGATGGCTTTATGCTCATGGTATAATTTGTTTGCAACTCTCATTCTCTCATAATTACTATCCTTTCGTTGAACTATTGATCGTTAGCCTCATATTGTATTATATGTTTTTATATTTAGGTGTCCCTTTCAATGCCATCAACAATGACGAGTTCAAACAAATGTGTGAGGCTATTGGTCGCTTTGAACCGGGGTTTGTAGGTCCTTCTCAATATGATTGTCGGGAGAAATTGTTAAAGGAGGAAGTGGAAAGAACAAAGGATTTGTTAAAGACACATGAAGAAGAGAGAGCTTTGACCGGGTGCTCCATCATGACCGATGCTTGGACTGATCAAAAGAGGAGGAGCATCATGAATGTGTGTGTGCATTGCAAATTGGGGACAAGCTTCATACAATCAAAGGAGGCGTCGGATTATGCACACACAAGTGAGTACATATTCGAGTATATAGATAATTGCATTGAACAACTAGGTCCAACAAATGTTGTGCAAGTAGTTACGGACAATGCTTCCAACAACATGGGAGCAAAGACATTATTGATGGAGAAGAGACCAAATATTTTTTAGAGCTCATGTGCAACTCATACCATTAACTTGATGCTAGAAGCCATTGTCAAGAATATGCCAAAGTATAAGAAGACAATCGATCAAGCAAAGGTATTCACCATATTTGTCTATGCACATCATAGGACATTGGCCTTAATGAGGAAACACATAAAGAGAAGAGATATAGTAAGACCAGGGGTGACTAGATTTGCATCGGCTTTTCTTACTTTGCAAAGTTTGATTGAGAAGAAGGACGCACTAAGGTCGATGGCACTTAGTTCGAAATGGGAGGATAACATTCAAACTAAAACACAAAAAGGCAAGACGGCAACTAGCACACTAATGAGTAGGGCCTTTTGGAATGGTGTGTCTACTTGTTTAAAGGTATAGCCAATCATCGTATCCTTGTGAATATGTGATGTCTATTATGTAATTCTTGCCTTGTTTGCTATTTCATAACCTTGTATATTATATTGATTGAAGGTTTTTGAACCATTAGTGAAAGTTCTTCGCATGGTAGATGGGAATGGTCCATCTTTGACATTTGTTTATGGAGAAATACTACAAGCAAAGAAGCAAATCAAAGAGACCTTGAACAATTTGGACAACAACTACAAATTGATCATGGATGCAATTGATGTAAATATGGCAGGGAGGCTTGATTCTTCATTGCACTTGACAACGTACCTTCTTAATCCACATTATCGTTACAACGATAAAACCATCTTGCAAGATACAAATCTCATGGATGCATTATTTGAATGTGTTGAAACATTTTATCATGATCATGATGAAATGCAAGCTTAAGTGCTTAATGAGGACTGGCACAAGTTTAAAGATCAAGAAGGGGTCTTTCGGAAACCTACCGCCAAACTTGGATATCAAAAAAGTAATTTTAAACACGGTAAACTTGTGCCGACAATCATGATTTCAACTCAATGCATGCTTATTTAACCATTTGTCTTGTACTAATTTCCTTCTATTTTTCCTAATGGCTAGCAACATGGTTGTCTACTTTTGGATATCAAGTTCCTACTTTGCAAAGAATGGCCATCAGAATCCTCTCCTTGACCTCAAGTTTATCCGGATGTGAAAGAAGTTGGAGCACTTTTGATATGGTAAGTCTCAACTCTCAACTATAAAGTATAAACTATCTCATTCTCAATATATCAACTATGTAACTACTACACTCCACTTTGCAATTTGTAGATACATTCAAAGAGAAGAAATAGGCTAGATGTGAAACGTCTCAACAATCTAGTCTATGTTCAATTCAATGCAAGATTGTTGAGCAAAAAAGAGAAAAGCAATGTGAAGAACATCGATGTCATTCTAGCTTCAGATGCTACACAAGCTCAAGGATGGATAATTGAAGGTGGTGATGATGATCAAGAGGTTGAGGCCATTGATGAAGCATCTGGGGCTAATGAAGCCATGCAACCTCGTAGGAGCACAAGACTGAGAGACCTCTATGAAGATGATTTCTCGTCCGATTTCAAAGAGGATGTCAACGAGGGGGAGGACGACATTGAGTTCGAGTCCGACCAAGAGGAAGTGGTTGTTACCAGGAATTATGAGGAGGAGGAAGAAGACACTAACTCATGATTGACAGATTGAGTCATCTTAGCAATTCATCAAAAACTATGTTAGTACTATTTTGCTTGCTATGTGGAGTTGGCACTATCATGTTATGAACTTATGATATTTTAATTATTTTCAATGTCAAGTCTTTGAGATGTGTGGCTGCATATGTTTCATACTATCATTCATTCATGATTCATCATTCATTCATTCACACAAGTACACAACACAATAGCAAAATAACTCATCATTGATTAAATATGCAGGTTTACATCATTATTTGATTACAATACATACATGTTTACATCAAGCTATTGGAGCCTTAGAGGGGAGATAATATACATGACTACATCAAATTGCACATGTCTTGCTTCTTCAGGTAATTTTCCTTCTATCTTGCTCAATTTGATGCCTGATGCTTGCTCAATTCATCAAATTATTCCTGTTGTAGGCTTACCTGCACCGTAGCCAAGGCGGCCGCCTGGGCACCGCCTAGGCACCACCTAGTCCGCCTAGGCGCTAGGCCCTGGGCCACCGCCCGCCTAGCGCCTAGCGCTTTCTTGAACCTTGATCCCAAGGGACTCGGCCGCTACCGCCATGTAGATCAGGGACTCTCCGCGCGCCAAGACACCCACGCGAGCCCCGGTCCATGATAGCAGGTGCGAGCCGCCTGACCTCGTGCCTGCCAGCAAGGTCGTCGTGCAAAGATCTCGCCCGCGCTGATAGTGGCGGGTGAGGTGCACTGGGACGAGGCAGAGGAGGAGGAGATGACGAGGCGGCACGGCCACATGGAGGCGTGTAGCCTCCGAGAGTGGCGGCGGTCTCGAGTCGAGGACGGCCGGGTCGCAAGGCGCCTTCACGAGCCGCCGCTCGTCGGCTGCTGCGTCTTGCGTCGCGAGCGGCGTGGGGCTCGTGGTTGGCGTGGCTACCACCGTCAGGGTTAGGCGGGATCACGGTGGTCGGGGTGGGCGGCGGCGAGTCTCCGCCTCCGTGAGGCCATCGTGTGTTTGTCGGTGGGCCGAGGGCGGGGCGTGGGCGTGGGCGATGGCGAGCGCGGATGTGGGGTGAGGTGGCGTGGGGCGTGGGGGGCGAGGCGAGGCAGAGGGGCAAGGGGGCATGGAGGGGAGGGCGGGCATGGATGGGGCGGAGGAAGGGCCGCACAGGGGGCAAGGGAGGGTGCATCGGGCGTGGGTGTTGGGGCATTGGCAGAAGGCGGAGAGCAGAGGTGAAGAGGGATGGAGGCCTTGCCCGGTGGTGTTGGAAGCGAGAGGATGACAACGCGAAGGCAACGCGAGTACGCAAAACCAAAAAAATATCCAACGGTGACGAAGCAGAGAGGCGTGGGATCGGACGGGAGAGAAGGATGCGGGAGACGTGGCTAGCACGAGCTGCGCCCAAAATTGCGCCGAATTACCCGGTAGGATTCCCTCATCTCATCTACTCTCTTTCCTCTATCTATTCCAACCGAGAGAGCTCCTGGTCCTCATCTTCTTCCTTATTGCTTCTTCTCTCCAATCCCCATCTCCATTTCTTCTCTAGTGGAGCTGCTCCAGCCACACTTTCCATGGCGTCGCTCCTCCTCCTCTAGGCTCGTGGCGTCGCTTTCTTCTTGCTTGTTGCCTTGTGCCCGACCTGCGCTTTCTTCTGCGGCCGTCGTCAGTCCTCTGGCTGCGCCTCCAGCCCTCCATGGCGCCTCCCGTGCTCCTCTTGCGTATCCAGCCCGGTTTGCTCCACCCTAGCCCCCTCGGCACACTGTGCGTCGGCCCTCTCCCTAGCGTCTCCTCCCACCGCTCCCAACTCCTGCTCGCCTACCGCCGCGTGCTGCGCTGGGTCGGCCTTGCGTCGCGTCTCGACCTGGCCCCTTCCTCTCTAGCCCCTGGCCCGGCTCGCTAGTGCCTCTCCTCTGCCTGCCCTCCCCTTTGTTCTTTGATATTTTGATTTTTAGTGTTTGTTGTTGATTCAAGTCCCGATGCTAGTTGATTTTTAGGTATGTATGTCATGGTGATTGATTGGAGGTGGGCTACTCGGTGCTAGCTACGGTGGGGTGCCGTCATGGTAAAATAATCCCCTCTGTTCTTTCTATCCTAGTCCCCCCTTGCTCTGTGATGTGTACTGAGAGCTAGTGATGTTGTGGGCATATTGTGGCACAAGAACTCTCTGTGCATTTCTTGCTCATGTTGTGGGTTCAGTTTGGACAAAATACAATGGAGAGAAATGTGGGCTACCTTGTCAGGTTCAGTTCAAGAAAGGGATGGCGGTCTTGCGCGATCTTGGTCGTCATTTGAGTGGTCTTGACCGTCTTATTGTTGTTCTCCTTGCTCCTTTGGTGTCTTCTGCTCCTTGTCGTCGTCTTGGCTTGGTTCAGCCCTTAGAGGTCGTTATCAGTTCTTGTCTCCCCCTCTTCATCGTCTCCCCCCTTCACCTTGTGCTCCCCTTCTCCTCTACTCCTTCTCTGAGGTGGGTTGTGGGTGTGGATGTGGAGGTGGTCGGTGATGCTTGGGCTTCTTGCTTGTGATGGTAGTGCACTTGCTTTGCTTGAGCTCTTGCTCTTGGTGGTGGCTTGGCTTGTGCTTGGGTTGGGATGGCAGTGGGAGGGTTTTGCTTGTATGCTTGCTTTGGCTTGCGGATGGCTTTGCATGGGGCTCTGCTTTGTGGGTTGCTTCGGCTAGAAAGAATGAGAGTGGTGCTTTGTGAAGGGAAAGGCTTATAGGGGGGATGCACTAGGCTGCCCTTATCTCTTGCCTGTGCATTCCCTTTTTACCATGATCCTATTCCTTTTTACTATGATCCTATCCCTTTTGCCTTCATTGTGAACTATTGAGACATGGACCTTGGTCCAGGGGGTGGTTTGGCTATGATATTCTGGGTTTTCCTGCGGTAGAAATAAGTCTATACAATGTGGGTGTTTGGTTCTAATAACGCCGGATGAGGAGACCCACGGAAGTGATACAGTGCTAACTAACCTAGGTTGGCCTGGTATTATGATGATTAGGGTGCCAACTGACTGAGGTGGGTTTGGGAACCTGATGATCATGGTGTCGGTTGATTTAGGTTAGTTTGGGAATCTGGCTGTACTTCGTGAAATCTGACGGCAACCTCCCATATTCTAATTTCTATTTTAATGTGTTTGGTTTTCTATTGTTTTGATGGGTAATGGCACGCGATGTTATGTGGATCGAGAAAGGGTTCGACGGGCGGGCGATATATGGATAATGAAACAAGGAGGGCTTCGGCGACATGCATGCAAGAATTTTGATTGTAATTTAATTAAATATTGTACTTTATATTTTTGATCTGTTGTATATCATTCTTGTAATTAATTCTTAGTGTGCATGAATATTCTACTCTCGCTTGTAATTTATTCTTGTATGTTGCTTTGATGTAATGGATTATGGTATTTTAATCCTGAGCTTGTATGCAACGTTGTATCTTTGATTGCGATGGATTTCTATAAATGGCTCTGAGATTAAATCAATGATTGACTCTTGATAACATACTCATGAATGAATTTGCTTGACGAGGTGTGCGTTAACAATATGAGATTAGGTTAGGTTCTTTGCTTACATTAGTTCTAATCTAATGCTTAGTATCACTTAGATTAGTGTAAATTGTTAGGGAATTAATTGCTGTAATTAGTTCCGAGTTTGTTTTTAATGCTTTACCTCTTATTGCAACGAGTTCTTGTAAATGATCCTATGTTATACCGATGTGGTATGTTGTTGTAATATTCATATAATTAATTTGTGGGTGTAATTGTTGTGGTCGTTGGTTGGATACGGGTCCGAGGACCGAGGGTAGGGCACTTGCCCTCATCTAACCGCTAGCAGGGCTTTTTTCTGTCGAGGTAGCGAGGCTCTGAGGCCTGATTAGCCAGGGAGGCGAGGGATCGCCCTCCAAGCTCGTCCGGAATTCCTCCCAACGAACAAGGAGGCTTTGATCTTTAGCCAACCGGTTAAGGATCAACTTTGTTTATTTCTTTGCTTGATTGATAATGGATACATGCTATCCCTTTTATAGGGACGACCCGACTTGACTCCTAAGAAATAATCTATAAGAAAACTTATCTCTAACAATCCAATCTAATAATAACTTGCCTAACTAATAGATAATACTAAACACCTAATAGATAGATTCCTAAATAGTAAAGCCTACCTAATATTCGCGACGATACAATAACACGTGCTACAGTATCCCGGCCGAGGTACTGTTCACACGCATGTTGGAATGCCCTGCACATTGCTCCATAACATTAAACCCCTCGCGACGAGGCAGCTCGTCCTCGAGCTGCAGTGGTGGCCCCATGTTGATTAGAGGGTACAACGACAACGTCACGTCACACGGACGAGGATCAACGAAGCTCCAATGGACAACAGTCATGTTGTCGAGTAAGACCTTCTACTCTTCGTTGGTAGCCTTCAACTTCTTCAAGAGAGATGGTGCGGCACCGAAAGCCATGGTGAGTGGCTCTGATACCAAATGTTGTGGTCGTTGGTTGGATATGGGTCCGAGGACCGAGGGTAGGGCACTCGCCCTCATCTAACCGCCAGCAGAGCTCTTCCCTGTCGAGGTAGCGAGGCTCTGAGGCCTGATTAGCTAGGTAGGCGAGGGATCGCCCTCCAAGCTCGTATTATTATTACTTTAAATGTATTATTATTACTTTAAAATTTATATTGCTTAAAGGGTAATGCAGCCGCAACTAATAGGATTCTTGGTGAGATGGCACGGATTGGGTGTGCCCTGAATTCATTTACATACAATGTCCTGCTGCGTGGAAAGCTGGTAGGACTACTAAGACAGAACAGTTGTTGGAGATGATGAATGAGAAGGCATGTAGCTTGGATACTGCTAGCTGCAATATCACTATTGAGGGACTATGTAGAAATGGTACCTTAGATATGGCTATGGACATTGTATACGGTATGTGGGACGAAGGAAGCTTGGTTCTTGGCGAATTGGGGTAATTCGTTTCTAAGTTTTAATTAGCAATTCTTCCAGTAGTAAGAATTACCTTTCTGATCGAATCACCTACTCTACCCTGATCAGTGCATTGCAAAGGAGGATTTGATGATGCAAAGAAGAAATTGCTTGAGATGATAGGAAAAGATATTTCTCCTGATTCGGTTATAAACGTTACCTTTATTCACGGGTATTATAAGCATGGAAAGACTTCTTTGGCTATTAAGGTTCTGAGGGACATGGAGAGGAAAGGTTGCAACCCAAGCACAAAGACGTACAATTTGTTGATTTGGGAGTTTCTAGAACAACACAGGTCAAATAAAATCCATGAATACCTTTTGGCTATTAACACTTGAGCAGCCTACGTGCAAGATGGGCTTGCGGCTTTGGGGTGGCTTGACTGGTTAGGGTTTTGGTAGCATGGTGGATGGTTTCGGTGTTGTTTTGGTTCTCTGGACATGGGGCTGGTATGGGTTCTTGTAGAAGACTTTAAGTTGTCTTAATGCTGTAATATTGTTGTAATAATCCTTTACTTTCGCTTGCACGGATTATTTAATTAACTTAGAGATGGTACTAATGTGGTATGTCTTTTTGGAGTGAATTCGCATTGCAATTTCTGGAGATGAATTCTTGTATTACTTTCCAAGTTTGTAATAATGTTTTAATTTCGCTTGTGATGTATTTATAATGTAATTTATCTCAGAGATTGTACTTTGTTTTATTTCTGCTTGTACGAACTCTTATAATTGATCCTGGGTTGTAACATTTCACCTTTGCTTGTAGTAAATCCTTGTATGTTGATCCAATGCAATGAATTATTATAATTTGATTCTGGGTTTGTTTTTAAGGTGCTACCTGTGGCCGCAAGGATTATTGCACTTGCTTTTGAGATTGAGCTGACGTCGAATTGTGAATTCTTGTTGCGAACTATTGGTAAAGAAGTGTTGTATGTCTTTTTGTAGTTAATTCTTATAAATCCCAAGGTAATTGTTGTCGGTGAACTGTCGCAGATATAAACTTGGGAAGATTTGACATATGCCATTGCAGAGTTCTTTGATCCAAATGTGCCACTAAAAAAAATTAATTCCAAAAACGCCACTCCCTAGTGTAAAACTTAACACTAGGGAGTGGCATTTTTCTAAGAAAAATCTTTTCAGTGGCACATTTGTGAAACATCACCTTTGCAATGAAATATATCAATTAAATCCTATAAAATTTGCATAGAATTGATTGGTGACGCATTTGATATTAGCTTTATAGATTTTTGTTTGTGGCCGCTTGGATGAAAATGATTTATTCTCACGTCTAAAAACCACGCTGTAAATCCTGTTGATGAACTTGTAGTACTATTATCCTATATGGAATTGTTTTGTGAGGCGTTTGTTATCAACCAAGTTTATATATATTTTTTGATTTAGGTGAATTTTATTTCTCGCTACTTACTAATTAGATTTGCTTTAGTTTAGTCTGAATTTTCGGGTTCATAAATATGAGTTTGAAATGGCGATGAAAGTTTGAGTTTGTTACATGTTCAATTCGTTAGTAATTACTGTGTTGATGAGTTTAATTTACTGTATAATACTGTTTAACGTAGCTTAGCTTAATTTGATTGTCAAGGTTCTCACAAGATGCCAGATACAAACTAGTACAGCAAGCAAGATAAAACGGCTTCCGTTTACTAGGACAAACTTTTAGCCATTATTCTGTCCATATTCATCCCTATACCAGATCAACTTAATGGTGCCAGGGTTAGCAACAATTATCAAATACTATAAAAGTGGAGTCATCGCAGACTCAAGGTGGAATTTGGGGCCATAGCAAGGACACCAGGTTTCTAGAGCTATGTGGCTTCCTGAGTAGTTCAAGTCTAAAACATTCTACATGAATGGGATGGGGGATCTCACAGATCTAAGAAACTGGACCTAAACTTTAACACGATCTAAGAAATCGAATTGGCTCCACGAGGGATTCTAGGGGTTACATGATAACGCCACCTCACAAATCGCAATGCAAACATTTGTGCTGAACACATCCCAGTTATTTCTGCTAAACACATGGGTCGCCAACTTAGGAATGCCATTGCCACCCCATTCCACCCCAGTTCCTTTCTCCTCTAACAGGCATACAAACAAACACCTGGCCTACGGGCGTACGAACGTTGGGGCCGGGTATATATCCTCACCTCGCGGTTGCCTCGAACGCCTTGGTCCTCTCGCAGAGCGCTCCGCATTTGAAGAGAGGCGACTCTCAGGGAGGCGGCAGAGGTGGAGTGGTGGGGGAAGGGAGACCGGAGAGGCGCGCAAGTCGAGCTCGATGCGGCGGGGAGGCGGAGTCTCCGGTTTCGTGTCGGCCGCGTAGGCCGGTAGCCGGACTTAGGAGATGTGGGCAACGCCCGGCCTGCGATGACCTCCGGCCCAGCCCACTACCTACACGAGCCGAGGCAAAAGCATTACAAAACGTGCTATCAGCGGCGCCCCCTAACCCACAGGTCCAACCGGCGACAGCCAACAACACGCCCATGGAATGCCGCCCAGATGCCAACCCATCTCCACTTACCAAACAACCCGGCTCCCGCGCGGGGTAGCCTGCCGCGGCGCTGTGCACAGTGCACTACCAGTCTAGTCTTCGGCTGTTTTGGCCGTTTTTTTATTACTATATAGGCATGCGCGCTTCGCTGCGCCAGTTGACATATGGCAGACAGTGTGGTGGCATGCGTCACAAGTATGCTCAGATGGTATGCATTGTGCATAGTACAATTGTAGCTAGTCACTGGCGGCTCTACCCCGGGGCGCCGGTAGAACCTGGGTCTTTATGGCTTCGTCTTTTTACTGAGTTCAAACCCAAACAATTAACGAGCCAGTATGGAAGCTATGCTTAATTGTCAAATGTGGCAAGCAATTTGCCAATTTGGGCAAAGAATTCTCCGAGGTACTGGTTCTTGCTAAATTACTTGGACACAACACAAGTAGCAATTTGAACTAGAACCGTAGTACAACGTTTTTCCCCTGGAGAAGACGACACACTTCAGAAAAAATTCTGTTCGCAAAAAGCACAAGCGTAAAATAATACAAAACTAAACTGCTTTCGAACTTGTTGCACTCTCCTGTCTTAGTTCTAACTCGTCGAAATTATGGGTGGGGGGCGGGGGAGAGAACAAGAAAACTAGGAAACACGGAGCCGAGAGAAACTGCAATGTTGGTGTGACTACCAAATAAGGGCACATGCACACATCCGTGGGAGAGTGTGACTAATCGACTACTGAGACTCGGCGCAGGGGCTACGACGTGGGAGAGTCTTGAGTCCTGGCCTGAGTGAGGCTAAGCGCGGACGTGCATGGGTTGAGACTCGGCGCGACGCGGCGAGCCACCGAGCCAAAGACAAGATGGGTTATCTCTCCCCTGTCTTCAAAATTCTGGTTCATACTTTGTAGCGATGGCGGACACAGAACTAAATCTTAGCTAGGGCGGTATGGACCAAACCCCAAGCCGCATTCGCACTGTAAGGCTTGCCACTACCACCGCCTCACTAGACACCATGCCCCTAATTCTGCATCTCTGCATGGTCTCCAAGGCATACCTCATGGGTAACAATAGACCGAGCCGTCCCAAATCCGGCTCTGTCTCGAAGGACCACGTCGAAACGATGCTCCGTATTGCCCATCACAAAGACCATGTCTGATCGACCTTCTCGGTCTTGCTTTGCATGTCTGTTGTAATCTTGAAAGCGATACAATGTATGTGGATTGGCTGCATGAAGTGCCACATTTGCATGCCTTTCCCTGAAATATCCGATTGTACTGTGCAGAACGCCTTCCACGATGACGATGAGGGGTTGAGAATGGAGGACCCTAATAACCCAGTTATACACCTCGACAAGGTTAGCGGTCATTATGCTGTACCTTGCACCGTCTATGCCGTGCAGCAAGGACCACTTCTCTAATGGCTCGGCCACAATCCAATGGGAGATGCACTCGATGTCCCTCGAGGTCCTCCGTGTCAAATGGGAAGGGTCGAGCTCCCGCAGTGGTGTGAGGCGTTCGGGTTGCGCGCCCCAGGAATGAGCGGATGCTTGTTCCTCTCGACGATATACTTCCTGGTGTGCTCCTCCAACATCTCCCATAGTGCATCAAACTTACGCTGCTGGTTCTGCATAGCAAGCCTCTTGAATAGCTTCATCAACAGTTGTTGCTTGAACTGCTTGAACAAGTTGGCCCTCGGATGACGAAAGCACCATCTGTTCCTCATCATCCTGGGGTGGCGACCATGGATTATGCAGACATCAGAACGTGCCCCAACTACTACCTCCTTCAAATGTCGAAGGACCGCAATCAGCTGTCGAAATTCTCACTTTCGACGAAAGCGATGGCTAATGGCAGAATCTGATTATTGCCATCAACGCCAATTGCTGTCAGGATCATGCCCTTGTATTTCCCAGTTAGAAACGTCCCGTCCACTAAAATCATGGGCAACATGTGTCTGAATGCATCGATGCAGGGACCGAAGGGTAAGAAGGCTCTCTGTAATACCATGAAACCTAGCGGCAGTCTTCTGGATGGTTTGTCATTTACAACAATGTATGTGCCCAAGTTCCTGTCCTACAGCACCTGGAGCATACGAGGAAGGTTGTCGTAAGCCACCTCGAAAGAACCGAACCTCCTTCCCAAGCCTTTTGCTTACAACGCCATGCCTTCCCATAGCTAATCTTGTACTTGAATTTCTGCTCGATAGGCACTATGATGTGCTTGGCCTCCAGGTCCGTCTTCTTCACTATCTCTGTAAGACCAGGAGGTTTTTGGTCATGATATTTGATGATGAACACATTAACAATAAGTAAGACTTAGTCTTGGTGTTTTAAGGTGAAAACATTGTCTCTGGAATATGCTTTGGATCTTAGATGCTGACTTGCCTTTGGGCTCTGTTAAATTCTGTCGAAAATCAGCTTTTGTCAGATTTATCGGTAGTACCGGCGTTGCTTGCGTGGTATTACCGCAAGACGGTTCAACCGCTGTTTTGTTGGCGGTATGAAATTTCCAGAAGACTTGTTTTTGGAGTTTCTAGTTTTCTTCAGAACGGTAGTACCGGCCTTTAATATGCGGTACTACCGGAGTACGGTATGACCGCGGCTGGGCAGCGGTAGTACCGTTCGTCAAGGTTTCGAACGCGTGTTTTGCTCGAACCATTAGATCCTGATCTAACGGCTCATATTGAGAGGAACGTTTGGACCGTCCAAACTCTTCAAGGATTGTGAGCTTTTGGATTGAAATCTGACGGATGAAGACAGAGTGAACGTTCGGACTTTCTACAGTGCTCCTAAATCCGACGGTTTTGAAGCGTGGTCCGATCGGGCCAAATCATCTGGAGCATCCACGTGTCTCAGGGCTTGGTTCTGAGTTCTTTGCGCATTTTAGAGGTGCGGTAGTACCGCACATCAGTAATACCGTTGTGTTTTTGGCGGTATGGAAAAACCAGAACACTTGTTTTTTGGACATTGGATTTCTTGCTGAACGGTATGACCGCGTCATGGTTTGCGGTAGTACCAGCTCTTATGGTAGTACCGTTATTTCAACGACGGTAGTACCGCGATAGGTTTTTCACAGAGAGAGAGTTTCTGACAAGCACTGTTAAGTGAAAATCAGAAGAACTGTAGTCTTGGCGCGGTATGACCGCAAAACGGTATGACCGTGCTTTGAACGTCGGTAATACCGCTCGTCGGTGTGATCGCTAGTGAACGGTATGGAATTTTCAGAGAGTGTGTTTTTGGAAGACTTTAGGATTTCACGAAGAGCGGTAGTTCATGATGTTTGGCGATGCGATCGCGTGTCTTGGCGATCTGGGGATAATATGGCGGTAGTTCCTATTATGCTCTGAAAAATTGTTGTTTTGGGGTTTTGATTGAGGATAAGTTAAATTCATGAGCTTTATCTTATTGCATGTTGCATGATAATATTTATAGGTGTGAGTGAGCTAATGGATGGTCAAGTTGGAGAACTTGTGCCATAGTTTTGTGTTTCTTTGATCTTTGCATGTGCAGGTTGAGCGTGAAGGCAATCATGGTCGATGACGAGGTGGATCCGGACTAGGATGGGGAGATCTGAGGTCGTGGATGTCACGAGGTGATTGAGCTTGCGCTGCAGCACGTGGAGATCAAAGGGTTGCCTAGTGCGTGGAGGAGCTCCAGGAGGTGGAGTCCTGGAGGCTTACTTCACGTGTTGAAGATATGGAAGGTGTTCGTATCTGGAGAGACTTAGAGATAGAGTCTGTGTCCATGTCGTAGAGGACACGTCCAGGACTCTATGGTATAAAAAAGAGGTGGGGGTTAGGTGCTAACTCTACGGCTGATATACGAGAGTTTTTGGCAGAACTTTGAGTGTTGCTTTTACCGCGGCCTTCACGTAGGCTTGTTACGTGAGAGCTTTAGAGGTCTTCTAGTTGAAGGCTTTGAGGGGTGATTGCCGAGCGCTTTGTAGACACAAATCAGAATTGAGAAATAGAGTTCATATTCGTTCAACTTTGTCTCGTGATTTGTTGTTCTTGGTGTGCGCTTGAAGAGCTTTTTCAAGAAGTACTTGGTAAGGTTCTGTGAAGTTCTTCAAAGAAACATCCGAGAGGAATCCAGGAGCTCTAGCGCACAAGCAGGAGTTTGGATTTGGAGGTCAATTGGCTGCAATCATTCAACCCCCCCTTCTGATTACCATTACGATCCTACAATCTCTCCGTACATCACATTGGCTATAAAAGTAGACGTTAGGTTGCGATGCCTCAGCAAAAGACCACTGAGCAAGCAGGAGTGTGCCTCCACCTTGGAGACAATCCAGTGAGTCTCGTACTTGGGTCTATATGCGTGCACATGCCAAGGACACCCAGCTTGCTCGTAGACCATGGTGTACTGCTCCTGGCTGGATTTTAGGACCCGAAATGTCCGCTGCATGGACAAGACCCACAGCTTAATAGCATCCTGCAGTGATCCCTTGTCAGGAAACATTGCAAGAAGCTGAACCTCTGTACCATGGTACTCCCACGGTGATTCGTGTTCGTCGTGCACAGCAAGACCCTCAACGTCCACCCTATTCCATTCCTGTGGGATGGGACCTTCGTCCTACTCAAAAGAGTCATCGCCATGTGCTGGTACATGAGCGGGGGGAGGGTCGATGACACGCACCAGCCTAGTGCATGTCTGCGGGGTGTACCAGTATAGGTACTGCTATGTATGCTACTGGGTCGAACAGGCATCCTCCTACACGATCCTTGAGGCCGTTAAGTCCCCATCGCGCCACCCACGGCTCCATCTTCGCTGCGACCCAAGCGTCTGGTGCCACCCTCCTACTATGCTTGCGAAACATACCACTGCAATTAGAAGCCATCGTAACAGAACTGGTAAAAAAAAATATACGAACATGTATTGTGTGTAACTCACGCGTGGGCATAGTCGGGCACCCTCATCCTGACAAGAACAAGATCAACCTGGCGGAGGCTGAACTGGCACATCACCCTGTGCACTTCGTAGTCCTCGACGAACACGTCGAAGACGAGCTTCTTCTGCGTTCGCCAGTACGCCTGGTCGTGCTAGCACAGTGAGGACAGCCCCTCGGGAGCACGATCCTCTGTCTCTGATCGAGTCGGCTCGGCCACGTCATCGTGGTGAGGCGGTCCACCGCTTCCAAGTGGTCGTACACACGTGTGACCTGCACATGTGCATAACGTGTCTGCGAGCCAGATCAGTGGTTATAAAGGATGGTCCATAATACGACTGAAGTAAAGATAGAGGGGAGTACGTACCCATCTACGGCACCAAAGGCCCATAATGTAGACTGGTTGAATGGAAATGTTGAATGCAAAACTGGGCTGAAGTTTTGATTGGAATCTGAAACTCATGTCCACCAAACAAACAAACTTGAAGAATAAAAATGGAGAACATCAACATGTGTAAGATTGAGGAGGTCGACTAGAGGGGGGGTGAATAGGTGGTTTTAAAATTCTTTTGGCTAAAACCGATTTCTAATGCGGAAGCTAATACAAATACGGTTTTGCACAATTAAAGCCTAAAACAACTAGGTTCAACTAAGTGTGCCAACAGTACAAGTCTATTGATGAATATAGCAATTAAACATATGACATGAGCAATTCAATTCTAGCAATGGTGAATAGCACAATGAACTAATGCAATCATACACAATGAATAAGCAATTTACTACAAGGTATATAAATTGCACAATGTAAATCAAGCATTCATACACAATGAATATAAATGCAATAGTGAGACACAAGAGATCAAACCACAATTGACACGGCGATGTTTTACGTGGTGATCGGAGACTTGCTTGGTCTCCCTAATCACGTTGAGGTAAGCCCAAACTAATTGGACCGGCTCCACGAATTAAGCCAAACACCTCAATTCCACTAGTGGTAGCTCTTTCCCGCTCCGGGTAGGTGAGCTCAACCTTCACAACACGCCGGTCTTCTCACAAGCTTCTTGAGAAGATCACCGGTCCACGACGCCTCCACGCCTGTCTAGGTGTCGGCAAACACCAAGAGTAACAAGCCAAGCCCCTTGCTTGACTCTCACCACATGCAACGAATGCACAAGCTCAAGTGGATACAAAATCCACCTCTAGATGCAACACATGCAACTAGAGACCTTTCTCCTTGCTCACAAGGTGCAACACATGCACAATTGAGAGGAGAGGCTCACACTAGCTCAAGAGAGTGAAATGGGATGCCAAGGTTGCCTCTCAACCAGACCAAGGGGTATTTATAGCCCCTACACCAAAACTAACTGTTGGGAGGCAAAACAGCCAAAAACTAGCCGTTCTGACCTCGGGCGGTCGTATCAAGACTCACAAGGGGCGGTACAACCGTTCTGGGCGGTCGTCTGCGCTTTACACAGTCGTACCGCAACCCAAAAATCAACCTGAGGCGACACTTTCGGTAAAAAGGTCATAACTTTTGACTCGGATGTCGGAATTGAGTGATCTTGGACTCTATGGAAAGCTTATTCAGAGGGCTACACAACCCACCTATTTGATTTGATCTCAAACATATTTTATCAAATCAAAAGCACAACTCAAGAGCCACTACCATGGTCTAAGTCCAAAGAATTAGCAACAAGCAATCTTAGACCATGCCAAGGAAAATACATGAATCCCAACAATTTGCAAAACACATTTGCAAACTTAGATCATGCCACAAGGAGTAGGTACATGGACTTCAACCATTTGCAAAACACATTTGCAAAGTATAGTCTCATGCTACAAAGATTAAATGCATGAGCATCGATTATTTGCAAAACACATTTGCAAATAATAGCATCATGCCATGGTGAGCTAGAGCAAGTGAGATTGAGCTATCAACACATGATGAGACTCAAGCTACTAGACAAGACCCTCTTAATAGTAATGCAACCTATACTAGTAATTCGGTCTTCCAACCAAACACCAAGACCGGTAAAAGACTAGGAACACATCCTTAGCCCTAGCTAGTCATACCTTTGCCTTGAGCATCTTCTTGAAGGTTGATGACGCACATCTTCACTTCAAGTCCGGGTCATCGTCTTGACATGCATCAACCCATGATGCATCCTTTACTTGACCTCCATCAACACATGATGAGTCCTCTCTTGACTTGATGATCAACTCATGGTCATCTCTTCTTGAGATCTTGATATGCATCAACACATGATGCATCCTCTTCTTGAATCTTGACTTGATGACGATCAACTCATGATGCCATCCGAAGTCTCCATTACCTGGAACATAACCTATTCATCCAACTCATGGAAAATGTTAGTCCCATAATGATTAACATCAATTACCAAGATATACCGCAATAATGCTCATAAACAAGTCATTGAAAATCACGGACGGTACTACCGCCAACCAAGTTGCGGTACTACCGCTTAGTCGATCGTATCAATACGAAGGAGCGGTACTACCAATCTGAGGTTTCAATTTGTTGAAGATTACAAGCATTCGGAATTTTTATACCGCCATATAAAAACGGAATGACCGCGAAGTTTGCGACGACCGTTCCCAAACGCGAACGTCCGATTTCAGATTGAGTTTTTGAGTAGATTTGTACTTGTTACTTTTTATTGAACCGCCTCACAAATTTGAACGACCGCACTACTGATGCGGCCAGTAAGTCACGAGCGAACGACCGATTTCCATGAGAGGCGAGGCAATTTGCAACGCTTACGGTTTTATTGAACCGCCAACTAAAATTGAATGACCGCTTTGCGACTGACCGTTCAAGCGGCCGGTCGTTCGCTTTGAGTACAAAGTTGGTCGTTCCTTCAAAATCTTGATACTACCGCCAAGAAAAATCGGTCATACCGCGCTAAGCAGATACGACCTTAATTATAATCTTCTTGGTACTACCGATTTTGGATGAAGCACTTAACACTTTTAATTTAATTTCAAGTTTAAATTCAAATGCATGCATGATCCTAAATTGATCCAAAGGGCACAAGAACATGTTATCAAGCTACTAAACATGATCCTCTATTGTCATGCATTTCCATTACCATGTAGCCATCCATAAACCGGGACTAAGCCTTTAAACATCTTAGCACACACGTTAGTCCCACAACACAATTGCAAATAATTGAATGTAGATTGGTATGAGTATATAAGCACTACACAAGTTGTATATATTCATATGAATATATATAACTACACAAGTTATATATAATCAAAGGATATATGAGCACACAAGTGTCGTATACACACATGAATATATTAACTTCACAAGTTATATATATTTAAGGATATGTGAGTACACATGAACTACACAAGTTATGTTATACTCACATATAAGTATATTTAGACTACACAAATCTTATATACTCACATGAATATATTAACTATGTAAGTTAAATATATTCAAAGGATATGTTTCAAAGTAAAGATCCCAAATATGTGTGGAAGCAGGAATATGGATCAATACTCATGAAACCTCAAAATATAGAATGAACTCCCCTATATGTGTGCATACATGAATATGTAATGGAAACATATGCACATATTTAGGTTAATCTTTTGGTGGAGTTCAACCTATATTTTGGATCCAAGAATGCAACAAAATATAAGAACTATAAAGTCGAATGCATACCTCTTTTGTTCTTTATATCCAAACGAGACTAATCATGAGATAAGGCAAATAGAAGAGTTAGTCTCACAAATAGATTTATCATTATAAATGCATACCTGTTTGGATTTTCCTTTTGTTTATCCAATGAATTGGATTTGTCATTAATCACATGCATGCCTTCATGGTTTTCACCTTTATATCCAAATAAGACTACATAATATTGATATCAATGAAAGTGTTAGTCCCACAATTAGATTTGTCATTAATCACCAAAACTCCATTAACACATAATGGCAGGTCTAGATCCTTCAACATGTCAAAATCTGAGTTCATTGTCATGACTCCAGAATAATACATTCAAGGACATAATTCAAGGAGGCGATGGTGTGGGGGAGGGCTCGGAGGCTTCGCTGGCCTTGGTAGCCTCGAGGTGCGGACGGGGCGGCGGCGCGGTGACCACGCAGGGGCTCAGCGCATGGGAGGTGGTGGGAGTGCAGTCTGGAGAGGAGCGGGAGGATGAGGGGGAAGAGCCGCGTGCGCAAGGCGGTAGAGGACACAGGCGGCGAAGGGGTGGTCATGGAGGCGGCATAGCGTCGAGAGGAGCGCGGTCGCGGCGGCGTAGGGGGAGGCGCGGCGGGCGACGTAGGGGGAGGCGTGGAGGCGGAAGGGCCCCGCGTAGGACAGCACGACGCATGCCTGCGCCGCGACTGTGAAGGCTTGGTCGGAGGAGTCGGTGACGAGGATGAGGATGTCGGGGCGGGCTAAGCGCCGACGTGAGCGGCATCAATGAGCAGCGAAGAAGGACGCGCTCCCAGTGCGGCGGCGAAACAGCACGCGAGCGGAGTGGGGTTTAGGGAATGAGGGGAGATTGCCAGCTTGGGCTGGTGCGAGGGGCGGATGAAGAAAGAAGGTCTCGCATGGGGGTGAGAACGCAAAATCGCGCTCGCTCGCCCTGCGCCGTTCGTTTCGCGATGGAGCGCCAGGATTGCTCATGTGTATATGTTCATAGTTTAGCCCATGTGCACCTGATATCCCCCCAAGTTTAGGTGGGAACATCCATGAATGGTGAAGCTAATTAAGGTTAGTAAAAATTGTATCATAGAATTTTTATTTCCCATCAAATCTAACGAAAGGATCATAAGCGAACTGCACACATCTTATATTTGCTAAAAGCATTGTTCACAACTCTGGATTGTTCCAATATGTGTTTTTTTGGACCAGAATGAACGCGAGCTGGTCCATTGCCCAAATCCAAACCGCAACAAAAATTTTGGATTGCCCATTGCCCAAATCTGATGGCTTGAAAACCCTTGTAAAACACAGCTGGTAGGAACCTTTGTACCAAATTTTTATGCCACCGAAAATACTAATAGGCGTGTAACAATGGTTTCTCGCCTTTCCGATCCTCTAACTTTACACTTAGTAACATTATTTGTATTTGTAGAAAGTATAAACAATAAGAGAGTTCAAAATACCATTGATTCCTTCCATGGCAGCACTTACAACATGCTGAGTAGGAACATCATATGCGTGGCGAGTTGAAGCAGCAGGGCCAAAAACTTAATCTGCAAGAGTGAAGAAATGCAAACAAAAAGGTTGTATAGAGCTCAATAAACTCCACAAAAATGGCAAATATCACTATATGTCGGTGGTCTAACTACCCAATTAACAACAAAATTTGGCTAAGACACAAGATAAATCACAGTAGAATTGGGGAATGATTAGATGAACAGAGAGGGGAAAAGCAGAGACAGGGAAGGAGATTTCATCGATGAGTTTGTGGGGATAGCGAGGTTTAGGGCAAGATAGGCCCTAGCTACCGCACTCGTGCTGGCCTCCTGGTCGTCGTCCCTAGCGCCACCTGTTGTCATCGCCTCTGCCATCGCTTATGTATAGGGAAAGCGAGGAGAGGCGAGAGGATGGGAGCCAAGACGGAAAGGAGAAGAAGAGGGGAAGGAGTGAGGCGAGGGGAACGTAGCTGGAGGGCAAGCAGAGCAGCGGCGGTGCCTTGTAGGCGTTGTGGCTGGCGGCGTTGGTGGAGAAGAAGCTCGTGGCCACCGTCGCTACCGCCGCCCGTCGGCCTCGTGCGTGCCGTCGCGTACGGATGGGAAAAGTGAGGAGATGCGAGAGGATGGGAGGTGAGACAGGGAGGGGAAGAAAAGGGGAAGGAGGAAGCCGGAGGGGGGACCGGGCTACACCGAGGAGCGCGGTGGAGGCGGAGTGAGGAGACGCGAGAGGACGGGAGGCGAGACGGAGAGGAGAAGAAGAGGGGAAGCAGGAAGCCGGAGGGGCGGACCGGGCTACGCCGAGGAGCACGGTGGAGGAGGAGAAGGCGACCGCGCTGGGGAAGAGGCGACCGGAGGAGGGAGAGGCGGCGTTGGGAAGGGGAGGTGGAGGCGTAAGGATCGTAGGCGGCGACGGTGCAGGGAGAAGAAGAGGCGGTAGACAAAGCGAGGAGGATGAACGAGCATGCGGGAACAAGGAGGGCGAGGGCGCGGCGTGGGGCTCGAGGTGGGACAACTGGGCAAGAAGGAAGGGGAAGAAGCAAGGGCAACACGCGGGCTCGCGGTGGAGAGGGCGAGGGCGAGAGGAAGGGGAGGAGGCAGCGATCGCTGGGGGTATCGGGTGTAACCCTAGGCGATCGATGCGGAGATAGGGGCGTAGGAATCCGGACCGTCCATGAAAAAAATAGCGATCGCACAGCTGTGCACCCAGCTGATTCCGGACGTATGATGGTGATCTGACGGTGGAAGAACGTTGCAACGAGGACCTCGGCGTAAATTCAAAAAACGCAGGGGGTTTTCGCAAATATGCCAACGTGGGCGCTCCCAGGAGGCGCCAATTCCTCCGCCTATTAGAAAGAGAATATTAACAGAATAGCAAATCTAGTCGATCCATAAACGAAATAGCAAAAATAACATATATGTTGTACGAAAACACCGCGACAGGACACCTACCGTGCCTCGTGGACCTAATGCACCCCCACGTGTGGCTACAGTGTAAAAATGCTGTTCCACGATTGTTTTCTGGCTGCCTCGTGGCCCCGCGCGGTAGGTGGCCTGCCACAACATTTTCACATAATAGGGGTGTATTTTTGCCATTTCATTCACGAAAGGACTATATTTATTATTTTGTTAAAAAAAAAGATCAAAGCCAAAAACTACCCGTCTTACCACATCCCACCGGACCAACGCCGCACCGACGGTGTGCGCAGAGCTCTCCGTCCGCACACCGGCGCGGGCAGGCAGGGAGCCGGCCGGCCGGGCCGGAAGGCAAATCTGCGCAGCTAGCTGATATCCGCGTGCCGCGGACCTGTATCGCCGTGAGCAACAAACTGGAGTAGCCACAGCCCACAGCCGGCAACGCGGTAGTTTCTACGGGCATGGGCTTGCATAGCGAACCTGTGATTGGCAACAAGCACCATTGACCGTAGCCAAAATTGGGGTCGTTCGGTCCATCTCCGTATCATCGAAGCCTCAGTACGTCAACCTTTTAATTTCCTTTTCACAGAAACGGGGAACCTGTCCAGAAAACAAAGAAAGAAACGTCGGTGCTGCTACATGATAGATACTCTATAGTACATACAGGATACAGCTAGCAGGAGCAGTAACAGGGCGCTCTCCATAGCTTGATACTAACCGTTGCTACTAGAGGAGAGAAGGGTCTTTTGGCCTTCTAAAAATGTTATGGGTCTATTTGGTTTGTTAGCAACGTGAATCAAATTAAATTTTTGGTAACACCAACGAAATCTAATGTTGCACACAGGCAATCTGAGGATAAAAAAATTGATCATCAAAATTTTAGTAACGCTAAATTTTAACTTTACCACAATCAAACAACGTTCTCTTTGCTAAATTTTGGCTTATTTCATTAGGGCTATGAAGGAAACAGCCCCTATATATAAGCTTTTTATCTCTCCTCTCTGTCTCTCTTCCACCTTATAAAAATGTGCCATGACATAGACTAGGTATCACATAAATTTGCTAGTTAGGAATGCATCGAATGCGCGTGGGCTTTCCAGGTCCCGCTCTACTCGGTCGGGCTTATAATCTCCTTTTATTTTCCGACCCTGAGCTTATCAGTTGGTGTTTCTTGTACTGAAAAGTTCAGAGACGTAGACGTGCTCCATTTCCTAGCGTCGGTCGAGACTTGGAATGTACTGTACTTTTGCGGTGCGCGCAGGGGGTGATGCAAGCCTTGGAGTCCAAAGTCCATGGTTTCTGATCCTTTTGTAAGCTCATACATACACACGGCACATCTTTGATTCCTTTTTAGTCAAACCTCAGGTTGCAATCAAAATTGAAAGAATATCTAGAGAGAATATGAAAAACTTTTGCCTAATATCGGACAATACGAACCTGATTGGATTACATCCGACGGTCAAATTAAACGGTCTTCTTGTCTTCAGAAATAATACCAAAAGTGCATTCAATTACGCTTTATTATTATTATTATCCTAATCATTATTGGTGGCAGTCGTTGAAAGACATGATAATTAACCCATAGGTAACATCGTTCGCTGCATATATATATGCGCGCCACTCACGTATAGTGCCTGCCTTCAAATCAAGAAGCGGTGATGCACTCATGTTTGAACTGTTCATCAACATGTCATCGTGTATGCTCCATGCCTGTCAGCGTGTGCTCTCGATGTTGGAATTTGGATCCTAAAAAGAGACTATTCTCTATAGGCAAAATATTTCCACATGTACATTTCTTACTTTAACTAATTGACCCAGCTTTAAGGTAGAGACTATTCTCCGATGTTCACTTTCACCACCGAAACCTTTCCTGGTCAAGAAAAGTCACCTTTCCATTACTGCAAATTCATACGCAACTGCTGCATATCTACGACGATAAAGTTCCGCGACGTATCTCCTGACAGTACTAAAATATTGCATTCATTTCTGACTCCGGTGATCTGACCCGGAAGGACGACATAATGACACATGCGTGCAAGCGCGGGTCAATCACCGATCGATCTAACCGCGGCAACGACGGCGTCTACGCCAGCCTGCTGCTGAGGTCAGCGGTTTGAAGTTTAAACACAACCTTTTATGGCATTTCTTCTGTGATGTCGTCGCGCTTTGTGCCAAATGCACACAACACCGCGCGTCCGCACGAGCGGCCCGCGCGTACGTTTCTTCGTCGCATAAAACAATGAATATCACCATGAAACGCGGATTGCCAGCCGGCCGAGGGGACGAGCGAGCAATAGCTGCGGTCCTGCGGATTGCCCGCTGCCGCAGCGGCACGCACGGCGTGGCGTTCATGAACCCACTGAACATTTACACATCCCCTAAAAATGATACATTTCTGAACATTTTACAATCTCTGAACATTTACAACTATGAACAGATATATATTTCACAATTACATTAGATGTTGTTCTGGAAACTACAAGAATCAATCTGTCGGCACCCTTCAGTTTCTGGAAACTACAAGAATCAAACTGCGGATAGACAAATAAAAGTAAAAAAAGTTAAGGGAGATGCATTATATAGAGAGGAGAGAGCAAAGGAAGAACGATATGTTTATAATAAACTTACGCTGTGCACATGTGTTTTTGAACTTATAAAAGAAAGAAAAAAATTAAAGCATTAAGGCTCAGGTTTCTTGTCAAGCTAACTTGTTGATATTTGCAAGAGACTGATACCATAAGAATATTAAGGTAGTGTACCAAGTTTTCCTCATGTCTCAAGTAATCATCATTCACCCACTTGAAATTCGCAGTCAATGCATTTGACCTTAGACATTAGAACTAGACGTCTAGAACTGCAGTAAGCAGAATATTTCAACCGAAGTACCAAAGAACTGCAAGAGCTCCATGGAGAATGACCTTGACAAGCTAGATATATATGGAAACAGTGCTGTTGTAGTGGTGGATGAATTCTGACGATAATATAGTAAAGGTCAATAACAAAAGATTGGGATACATATGATGGCACTCTTACAAGCAAGATAATGCACATTCTAGAAATTTTTTACATTCTATACCAATCAACCATGAACTGGAGGCTCTAAAGACCACATCCACAAATTAAGGAGACACTACTATAGAAAATGTGTTCACAGACGGTTCAAAAACGTTATCACAGATGGTTTCGTGAGCCGTCTGAGTCTATGGGTCAGTAATGATATGAGGTCATCACAGACGGTTTTCGAACCATCTATAATGCATACTATCAAAGACAGTTATTATTAACTCAAAGCCGTCTGTGATAGTTGACTATCACAGACGGTTTGTAGATGCAACTGTCTGTGGTAGCTTATGTATCACAGACGGTTGTAGATGAAACCGTCTGTGACAGCTGATGCATCACAGACGGTTGTTAGATGAAACCGTCTGTGACAGCTGATGTATCATATATGGTTTTTCCTAAAGAATCGTCTGTGATATTCTTTTATATTGTTAAAACTATTTCTGTTTATTGGCTAGCCTCAGGAAATGGTAGTCATGCCCTCTGAAATAAGCAGAAACACAACAAGTACATGTATACATCCAATTCACATTCATTTCAGAAACAAGTACATTCATTTCATAAATCAATTAACTCAAATGAACTAAAACTAACCATTCACGAACAAATACACACATGTATAATAAGTTCAATCTTATCCCAATCAATTTCAATCTACATTATGGAACAACACTTCAGGATTTATGACATCACACAACAAGAAGGACGCAAACTGTCCTCGAATTCTTGTGAGATCGGCCTGTTCCAACACAGTTGTAGCAATGGTCGCAATCTGTTGCTAGGAAGATTAAAGTCATGCATATATAAATTGATAAGTATAAAATAATTATTGCAAAATTGACAAACCTCAGGATCATTAGTCGTCACGGAACCGAGGAGTAGTTGTGTGTTGTGGCAAACATAGTATCTACAGATGTTGCCCGGCGGCAGCTAGTGGCACTGCAAAAATAGAATTGGTTAGTTCCAGAGGCATTACTATGAAGTGTTATATAGGATTAATGTGTACTAGTAAATACCGGAAAATTTAGATCGTGTTGCAGGATCCTTCCCTTGCATTTTCCTCCTTTAGCAAAGTACACGGCAAACGACCTACGTGATTCCAAAAAGTTAGCCTTAGCCATTGCAAAGGAAGGAAAGGCTACAATAGAGTTGTCTATAGAGGAAACTATCCTCCCCCCTAATGACAGGAAACTATCCTCATCTAATATACTATCAGCGAATCGAGCAGTATACCAATCTCTCATCATAGGGTCCAAATACCGAATTATGGATGATGTCTCATAACCAACATATATCATAGACTTTCGGAGAAGACCCATTGCAGTTCGCTGTGGTGATGGCATAGGTACATAAACCTTGCAACAAAATCTTCAAAGATGAGAAATTTTCGGTACTGACCCTTGCACTAGTTGCATAGGTGAATGGATGTTATATACCGATCGTCTAAAATTGATGAGAGTTGCTGCGAGCAGGACTGCATGTCCCCAACATGTAGTTGGTAAATTAAAATTCCTCAAACTGGCCAGGCAAAAATTTAATCCTTTTAATTAATACATCTACTAGTCCATTCTGGGTGTGGACTTGCGATACGGAATGCTTAACTTTAATTCTCATTTCCATGCAATAATCATCAAATGCCTTCAAAATAGACTCTCCGGCATTGTCCATTCTAGTGGATTTCACATGATGATCAGGGAAATTATTCTTAATTTTAATTATCTGCGAAATTAGCTCTACAAAAGTGTAGTCGTAGACAATAAACATATGTGCGACTATTTCGAGGAAGCATCGATGAGCATCATAAAATACCTAAATGGCCCTGGCATGGGCTGTATAGGACCGCAAATGTCTCATTGAATACGGTCCAGGAATGCAGGGATTTCATCCTTTGCTTTCAGAGTAGAAGGTCTAGTAATTAATTTTTCGGTGGCACATACGGGGCACACAAAATCTTCCTAATTCGGGAAAGCCTTTACATTGATATTATTAGGGGTGAAAATGGATTGGATATGGACGGATAATGACTCTGCTATATTTGTTTTCATTTTTTTCCGGATCCGGATACGAATACGAATACCTCGAATACGAATACGGATACGAATAACATCGAATGTGAATACGGAGCGAATACGAATCGAAACGAATACGGTCGCGGATATTTTTCGGAACATGAAAACCCCTTAAATTGTATGCAAAAAATTAACGAAAACATATAACTAGTTTATTTGATGCAAACATTCATGAATTGTTCATATTTTCAGTAACCGCACATAATATTGGCACTAGCATGCTGCATTAACTAGTTTATCACAAACATAATACTCAGTTTACCATATTTAGCTCATAAGTCATAACTCACAAAGTCATAAGTAATCACACATTCACACTTAGTTCATCACATACATAAAATTTAGTTCACACTAACATTGATCAGGCTAGATGGTTAGTCCATACGCAAATGACTGTAACATCCCAAAGTATGCTACCAAAAATAAAATTAATAAATTTATTATTTTATTGGATTTTCTGAGATTTAAAAGAGTTTTCTTGGTTAAAAAGAAAAATAACAAAATAAAGTCCATTATTTAATTTCCTAGTTTTAATGTCAAAAATAAAATTTATTGAGTTTTCTGGGATTTTATTGGATTTAAAGTGAAAAACAAAATCTTAATTAATTTCTTGAATTTTTAGGATTTTAAAAGGTTTTTCCTATTTTTCAGAAATTTCAAATAATTTTTTTGCAAAAACAAAAACCAACTTTAAGTTGGAATTAATTTTATTAAGTTCAAAATAATTCAAGGAATTTCCAAGATTTTTTTTAAGAAATTTTTAATTCTATTTGCTATTTTCTAAAAGGCTATTTGATTTGTTGCATTTTCTGAAATTCAAAAATCAATTAAAATCTCATTTTTCTCTTTTGGGCTGAAATCCGGACTTCATCTTATCCGGATAATCTGTATTCGTATACGTATCTGCCGAATAGCATGCCTATCGTATTCGTTTTCGTTTCCGAGAAAAAAAATCCGAATTCGTTTCCGATCCGAAAATTGTCCGAGAAAAATGCGATCCGAGATAATCCGAGTCCATTTCTGTTCAGATCGGTTGGAAACTATCCGATCCGTTTTCATCCCTAGATATTATGTCCCTGTGAATTGTTAATTATATTCGTCGTCATCCTAAGACCTAGGCGGCATAATCTATCATACCAGAGATATAAAAGTTCAGAGCTTCTAAGTGCGATTTTCAGGGCAGTATAGGCTGTGGGTGCCTTAATATTAGTGTAGTATAGACTAGTTTCTTATGAAGGAAGTAGTTGAAATACCCATTTTCCACTTTCTTCACGCTTTGTAATGAGCAGGTATTCCTTACCATACTCTTCTTCACTCTCTACGTGGAAACCGTTAGCGCGAATATCCTTAAGAGTTCTAGTCGATTCTGGGTACAACAAGACTTCTTTAATAACCAAAGTTGTGCCCATCGGGAGTATAATTATGGCCCATCCTGAGCCTATTATACAAGCATCGCTGCCCACGATTGTCATAAGACTACCAGCATTCATGCCGATTGACTGAAAGAGTTTCGTCTCTCTCAAGATGGTATTCGTTGTGCCACTATTATGCTAAGCACACTTTCTCCATAGGGCGCCACACGTGTTCTAATATAATATACTTTATTAATGTACAGTAGAAAGCAAGCAGCACATAAATAAAATACTTTAGATATTAGAACATAACTTGCTATTATAAATATAGGAATAAGTCTTGTAGGACTCATCATAAGAATTTAATGATTGGCTCTTTTAGAGCTTACAACCATTATTTAAAGAATAAAATAATTCAATATTCTGCTTCAATTACAAACTGCAAGTTACTATAAAAGATCCAAGTGCAATGCGTGCACTAGATCAAATCAGTGAAATATTAGAAACTTCTGCCTCAATCTGCTCCATGGCGATCTTCTTCTCTTGAAAACTACTACCGCGATTCTTTGTGATGTCCAAAGAAGGGATGATGGGGTCACATCTTTGGTATCCACATCCATGAGTGCAACTAACGGATGTGGATCCTCCGTGCCTGCAATGGCGAGGTGTGCCTCATTCTGTCTTTTGCCCTTCTTCTTAGACTGGAAAGCATCAATAACGTAAGACCCACGACCTTACCCTTCTTGCCCCTCTCCTTCGTGAGAGGCTTCATCACCTTGTAGCGGCTAGCATTGGCTTCATGGCCAACATTACTACTAGGTGGCTGTGAGATGTAGTTCTTTCTTAGAACATCATCTCAAGCTTCCGCAACTTGCATGGTGTCAATTAATGCTGCATACTCATTGTAGTCGTCTTGACGATAGATGCGTGCGGATTGCACCACATTTGGGTGAAAGGTAGAGAGAGTCTTCCCAATCTTCTGCTCATCCGTGATTATATTATCACATAGTCGAAGACTTGTATAAATTATGTACAAATTATGGCCATACTGGGTCAGTTCTACGAATTTCTGATTCGTGATGCCAATCATCTTCACATTCATGCAAAGAGTTCATAAGATTACTACTGGTAATTTGCATAAAAATGGTTGCAAAAATTCTCATAATATTCTTTGAACTCTCGGTTCGTGATCTCGTATTTTTTCTCACGCATTTTTCATGATTTACTGTTATTTTCAGTGATTAAAAGCAATATCAACAATCACAGATAATCAAAACAGTAAATACAATATATAAATTGCATAGAAATAACAATAACAAAGTTAAATATACTTCAAAAGTTCAAAATGATTCGAAATTCGAATTCCTGAGGCCCTTTTCTACTGGAATGTGAATTTTTGACGAATTATGCAATTTCCAGGGGTTAAATCGCGAAATTTCAGTTCTGAGAAAACTTTTGTGTAATTTTCCAATTTCCAGCTGGTTTTCCGCAAAATTCCCTTATTCGCGAAAAATTTCTCGTAATTTTCAGAATTCCGAGGGCCCTTTTTTACGAAAACTCTTTTTTTTTTTTTTTTCTTTTTCCCGAAAAAAGGGCCGACCCATCGATTTTAGGCCCGTTTCCAATGGGCCAGCTTGGCCCAAAACCCGACCCGCCCTGCCCCGCCTGTTTCTTAAGTGGGAGCAAGGGTTTCCCTAGCTCCCGATTTCATTTGTGGCGGCCCCCGTTCGGAGCGGCACATGCAGTGTTGTCCTTGTGGAGGCGGCAACCGGAGGCGGGTGGGGCCGACGAGGGGGGCGCACTTCGTGGCGGCGGAGGCGGGGCATCTTGGCCAGCATGGGGATGTGCTTCTAGGCGCGGAGGTCGGGCATCTGTTTAGCGTGAGAGCGCTTAAAGCGGCGGAGGCGGGGCATCGGCAAGCCAACTCGAGGCCGCTTCTAGGTGGTGAAAAGCGGGGCATGCGGCAAGCCGCGCATGGTGGAGGCGTGTCTTGGTGGCATGCGAGTGGAGGAGCCATGCAATGGTGTGTGGGTGCCCATGCGGTGTCAGACTGAGGCAATTGGGGCAATGGCGGGAGGCCGAGGGTGGTACGGGCTTCACGCGGAGGCGGCTGTGGGCACAATGGCACGAGTCACGGCGTGGTGGCCGCGCTTGGCAGCGCTGGCGCGGTGGCATGGCGACTCGGGTGGCGGCGCGGGCGCATCCCATACGGTGCCGATGCCACTCATCCTCCCCCCTTTTTTCTTTCTATTTCTTTCGGGTGGTGCGGTGTCAGCGCCGGTTGTGCGGGGCCATGCGCGAGCCGTCGGTGGCGGCGCCATGCGAGGCAGTCGGGGTGGCGCCATGCAGGAAGGGCGGCGCTTCGGGCAATCGTGTGTGGCTACGGAGGCCGGTGATGTCCTAGCTTCAAGCTGGTGGCAGTGTGGGGGGAAAGCTTGTGCGGCGGCGCCGGTAGACCGAACAAGACCATCGGATTTTTTTTCAATTACTGTTCATGCGATGCAATGTACTGTTCGTTCGAGTACTACTGATCATGCAATTATGATTCATACGATTACCGGCCGGCTTGGCCAGCGACTTCAAGTCGGCTCGCGGTAGATTAGAACGTATTTGTAATTTCCAATCTATGGTACAATCGATATCCACTTTTTTGTGCAATCTACAGATTGACATTGTGCCAGCGACTTCAGGTCGGCTCGCGATAGATTAGAGAGGATTTGCACCGTAGGTTACAATCTAGAAAGCCAAATTTGCAGAATCGAAAAGCAATCTAGAAAACTATTCGATCTACGAGTGTCGTTCTTCGACGGTTACCTTTCGATCTGAGGAGAGTCGATCGTGGTGATAATGTGTTGAGGAACCGTCGCTAACGAGTCCAGTCTGAGCGATTACCTTGTAGAAAAACTCAGAATCGTAAGAACAATGCAAGAATATAAGAACAAAATAGTAGATTGAACACAGAGATATGAGGGAGCTTTAGGCTTCTCTTTATTGCTTTTTTGAAAACTGAATACAATGTTGGGGTCCTCCCTCCTTTATATAGGCTACTGAATGAATAAGTATCTGTTTGGTACAGCTCCAGATTCTAGCTTCTCGTCTGGATTTCGTGGAGTAGTACTAAACACACAGCTTCTCAAAACCACCTGATTCTAATTGTCGCGAGAAGCTGTCTCAAAAATGAACCAGCAAGGAGAAGCAGTCTTCCCGCAGATTCTCATGAAAATCCAACCTTGCAAAACAAAAATACCCTTTGAAGTTCCTAGTATTTACCCGCCACTGCCATCGAACTACCCGGCTCATCCAACCCCCCCGGCGCCCGAGCGAACCGCCCTCACTTTCCTCTCACCTCCATACGTGCCCTCGCTTTCCACCATCGCCACCCACTCCCCCGCCCCCATCCCCGCCCTCTCACCCCGTCCTCCTGTTGCCACGACCGCCTCCTCGTCCCTGCTCCACTCCGGTGCGCTCCCTCATAGCTCCCTCATAGCCTTCTCCGCCGAGCCAGCAGGCGAGGAGGCAGAGGAGGAAGCCCTACCCCCTGCTGTCGCCAGCACCGGAGACAGAGGTGAGGTGAGCACGGAGGAGTGGCGGCGCTGGGGCACTTCTTCTCCTCTCCCGGCTGTGGTGGCCGCCGTCGTCCGCGAGCTGCTCGAGATGGAGGCCGAGACCGGTGAGAAGATGAGGTTCGGTGGCGTCGGCTCCAAGCTGAAGGTATATGCCTTTTTCTCTAATCCCCTATCAGATTTAAATGTTCTTGTTGCTTCCGTGCTTCTAAAAGTTGTAGAACACTGCAAGAATCAAACCAATGGGAATGCTTCTAAGAGATTGAATTCCTGGGGTCATTTTTTTTTTGTTGGTGGTAAATCGATTATGCAGATAAGGTCTTGTTCTTAATTGGGGTGTTTACTTGGCAAATGATCTAGTGAACATGCTTGGCTGCTGTATCATGGTTGGCAAGTAGAGCTTCAAATAGAGGGACATCCCTTCTGACTGACAGTCCAAAAGTATCCACTATGTTGTTCAAATTTTTTTCTGGTTGACTATGACTTGTTGCAAATTACAAGCTAATAAATTTGTTATATGCAGGCAACCTTTAACTGCCTGATGAAGACCTATGGATTCCTCACTCTTGACTTCTAGAGGGAGACCAAGTTCGTCAAGGCGCCATTCCAGGAGTTCATCGACTTCTTGGCAAAGCCGACTAAGGGTCTTATGCTTGAGGCACTTGTTGAGAAGATAGAGGCTTAGGATGTTGGAGTAAAGAGTTTTACTAGCTGGGCCTGGGAGTTGTCTAATGCACTTTGTTTTATTATAGTTAAGAACTGGGTGTTATTTGGATTATGCTGCGTCTGGATGTCTCTATTTGCTGTTAAGTTTTGGTTTATGGTGCCATGCTACTCTTTTTACGAATGAATGCTACATAATCATGTCTTGGATAAAAAAATGGTGGTGATAGCTTTTGGTGACGACTACTGACACCTATAGATAATGTTTAGTTGGCAGCTTCTCAGTTAACTGTGTGTATTTGTTTTTGATGTGGTTTCTTTTTTAAAACCATGTTTTCGATGTGTTGATGATCTACCTACTGCCGTCTTACTGTTTTCTTTACTGTCAATTGGTCTACTCAAAATTTAACCTGATTTTGAACCTGGTAGATTGGTTGCGTGCTTTGTTCCCAGCGGTCACCGGTCATCATGCATTTTATACTAACCTCTTGGACATCTGGTTCTCAGCTTGCCGGCGACGATATCCTTTGTTTTTCTTTTTACCTGTCAGTATTTCTCTTAATCTCAAATTTGTACAGATGGTAGAACTCGAGGTTTATTGGTCAAGTCACTAAACTGGAGTGGTTACTAACATTTGTTGGAACTCGGTTGGTACTGTCCCTAAGCGGTGGTCGCCTCTATCTGAAATTCTAGGAAGCATTTCTGCTCTTGAACTATATCTATTTTCAGTCGACGACAAGAAAAACGCAAGCCATGTGCTCATTTGCTAACCATTTGATCTGCCAGTCCCTTTTGCTTGAGGTTACGCACTCTTGTGCTGCTGCTAAATGCGGACCTGATAACTTGGGGTTCATGTGCAAGAGACATTGCAGTTTGCGTACCGCACAACACTAGCGGCAACCCAGGAGACGAGATGAGTTGGAAGATGCTACGTCCTTGTTCCGAAACTACATCATGAAGTGCAAATGCAATGTAACTTGGCATTGTGTACAAATACAACGTATATACATTCATATGGTCTAAACAAATTTGGGAGAAAATTCTATAATTTGTGCACAAAAACACCGGAGAAAGACAAAAATACAATTGAAGTATTACAATCTGGGGTAACATGGTCTATTTGCCTCTAATCCTCCCTCATATGGTTTTTTAAGCCAACCTACCAGCCAAACGCTTTCAATAGATAGCTTAAAATTCTCATAAAAGTGGATTATCAGATAATCAAAAACAAAATTTAAAAAACAAAAATATAAAGCTCTGCCGAACAGACCTACGAAGGCCATCGTAGACCCAGAGCTGTCGGTCCCGACCAGGTTTCTTAAGAGATTCGTTTACAAACTCAATTGAACCGACAAGTACTGGGCGATCGGCGCGCCAGCGTACAGCTTACGACAATAGACAAATCGTCATGCACTGTCCGCCCACCAGCCAACCAATGCTCTCGTACACTAGCCTTTCTTGTCACACGTACTTAGAAATGCTCAATGCAAGGACGATGAGGAGTGACAACTGACAAGCCAACGTGATTACGTGATGCATGTACAAATGTAATTACATCAAGGAGACATTCACCTACAAAGTACTACTGCGACTTATCTCCTGACACATAAAACAGCGCAATTTTCCTCTGACGACTCTGGTGATCTGACCCGCGGGAAGAAGGACGCACTGCAGCAGCCTGCAGGTCAATTACTCCGTCAGCTAACAGGGTTACAACGACGACGCCGTCTACTACACCTGCAGGTTGCCGATGAGGCCAGCGGTTTGAACTTTGAACTGGCAACCCGATCGACTCCGCGACGGCGTAGTTTCTGCGACCTCGATCGTCGATTATTCGCCGCTATACACGCGCCAAATGCACACAACAGCGACCCGCGAGCCGCCCGTGCGTACGTTTTGATCGGATCAAGGTAAGCAGCTCCATAACAAAAACGGAGAATATTATGCCTCGAACGCGGCGGGGCGCGCACGTCGTCGATCCTCGATCGGTGCAGTCGCCGTAAGGTCGCGCATGGGCCGCCCGCCCGCCCGCGCGAGCAATTAATAACTGTGGATCGGTTCGAATAATTACGATGTTTTATTACGGAAGAAACAGCTGTCGTAATAAAATAGTAAATCTGAAGTCTCGTCCGTATGATTACCAGTCAGACATAACACCCACAGGACACGTTGCCTCGTCCGACCTATCACGGGACGCACGCCCCTGGCTCCAACTAAATAGCTTAGCAAATTGAAATTTAGCTGCGCCCAACCCGTGGCCGGCCGGACGAGCCGCTACCCCTAACACGGCCGTCCCCTCAACCCTCTAATCCGTCTCTTCCATCGCGTCTTCGTCTATATGCATGTGCATGCATGCAAGAAATTGGCGTGAGAGGGAATCTGATTCCCTACGCAGCACCAACTCGGCATCTATTTAATCACATGATAGTGCGATTTCACTTCGCTCTCGCTTTTTCGTTCTTTCGGTTTCGGTTTTCTGGTGACTTATTATTATTTGTTGTCGTCATTAGCAATCGTTTCAGCAGGTATATCTCTCCTCGTACGTTATTTATTTTTTAATTTTGTGGTTAGTAAATTATTCGCAGCGAAATTAATCTTACTTAATTTATTAGTTGTAATTTTTAGGCACAGTTAATTAACTAACAAGTAATTAATTAGTCGTAAGTGCATTGTTTTACACAATTCATTGGTCCCAAATAGTTAGTCGGAATTAATTATTATTAAATTGGCAGTCATTAATACTTTAGTTGTAATTTTTAGGATGTGATTAATTTGCTTTTATCAATTAGTGATAATTAATTTAGTACTAAGAAATTAGCATTAAAGGACTGAAGAATAGAGAACAACAAGATGTGTCAAATCTATTAACTACTTGCACTAGTAGAAATTAATACAAGTAGTGTTGTCATTCAGAGACTTGTTTCTCTAGTGTTTTTAATCATCCATTTTTTGTTCCGAATTACAGAAATAATACTCCGTTTTTTTACAGTAATAATCACTTATCGCTCCACGATTGGGCGACTTGGGCACGTCGTCCAACGGTGACACTTGGCGCGCAAACGTTGGACGACTAGATCCGGTCGCTCAGCCGTGGAGCGATTTTATTGAATAATAATATTGTTATATTAATCCTATGGAAATAATTGCGGGGGGAATAAATGACAATTTTTGTAGGTAATACATTGAGCAAATCTTGTTTGTAGCTTCTTCTTGTTTTTTTGGAAATAAAACGACAGACAAGGTTAGTTGGTCCGTTTGTGATTTTCGTAGATTTTGAAAGGTACGAAATCTGTTAGACTCATAATAACATTTCTTGATCGTCGTATGTTGTTGTAGTGTGGTAAATTTCTGAAGACTTTTGTGAGGACGTTTGAGGTAACGATAATTTGTAAGTAGAAAGGTAAGTGATATTGTGATGCGCAAGAGAATTCATACACGATGGAGAATTCACACACGTCTACCCGTCGCTGCAGCTTCCCTTTCGTCCATATCGTTCCTAATGTAACGACTCTGCCGCCTTCCCGCCCTTCAACAAGTGAAGATCTGGAACACTCTTGGCCGCCAAGTCGTCCAATGGTTGAGCGACGGAGGTACGAACGATTGGTAAGTAGTACGGTAAGTTATATTACAATGCACGAGGGAATGCATACACAGCCATGTCATAGTAGCTTCGAAGTAAAATACATAAACAACTAATACAAGTACACAAAGCACAACGAAGACCCCCTACTGTCCACCTGCTACACCACCCGCAGCACCTCCGCTGCCGCCATCGCCCGTCGTGTCCGTGCCACCCGCAGACGGCCCCGCTTGGGCCTCTCAACAGAGTGCGGTGGGCCCCGACAGGGAGAGGCGGTCAGGAGCCCTACTGACCCGTGCTCGCAAGGCCTCGGGGGTCAACTCCACCTGTGCCTGCGTGCCCGCTGGGGGACCGCTGAGCTGTGACCCGGAAAGAACCTCAACGTGTATGGGATGAGGTGCTCCCCTGAACTCCCCTGAGTCGTCTGCAAAGAAGGCGTCCACGTCCTGCTGGGCCTCCTCGTGCGGGGAGAGGTCAACTCCCCGCTGGAGCGCGGAACTTGCTGGACAAATTTTGTTTATTCTTGCCATATATCGATGCTCACAAACCTGAGGAGAGGAAACTTACCTTCGTCGTGCGCCATGGCACGCGACCAAGGGTCATACCTGCCATACTGCCCATACATGTCGAGGAAGAACGGATACTGCCCCGGCGCTCTCATGTAGGGGTCCAGGAATGACGATGGTTGCGATGCATAGCCACGTGCCCAGCCGGAACCTCCAGCCTGGCCCGGTGGTGGTAGGACTGGGTAGCCACGTGCTCACCGCCCTCTAGCTCGCAGGTGTTCTTTGGGACGCGGACGCGTGCTTCTTCGAGCCTCCTAAGCGGCCTCTGTGATGTGTCGGCCTCGGCTCTAGCATTGACTTGGCCATCTCCTGGACTGTCCTACACGACATCAGGGTCACGGCACGCCTCACCCCACTATAGACCTAATGGGCAAATTGCAGCAGCTCATCGCGCGTCACCTCCGCACCGTGGGCGATCCTGTCCAGGATCGACCAGGAGTCCCTCGCCATCCCGACGTTGATGTCCATCTGCAAGGAGTGCATGAAAGCGTCAAACTTGTAATTGAGGTAACCGTATTCAGACATTTTTAAACATGATAGTACGTACCGCGAGGTGCATGTTCTGCGCGAAGTGTGCAGGGTACGCGTCGGTCCGTGCTAGTGCGCGAGTGGGGGAGGGTCAACGACACACACCAATTTGGTGCGTGTCTATAGAGCGTACCAGTGTAGGTACTCATCGTACAAGCTGGGGTCGTACGGGGCGCCCTCCTGCATGTAGTCCTCGAGGGCTTTCGCCCACTGCGCCAACCACGACTCCAACTTCGCCGCCCAGCTCGTCCGGAAGCCACCCCTACTATGCCTACGAAACGTACCACTGCAATTAGAAGCCGTCATAACAGAACTAAAAAAATGAGAACATGTGTTGTGTGTAACTCACGCGTGGGCCGAGTCGGGCACCCGCGTCCCGGCGGGAACTGGAACAACCTAGCAGAGGCCGAACTAGCGCATCACCCTGTGCCAAGGGCGAATCCACCGAGGGGCTTCATCAAGCTGAAGCCCACCCTCCACCGGCACCCAGAACACCTCCCGGCAACCCCAACCTCCGACTCCGGCTAGCCTGCCATGGTTGCGTGCCTACGTCAAGAAGAAGAAGAAATGAAGAAGCAATTGCAAACAAACGCGTCTGGGCCTTGCGCCCTCGCCGAAGCAACGAAGCCCAGCTGCCCAGGCCCAACTCATGACCACCCATGTCTCTACCGGTCCCACACGGCCACAGTCCCACTTCCCAGTTGAGCTCCCTGTTCATGTTCAGTGTTCCCCATTCCAAAAAATTCCCCAAATCCCTAATCAATTGAGTGAGCCAGTGAGGAGAACTGGGGTCTGGAGAGGCGCACCTAAGGGAGCCAGTGGTGAGATCTGCCCATCTAGGCGACCGACGGGGTAGCGGACTGGGGGCCGGCACCCGATGGGCGGCGGGCCTCTGGATTGGAGCTGAGGAGGGTAGGTGCGCAGGAGCCAGGAGGCAGGCGGAGGAGGAGCTCTGAATCTGCCGTCTGAGCCCGAGGAGGACCACCGGTCGCTGACTTGCCAGTGGCAGGAGGAGGCAACCAGAGCCAGGCAGGACCGCGGGAGGAGGAGGACTGGAGGAGCCTGGTGGAGGAGGACTGGATCTGGATTCTGAGTTATTTTCTGTTGAACCCATTTTCTTTTACACTTTCTTATCCAGAGGGAGGTCCAAAAACAGTGGTCAAAAAAGCAAAGAAGCATCCAGATGCTGATTCACTTTGCATAGAGGAGATCGATGTTGGAGAGGAGGCACCAAGAAGGCAAGAATAGTGGTTAGTGGCCTTGTCAAATATATCCCTCTTGAAGAAGTGCAGGTTGGTCCTTCTCAGCATGATGTGTAGTCACGACATAGTGTCCGCAGGAGAAGGAGGAGGATTGGATCTGGATTCTGGAGATTGGATCTGCTGATCTTGGTTGGTCTCTGGGAGTGACCGAGTGGGATGGGGGAGCTGGGGAGGCGACTAAGCAGTGGGCAGTGGGCACTGCGATCTGTGAACTGTGAAGCCACTGAAGCTTGAAGAATTGAAGAGTGAAGCACTGAAGCTTGAAGAATTGAAGAGTGAAGCCTTTGTCCTCTGATTACAAATTTATAGTGGTATACCGTATACTCATAACTCATTCCCTAATTAGTCGATTAGCAATTTGTTATAATATATTATGGTATTGTGGTATATACTCAATTAACAATTTATTCGTAGGTTTGCAATAATGGAGGAACGAACTTTGCGTAATTATTTCACAAGCATTCAAGTAGTACTCCCCTAACCGATGAGAGCGCAACTCAACCAAAGAAGCCTCGACTAGAATTTAATCCAGATGAAATTATTGCTGATCCAACGCATTGCATACCAATAGAAGATTTTGCCAATGATCATTTAGGTACAATTTGCTATTCTATAACTAATTTTTCTAATTTTGATGTATAGGTTCTTACCCACGGGAAGTCTGGAACCATATTTCTATGTTTTGCGGATGCACTTTCCATTAGCGATGTACCTTTATTGTATTTCTCTTTCTTTGCATTGCTTTTATTCATGTATGAATTTGATTGTATAAAAATACAAGACTATGTTTGTTTCAAATTAATTTAGTCAGTCGATACTTTGAGCCTACCCTTCATTTCCTTCCTTGCTTCGCCACTGCCCTGTGCAATGCGTAGTCCTCTACGAACACATCAAAGACGAGCTTCTTCCGTGTCGGCCAGTACACCCGGTCACGCCAGCACAGTGAGGACAACCCGACGGGAGCACGGTCCTCCATCTCATGATCAGAGTACAGCTCCCAATGCACGTCGTCAGCGGTGAGGCGGTCGAGCTGCTCAACGAAGTGCTCGTACACACGTGTGACCCACACATGTGCAAACTGTGCCTGCGAGCCGGAAGAGTGGTTACAAAGGATGATCCGTAATACGACAAAAGTAAAGGTAAAGGAGAGTACGTACCCGTCTATGGAACCAAAGGGACCCTGCGGTCGGCCGATCCACTGCACCCCCATGGTACATGGGTCGTCCGAGGGAGAAGCGCTCGAACGACTACATCTATAGCAGGAGGGGGCAGCCTGTGAGGATAGAGGCCGGCTTCATCCTGCAGTACGCCTCGCACATGCCATGGTACATCGCGGCAAGTACGATTATCCCCAGCTGATCTGCACCTCCTTCTCGTCGGCGATGGCCCTCGCGTACCCCACGAGGCGGGCGTCGACGGAGTCACCATGGCTGCTGATGAACAGTACCCAGCCAAAGAAACACAGCAAGTACGCCTCGAGGTGCCGCGACACCTAGTAGTCGGTGGGCACTGGGACCATCCGCTCGACCTATTCACAAACGAATAATTAGTAAGCCCATCATATGACAAGGATAGTGCATCGCTTAACATAGAAAATGGGTAGCACACGTACCCGAAACTGCGAAAGCCACCGCAAGCGTGGGCCATGCTGCTGTCGTGTCGGGAAGACGTAGTACGGTGTCGCGGCCTCGGCCAGAAGAACCCCCTCAAACCTGCCCAGCAAGTCATCGCGCCAGTCGGCAGGCACGTCCGACGGGTAGGCAGTGGCTCCCGCAATAGGCAAGCTGAGCAGCAACGCGACATCCTACAAAGTGGGGCCATCTCCCCGAATGGGAGGTGGAAGGTGTGCGTCTCGGGCCGCCACCGATCCACTAGGGCAGTCAGCAGCGACCGATCGAACGGGAACCGTCGTGACCGCTTTGGGCCAGCCTCCCCGTCGTCCTCGACCGGAGCGTCTTCCTCATCAGTGGCCTCCACCATCCGCGCAAGAGGTAGAAGGCCGTCACTGCTCAGCTTGCAAAGGATGAACAAGTAGGTACATAGCGGTCATATGACACAAAGAAGTGGCACAGTTTGTAGACAAACTTGTCTCCCCAACGTGGGTCTAATCTCCAAGCCCATCGGGGTGTCCACGTATGGACCACCTCCAAGTCAGTTGCCTCGTCCCCGCGAACCAGATGTGAGACACGACAGCTCGCGTGGTGCTGCGCCCCGATGCGACGGCCAAAATGCCAATCCGAATTACCAAGGTCATGAGCCATACCTGCAAATCAATTTCAAGTTAGCAATTACGACACAATTAGTGGGTTCACTTATTTATAGCGTAGCTCCCGAAATTCTGAAAATGTAGTTGCATTCTTGCATAAGCCACTATTTACAAGTTAGCAATTATGACACAATTAGTGGGTTCACCTATTTGGCTCTATATGAATGATACGAAAGTGTTTTATTTTATTTATATTTTACGAACTTCTTTAATTTCTAACTAAAAATAAAGTGTCCAATTCTATATTTGTTTGCACCATTGCTACCGTCACAACGAGTGCAGTGCTTCAAAACTAATAGATATTTTGCTTACATCATTGGCTTAAGCAGCTAGAGCTGGGGAGAGCAAGTCAGCTCGTAACAGAGACAAATGCGACATAGAAAGGTCGCATCAATGCAGGCGCACTAAGTATAGATGTACCAAAACTGTATGTATTTTTCGAGTGGTAGGGTACGTGAACTGTCATGCAAGCCGTGTGGTGTACCAATAAAAAATTATGGAATGCCTACATATTTTTAATAATATGTTCACACATATTTAAAACTTATTTAGCAATGTTAGCAATTTTTATCATCAACACTACATATTTAAAACTAAATGTGTAAAGTAGTCAGTTGATTGGGAAAAAAACACAACTAATTATATATAAACATTAAGTATCATGTGAATACAATATTTATAATGCCAGGTTTACCTAACGCTAACATTCGTTCAACCGATAATTGCTTAATAGCCTCATCTTTAACATTACTGGTGCACCCCAACACAAATTTTCTAGCTCCACCACTCATAATGTGACACTACATATCTAAAGATTTTAGAAGCGATGTCCCTACCATTATTTTATTTGCTAACAATATGTCACTACACATGTAATAATGTTGGTTGCTAACCTACTATGGTTTCGAGAGTTAATCTAGAAAAAAGTGCGGTGAACTCACCGTCGTCGATGTGCGCACCTCTCCTCCTCCTCCATCTCCTCTTTTTCTCTCCCCTTCTTCTCCTCTCCTTTCCCCTCTTTCCCTTTCCCTCTTGGCTGCTGGCTCTGAAACGAAATGGTGAAATGGCTCGGCCGGCGCGCGGGGGGCATATAAGCGCCCCTAGTCGCTCAACTGTTGGGCGACTAGGGGATATCGCCCAACGGTTGAGCGACAAATGTCCAAGTCGCTCAACCGTTGAGCGACTAGGAGCCGAAGGGTCTGGTTGCTTAACGGTTGAGCGACTTGGACACTTGGCGTGCAACTGTTGGGTGACTAGCTCAAGTCGCCCAACCGTGGAGCGACAAGTGATTATTACTGTAAAAAAAAGTGTATTATTTCTGTATTTTGGAATAAAAAATAGATTATTAAAAAAAATCCTTGTTTCTCCATGAAATAACAAACTTGAAGCAACCTTCTAAACAATGAAGTTTTGACTTTAACATAAAATTAACCTTAATTGTGGAGCAACATGTTTTGACTTTGACATAAAATTGACCTTAATTGCAGAGCTTAGACTTGAAGCATTGATTTACCACAATGCATGTAGGTTGTGAGATGGGATATGAGATTCCATGTGATTGTGAGAACTGCCCCCGTTCGTCTGTTTACAAATGCCATAAAACCTAGAACAATGAACAGACAACATAATTTTATCCTTTAGTATGAACTGCATTATTAACAGATGCAAATGGTTTAAGAACATGCAAATACAAGTGCTGACAGCATAATTAAAGCATGTTTACTTAAATTCGAAATGATCTGGACATAATTTTTTTTCATAGTATCATGTCAAAAAGTTACCTTTACGCCCATCCCCTCATCCCTATAACCAGTCACCTCCATCACTTCCTTGTCCATGTATGCATGCATGCAAGAGATTAGTCTTGGTTATTTTAGTGGCCTTAGTTAGCCCTAATAATTTATTCTTTCACTAATAATATGTCTCTTCTATGTCCTGCAAGCCGTGCCTCCAGTCCACCAAGCTTCTGGAATACTTCTACGATGAGAATCACTGGTATAAGTCGTGGATCGACGAGGACGAGGACGGTCCTCCACCCCTAGAGCTTCGGGCCAGGAGGGAATGCTGGGAGCTGGATGCTCGCTACGTCCCCCATCCCTTGGGACACGAGCTTGTTGCCCTTCACGAGGCTAGTCTCCGTCGGACACCAGTTCACCCTGGACGGCAGCTTGCTATCAGCACTTGTCGATTGGTGGAGGCCCGAGACGCACACGTTCCACTTTCGATGGGGTGAGTTGATGGCCACCCTGCAGGACGTCTCATTCCTAACCAGTCTCCCGATCCGGGGTGAGCCACTTGTTTCAAGCCGTCCGTCGGTGGACTGGAAGGCCAGGATGGGGAACATGTTCGACATACCTGTGTGGGATAGTGCCCGTGGCGTTCCTCGGACTCGGCTGAGGCTTTTCAGCCAATGTTCGGAGGATGGACCCGATGACGTTGTTCGGACAAACCTCATCGCTTACCTTCTATATCTTTTTGGTCGGTCATGTTTCCCACGACACAGGGCGATTGGGTGTACCCTAGCTTCGTCCGCATCGCCAAGTCTTTCGCTGACGTGGAGGTTGGGGCGATGCCTCAGTATAGCTAGGGATCAGCTATCCTCTGCACCACATATAGGGGGTTGTGTGACGCTTCGATGCGCAACACCGGTGGTGTCAAACCCAGCCTTGCCTGTTACTACGTTCTCCTGCAGCTGTGGAGTTGGGAGCACTTCCATGTTGGGTGGCCGCCCTTCTATATCGTACCCTTCTATATCGTACCCCGTGTTGCAGGACCCAATAGATAGGCCCACCATGGGCTCCAAGTGGACTGCAACTGTCCTACACTGGGTGAATGACAGACTGGCGAGGTGCTACTCGTTGTTCCACAATGAGTTCAAGTCGTTGCATGACAACTGTATCATTTGGGCTCCATGGACCCCAGACTTCGTGGCCTCGGTAGCGCCACACGGGCTGTCCTTGCAATGCATGCAGGACACCAGACTTTGGGCGACAACATGTCACCTGGTGTTTACACATATGGTGGAGCCTTACACGCCGCAGCGTGTAATACGACAGTTCGATTTGTATCAGGTCGTGCCCCTCCCGACGACAGGATGCTGCAGCGAGTCGTCCACTTATGAGTCCAACTCCCGTCCGAGTAATGTTTACACTTCATACCTATATCCTCTGTTCTAATATCAATCCTTTCGGAATGTAGACAATCAAGGTCGGGCCGACATGTTGAGGATTGGCGAGCATTCCAGCATGAGTAGATATGACCTGGACGGAGACGGTGCACATCGAGGTCTTGCTGGAGCAGCGATCGTACGGCGTACAAACATACCGTGAGTACATGCAGTGGTACGTACCATGGTTGCACACCAGACTCACCCGTACTCCGCCAAAGCGTCCGAAGCATGTGACGCACCAGGAGAGCCTCGACCACTTGTACGATCGATACAATGCTTCGCGGCGTGACGACACCGTGAGACACTTATAACCTTCGGTCATTTCATTGATGATACTTGTACTCTTCGTTACTGAACCTGTTCTATATGTCACTTTAGTTAGAGCAGGTGCAGCGCATCACAAGAGCATCAGAGACTGCCATTTGCAGCTCAGACACAACACCGGGGCTGCTGAAAACTTTGAAGTACATCTTCGCGGAGTCGAAGAACATAATAAAGAATATGAGCTGCGGCCGTTCGACGGATGACGTCCTGCGCACCGGGCAGCAAGTGGGGGACCGTGTTCACCTGCCAAGTCATCATGACACAGCGAGACTGGTCGGCGTCATAGCGCTCCATGCCAGTAATCCGTGGGCTAGATCAGCAGGGAGGTAAGTTACGTACAAATCTATATTCTGTTTTTTGTTATGCCTTACATTCTGCTAACATCATGTTGTTCTCCCGTCGTAGGTCCGTCGGAATGCAACACTTCTGCCGTCCGCACCCCGTACACAGACTAGCGCTCCCCCTCAATCATCTACACTACACATCTAGAAGATACGAGATTCTCAGTTTACGTCCATGCTATTTATTTTGGCTAGTATCGTTCTGTCTTGCAGCCTTCGGTTGACCGCGGGGTGATGGCCATTTGTCTAGTGACGAGGATACGGGACTCCCAACTCCAACAAGGTAGCAGTATATGGGGTTTGGAGCGTACGCGGGGTTTGGACTGTCCGCGGGGTTTGGAGCGTATGCAGGGCAGAGCTCCTCCAGGTTCGCTGGCACACTGGACGTTCAAGGCCAGAGATCCTCCGTACGACCAGAGTTGCAAACATTGTACCTTGGGGCGGACAATTCGGGGGTGGATTTATTCGGTCCCTCATTCATGACTTCATTTCAGGTGACCCCCAGTTTGGCATGTCTCGACAGGACGACATCGATGCTTACTAGACTTAGCTTCCTCCTAGTTAGCTTTCTGGTGCACCTACACCCACTCAACAGATACAACGGCCTCCATAACCCCTCCGATCCGATAGGCGCTCTCCGGACCGGTTGACGTATCCCATAGGACATGCTCGACGCAAAACAAAGATGCGGACGCAGATGTGAACGCAGGAGTGAGCCATATTGTATCCTGTGTACCCTGATCAAATAGGATAATCTTTGTTAATTTATCAGTTTAGTGTGGATGATATTCTTTAACAATGTAATGCACCGCATGCTAGATTATATATTAATTAATCTGTCTCTATCTACCTTTACTCTTTGTCTCGAGTTAGAGAAGGAGGCTACATGACTATTTAATTTGCGGTTGCTAACTATTTAATGTAATTTGCGATTGTTAACTATTTAATTTGTTAGCTATTTAATTTGCTAACATCTCACACGCGGCTGGCCAAACGAGCGAAGTGGAGAGGAGTTCAGTCTGTGACCGGCCGGACGAGACGACGTGTCTGTGGACATTGCGTCTGACCGGTGACTATGCGAACGAGGATTCAAATTTACTATTTCGTTACGACGGCCGCTACTTTCGTAATAAAACATCACAAACGTGTTATTTATACCAAAAATCCGGGTTCGAAGCCGTGTTGCCACAGTGTGGCGCGCATGGCAACGGCATGGCGCCGCGGGGACAAACGAGCGGGGGCGTACGTACGATACGACGTCGGTCTTTTTCTTAGGGTTTTTTTCCCTGCACGGTCGTGTTCGCTTGCTATGGGCTCGACCGCGTACGATACGACGTCGCGGTCTTTTTCTTAGGTTTTTTTTTCCCCAGCACGGTCGTGGCCGCGTGCCATGGGCTCGACTGTATCGTACGCGGTCTTTTTCATAGGTTTTTTTTCCCTGCACGGTCGTGGTCGCGTGCCATGGGTTCGACCGCGGTGGATAGCTGCCTTGGTGTTGATGCACAGATCGAACGTGATGCCCACAGGATGTTTCAGATAGCTAGGCTGTGCACATGCACGCAGTACTGCCTGATTGGTGAGTGAGTACCTCTGAGGTCAACCGTGGTGCTCGTGCCCACCAGCCAGCCCATGTTCGTGTCGCAGCAATCGTTGTTCTTACGCATAGATCATCAGCCAATGTGCTGTACAAATGTAATGATCACCATCTCATGCAAGCCTCGGACATTTACAAGTGACTCGATCTCTTCTGCCTAGCCAATTGCGCAGCCACAACTAGAACAACTAGAACCCGAAACACACTCTCGAAAGGCACAAATGTCAGTACGTGCGTACCTCAAAGAACAAAAACACAAAGCTTTTCATGAAACGATGGTTAACTGCAGTTGCTTTATTTACCGCGGCTTCTTTTCCTCTCTTTTCTTCACAACCGCCAGACGTGCTTGGTGCAGAGGAGCACGGAAGGAGGTTGATTGAACTGGAGCAATCAGAGATTCGATCTACCAACATGTCTGGGCAGGTGGACCCGTCTTGTTAGCCAACGCCAAAGCAAAGACGGCACCGTTGGCTAGTTGGATGGCCTGAGCTAATCGAGATGTTACGGCCAGCCGCCCTGTCGCCGTGGCGTCAATCGCCCTCGACGAGCAACGTTCGCATCATCGATCGCCTTTGCATAAAGCAGCGCATTTGCTTGGTGCGGTGCGGTGCCGAGAGTATCCATCGTTTGTTTTTTTTCTTCTCTCAAGCTTCCGGTAGCTTGAGATCTGAGCGTTAGCTCACTGGGAGGGTGTTTGCCCTTGGAATCAAACTCAACTTTTCTCACCTGGAATAATCTATTTAAGTGGGTTTCGAATAGTACATACGTGAGTATATTTAATGGTTAAAGTGCGTGTTCACGCTACGTAAGATTTAAGCCTTCGCTCTAGATTAGACGTGTGTTAAGAATATATTCACGCGTGTATGGACGTGCGTGTGATGTGTGCGCGTGAGTGCGTCCGACGTGTACTTAAAAAACGCTTCCGGTAGCTTAAGCTGAAGCATATCGTCCTAAAAATGGCCAAAGTCACTCCTCTGCTTCTATGGGAAGCTAAGCTTATTAACTAAACGCCCATCATAAATATGGATTAAACTTTTGCGAAAAGCCTACTAAGAGTATCATGTGTGGACGAGTTTAATTTTTTAGGTAGTTTTGAACTAAAACAGAGCAAATTGGGTCCTTACCTAAAAGCACAAATTTGTTATCTCAAGCACCTAACGCCCTGAAATCAGGTGGCTGCGGCATGCAACGCATGCCGCGGAGGGAGGGGGGGTAGAGGTGAGTGGGTGGGCAGCCGCCGCGGAGCGGTCGCATTCGGGGGGAGGAGGGTGCCATGCCCCGCGCGCACATCATCGTGACTGTAAGGTGGTGTCCGCGCCCAGCCACAAAAATCATTGCCAATCCCGAGGCGGGCCCCCCTGCTTCCCACAAACAATCTCTTTCTCTCTCTACCAAGACGATAGAGAATCAGAGTCATAGGGGAGAGAGGGAGAAGAGGAGGAGGAGGAGGTGGCGCCATCGCGGGCGGGCCCCGCAAACCGCTAAGTCGGAGACGACGACCGCACCGGGAAGAAGCGGGGAGGGAGACAATTAGACACGGACCCGAGAGAATATTAACAGGTGTGTGCTGGACGGTGCGGGTGGTGTACCCATCTCTCATCGTTTCCACGATTCCATTCTCTCTCTAGCCCCCCTCTCTCTCCGCGCCATCTTTATCCGCCTCTAGACTGGTCCGAGAGAGAGAACCCATAGCCTGCCTTCGTCGATTGCTCCTCCCTGCGTTCTGATTCTGAAAGGAGCCATGGTTCAGTGAGCCAGGAGGGAGGGATCCTTCTTGCGCTGCGGAGGCAAGAATCTCCTTTGAGAGGTTGGCTTCGCTTCTCCTCTGCCCTTTCGTTTCTCCTGACATCGCTGGGAGATGTAAATCGGCGGGTCTTATCTTTCGCTATATGTTTGGTTGATGGCTTGGTTCTTCTTGTGAGTGCAGGAGAGTTGGTTATCCTCTTGCCTCTGCCTCTGCACAAGGGACAAGAAAAGGGGTTTCTTTTCTTTCTCCGCGAGCCAGTTGGAGTTCCAGATTCTCTCTCTCTCTCTCTCTCTCTCTAGCCTGATTCCTTCAACACAAGTGCAGGGAGATCTTCGCGCAGGAAGCCCTTGACGAGCAGGTTGGTCGCCTTCCTTCCCTTCAAGTTTGTTCTGTTTATGCCACTGCTATTGATGCTTGACTGGAGCCCTCTCTATCCTCTGTCGCCTTTTCCCCTCTTAATAATATTGAGGATTGTTACCATTTCCGTGAACAACAAACACTACTATTATGTGATTTGTACTTTAATCGAGTTATTAATTGTTTGCCTGCCCCTGTCCTGTTCTTTCCCGGGACCAAAACCCTCGCCTTTGTTTCTTTATTTTTGTTTTGGTTTGCACCTTTTAGGTCCACACCTTAAATACAAAAAAGGGGGCTAATCATGAAATTCACTCTTTTGTAGTGGCAAATAATCAATTATTCCATAACATAATACATAATAGCAATAGTTAGACAAGAGCAACTGATCGAAGGATCCTGTAAACTTGAATGATTCTCGTGCTTCTATGTTGATGTTTCTTGCAGCAAGCTTAGCTTTGCAAGATGTAGGTATGATTGGTTGATACGACTGCGAGTTTGCGAGGAGCGCCTAAGTTGAAGTACGCATTGGTACAGTTGGTGCAATGTGAAGTCAGACTGTCTAGTTGGAAACTTATAATAGAACTTATTTGTCTGTCCTTTGTCTTATGCTGCGATTTATTTCTACAAAACTATCGTATAGGGGAAAATTTAATAGTCCAATAGGCTTTGGAAAGCATTATTTTGTTAAAACAAAAAAATGTAATGCTCTTCTTGTGACAATACAAGAATATAGAAAGTATAAATGACCACCTACGTCTTGCCTCAAGGTATTTTTAATTTTACCCGATGTCAGTTGAAAGAACCAAAGATGGTTTGTTGACAATTAGTTGACTTTTACCTATGGTGGGAGTTCAACTGAAAAGTATCGCGTTTCTCTGGTCCATTTAAACATCTTCATGTTAGAAAGAACAACAAGCGGTATGTTGACCAATTAATTGACTTTTTTTTTTGCCTAATGCCTATGCTGGGAAGCTGGGAGTGGCATGGGACTATAATTCTCCGTTTGCAAAGGATGTATCTTGGTCTCTTCGGGATTAGCCATTGTTCATAAATGTGATTTAGGTAGACAGTTGACCCTGTAAGATGAGTTTGATTTGATAGTTGACTATAGCACATTTGCCCTACAAATTTATAATAATACTAGTTGCTAGAAACATTAGTTGAGATGGACACTTTCTTGAATATCCAAATGTGATTTTCTGTTTAGTTTAGCTACGGTTAAAAATGAATAACATTGATAACGATAAAGTTTTTACAAAATTCATATGATGCATAGCTCATATCAAAGAAAACACAGTTGACTTACCCTTGATGCAATGAAGTAATGAACCACCATATTGTTTGAGATTAGACATTTCTGTTTGAACTATTCTATCCTTTACAGCTAATTAAGATGCATTTATCGTATGCACTTGGATTCAATCCGATCTTAACAACTTAACATTTGCAATGTCATGATATGGTTGGATTTTCCCCAACTTATTTCCCAGCCTTTTTTTACATTATTATCTTGTGTGTTGAACAGTTCAAGACCCTTGAGATTAAGATTTGCAGTCATTCTTCGTGGATGGAGAACATGGGTTCATCTCAGCGTAATCCTTGCCCAAAGGTGGAATACTGAATTGCCCCCTCCTTTTTTACTACCATTTTACTTTTTATTAAACCATGAAGTTTGTGGTTGTGTGCCACTATCATGCAAGTGGAAACCCTCTTTGCGTATGGTGAGACAATCATGCTCTTTTTCATGATCCCAATTTTTGCCCTCTGTCATGGTTAGTCATGCCAAGTTCAACACAAGTAAACCATTGAAGATATTACAAAAGTTGATCTAAAAATCTCCACATAAAGGAAAAGAACAAATCCTCACATTATAAGGTCTGGAAACTTGATATTAAAATCAGGAGCTCGCCAGGAATGTTTAGAATAAGTAATAGAGCTTATGCAGTCATGTGGACCTAAATCGTCGAGCTCAGCAGATGTGGCATTAACAGTTTTGTTTTCTTGCTGTAGGCAGTTCATGCTTCTTTCTAGCTTACTCTTAGACCTATTTTTTCTGGATGTGTATGAGTGTCATTCATATTTGTCCTTTCCTTTTTCATCTTCTTGTACTTATTGTTTTTTATGTTTATTGCTCAATTGTTTTGCTTTGTTAGGTTCACAGCTCAATGTGCAGTGAGCTGACAATGATGTTAGATAAAATCTCCCCCATTCTTCCATCAATTGAGGCAGCTCGACCAGGATGTAAAGCGGGTATACAGGAATTGTGCAACCTATACAATATAGTTGAGAAAGGGAAACTAATAATTCAGCACTGCATTGAATGTAGTAAGCTCTACTTGGTATGTTATTACTTTGTTGATGGGAAACTTAAGATTCTAGTATGCTACATTTATTGTTGTTTTCCTGACTTTTTTGTGATTATTTGATGATTATTTGTTTTTTGTTTCAGGCTATTACGGGAGAGGCAACTGTATCACGGTGTGAAAGGATCAGAGACTCACTTAGGCGGAGTTTGTTCCTGATTCAGAATATGGTCCCACCAGCATTAGCTAATCAGGTTAGTTGATTTAGTTTGATGTTTGACTCTATACTTTGTCGGTGCCACGAACTCAATTTATGCTACTATGTATAGATTACAGAAGAAAATGATCACCTTCTCTCATGCGCACTAGTTGTACTATGCATGATTTTCTTGTAACCTATAAAAGAAAGTACCACTGAAATACCTCTAGTTTCTTGGACTTCGATTTCATCTTCTATGGCCACCAATAAACTGTTCTTTTTTAGGTTCTCCAAACTTACTTCCGTAAAATAATGTAATTTAACTTGAAACAATTTGTAGAAGCACATCTGCATATGCAGTAAATTGCAAATCAATCAGAATATGCTTCTTTTAACTTGCAGGTGCTCTGCGGGCCTATGCATATTGCTTTATCCTATAATTTCATGTATTACTACGATAGCATATTCATTACTACTTCCCTTTGCTTGGTTGTTTACTACATTGCTATTTAACACAGATAGCTGAAGTGCATAATGATCTTCGGGATGTAAAGTTTGTTGTTGATCCAATGGAAGAAGAGGCTGGCAAAACCATTTTAGAGATGCTTCGGCAGTCTGAGACAACTGAAGAACTTGAACTTGAGACATTCATGCAGGCAGCTTCAAAGTTAAACCTGACATCTCCTAAAGCTATCTTAATTGAAAGAAGAGCAATCAAGAAACTATTTGATAAGATTAGTGGTACAGATCCGAAAAAGGAGGGGGTCCTTAAGTTCTGTTTCCATCTTGTTAAAAAATATGGAAAGAACATCACTGGTGAGCGGAATGAAAATTTGCAAGCTGAAAATCAGTCTTTGACTCCAAGCTTAAGGTTTGCTAGCGATGCTAGTACTCCTGGAAAATGCTACACACCCACAGACTTTCAGAGATACGAGGATCAGAGTAGCATTTCTGGAGCAGCCACGCCACCTGCAGAGTTCTGTTGCCCAATATCAACAAAGCTAATGCAGGATCCTGTGATAATAACATCTGGACAGACTTATGAAAGAGAGTGTATTGAGAAATGGTTCAGTGAGGGATATGACACTTGTCCCAGGACACATATAAAGCTAGAGAACTTCTCGATGATTCCAAATACTTGCATGAGGGATCTCATTTGTAATTGGTGCAAAGAGCATGGTTCCACAACCTCCGATTTTTTTCCTCCCAGCAAAAATACTTACAGTTACTTGCCAGAGCAATTGCATGGTCACTCTGTGTCAAGTTTGCACAATGTTTCAGTACCTCTCATTGCTGGGAATGCCAGGGATTTTGTGATTGATCACAGCAATTCATCTATTGCATTATCTGATGCCAGTTATGTCTCAGACTCATCCCATGTGAAGGATATGGAGGATCCGAAAGATAGTTTCTCTCGGTTCTCTTGGAATGCAGACTATCAGAAGTATCTTTCTTTCCACAACTTCGACCAGGACATGTTCCTGAGGTTATTTTGCGAGCTGTCCAAGCTCCCATTGGAACTCCAAGGCAGCTCCATTAAAGATTTGAAGAGCATTCTTGATGATGAAAATGAAGTTTCATGTGCTATGGTTTCCAATGGATTTGTAGAGGCATTTCTCGAATATTTGATAAATGATAGTGGCAGCTACAGTGTGCAAGCTCAGAAAGCTGGATTTCAATTTTTTCTTGTTTTTCTTTCCAACAGCAGGTAAGAGCACTTGTCTGATAGATCCGCATCATCCTTTCATTAATTTTAGATTGGGACTCCAGTACAATATATGCTTTTCCATTTCGGCTTAGACCTACTATCTTCCTGCTCTACTGCTAAAATTCAACTATTCTACTAGTTGGTTGCCTTTGGGCAGTTAGTTTTATTCATACCTAAGGCCCCATGCGAACATTCTCAAAGACATTTTTCTTTGACATGTAGGACTAAGATTCCACCGATGAATGAAGAAGCACTCTGTCTGATCACATCCTTTCTTGATTTTGAGTTAAAAATTGAAGCTTTGTTGGTACTGCATGAACTGGTTCGACGCCTGAGTTGTCGGCAATCCCGTCTGATGGCCTCTGTTGTTACTCCTCCAGTGTTCAAAATATTGGCATCTGAAGATACCGAGGGCCTTGAACTTTCCTTAAATATTATCTGCGATCTTTCATCTGATGCTGATGTCAAATCTTACTTGATTTCTCTGGGAATAATCTCAAAGCTGTCTCTCATTTTTACTGATGGAAGCTTCGCTGAGTGTTGCTTGAAGATTTTGCGGAACTTATGCGACGTGGAAGAAGCCACAGTGCTTATTACCAGAACTGATCAATGTCTTGGTTCCATTGTAGAATATCTGGACACAGGAAGTCCTAAAGAACGAGAGCATGCAGTGGTTATCCTTTTATCAATATGTTCCCATAGTATTGAGGATTGTTTACTTGTAATGAAGGAGGGTGTAATCCCTGCCCTTGTGGACTTGTCAGTGAATGGAATTGATGAAGCCAAAAGTTGTTCAATCAAGCTACTTCATCTTCTCAGGGATCTGAGGCGAAACGACCAGTTTAGCAACTCATGCTCACGAGAAGTGGCTGTCACAGATGTGGTAGAGGATCCTCCGGACAGCTCAAATCGCAAGCAGCCAGTATCAAAGTCATCTCGTTTTTTCCAAAGAAAGTTGAACATTTTCTCAAAACCTCGGTCACTGACGCTGTTTTGAAAATTGGCGAAGGTCGATTGAGTTGGTATTCCTTGTCCATGTTACAATACTAACCGTTTTTTGTATAGATGGTAGCAATTGTATTGCCCAAATGAAATGCTTGATGAGATGATATTTTTCATCCTCATGTATTTCAGTAGAGTTTGATTAGCAGTTGTTATGCATCTTGCAGATTGCAGTCGTTATGCATCTAGCTGTGTGTAAAAAGTAAATGCGCTAGATATAGTTCATATTTTTTTTGGCAAAAAGTTTGCCTTCTTTGTACTCCGCTGTTCCATGGTTGCTGGAAAGCCTGAAAAGAAGTTTGTGTTTATCTTATCTTAACAAACCATGATGACAAGTGGTTCGTCCTTTTGTTGGAAGTTTTTTTTTCTTCTTTTTATGCCTGGTATGTGCGGATAGTATCTGATTCGGTCGAGTCTTACAGGATTGTTACTGATCACTGATGTAATTTCCTAACTTCTGTAATTTTGAGTGGACATTTGCTTTTCACGGTGTAATGTTGTTAGCAGTAGTTTAGAAGTTCAAAGAACTCACCATTTATTTATCAATCTCAAGTATGTCCTTAGGTACTTGCAATTTTTCTAATGTTGTTCCTGATAAATACGCACAAGTTGCCATTGGTCATCTGTTGCTGTTCTGCTGTACTCTTAAAAAATTGGTAGCATGAGTGCGTGACCACCATACAAGATGCAATCGTGCAAATCCCTTTTGAAGTCCACATTTGCCTTTCTTGTTGCCAATTGTTCAATGTATAGATGCCGGTCTTTCAAAAAAAAAGTAAAAAGAATGTATAGATGCTCTGAATTTATTTTTGACTGAACGATGCTCTGAGTTCATCTTTAGACAGTACTTGAAAGAGTGCATATTTGTTCTTTTTGTCATTGCACGATCGCTGGAAATCAAGAGTTCCGTCAGTTTCACTCATCATGATGGCTGAGGCTACTAGTACCGCCAGATGTAGCTCAATAACTCCAGACCGGGACCTCAGTTCGATTGTACGTTCGTCCACTGATCATTTCTTGTCGGAACTCGATGCATGGAACCTAGCTACACCAACCCTTTCCCCATTCCCCAGCGGTTCAGAGTTGAGACACGCGAACACATTCGCATTCTGAACCTGGCATGTGCATGTACGTTGCGAGAGTTCTGAATCTGATTTCATTCCATCTCCCTCCCTGAATGTTCCTTTTCAGTCTCATTTCATGACAAGGAGGGGAGCACACTCCTCATTGATGCCCCTTCCAGTTATGGTCACATGGTAGCTACATCTTGTCCGTGCAGTGTACGGTGTTCCATTAGGGAGCTTATTTCTTCCTTCAGTGCGAAGGCATCATCATGATCATGTCATCACATTCATCTTCTGGCACCAGGGGAAGACGTTACAAGCAGTAGATAACAGTAATCAAGCATGGTCTCCATACTCATACATGTTCTGAAGCACCGCCTTTTCGCTGTTTGTCGACCTCGTCACTCGCCTATGCCGCTTGACTTTTTTTTTGAGTGAATAGCAAAAGTTCCGCTATTTAATTCTTTTAGTAAGGAGAAATCAGTCTTATAAACAAGAAAAGGGACGAGGCGACAACAAAGAAGATGGAAAAACTATACAGTTGCTATGAAAAATTATCTCTTAGATTACCAGATTGGAGCAAAAAACTCCAATAGAGAAGTTTGCTAACTCGTTGCCGTACGATTGTCGACCGGAACTAGCTCGCCTAACTTCTCTAACTCTTGTTTGATAACCATTGCAATATAATGGTCATAAGGTAGAGATTTCTCTACCTTCTTACGTCAAAAAAAAAAAAACTTCTTTGCAGCCGTTGCCACCCATGCTTGTGCCTCACCTTTGACGATGGTCATGATTCCGACTGGCGTGCAACGTTGATGTTGGAAGATTCTGCGATTTTGCTCCTTCCAAATTTGCCGTAGTACAATGATAAGCATGGAGTTTGCCTCAAACACATTTCGTTGGTGTTCCTCCTCATTTCGCACCATCCACCATTCTAATATGCTCGCGCTGGCACCCCAATTTATCGGGCGTAACCAACTCTGGCTTAGCCAGGTCGAGGTTAGTCGCCATACTTCACGCGCAAATGAGCACTCAACGAGCAAATGCACCGCCATTTCTAGTCGGATGCTGCGCATGGGATAGAAATGGTTATTTGGGAGTTGTCTTGAGGCCAACCTGTCAGTCAGCCATAAGCACTCGATGTTGAACTAACAACCATGCAAATAATTTGCATTTTTGTGGTACCCATGGTTGCTAGATGATACTTCCTCTGTTTTTACATACTTGACGTCAACACTCTTGAGGATGAGCTGGGAAACGTCATCTATTTAAGAATGGAGGGAGTATCTTCGAAGGGTTTTTCAATAGAACCATGCAGTTGGGCAACGTAAGCGGACTTTGCAGTGCACTCTCCATGTGCACAGTGCACTTCCAAGTTATCTTATCAGGGATCTCATTTTGTAGCTGCACTTGCTGCACCAATTCAAAGACCTTGACATGTTGCGGCAAGATGTCCAAGGTTATACGAGCTCTAATATCGGCAATCCATTTATTGTCCGTTCTATTCTTTCTCACGGAGACCTGGAAGAGATCTGGAGCTATCTCCTTCAATGGGATTTGGTTTAGCCACGCATCGCTCCAAAAAAGAGTCTTTTCTCCATTCCCTAAGTGGATGATCGTGGAAGCGCGGAGTAGTTCTCGGTCAGTTGCATCTAGAGGTGACTCCATCCCATTCCAAGGTTTCTCTGGTGCCGTCCAATGGTACCAAGGCCAGCGAAGGCGCAGAGCTCTACGAACATTTCGAGGTGCAAGACTCCCAATTCCCAAACCTCCTAATTTCTTTGGCCGACATAATGTCCTCCAGTTGACTAGGCACTTGCCTTCACTACATGCTGCTTCTTCACTGCCGCTTGACTTCCTGCCGGTCTGGCTTGATCAATCTCTCCGGTGCACATCCTGCCTTGTCAAGGTGCAGTGGAAACACCTAGCTACTCAGTGCAGTACAGTACCGAAATACCTCTGCTCTACTGTAACTTGCAACCGCATAGTAGGCAGATTAGTTCCCGGTTTCATAAATGTTCAGTACTGTCATGTATGTTCAGACACTGCTCTAACTTTACATTTCAGACTGGTTTGCTCTCTGCCTGTTTAAGCTGAAACTAACTTTGAGTATCTATGCAGAGTTCAGAGTGGGTCACAACGACACCGGCTTTAACTCAGCCTTTTGCTGATCTGCCCGGCTATGTGTCAAGATTCTGCAATAATTTCTCGCTCTTCCGGCTGGCTGGTACTTGATAGCTGGAGCGCAGAACGCTGTCGGTCTCATTCAGTGACGGCCATTGTAGCTAAGCCTAGCCTCGCTGCCTGATGGACGGACGGACGGATAGAAATTCCAGGGTGGTTTGGTAGCTGCTGTGCTAGCTGCCTCCTTTTCTCGAGTTTTTTTTTGGCTTATTCAGCATCGTTTTGAAATAAAATAGTAAATATAACCTCATATCTGAAATGAAAAAATTAGCACCACCACTGCACTCTCAATCCACGAAAGCCACCTACCCCGCTTTCAGACCACGGCAGACCACCTGTCGTGCGCCCAATCCGTAGCAGTATGGCATGCGAGCACGACAGATGGCCTGCGCACGTTCCTGCCGCGGACCGGAAGAGGTAGGTGGCCTTCCGCATTCTAGGAGCGGGGCAAGTAATTTCCGCAGACTGAGAGCGCGGTAGATACCTACAACGATATTATTTTTGTAATTTCACACTACTAGAAACTACTTTGGCTATTGCAAATAAAAAAAATGTGCCAATTGACTTCCTTTTCTCCAGCGGCAGTGCGGAGCCTTCCTTTCTTGCTCGCTTTCGCTTTCGCTTTCTCTCTCCTGCCCAAGTTCAGTGCACCGAGCCCAAGCATCCCTTTCCTTGCTGAGTGCGCAGCAAACACGCGTGCTTTCGTGTTTGCTCCTCTGAGGCTGCGAGCGAGCGCCTGCGCGAATGACAAGGAGCAAGCAGTGGTGGCAGCTGCGAAAGACGACGTGACCGCTTCTGACGATCAGGGAGGCGAGGTGCTTAGGCTTAGCTCCTCCTAATGGAGGTGTGAGTGGCGACATGTTCTGTCTTGACGAGGACTTTGGTTAAGTAAAATGCAAGGTTAAGAAGATCGATGGGTGGTGCGGTGCAGGATAAGATTTTTAGTGGCACACGCAGCCCTGATGAGAGGAGGACTCGCTGTGCAGCCAATAGTTGTGCCGACACCGTGATTTGATTATATTTGTGGGAATGAAAATGAAATGCTATGCGAATTTGTTATTGGAAACGTGGTGCACCCCAGTGGCAAGGGTAATATACACCATTGAAAATGACTTGTAATACCTGCCCGTAAAGACTTGTACTGTTGAGTGATAGAATACCTACGCTGAAAGCTGTAGTCAACGGACAGATTGTAGGATCAAACCTCGGGGCATCAACCAGTAGCCCGTAGCATAGGAAAATAAACAGTTTTGCCAAAAACATTTCTAGTAAAATATACAGTGATAGAAGCAATATTGTAATAAATAATAAGACTTCTCCATATCATTATTTTCCAACTTAAAGTACGTGAAATTCCAGTAAGAAATCATTGGAAATCGGACGTACCGAACAATTTTATTTTTTCTTGAAATTCCACCAAAGTTCATTTAGGGTGTATTTTGCATCAGAAATCTATAATCTACAGACAACCGGTGATATTTAAGGTATCTTCATTGTAGAGTTCTAAAAATCCCACAATAATTCTTAAACTAGGAAAAAAAGCAGAATTCTTAGAAAAATCTATCGTTAATCGGAGAAAAAGAGAAGATTTGTACCATTTATTTCGGCGGAGCCAGATTTAATGGTGCATATTAATCATATATAAATATTATATTTATATAACAAATACATCTATTTTTTCACAGACATTAGAGATATATAACAAATATAATATATTACAATATCTGGCCGCGGAAATTTCGCTGGTTCTAAAAAACGAACACCAACCACGACACACCACGAATTGAAAGTACACTCACAAGGACTCATATTCATCTTTCAGATTTTCTTCGATGGTTATGTGGTGAGCACGACAGGAGCCCCTGTTGCGTCTGTCGCCGCATTCGGCCGGACCCATGCATGGGAACTATTTGAACTGAAATGCCAATCTGGACCCCCTTGGAAGTTGGAACCTGTATTTCTTCCTTTTTCTGAAGCTGGAATTCCTGTTCCCATAGTTGTGACATTGTACCTTGCCCTTATCTTCACAGCTGTGGAGATGCCAAAAGACGCCATCGGACAGGAGAGGAGAGAATAGGAGGGAACAGAAGAGAACCACCCGAAAGGATAGCAGATAGCTACTCCTCATTCTTGGGCCCTAGTTTGGAAGCCAACAAACTTGATGAATACCAGATGCTACTGTCCCTTATGATTACTCCTCGTAGGTTTATTGGCTTCACCTTAGACCTCCTTGAGCAAATTCAAACATGGATCATTAACTAGGGATCAATACCAATATATGCGGGGAGAAAGGCTCAGGTGAAGGGTTTCGTTCGCCGCGCCATATCAGGTGTATGATCAATTTTGAATGTTGACATGCTATCCACATAATGGAAACAGATCCTCTACATTAGCCTGTATACCAATATATGCGGGGAGAGAGAGGCTCAGGTGAAGGGTTTCGTTCGCTGAGCCATATCAAGTGTATGATCAATTTCGAATGTTGACATGCTATCCACATGATAGAAACAGATCCTCTGCATGAGCACAGGCTAATGTAGAGGAGCACAATGACATGCATTAGCACATTGTCTCCGCCGTACGATTCAAAATGAACGGTCTAGATCAAGCGGTACAATACCAAGGCACACTAAAATTGCTACAGTAAACATATACTGTTTATACAGTGTCTTGCTACAGTGCTATCCGGTCGTTGACCGCGTAGGCTTGAAGCACTGTCTGCACAGTATTCTCTGCAGTACAACAGAAAATCCGAATCCCCGCGTAACATGTAGTGTTTTGCCGTTGTACACCACATTGGCTTTTAGTTTGTCTTTTGTAAGTTCCTTTACACTCGACAGAATGTAAGGAGCTTTGTATGTGAGCTGAAACTCCACTAAAATATTATGCCAGTTGGTTTCTGACTTATGGCCACTTAGATTCATCCGAGTCATATAAAAGTAAAGCTAAGGTTGCATTGGAACAAAAGTTTCAGTGCCCGTAATAATGAACGTAAGGTGAGGCGCATCATTAAACAGGGGATGATGAGGATTTGAGATGGAACCAATTGTGCAGTAATGTGGTCTGTTTCAATCAAAGTCTTGGGAAAGGATAGGGCTGGATCCGTGATGGAAATTCCACATCTTTGGTCACTTTTGAGTGATAGCCTAACAAGAGTACTGGTGACACAGATGCAACAAACAGAGGATGGTGGAACCATCTTCTTAATACTCCAATTAGTTCTTCCATGTGCAGTTAAAATTATTATTTTTAAAACAAAATCCTTCTACAAAGTATATCTATGGTCCCTCTTGCATATATATACATATAAATGAAGCCTACCACAAACTCATATCTAATTACAATCGTAAAAAAACATGTATAATAATAACTACTACCTCCGTTCGCGAATACTTATCGGTGCTGACTTTGACTCATCAAGCTTTGACCAACAATAATTTTTTAAATATCTATTTATGTAACATAAAAGTGGTATTGTTATATTTATAATCAAAAGTACTCTACTAACGCCTTACATTTCCTGGGCTCCACAGCGACCAACTACAAAGCCTTAATCTGGTGATCCCAAGCCCCTCCAAAGGGGAAACTCTTTGCCTGGTTAGCAATTTAGAACAAGCTTTGGACCTCCGACAGGCTCGCAGTTAGGGGGTGGCCAAATCATCACTTCTGTCCACTCTGCAGATACACCCCGGAATCTATCCTGCACCTATTTGCCCTGTGCCGGTTCTCTACCCGCATCTGGAAGCTTATGGCAGAATGGACAGGAATTGAAAGCCTCCAACCTTCCATCTGGCCCCGCCACACGAACATCCCTGATTGGTGGACAAATGTGGCAAAGGGGCCAGGCTCCTCTTGACAGACTAGGACGACGATCACGATCCTTATCTCCTGGGAGCTTTGGAAGGAACGGAATGCAAGAATCTTCAACAACAGAGCTTCAACGCCTCTTGCTCTCCTAGCCAAGATTAAGGAGGAGGGAAGAGCTTGGTTCCTCGCGGGAGCTAGATCCTTAGAGCTTTTCAACTCCTTGTAATTATACCTGTTTCTTAAAACTTTGTTCTCCTACGGTTTCGCACCGCCCCTTCTTTTTTTAATATAACAGGCAGTCCTCTTGCCGGTTTTCATTAAAAAAAAAGTACTTTACTAATATTCCACATCTAAAGCTATTTGCTTTTGTGTTGCTAAAAAAGTAACGGTCAAAGCTCAATCAGTCAAAGTCAACAATGACAAATATTCGCTAACCGGAGAGAGTATATACTCACACGTACAAAACACCGTATACTCACTAGGACCGCCTTGATGCATATATCCACCTTTCTATGCATGCTAAGCATCTCTCCAGAAGTCCAGATACCTGCATCTAGCTAGTTTCTGCCATCTGACTATGAGGAGAGGATGCCACATGGACTAATGGCTAGCCAGCTACGGACTGGATCCCACGGCGGCATGTGGGGTGTCTGCTCTGTGGTGGTTTTCAGGCCCCTGTTGGCCGCACCGGCAGAGATCCCCTCTGCCGTGCCTCCCGCCGGCAGCGACAAATAGAAGACAAGCCACCCCCACCACCCACACACACCACACCGCAGTGGCTCTAACAGTCCGTCCATGCATCCGCCGATCGATCTGGGATACAAAGGCCAAAGTCGCATGCATGCTTGCGCACCTGCATCTCCTTTACGCTTGACTTGACCGCATCCATCTGCGTCTGCATGCGGACGTGCGCAGTGGTGGATCAGGAATAAAATGAAGAATGCTTACATGATTCTAGTCTTCTTTTACCTCTAAGTCACTCTCTCTTTCTAATAATCGATGGATGGTAGTGCTACGGGGTATCAAGGGTCCGACCGACGGTAGAAAATGCTCCTGCCCTGGCTGCCCTTTTGTTGGGTCCGCCCCTACGTGCGTGTCCACGGGAGAGGAGGAGAAGAGTGGAGAGGAGAATGGAAGGCTCCATGGATCCATGATTCAGTGATTCGCAGGTGCTGAGATGCATGCATGCATGCGTTCTCAGTGCAGGGCCAACAAATTACAGGTTGGTGACATGCGATCATGGGCATATGCATACGTGTACATATGGGGGCTATGGCTAGAGCGGGCATGCAGTCGTGGTAACTGCATGGCCGTGGCACTCTCGAGCTCTCGGCCTGTGTGGACGCTGTTGAGAAATAGCGATAGTTGTCATGATATTAGAGTAGATCAATTACATAAGAACAACCACATGAACACTAAAAGTCACTATGAACACAAGCGTATAAAGGAGAATCAGTAATTGTTATTCATCTATATCATTTACATAGGGGGTCATATTTATAGCCCACAGGGGTGAAAGCCATTTAGGGGCAGTTTAGTCTTTTGTCCATAATTAGGTTTCGTAACACTCCCCCATGGGCAATAGACAACGATATGCAAATGTCTCATAAAAAACTCCTTCCAAAAGCCCATTGGGAATAAAAGAATGGGGAAAAGAGTACATGACATTTGTAAGTTGTATTATACTTGTGTCTCACTAAAAACCTTTATATGAGAAAACTTCAGAAAAACTCACCAAGAAAAAGAGTACAATATTTAATCTTCGGAATCTAATCTTCAAGATTTTGGATAAATCATCAAGATTTGATAAGGGTCATGAATAGGGATTTACTCCCCCTAAACTCTGCAACTCTTTAAACCTTCTCATTCCAATGACATAAATGCATCTTTGAAACTAGATACAGGCAGAGACTTAGTGAATAAATCAACTGGATTTTCACAAGACTTTTTTGTAGGATGTTTACCTCACTATTCTTTTGGATTTCATGAGGATGGAAATTTTAGGAGTAATGTGCTTCGTGGTGTTGCTCTTAACATAACTCGTTTCTATTTGTATAATACAAGCAGCATTATCTTCATAGATAATTTAGGGGGCATTGACAATATTAATGGCACAGTATTTCTGGATGTGGTTAATCACCGGAGTTCTCATGCTCGCAATGTGTGTGCGAAGAACCGGCTAAGATCATCAGGTCCACACACCCAGCAACGGCTACCCGGGCGTACCACACGTGAGGTCCTCACCTCGTAAGCGACTTGCACACACGTTGATTTTACACATCTTACGTTCTGTTCCACAAATCCGTAACTACATCCGCTCATAATGACAGCCGGAGATGCGATGCAACTTCTTCCAATGGATCAACGGCCCAGACATGTACGATAGGGCTTTCATCGAGTAAAAGTACATACTGAACTATGCGATGCGAGCCGAGACCTTCAAACGCTAGAAACCCTGCGTACCCGACCTGACTAAAAAGGCACAAGAGAAGCCCAAGAGAGCATGGTGGTGGTGGAGGACCCCCGAACAGGAAGGTGAGTACGACCGCATCGAGCGCGCGGCGCAGAAGGGGAAGACTCCTGCTAGTGAGACCGTTGTCCGTCCTAGCGCTCCCCGTCGCTCGAGCGTAGTCTAGATCGAAGAGGTAAGTTATGTTCAGTTTGCATCCTGAATATTAACTCGGCCCTAAAATTGTTCTATTCTAACATCATTCAATCGTCCAGCCTGTGTCACAGAACATGGATGACTTCGAGACTGGCCAACGCCGCGGACAGTCCGGAGACAAGGGGAAGAGACCGATGTGCCGCCAGGACTGATCGATTTCATTTGAATCAATTTTTTTTATTCCAAAAAGGCGCACATGTATCGTAGATATATTTCGGTTTGCTCATTCATGCATGTTGTCGTTTCTACTGTACGTAACTAAACCGAGCGTGCCATGTATTTCGCAATTAAATTATGAAGTCTTTTGAACTTAAATATATTTTTCCAGATATTTTGACTATTCCACAAACAATACAATCTGGATAACAATGCGCATGGGGGCTATTTGTGTTATTGCGCTGCTGAACTTGCGTTCCAAATTGCGCCGCTGAACTCGTATTCTCTGCTTCACATTTCATTATCTTCTCCAATTTTGGATTCCGATCGACGCGGACACTTCAAGGTATTACAAAAAAAACTTCGTGAAATACACTAAACCTTTATGTAGAATTCTCTAAACAGAAATTAAAAAAATAAGTAAATATATGGCCATGTTGCCAATTGAACTGGCAAAATTGTCCTGTCGACAGTTCAATTGACGACAGAAACCTCTCCACAATGTTTCAATTCCCGTTGCCAATTGGAATGGCGACAGGAGCCTATCACCATTTCAAATAGCGACAAACACCTATATTTGTAAATAAAATAAAATCGACTATTTATTTTTGTAATTATCTTTTAAATTAATATTATTTTTAAAAAATTGTGTTATCAGCTCTAGCTTGATAATCCATTTGTTGGAGACCCTAGCTTGAGTCGGATCCTATTGTGAAAGCAACCGCGCTAAATGCACGTTTCATACATTTTGATGATCTTGTTCTGATTCTGGTATAACACAAGCTATAGGAAAATCTTTGATGAATGAGCTTGAGGGGGTGACATGCATCTACAAAACTACAATTCCACTTCAATGGTTGCATAATTTAATGGTGTGGAACCTTGTCTCTTGCTGATTGTTATGAATAGCGCTTGTATTCAATATAAGGCCAATGGGTCAGTATAGATACACAAAATACAGGTGGTGAATATGCACATAACCCCTCATAACAATGGGGAATAACACACTTAGACATATATCTCTAACACCCCCCTCAAACTCATGGTGGATCAACAACATTGAGTTTGGAGAGGCGCAACCATCTTGTGCTCGAGTCTGGGCCTTCGTGAAGAAATCCGCTATCTGAAGCTCGGAAGGCACATACTGAAGAGCAATCACCTGATCATGTACACAAGACCGCATGAAGGAAGCATCAACACCAATATGCTTGGTGAGCTCATGCTTCACAGATCACGAACATCTTGATAGCTTTGTCTTTGTCGACAAGAGAGGAGTCGGTGTAGTGACGAAACACCAAAATCCTCAAGTAACCACCGTAGCTAAGTAATCTCTGCTGTCAAGAGAGCCATAGCTCGCAACTCGTACCTCTGACTCGAGCGGACACCGCATGATCTGCTTCTTTGTCTTCGAGCAATGAGAGAACCACCAAGAAAAACAAGAAGGCGAGAGATAGACCGGCGATCAGAGGATCGCCGCCCAAGTAGCGTCCGAATAAGCTGAAGTCTGTAACAAGCCGGGCGTGGAAAGAAGAGACGGTGAGAGATAGTCCCACGAAGGTATCGCAGAACTTCAAGAAGATGGTCAGTAGTGGACTGCATGGGAGCGTAAACGAATCGACTCGTAATGTGAACTAGATAAGTGATATCCGGACGAGTAATGACAGGTAGACAAGACTCCCAACAAGATGGCGATAGCGAGTCGGATCGAAAAGAGGCTCGCCATCGAGGGTCGGAGGTGAACATTGAGCTCCATAGGAGTCTCAACGATCTGTTGATCGATGAGAGAGGCGCGATCAAGAAGATCTGAATATACTTCTCTTGGGACATAAAGAAACCATCTGAAGTGGAAGTAACTTCAATCCCAAGGAAGTAAACGAAGAGGACCAAGATCGACATAAGGAATCGCTCACTAAGACGAACCTTGACAAAGGCAATGTACTCGAGAATCATCTCCGTGATGATCATATCATCAACATACTAAGAAGAAGAGTCCGACCACGAGACGAAGTGTGGACAAAGAGCGCAGATCATGATCACTTGCTAAAAAGCCGCCAGCGAAGACCACGAGGAGAAGCGCCAAACCAAGCACGAGGGGCTTGCTTAAGGCCATAGAGAGAGCGACGAAGGCGACAGACCATGCCCTCAGGAACAGAATACCCAAGTGGCGGATGCATGTAGACCTCCTCACGCAACTCGCCATTAAGAAAGGCATTCTTGACATCAAGCTGAGAAACAGACCAGTGGCGAACAGACGCCACCGAAAGAAGAGTGCGGACAGTGGTCATGTGGGCCACAGGAGCAAAAGTCTCGTCGTAGTCACGACCATGCTCCTGCTGGAAGCCACGAGCAACAAGACGCGCCTTATAGCGCTCAAGAGAGCCATCAGAGCGAGTCTTAATCTTATAGACCCACTTACACATGATAGGACGAGAGTGAGATGGAAAAGGAACAAGATCCCAAGTACCAGTACGCTCGAGGGCAGCAATCTCTCGGCCATGGCATGTCATTACTCGGGATGAGCAACAAACATCCCTGAGAGAGACGAGCTCACAAGTAAGCTGCGCCAAAAAGGCAAAACGGGCAGGAGGCGAATCGATGGCGATCGCGAAGAGCGAAGCGTGGCGAGAAGATGACCCATCGAGGAAGATGGAGCATCGAAGAAGATGGAACATCGAAGAAGATGGCTCATCTGGAAGATCCTCAATACGAGGTCGGCGAGTGTGACGAGTGTAGTGGGGGAGCTGAGGAGCCGCAGGAGACGGCAAGCGGCGGCAACGGTGGAGAGGCTACTGAAGGAATATGTGGAGACTCGATGGGGCCAAGGTGGGCGAGGGCAAAATAGATATAGGTGTGTCTGGAAAGGTCAAAAAGGACAGAGACTCCACAGAGGAAGCCGAAGGAGAGACAGGACATGGGTAGAAAGGACGAGACTCGTCGAAAGTCACATCCCGAGAAATCCGCATCCGTCGATCAACAGGATCCCAGCACCGATAGCCCTTGTGCTCGCATCAGTATCCCGTAAAAACACACTCAACAGATCGAAGCGGTCGGTTTGGTACGTTCTCGAGGGCGAAAGAACGAAAGCAAACACAACCGAATAGACGAAGGCGAGTAGTCGGGAAGGAGACCACAGAGACGCTCAAAGGGATTGCATGCAAGAGCGTAAGAAGGTCGGATGTTGATGAGATAGGTGGCAGTGGAAACAGACTCGGCCCAAAAGAGAGGTAGAATAGAGATGACAATCATCAGAGCACGAGCCGACTCAAGGAGGTGACGACGCTTACGCTCAGCAACACCATTCTAAGCATGAGCACCAGGACAAGAGAACTGAGCGAGAGTGCCCTGCTTAGCAAGGAAGCTACGCAGGTGATGAGAGAAGTACTCGCCGGCAGAGTCAGCACGAAAGACACGAATAGGAGTGGAGAACTGTATGCGAACCATAGTAGCAAATTGTTTATAGATAGACAAGGCCTCACTACGAGAAGACATGAAATATATCCAAGTGTGGCGAGAGAAATCATCTATAAATATGATATAATATCGATGACCCCTTTCAAACGAAGGGCGGACCCCAAACATCCGAATGAACAAGATCAAAAGGACGCCGAGATATCTTGACTCACTATGAGGATAAGGAAGTGAAGTTGTTTGCCTAACTTACACCGACAATCTAAAGACACGTCTCTGAGATGCAGACCCTAGAAGACCACGACGAACTAAAGACGATGAGACGAGATCCACATAGATGGCCAAGACGGTGATGCTATTCTTTGGAAAGAGCCGGTGGACTGAGTGGCGGCGCAGAGAGACCGGCGGCGGTGGCGCATGGAAGGAAGGTGAAGCTACCAAGCTCGAGAGACGTTGTGAGTCAAGGCGCCGAGGGCCGAACCAACCGAGCTCCGTGTGGCGGTCTGAACACAACAAGAGTCGAGTCGAGAATGACCCGACAACCAAGATCGATGTCGCCCAAAGAGAAAGAAGTGCATGGTAAGGCGAGGAACATGAACAATGAAGGAACATGAAAAGATGAGTTGCTAAGAGATCCTCGACGAGAGATAGAAAGAGAGGTACCATCGTGATGAGAACACTAACAGGAGAATCAAGAGGTGTAATGAAGGATGAGTGGAAGCATCGAAGTCATGTGAAAAGATGCTCGTAATCAAGAATCCATGGGGAGGTACCGACTGTAGAAGGTGGTTTCTCGGTGCAAAGAGTCGATGGCGAGAGCTGCGAGAACTGCCGAGGAGAACTCAAGCGGCAAGCAAAGGCGTCAAAGTCCGCTATCTCTGCTCGAGAGAAACTATTTGAAGGAGTCGACTGACGTCGATGTAGAAGCACCGATGTCGATGCTAGTAGAAGAACGGCGTGAAAGATGTCTGTTTCTTCTTATAACATGGACTCAATGTGGCCGACCTTATCGCGATAGGAAGCGATGAGGGCGGCCACCACCGCCTGGGCGGCCACGGAGGAGGCAAGGAGAAAGCCGTCTTTGGCGTGGAAGCGACGGTGTAGCGAGTGGACGAGTGGCGAGCACAGAGGGGAGTGGCATCGCACCGGCACCACTCGGTAAGTCTCCTCCGCCAGTATCTCGGTAAGGGCCTCTAGGAGAGTGAGACGAGGGTGGCGTGCAAGAAGCCGGGCACGCCTGCTCGAACTTCAGATTTAAGGCGAGTAAGGAACTCGTAGACCAGCTGAAACTCCAAGTCAAGACGCCGCAGTTAAGCAAAGCCTGAACAGAGCGACAACTAGCGGTCGCGGAGAGAGTCCACCGATGCCGAACAACAGAGCTCGAAGCGTAAAAGCGCCAACAAGAGTGTCACCTGTTGAAGAGAGTGCTCTGGCGGACCACGACAGTACAAGGCATCACCAGAGGGCTCGTAGCGCTAACGAAGGTGAGTCCACATCTGGAAAGCCGAGGAGAGTCCCACAACCTCACAAGAGAACGAAATTTGGACATTGGCAATGAGGACAAAGCAGCTCGAAAGTCGTCGTCATTCATCGAGTATAGGCGGTCGGTCGATCCTTGTAGGAATCGAGCCTCTTGATAGGCGAGAGGCACATCATCATCAAAAGTGGCGGCCTCGGAAGAGCCTTTTGTCATTTGTCGAAGGGCAAAGGCGATAGGTGTAGGCTCCGTCGGAGGAGTAGGGCAAGGCGGGCAGATGACATCGCCAAAGAGGATGCCCCAGAGACGAAGACCATGCATATGAATGCGCATGTGAGACGCGAAGTCGGTGTAATTAACACCATCGAAGATCACCGGGCAACGAGGGAGACAAACAGTACCCATTGGTAGGCGGTCTTTGGGCAACCGGCGACCAAGGCAACGAAATCTAACGGTAGGGCGCCGACGCCGCGCCGGTTAGAGCAACGTTTCTTTTTCTGCTGCTTTTTTTTTTAACTCTCTCTCTCTCTTTTAAACCAGCTGAGCTTGTAATGGGCCTAACCCAAACAGCTGAGACAGCTCAAACAAAACCGAGAGAACCCGTGCGGGACTTAGGGTTCCCACAGAGCGGCGGCGGCGCGCCTCCTCGGCGATCTGGCGATGGCGGCCTCCCTCCAGGCGACGACGAGCGGCGGCGGCGACCTTCCTCCGAGCGGCGGAGGCGAAGCAACGACGGCGCTCCTCCGAGCGGCGATGGCGCGAGAGTGGCGACTTCAAGTGGCGGCGGCGGCGAGGCGGCGGCGGCGAGCGGCGACGGCAGGGAGAGCGGCGACCTCCTCCGGCGGCGATGACGGGCGGCGGCGGCCTCCTCCGGCAACAGCGACGCGGGTGAGGAGCTTGAGCGTCAGAGCGGCGGCTGCGGCCTCCCTCCGAGCAGCAACGACGCGGGTGGAGCCGCCCCGAGCAACAGCGCCGGCGGATGAAGCCGCCCTGAGACCTTGAGCGCTGGGCGGAGACGTCAAAGATGACGACGAGCGGCGACCTCCAGATCGGATGAGAGACGGTGGCGGCGTGACAAGCGAAGCGACGGGAAACCCTAGGTACGCTCTGATACCATGTTATGAATAGCGCTTGTATTCAATATGAGGCCAATGGGCCAGTATATATACACAAAATACAGGTGGTGAATATGCACAGAACCCCTAATAACAATAGGGAATAACACACTTAGACATATATATCTCTAACACTGATGACCTGAGTTCATGCTCTGCAATTACAAGTTAGGTGGGTTATTTGTATGCCTCTCTTTGAGATTTCTCTATGTGATTTTCCAGAGTTTGAATCCGTCACATGTGGGCTGTGAGCAAAAGGTGACTACATTGGCCAATTGAAATACATTCTAGGAGGAGCTCAAATCTAGTTTATATGATTGCATCTAACACTAAGGTCGAGATCCAGCTAGCTGAAACTGGAGCTGAGCTAGAGCTGTTCGACCAAACGGAGACAAATAACCTACCCTATGAGCTTTAGAACCTACAAGAAGACAAATATGGCTCGTCTCTAAAATTTGCTTGGAATTGTACTTCTGACAGCTTTGCTACTTAAGAGTCAAGATTCAAATCACATCATCATAAATATAAACTTTAAAAGAACCGAAGAACTATTGCATGCCAACTAATTGGGATTGATGCAGACTTATGAAAACAACATATCATTGATATGATGCATATTGACATGATCTTTAAATAGTTGTTAGAAAAATAGAGACTAGGGTTTTGCTATTCACAGTTGTGCAACTTATTTATTAATTGAGAGAGTATATATAAATATTGTTATATGGGCCTCATAGGCTACATGAGCCCAGAGAGAGAGAGAGAGAAAAAAATGTAGAATATACAACACTCCTAACACCCCATTCAAACTCAAGGTGGATTAGGAGGATCTGACGCACTGAGTTTGGGTAGATGAATCCGATGATGTTCTCGAGTCTGAGCTTTAGTGAAGAAATTTGCAACTTGAAGCTATGAGGGAACATACTTGAGGGCGATGGTCGACTATTGACAATGAGATAGTGTGAAGGATGCATCAACACCAATGTGCTTTGTCAACTCATGCTTGACTGGATCACTGGCAATCTGAATGGCACTTGTATTGTCATAAAAGAGATGTGTAGGATTGTCACAATGGATACCTAGATCAATCAAGAGCGATCGAAGAAAAATGATCTCTAAGGTTTTAGCAGCAAGAGCTCGAAGCTTAGCCTCTGCACTAGAGCGTGACACCGCAGTCTGCTTCTTGGACTTCTAGGCAATGACCGAAGTACCAAGAGAGATACAGTAGCCAGTGATAGATCGGCGATCAGCGGGATCACTCGCCCAAGTGGAGTCAGAGTAAGCGTAAAGCTGAAGCTGACTCGAACTGGCATAGAACAGACGTCTGGATGCAGTCCCCCTCAAGTATCTCAGCACACGATGAACATCACCATAGTGGACTGAGGTGAGAGCACTAGCAAACTGGCTGAGTACATGAACAGCATAAGCAATGTCTAGCTTGGTAAAAGTGAGATAAACATGACTCCCAACGAGCTAACGATAGCGAGAAGGATATGTCATTGGTACACTAGGTCGAAGCTGTAGGTGGAGCTCTATGGGTGTGGTAGCATTGCATGTATCAATCATATCAGAGCGAGCAAGCATATCCTAAATATAGCGATGCTGAGAGAGATAGTAGCCATCACTATCAGAATGAACCTCAATCCTTAGAAAATAGCTCAATGGTCCCAAATCGAACATTATAACTTGTTCACTCAATTTCTTCTTAACAAAAACCATATAATCCATGTCATCTCCTGTGATCAGCAAATCATCTACATATAGCAGAAGCAAAGTACGACCCCACTGAGAAGTGTGAATAAACAAGGTAGGGTCATGCTCACTTGGAGTGAAACCAACTACTCGGATCACAGAACTGAAACGCACAAACCAAGCACGAGGAGCCTGCTTAAGACCATATAAAGCACGCCTAATGTGACAAACATAGCCTGAAGGAGCCTCAACACCAGGGGATAGTTATATATAGACCTCCTCATGTAGATCACCATGAAGAAAAGCATTCTTGACATCCATCTGAGATATAGTCCATATGCATACCACTGTAACAGCGATAAGAGTACGGACTGTGGTCATATGAGCAACTGGAGCAAAATACTCATCATAATCTCGACCATAAGCCTGCTAAAAACCTCTTGCAACAAGACGAGCTTTGTATAGCTCTACTGACCCATCTAACTTGTTCTTTACTTTGTACACCCACTTGCAAGTGATAGGAACAGCTCCAGATGGTAGCGGAACAAGATCCCAAGTGTCTGTACACTCTAATGTTTGTGAGCTCCTCTGTCATAGCCAACTGCTACTCAAGTACACTAGCAACCTCCTGATAGGTACTTGGCTCAACTACTGCACCCGCATAAGAAAACCCCCATCTCTCTGGTGCCTGAATAGAAGAACGATCACGTAGGGCATACCGTGATGTAGTAGAACGATCATCGGAATCGATGGTACTAGCCGGAGGGTCAAGTGGAGGAGAGGGAGACTGAAGATCAGAAGGAACTCTCTATCGGCGACTATAGTGGAAGGAAAAAGTAGAAGTATCATAAACTGGTGGAGCTAGTGGAGGAGACGCACTAGAAGGTGAAACTGGTGGAGAATGTGTATCTGGAGAAGACAAGTCTGGTGAAAGAATGGGAGGTAGACACAAAAAGGAGGTGGAATCTATGGAAGGAGTGTGATGTGTAGAAGAATGATAAAAGAAAGGTCGACCCTCATCAAAGGTCACATCACGGGAGATACGAATGCGACGTGCTGAGGGAGCATACCAACGATAGCTCTTATGCTCAATACTATAACCCAGGAAGACATACTCAACCGATGGAGCATTCAGCTTTGTGCGCTCGCGAGGTGCTAGAAGGACATAGCAGCAAAACCAAAGACACAAAGATGAGCATAGCAAGAAGGTGCTCTATATAGGATCTCACTAGGACACTTGTCTTGAAGTTGATGAGATAGACTGCCGTAGAGACTGCTTCCCCCCAGAAGTGAGAGTGAACAAAGGAGGAGATGAGAAGAGTACGAGCAGTCTCAATGATGTGACGGTGCTTGCGCTCAACAACACCATTCTGAGCATGAGCACCAAGACACAATAGATGAGGAAGAGTACACTCAGAAAAAAGGAACTGACAAAAGACTGATGAAAGATACTCTTCCCCAGAGTCAGAACGAAAAACACGAATGGAAGAAGAAAACTATGTATGAACCATCTTAGCAAAAGACTGATAAATAGAAATCAATTGAGAGCGATGGTTCATAAAATAGATCCAAGTATATCGAGAGTGATCATTGACAAATATGACATAATAACTACGATCACCCTTCGAAGCAAAAGGAGATAGACCCCATACATCTGAATGCACCAAATCAAAAGAACCAGATGACTGAGAGGGACTACTAGAATATGGAAGTTGTAGTTGTTTCCCCAGCTTACAACCAGTACAATGAAAACTAGACTCAACAGTGACATGACCTAAGGAACCCTGGTGAACTAGAGTGGTGAGACAAGTTCCACAAAGATGACTAAGTCTATGATGCCACTTGCTGAAGGAAGAACCAACAGGAGACTGAAATGATGACATAGCAAAAGACACTAAGGCCTTCGACGTACTGGTGGAAGGAAGATGTAAGGTGTCCAAGACATAGAGACTAGGAGAGCCTCTACGGCGATGGCCAGAACCAATCACTCTTCTGCTCTGGCAATCCTGAATGAAACAAGAAGAATCATAAAATCCAATGAAACAGTTCATATCAGTGAGTTGACCAACAAAAAGAAGGTTCATAGATAGCTAAGGAACAAAAGACACATCAGGAACATAGAAGCGGGATGTAGAGAGAATGCATTGATGGGTAATAGAGCAAGGTGTACCATTAGCAGTGTGAACATATGCAGCATCAGTCACAGGCCTATGAGCAACAAGCTGAGAGCTATCAGATGTGACATGAAAGAGGCACTCAAGTCCAGAACCCAAGAATGAGCAGCGCTAGGAGCAGAAGGTGCAACTGAGGTCATAGCAGACACTGATCCAGAAGTCACAGTAGGTGTGGGTGTGGTAGCAGTGACTGCTCTAGTAAGTGCTCTCGGAGGCCCAGTAGGTGCTCCATGACGACGATTAGATGGATGTCTGGCAAGATAATCAACAAACTGATCTAGATGTAACTTAAAGCACTTGTCAACAAGATGACTAGTCCTCTTGTAATGAGAATATACCAGCTTTCCTATGGGTGTCGCTCTGATAGATCCAGACTGCTAAGAGATACCTAGGACATCATGTGGTGAGGATCCTGAGGTAGGCATGAACGAATGAAGACGAGTCTCCTCTGCAATCAAACTAGAGAGCACCTCAGTCAAAGTCAATGGAGTGTGGTAGTTAAGTAACTGAGTACAAATAAGCTCAAACTCTGATCGAAGCCCCATCATAAACTGATACACAAGCATCTGTTGATCATACTCATCTTTGGCAACACAAGACTGGCAAGCAGCAGTAGTCTTTGGTGTCATAGACTCTAGAGGGCCAGTGATATGAGTGAAAGCACTGTAATACTCATCCATTGACTAATCATGTTGTTGCTGAATACTATGAAGGCTCTTGAGCAATGTGAAGCGAAGAGCACCACTGGACCAAATATATCTCTTCTCAAAGTATGTCCACATCTGCTTGACTGAAGTATGATACTCTAAACTCATCCTCAAAGAAACATCAACACTCAAAACAAGATCAGTCATGACACGATCATCCTCTTTCTGCCAAGCCTTTACTGCCTCAATATCAACCTTCTTCGGATCAGGAGGATCGTCGATCAAATGAGAAGCCAAACCATAAACCTTAAGAGTTGTCTTGACCGAGAAAGCCCATACTCGGTAATTCAACCCATCTAGCTTGATGTCTGTGAACACGAGAGATGAACTACCCCCAAACATTGAGTCAGATTTTGCCATCTTGATAGACCACAACCACACAGCAGTAAGCAACAGTAATACTAACAAGTGAGTATCAATAGTAGCAAGCAACAAGCATAAAAAACTAGCAACAGATTCAACAATCCAGTACCACAGAGTAGTCAACAACCAATTACTAAGAAGGAGGTCATTGGAGTACTCGAGTTGGGAGTAGACTGCGGTGTCGTGCGGTTGGACCCATGCAAGCTCCAGATCGATGGTGCACCGGATCCAGGCGGCAGCGGGATATGGTGATCGATGGTGCCTACCTCCGGATTCGTGCGGTCCCGAGCGAGCTCCGAATCGCATCGGATCTGGTGAGGTGAAGATGCAACAGGTAGATGGTGCGGGCAACGGAGACAAGATCGTGTGGTCTCGGGCAAGGAGGCAGCAGAAGTAGAGGATCGATGGTGCGTCGGATCCCAGGCAAGGATGCGGCGACAACAGAGCACGAAGATGTGCTGGATCTCGGGTGAGGATGCGGTGGAAGCAGAGGATGGGCGAGCTTCAGATGCGCCAGATTTGGTGAGGTGAAGACGAAAGTGAGCAAGCTTTTTAAGGGGAGGCGGCGACGGCAGAGCACGAAGATGAAGAAGGGGCACGGCTTGGGGCCCGCCGGCCTGCGGTGGAGGAGCAACGAGCCAACGATGGTGGCGGTGGCTCAAGGAAATAAAACTAGGGTTAGAGATTGCTCTGATACTATGTTAGAAAATGGAGACTAGGGTTTAGCTATTCACAACCGTGCATCTTATTCATTAATTGAGATGGTATATATAAACATTGTTACATGAGCCTCATGGGCTACATGAGTCACATAGACCCAGAGAGAGAGAATATAGAATATACAACACTCTTAACAGTTGTTAGACAAACCATTTTGGAGTACTTGTTTGTTCAAAAACTTAGAATACAGGAACTAAAACTTCAGACCACTAACAATTTCACACAAATATCAGACAAAAAATTCATCCAGGTGAAAGCTAATTGAAGTACTCTAGCCGCAAAAACAACAGTAGTAGTCCAGGCTTAATTTAAAGCAGCCTCATGCATGCATGTAATGTACAAGCACTAAACTATTGCAAGTTTCATCTAGCATTACACATAGTGACATACCACTGCTTCTAAAGAAACCAATTTCGTTCTTACTAAAATTAATAATGTCCCTCAATTTTCTGCTTCCATAATGTGCAAGGCAAATGGAGTACAATGTTTCCAAATTCCCCTGATCATTACTGGTCACTGGACAAATTAAGCCGATGTGTACGTGTACTTCTATTTTTATTAACTGAGACGCAAAGTACAAATCCAACAGCAATGGCCAACAGGTTGTTAACATTAATCCGGTGATCTTATTTCTTAATGCAATTACACGTGGCAGGTATGGTATGGTGGGGCCGGGCCAGTGCAGAGAAGATAGAGCTGTCTATGCTGTTGTTGGAGCAGCTGTCACCTCCCAATCGTCCTTCAGTAGCCTCAGCAAAAGTTCAGAAGCCACCTCTCATTTTAGTAGATGCGCAAAGAGAGCCTTGTTCAGTTATCTCACTATAACTCCTTTTCTCATAAAAGAGTAGGCTTTGAGCATCTATACAGAGAGAATCTGTTGATACTTGGGAATAGTATGGTCTGCCTCTAAATCTAGGGTAAGAATCACATTGTTTCTTGCAAAATTGCTACGAAATTTCTATAACGCCACGAAATTCTAGGACCATTAAACTCTTCACAGCTGTCAAGGATGTGCAGTTGCGAAGTAAGCAGCGTCTCAAGCAAACTTCCGATTACAACAAAAATCAAACTTTTATTACATAAGATTAAGGCTTAACATCCAGTTTTAACCTGACACGGACATCCAAGCCCAAAGTAAAAATAATACAAGACAAAATAATTTCAAACCACAGGCACGCTTGAGCGCGTTGAGACCTAATAATAGTAGTCGCTATTATCCGTGGGTCCACCAAAATCCTGCTCAATATGATCATCTGCATTTTCTCAGGTTTCTTCTATTCCACCGGCCAAAAGTGGAATGCGTACTCCAGGGCTAACGAGTCCATACCGTTATGTAGATCAGCGAGTATCCCTACAGGCCCACTCCTATCCCACCCCAATTCCTTCTGCTCTATCACACAAAAGCAGTTGACATCCTGTGGATATTCAATTGGAACAGCAGTGTACTAAGCCAGGGAGTAATGACCACACCTATGGTTGAGCGATTTCTGTGTCTGTTACTTTGACACAAGGTTCTTATCCTTACTTGTCTCCAGTGAGGGAAATGGACCAACACCAACTCGTGGTTGTCCACTTTCACCTTTGACTCACTTTTTAATACAAGTTTATTGGGTTGTTTGTCTACCTTCACCTTTGACTCACTTTTTAATACAAGTTTATTGGGTTGTCCAACTTTTTGGACACATCCCTCAACTCTCCACCAAAAACTATTGACGAACCGCCAATACTGCTTTGAGAAATTGTAAACACATTTTTGGTGACAATGCTACTTATATAGTAATCATTTTATGTGACTTGTCAAGGTGAATATAGCCTACAAGAATGGGTGGCTTGGTACGCGGGGTGAAGGGTTTTATCTATTCAACATGGCATTCCAAGGTATTGTTTCTTTATTGAAATAATTGGCTAAAATATACTAATGAAAGTAATAGCATAGATTATATGAAGTATAGGTTCAATATGTTCAAAGTATGCAACTTGCCTCCTTGCACAAAGTCCTCTAGATACTAGTCTTGTCTTATGTCTTCTGGAGTCTGGTCGTCAAAGTCGTGACCTAGCGCAAAAAGAAATGAAATAAACTAAATAAAATCTGACTCGACAAGGAATGAACTGGGAACAACATGCAAATAAATAAATTCAAAAAGAAACATAAAGAAAGATGGTGTGGAGTGGTAGGAATTTATTTGGTACTTAATTGGACTGAACAGAGTGGAGAAATGGATTCACATGCTCGAAATGGTCGAAAGGAGTATAAAATGTCAAATTAGGGTTTCAGGCGAAAGAGTGCCGGATGATGAATAATGATAATTTACTATTCATGCATGAAAATGATTAATGAACAGTGATTTAGGTTTTTCTAATTGGTGCCCAGTAAAAGTTTTGGGTTGTGAGCGATGCTCGTCTTTCTTGTTTTGAATTGAAAAAAACGATGGACCGATTTTCTTGTCTTTGTGAACAATAACGGGCTGGTTTTGATTTCGGTTTTGGGTGTTGGGCTAAGCCCATTTGGCGAACCTTAAAGGCCCAGCCAAGACAAGCTGCTCGAGTAACGCGCAAAATAGCCTTCGGCTAGCTTTGAGCGAGCGGCGATGGTGCTAACAGCGGCGACAGTGGACAATGCGATGAGCAACACTAAGGTATGAGGATCCCGTTTTGGGGGGTTTGAGGAGCAAGGGAGGTGCGGAGGTGGGGCAGCGGCGGCCATGGCGCACAGCCGAGACAGGGTGGTGGTGTAGCGGCGCTCCAGTGGGTAAAAGGGTGAGGGGTTTTGGGGGAAAAGTTGGCGGCGGTGCGGCGAAGCCACTGCCGAGGGTGGGAGGGAAGGGGAGGAGAGGGAGCGAAGAATTTCACCTCGGGCTCACCTTCAGCAAGGAAGGCGGCGGCGGGGAAAGCTTCAAATTCGGTCGACGCCGGAGGGGAAAGAGCCAGGGGAGGTGGTGTGGTGGGGGATGAGGAAGAAAGCGAGCCGGGGTGGCCTTTTATAGGCTTGGAGAGGCAGTGGGGAGCAGGGAGGCGGCGGGAGTGGGCGACGACGTGGTTGGTCGCGCGCGTGCAGACGACGCTGGAGGGGGCAAGGTGGCGGCATGGGCGGGGTGAGGTGGAGAGTGGCGAAGGTGGTAGAAGCCAGTGACGAGGTGGCTAAGGTGGCGGTGGCCAGGTGGCGGCAGTGAGAGATGATATGGGGTGGTGGCATAAAGGAGGAAGAAGAAGAAGAGGGTGGCGCCCAGGGAAGAAGCCGTTTTGGGAGAAGGAAAACAGGCCGGACGAAAAGGGAAAGTGGGTTTGGGAGAAAACTTCCGAATTCGGAAAGTTTTTGAATTCAAACCAAAAAGGCTTCAAAATTTTTGAAAACTCGAATTTTTGGGTTATTTCAATTTCTATTTTCCAAAGAGAAAATTGTTCAGTTATGATTATGTATTTCGCCCTTTCCCTTCATCTTAACTGGGAGGGAAACTGGGATGGCTGGTGCATCTCATGAGAAATTCCGAAGGTCTCATCCTTTGATCTGGAGCGTTAATTTCTTAATTCTAATATCCAATCACTTAAACAGCCTTTGTTATTTTCACATTATAACCGCATCTACCTCACCTGATACCGATCAACAGCGCATTATGCCTTTTTTCTTCTAAAGAGAACAGAAAGATGAAGAAAATAACCTATTTGCTAAATTGTGGATGACTGGAGGGTCTAATTGGGACTTGTTAGCCAATGCATATGCCAGCTGAAACACAAGGACCCACCCTACTTTATCCAACCCTACCTCACATGATCACACCTAATCCAATCTCATAGCAGAAGTACGATTACACAAAGGCTCCTTTCTACCTATCGTTCTCTCTATATATATCGATTAGGAAAAAAATCAGGAGGCACAAAAGAGGAGGGAAAGACCCTTGCTCTTAGGCCTCAATCTTGATTCTTGATCTCTGAAGTACACTTCTAATGGCGCAATGCGGCGGCGACGTTTCGCGCCATCCGCAGTCGTCGCGGAGGGCTCAGCAGGAGACCATCGAGAGCCTCTGCCAGGGGCTGCTCGACGACGTGATGGTCGACGACGACAAGTACCGCGCAATGTGCGGCGCGTTCGGCTACCTCCAGGAGTGGCCGGACCTGAGCAGCATATGCTACACGGGCTTCGGCGCGTCGCCGAGCGACGCGGCGGCGCAGGAGACCAGCAACGGCAACAGCTCCTTCTCCTGCAGCGGCGGAAGGAAGAGAAGACCGGACGCCTATCTCGAGGCAAAGGTGAGAGATTTATGTATGTACGGTGCAAGCCCGTGTGTGAGATGTTTACTACTGCTACAAGTTCAGTAAAGTCTTTGGCTGACATGTGTGTGCCTGGCAAAAACTTTGTCAGGGTGACAGCAGCAACGTCTGCAAGAGACCGAGAGGGAAGCAGCAGCTGTGCGATCTTGATCAGATTGCAGCGGGGGTAGGTGTAGGGAAAGGGAAGAGAGGGAGGCCAAAGCCAGGAACCAAGAAGAAGGCGGAGCTGGCATGGTCCAAGGATTTCCGGGCGGCGTCGACGGTGACCGCCGGCCAGAAAACCGATTACATCCACGTCAGAGCCCGCCGTGGCCAGGCCACGGACAACCACAGCCTCGCCGAACGGGTACTTACAGCTCTGAATCAATGGACATGTACATCTGATGTGCTTAAGCTTGTGTACGTTCTTGTTGCGAGAATCAATGGAATGACAAAATCAATGAATGCGCAGGTGAGGAGGGAGAGGATCAGCGAGAGGATGAGGTACCTGCAGGAGCTGGTGCCCGGGTGCAACAAGGTCACCGGCAAGGCAGGCATGCTTGACGAGATCATCAACTACGTGCAGTCCCTGCAAAAGCAAGTCGAGGTAGGAAGCAACCCAACCAGTAGCTAGCAACCACTTCACTGCAGCTCCTGCATGCAGCCCTGCTTCTGCTCCTCTGCTTCTTTCAGTGCTCATAGAAGGCTCGTTGTTCTTGCAGTTCTTGTCCATGAAGATCGCCGCTTCAAATCCGGTGGTGAACTTCAATATCGTGGAGGACTTCTTCGGCAGGCAGCTAAACCAGGCGTGCAACCCTGCATCTCTTCCTGGTATGACACTGCCGATTGGGCAGTTGGAGCAGTCCTGCCTTCAGATGAGCCCAATGCTGATGCAACCAGCTGCTGGCTCCCCTGGCTTTGGGCTGGAGATGGTCTTCAACAACCCGTACCCACCAGTGCCTGTCGGGCCAATGTCGGCCGCCACGCCAGTATCGGTGCCGGCCACCGCACCGATCGAGTCATGCCTCAACGTAGGTTGCTAGAAATCAGTCTTCCTTGACAGGGCGTGTGGTTCAAGTAAATGCCGTTCTAAACTAAAGGGGTTTTTCTGTATGTTGTTGCAGGTGAATGGAGCTGCTGCTTGGGACACTGGCTCTCAGAATTTGTTCAGTGGGTTTGATGCACAGTTTCAGTCAGTACAAAGTGAGTAACTGCTTCTGTGAGGCCAAGCTTGCAGGTTACTTTGTGCTGACCCTCATGTGAAAGAACACAAATACTAGTTAGTTCAGGGTAAAACAAGATCACGTTTACAGTTCAGACTTCAGAGTAATTGCCATCACAGAGTTGTTATATTGACAGCCGATTGAAGAACTGTAGCAAAAATGAGCACCTCAAATAGTAATTGCTTAATTTGTGCAAATTTGGGTAAACTGAAATATGTATGGGTATAGTTAGTTAAGCACAGGCAGCATATGCAATGAACACATTGAGACTTGAATAAACTGTGTCTCTGCTCCTGTGTGTTGTGGACGCTTTTGTGGGTAAGATGTATCAGAGGAGACGCCGTAAGGTAGCTGCACTTAATTCAGTTGCAAGAGATTCGGATCAGGGAGCAGTAGCTGTTTCAGAAGTATCAGGAAAGGAAATAGCTTCGGTTTCAGCAGGAGAAGTCTTCGATTTGGACACTGCTCCGATTATGGCAACAGAGGGCGACGTTACTTATTTGCCTTCGGCAGGAGGGAAGAAGTAACCGGATTGCTTACAGCAAGGAAAGAATAGATAGACAAGCTTCTCCTTAAGAGAATAGATTAGAGTTTGGTTCTCCTTCCGAGAACGTATTAGTTTCCAATTCTGTTTTGCTTTCTTATTCCGAAAATCCTGTTGGCTAAAGCTATAAAGTCACAGATGTAAAAGAGGAGAGGGAATCAAGAAATAAGAATAGTCTTTACCTCAACTTCTTGTTGGCAGAGTCAGAGCTTCGGTTCGGCTGGACAAGCCAGCAGATCCGAAGGCGAATTTGCCTCCACCAAGCTATCTTATCTACCTCATTATCCCTCCACAAACCCACGCCATAACAATTTGGTATCAGAGCCATCCCCACCACCCTTCGCCATGGAAACCAAGACCCTCGATGACGTGTTTCAACAGCTAGCGATTATGATGACGGAGATCAGCAGCATCAAAGCACAGCAGGCCGCACACGACCAAGTGATTGCCGGATGGAAGAAAGGAGGCGGCGGTACAGCAGCAGTACCTACTACTCTCGGCAGTGGCCAAGGCAGCTTTCACGTCCACGGCCGGCCTCCCGAGCACAGCTTCCGTGATGACGACGATCGGCGCATGGTTCCTCGCTTCCACAAGCTTTCCTTCCCAACGTACGATAGCGAAGAAGACCCTCTTCCTTGGCTTAATCGCTGTGAGCAATTTTTTCGGAGGCAACGAACCATGGATGAGGAACGAGTGTGGTTAGTATCTTACCACTTGATGGGCGCAGCCCAACAATGGTACTACCAACTTGAACGCGATGAAGGAGTCATCTCGTGGGGTCGCTTCTCCGAGTTCGTCAACATGCGGTTTGGTCCCCCCATCCGCAACAACCCCCTTGGCGAGTTAACTCAACTACAGTGCACAACGGCAGTCGATGCATACCAAAAGAAATTTTTGGCACTCCTATGCCGCGTGGAGCCACTGTCACCGCTACAACAAGTCCAACTTTTCACCGCTGGATTGGGCAAACCATTGCAAACTGACGTAGAACTTCAACACCCAACACATCTTCAGACGGCTATGAGTTTGGCGAGGGCGTACAAGCAATGCCTTGAGGAAACCTCAAGGGACCAGAAGCAGCCACACAGGAGTCCTGCTGGTACACGCTTCACACCGGTGGCGCTGATATCCCGGCCCAATTTGCCACCTTCAGCTGTTCCAGCAGCTCCCACGCCAGTGTCATCTGCACCAGCGGCAACTGCTGGTACTGCTGCGCACCCACCCTCCCATTTCCGACGATTATCCATGGAGGAGATGTCAGATCAGCGTGCTAAGGGATTGTGCTGCAATTGCCCTGAAAAATTCTCTCGGAACCATCGTTGTTCGATGAAGGGACTTTTCCTCCTCGACCTAGACGATGACGATGAACCCACTGATGATGCTGACCATGTTGAGATCTCCCTCCACACCCTTACCGGTATTCGGACAGGACGTACAATGCGATTGAAGATGGCCATCAACGAACAGGACTTGTTGGCTCTGGTGGACTCCGGTTCCACCCACATGTTCTTGGCCGAATCAGGGCGCCGCACCTGGGCATGTCTCCACAACCGCAGCCGGGCATGGGTGTTACCGTGGCCAACGGTGATCACGTGCAGAGCTCAGGTGTGTGCACGAATACACACTTCACTATTGACTGCGAAGAATTTCTTGCAGATTGCTACGTGATCCCTCTCGTCGGTTTTGATGTGGTTCTTGGCATCCAATGGCTCCGCACTTTGGGCCCTATTCTGTGGGATTTCACGAAGCTAACTATGTCATTATGGCGAGACGATCATCGAGTCACTTGGGCAGGACTTGATGCGAAATTCACTGATGGTACTCTATGTGCTGCTACTGGTCACGATTTAATGGGCGATCTCTTGGAGGACTTTTCAGGTCTGTTCGCCGAGCCACACAGGTTGTCGTCGGCCCGCCAACATGATCACCACATTCACCTTATGCCTGATACAGTTCTGGTTGCTGTTCGGCCATATCGTTATCCCCAACTTTTGAAGGATGAAATCGAGAAGCAATGTGATGCGATGTTGGGCCAAGGTATTATTCGCCACAGTACCTCAGCTTTTTCCTCCCCAGTATTATTGGTTAAAAAACAGGATGCATCGTGGCGTTTCTGTGTGGATTATCGTGCCCTCAACGACAAAACAGTCAAAGATAAGTTCCCGATTCTAGTTGTTGATGAGTTGTTAGATGAACTCAATGGTGCTCACTTCTTCATCAAGCTGGACTTACGCGGTGGTTATCATCAAGTTCTGATGCACGCATTGGATGTTGAGAAAACAACGTTTCGTACCCATCATGGCCACTATGAGTTCTTGGTCATGCCCTTCGGCCTGACAAATGCTCCAGCGACTTTTCAAGCACTCATGAATGACATCCTCAAGCCATTTATTCGCCATTTTGTTTTGGTTTTCTTTGATGATATCTTGATTTATAGCTCATCTTGGGTTGAGCATCTTCAGCAAGTCCGTACTGTCCTTCAACTTATGCAGCACCATCAATTTTTTCTCAAGAAATCTAAGTGTTTATTTGGCGTCGAGTCAGTCGCTTACCTTGGTCATATCATATCCGGGCACGGAGTGGCGATGGATTCAACAAGATTGTCGCAATTCAGGCATGGCTGACACCGCGTACTATCAGGGCACTACGTGGATTCCTCGGTCTCACCGGTTATTACCGCAAATTCATCAAGGAATATGGCTCGGTGGCGGCTCCTCTCACACAATTGCTCAAGAAGGAAGCTTTTTCATGGTTAGCCGATGTGGATGTGGCCTTTGCAGCTTTGAAGACAGCCCTCATGACTACGCATGTTCTTCATCTTCCTGACTTCACTAAGCGTTTTATAGTGGATTGTGATGCATCTAGAGCAGGGTTTGGGGCAGTACTACATCAAGGTGGTGGCCCAATTGCATTTTTAGTCAGGCGGTCGCTCCTCATCATGCTTAGTTGGCTATTTATGAATGCGAATTAATTGGGATGGTTAAAGTTGTACGGCATTGGCGGCCGTATCTTTGGGGTCGCGCTTTTCTTGTGCGGACGGATCATTATAACTTGAAGTTTTTGCTCGATCAGCAGCTATCTACTATTCCTCAACATACTTGGGTGAGCAAACTTTTTGGTTATGATTTTTCGGTGGAGTTTCGCCCAGGGAAACAGAATGCGGCGGCCGATGCCCTCTCTCGGTGTGATGAAGACATGGCCTTCCGGGCATTGTCTGGACCGACTTTCGGTTTGTTTACTACACTTCAGCGTGAGGTCACATCTAGTTCCAAGCTTCTTCTATTACGAGATAAAATTTTGGCGGGTACCGCAGATCCCGGGTGGACGTTCCTAGATGGCTTGATTTTATAACAAGGTCGTGTTTTGGTGGCTGATTCTTCTACTCTTTGGTCCGAAATACTTGCTGATGCACATGGTATGGGCCATGAGGGTGTGCAGAAGACTCTTCATCGGTTTCGCGCAACATTTTTTTAATTCGGGTGCTCATAAAAAGGTTCATGAATATATCAAAGGTTATGTGGTCTGCCAGCAAAATAAGACTGATCATTTACATCCTGTCGGCCTTTTCAGCCTTTATGTGTGCCGTCGGCAGTATGGGAGGATATTTCCATGGATTTTATTAAAGGCTTTCCTAAGGTGGGCGGCAAGATGGTTATCTTAACCGTTGTTGATTGTTTTTCCAAATACAGTCATTTTATTCCACTTGGTCATCCTTATATTGCCAACTCTGTTGCTCGAGCCTTCTTTGATGATATTGTTCGTCTCCATGGGATTCCTTGTTCTATTGTGAGTGATTGTGATCCTGTTTTCACCAGCAATTTTTGGACTGAGCTGCTTCGCCTTTCGGGAACTAAGCTTCATATGAGTTTTGCTTTTCACCCCCAATCTGATGGTCCGTCTGAAGTAGTCAATCATACCATCACTATGTATTTACGGTGTTTAGCGGGCAATCATCCTAAGCAATGGCTTCAATGGCTTCCTTGAGCAGAATTTTGCTACAATACTTCATACCATTCAGCCTTGCGGACTACTCCTTTTCGGGTCGTTTATGGGCGTGATCCTCCAGCACTATTGACCTACCAGCCGGGTACAGCACGGGTAGCGACGGTTGATCGTCAGTGCCATGATCGTGATGACTTTCTTACAGAAATTCGTGAACGTCTACTACAAGCTCAAGATTATATGAAGCAGCAGTACGATAAACATCATAGGGAGATCAGCTTTGAAGTGGGAGATTGGGTTTGGCTTCGTCTTCATCATCGGCCGCAATTGCTATTACTGATCACCAACAATCTAAGTGCGCTCCTCGGTTTTATGGACCGTTTTTTATTGAAGAACGCATTGGCACCGTGGCCTATCGCTTGCAACTTCCACCCAAAGCTCGTATACATAATATTTTTCATGTTGCTTTACTCAAGAAATATCTTGGGCCAAGGCCACCAGTTTCTGGACGTCTACCGGAGATTGTGCATGGTCGTGTGTGTTAGAGATATATGTCTAAGTATGTTATTCCCCATTGTTATAAGGGGTTTTGTGCATATTCACCACCTGTATTTGTGTATATATACTGGCCCATTGGCCTCATATTGAATACAAGCGCTATTCATAACATGGTATCAGAGCGCATACTTAGGGTTTCCCGTCGCTTGTCACGCCGCCGCCTCTCATCATCGATTCGAGGTCGCCGCTAAATCGTCTTTAGCGTCTCCGCCGGCGCTCAAGGTCTCGGCGCTCCATCCGCCATCGCTGTTGCTCGGGCGCTTCCACCCGCGTTGTCATTGCTCGGAGAGGCGCGCCGCGTCGCCGTCCGCCGCCGCCTTCTCCGCGCCATCGCCGCTCGGAGAAGCCGCCGTCGCTGGTGTCTTCTGCCGCCGCCGTTCAGAGGAAAATCGCCGCCGCCGCTCGTCACTCGAAGGAGGCCGCCGCCACGCCATCGGACGGCTCAGCGCGCCGCGCCGCTTTCTCTGGATCGCCGCTTCCGAGCCGGCCGCCGGATTGACGTCTCGGCGTCTCGCGACGCGCTGTGACGCTGAGCCGCCGAGCCGCCGCCTCGAGCCGCCGGAGCCGCCGGAGCGTTTCCGCCGCCGCTTGAGCTAGAAGGAAACCGAACCCTCTTGCTAAAGTGAGTTTTGCCGGCAGTCGAAGGTATTGTTACCAGCGGGCGACCGGAAAGAGAAAAAACGTTGCTCTAACCGCCGCTACCGCGGTAGCCGCTTGTTGAACCGTTGCCTTAATCGCCGCTACCGTCGGTCCGCCTACCAATGGCCTTTGTTTCTTTCCCTCATTGCCGGTGATCTTCGATGGTGTTAATTACACCGACTTCGCGTCTCATGCGCATTCATATGCGTGGTCTTCGTCTCTGGGCATCCTCTCTGGCGATGTCATCGCGCCTTTTGCCCGCTCCTCCGACGGAGCCTACACTGTCGCCTTGCCCCGACGGTAAACAAAGGCTGCTATTGAGGCCGCTTCGCTTTGCCGATGATGCGGCTACCTCTGCCTACCAAGAGGCTCGATTCTTACAAGGATCGATGGACCGTCTATACTTAGTGAGTGCAGCGATGGCCTTTCATTCTTCTTGTCCTCATTGCCGATGTCGACCTCGGTTCTCGTCGAGGTTGTGGGACTCTCCTCGGCTTTCGGATGTGGACTCACCTTCGTCGGCCTTCTGAGCCTTACGGTGATGCCTTGTACTGTCAGTGGTCGCCAGAGCACTCTCTTCAGCAGGTGATGCTCTTGTTGGCGCTTTTTACGCCCGAGCTCTGCTTGCTCGTCGGTTGGACTCTCTTCGCTTCTTGGTTGTCGCTTTCGTGTCCGTCTTTGCCTATTTATGCGTCTTGACACGAGTTTCAGCGGTCTCTGAGTTTCTTACTCGCCTCATCTGAAGTTCGGCGGCGTGCCCGGCTCCTTGCACGCACGCACCCTCGTGTCACTCTCTGGAGGCTCTTCCGAGATCTGCGCGAGGAGACTCGCTTGAGTGGTGTTGGTCTGATGCCACTCCCCTCTGTGCTCGCCGCTCGTCCACCCGCCTGCACCGCTCTACTCCACGCTTGACCACCGCTTCCTCCTCAAGCTACCACAGGCGGTGGTGGCCGCCCTCCATCTGGAGGTGGCCGTCCTCATCGCTTCTCTCTGCGACAAGGTCGGCCACATTGAGTCCCAGTGCTATAAGAAGAAGCGGCATCTTTCACGCCGTTCTTCTACTAGCACTGACACTAGTGCTTCTACATCAACGTCTGCATCAACTCCTTCAGCAGTTTCTCTCGAGCAGGAGATAGCCAGACTTCGCCGCCTGCTTGCCGTCTCGTGTTCTCCTCGGCAGTTCTGCGAGTTACGCTCTCGACTCTTGAACCGAGAAACCACCTTCTACACAGTCAGGTACCTCCCCATGGATTCTTGATTCTGGAGCATCTTTTCACATGACTTCTGATGCTTCCACTCTGTCCTTCATTACACCTCTTGATTCTCCTGTTAGTGTTCTCACTGCTGATGGTACCTCTCTTTCTGTCTCTGGTCGAGGATCTCTTAGCAACTCATCTTTTCATGTTCCTTCAGTTGCTCATGTTCCTCGCCTTACCATCTTGACTTCTTTCTGCTTTGGACATTCTTGATCTTGGTTGTCGGGTCATTCTCGACTCGACTCTTGTTGTGTTCAGACCGCCACACGGAGCTCGGTTGGTTCGGCCCTCGGCGCCTTGACTCACAGCGTCTCTGGGAGCTTGATAGCTTCACCTTCCTTCCGCGCCATCGTCGCCGCCATCTCTCCGCTTCTCCCACTCGCTCATCGGCTCCTTCCAAAGAAGGCATCACCGTCTTGGCCATCTGTGTGGATCTCGTCTGTCGTCTTTAGTTCGTCGTGGTCTTCGGGATCGGTCTCGAGAGACGTGTCTTTAGATTGTCGTAGTGTAAGTTAGGCAAACGACTTGACTTCCTTATCCTCATAGTGAGTCGAGATCTCGGCGTCCTTTTGATCTTGTTCATTTAGATATTTGGGGTCCAGCTCGCCGTTTGAAAAGGGTCATCGATATTATATCATATTTATAGATGATTTCTCTCGCCACACTTGGATATATTTCATGTCTTCTCGTGAGTGAGGCCTTGTCTATCTATAAACAATTTGCCACTATGGTTCGCACACAGTTCTCCACTCCTATTCGTGTCTTTCGTGATGACTCTGCTGGCGAGTACCTCTCTCATCACCTGCGCAACTTCCTTGCCGGCGGGGCACTCTCGCCGCCTCTCTTGTCACAGTGCTCATGCTCGAGAATGATGTTCTTTGGCGCAAGCATCGTCATCTCATTGAGTCGGCTCGTGCTCTGATGATTGCCGCCTCTATTCCACCTCACTTTTGGGCCGAGGCTCTTTCCACTGCCACCTATCTCGTCAACATCCAGCTTTCTTCTACTCTTCAGGGCGCAATCCCTTTTGAGCGTCTCTGTGGTCTCCTTCTGACTACTCGCTCTTCGTCTATTTGGTCAAGTTTGCTACGTTCTTCTCGCCCCTCGAACGTCTGGCCACCGACCGTCGATCTGTTGAGTGTGTTTTTACGATATCTGATCTACGAGCACAAGGGCTATCGGTCTTTGGGATCTGTTGGTCGACGGATCACGGATTTCTCGGGATGTGACTTTCGATGAGTCTCGTCCTTTCTACCCACGTCCTGTCTCTCCTTCGGCTTCCTTTGAGGAGTCTCTATCTTTTTTTACCTTTCTAGATACACCTATATCTGTCTTGCCCTGCCCACTTTGACCCATCGAGTCTCCACATATTCCTCTTGTGGCCTCTCCGCCGTTGTCGCCGCCTGCTTTGTCTCCTGCGGCTCCTCAGGCTCCCCCTACTACACTCGTCTACACTCGTCGACCTCGTATTGAGGATCTTCCAGATGTTCCATCTTCTTCTGATGCTCCATCTTCCCCTGCTGGGTCATCTTCTCCTTGCTACGCTCTTCGCGATCGCCAGTCAATTCGGCCCCCTGCCTGCTTTTGCCTTTCTTTGGCCTTGACTACTTGTGAGCTTTGTCTCCTCTGGGATCTTGTTACTTATCCCGAGTGGCGGCATGCCATGGCCGAGAGATTGCGCCTCGAGCGTCTTGGTACTTGGGATCTTGTTCCTTTTCCATCTCGCTCTCGTCCTATCACGTGTAAGTGGGTCTATAAGATTAAGACTTCGCTCGATGGCTCTCTTGAGCGCTATAAAGGCGCGTCTTGTTGCTCGTGGCTTCCAAAGAGAGCATAGTCGTGACTACTGACGAGACTTTTTGTCTGTGGCCCACATGACCACCGTCCACGCTCTTCTTTCGGTGGCGTCTCACATGCGTCAGCTGATGCATTTCTCGGCTTGATGTCAAGAATGCCTTTCTTAATGGCGAGTTGCGTGAGAGGTCTACATGCATCCGCCACTGGGTATTCTGCCCTAAGGGCATGGTCTGCGCCTTACGCTCTCTCTATGGCCTTAAGCAAGCCCTCGTGCTTGGTTTGGCGCTTCTCCTCGTAGTCACTTCTGCCGGCTTTTCACAAAGTGATCATGATCCTGCGCTCTTTGTCCACACTTCGTCTCGTGGTCGGACTCTTCTTCTTCTATATGTTGATGATATGATCATCACGGAGATGATTCTGAGTACATTGCATTTGTCAAGGCTCGTCTTAGTGAAGCGATTCCTCATGTCGATCTTGGTCCTCTTCGTTACTTCCTTGGGATTGAAGTTACTTCCACTTCAGATGGTTTCTTTATGTCCCAAGAGAAGTATATTCAGATCTTCTTGATCGCGCCTCTCTCATCGATCAACAGATCTTGTTGAGACTCCCATGGAGCTCAATGTTCACCTCAAACCCTCGATGGCGAGCCTCTTTACGATCCGGCTTCGCTATCGTCATCTTGTTGGGAGTCTTGTCTACCTTCTTTGTTACTCGTCCTGATATCACTTATCCAATTCACATTACGAGTCGGTTTGTTTACGCTCCCACTCAGTCCACTATAGCCACCTTCTTGAAGTTCTGCGATACCTTCGTGGGACTATCTCTTGCAAACTCTTCTTTCCACGCTCCAAATTGTTCTGACTTGAGTTTATTCGGATGCTACTTGGGCGGCGATCCCTCGATCACGGGTCTATCTCTGCTTCTTGTGTTTTTCTTGGTGGTTCTCTCATTGCCTGGAAGACAAAGAAACAGACTGCGGTGTCCCGTTCGAGTGTAGAGGCTGAGTTGCGAGCTATGGCTCTCTTGACAGCAGAGATTACTTGACTACGGTGGTTACTTGAGGATTTTGGTGTTTCTGTCACTACACCAACTCCTCTCTTGTCAAACAGTACATGTGCTATCAGTATTGCCCGTGATCCTGTGAAGCATGAGCTCACCAAGCATATTGGTGTTGATGCTTCCTTTATGCGGTCTTGTGTGCATGATCAGGTGGTTGCTCTTTAGTATGTGCCTTCTGAGCTTCAGATAGTGGATTTCTTCACGAAGGCCCAGACTCGAGCACAGCATGGCTTCTACCTTTTTAAACTCAATGTTGTTGATCCACCATGAGTTTGAGGGGGGCTGTTAGAGATATATGTCTAAGTATGTTATTCCGCATTGTTATAAAGGGTTTTGTGCATATTCACCACCTGTATTTGTGTATATATACTGGCCCATTGGCCTCATATTGAATACAAGCGCTATTCATAACAGTGTGGTTCCTTCGCCATTATCTATTGTTCGAGCGTGTCTCAATTGTCGCACTTAGGAACTTCTCATTCAATGGTTGGGGTGTTCTTCCGCAGATGCGACATAGGTACGATTGGAAGATTTTCAGCTACGTTATCCTTTGTTCAAGCTGTTTCGTGGAGAGGGCGGTAATGTTGTGGGCGCTTTTGTGGGTAAGATATATCAAAGGAGACGAGGTAAGGTAGCTGCACTTAATTTAGTTGCAAGAGATTCGGATCAGGGGCAGTAGCTGTTTCGGAAGTATCAGGAAAGGAAATAGCTTCGGTTTCAACAGGAGAAGCAGGCTTCGATTCGGACACTGCTCCGATTATGGCAACAGAGGGCGACGTTACTTATTTGCCGGCAGGATGGAAGAAGTAACCGGATTGCTTACAGCAAGGAAAGAATAGATAGACTAGCTTCTCCTTAAGAGAATAGATTAGAGTTTGGTTCTCCTTTAGTTTCCAATTCTGTTTTGCTTTCTTATTCTGAAAATCCTGTTGGCTAAAGCTATAAAGTCACAGATGTAAAAGAGGAGAGGGAATCAAGAAATAAGAATAGTCTTTACCTCAACTTCTTGTTGGCAGAGTCAGAGCTTCGGTTCGGCTGGACAAGCCCAGCAGATCCTAAGGCGAATTTGCCTCCACCAAGCTATCTTATCTACCTCATTATCCCTCCACAAAAACACGCCATAACACTGTGAGACAGTGTTAAGAGTCTATTTTAATTCAACTTTATAACAAGTAATTGAATTCAGCAGGTGATTGTTTGCTAGAGAACCTCAAAATGGAAATGTAAGAAGAATTAATCCTCATTCCTGGAGTTTTAACCACGGAATATTTGTGGCTGAAGATTCTTTATTCATAGCAACTGTACTAATGCAGTATTTTGCCAGCAGTATTCTTCACTACCGAGCTATACCAAGGGGTTCAAATTACAGAAAGCACTCACAACATATTCCCACTACAAATTTATAACAATATACAACATTCTAATCAAATTACATTAAATTGAAAGCACAACACCATACCAATGCACCACTGTATCCTACTTATCTTCCTCCCTTTAAAGAACAGACTGTTCACCAGCTTCTGCAAAGACAGAGTTAACCTTACTTGTACTAAAAGTAAAAAAAAATCGTCTGCACAGTATGCACTGACAATTGACTTCGAAACAAGATAAGTGCATTCAGATCCACTCGAGCAAAGTATCATCTTGTTTCAGGATTTTCGTGAGTACTACTGAAATTTAAATTCTTTTTGAATTATCAAATGTGTTTTGTCATGAAAAGGCAACAATATATGATAATTTTACTCTCATTGTGACTCGATCAACAAAACTACGATAAATTTTTTTTGTTTAACATGTAGATATTTGTCCATAAGGAAACATCATTTTACTCTCTTATTCTGACTTCATCAGTAAAACTACAATTTCAAAGAAAATAAGCTGTTCTTTACACAGATTTGCTGCATGGAATATCAGAAAAGACTATCTAATTTAACCTGAGGCCGACTCCTAGAGAAAAATTACTATTTCCTTGTGATTGAACATAACTAGATGCTTCTTGAACTTATCCACACCCATCGCATTGCATGTCAATATGGGTATACACAAATGCACATGATAAGCTTGGCACTAGCATCAATCTGGCAACAGTCTTTATTTCATGAAATGTTCATGAACAATAAGAGTTAAGAACTTAAACTAACCTTTGCCTGGGACAATGATAACTGGTGCTGCTTTACAGTTGTGGAAGCAATACTCACTGACACTTCCCTGCAACACACTACAGTAGAAAGGCAAACTTAGATATGGACTCGGAAATGCGGATGCCATCTTCAACTTATGTGCAGCAATAAAATATGACTATGCATCAAAAGGTAGAAAGAGAGAAACAATAAAGAACATTTTTAAAACAATTTGCATTAGTTTAAAGGTCTTGCTGTAAGCTCAGATCAACTCGCGAAATTATCACGTATTTTCTCAAAGCGCACTCTAGTCGATGCTCTTTTTCATGCATTAGTTGAAGCACACATCACCATTGTTAGAGATATATGTATAGTGTGTTATTCCCCATCGTTATGAGGGGTTATTTGTATATTCACCTCTCCGGACTCGGCGCGCCTTGGTTTGGCGTCGCCTCCGCCACCGCCGCCTCAGTGTCGCCCGGACTCGGCGCGCCTTGCTTTGGCGTCGCCTCCACCACCGCCGCCTCTTTGCCCGAGCTTGGCGACCACGCGCTCGTCTCCGCTGCCGCCTGCGGCTTTGTTGACGACCGCCCGCGCGTCGCCTTCTCCGAGCGCTGTCTCAATCCGGTCTTCATCGCGCCGCCGGATCTTCGTCTTCATCGCGCCACCAGATCTTCGTCTTCATCGCGTCGCCGGATCTTCGTCTTCATCGCGCCGCCGGATCTTCGTCTGCGCCGCCGCCGCTTCGCTTCCACCACGCTGCCGCCGCTTTCCAAAGCGCCGCCTTAGCGCCGCCGCCGCCTCGGCCTCGGCGACGCCGTCCGCTTTCAGCCGCTTCTCGCTTCTGCCGCTCAGCCGCGCCGACGCGCGCCGCCGCTTTCGGCCTCGGCGGCGCCGCCCTTCGCTTCGCGTTGTAGCTTCGCTTCGCCGCACCGCCCCATCGCCGCTTCGCTTGCCGCCTCTCGTCGCCGCTGCTGCTGGGAACCAATCTAGGGTTCCCGTGCCCATGCGCTTTTGCTTTTCAAGCCGCCCGACAAGAGGCCGATGAAAGCCGCCGAGAGAAAAAAACGTCGTTTAACCGCCGCCATGTTCGGTACCGCTGTTAGACCGTTGCCTTGGTCGCCATGCCGTCCAACGCCGCCTACCAATGGCTTGCTCGAGTGGTCTTTGATCGATGCCACTCTCTCTCAGGTTTGCTCGTTCATCTGCTACACCGACTACTCCACGCTTCAGCACACTGCCTCCTCCTGCGGCTGCCATAGGTGGTAGTGGCCGCCCTCCATCTGGCGGTGGCCGTCCTCACTGCTCCTACTACGCCAAGGTCGGCCACATTGAGTCCTAGTGCTATAAGAAGCAGCGGCATCTTTCACGCTGTTCTTCTACTAGCACTGGCACTGGTGCTTCTACATTGACGTCTGCATCGACTCCTTCAGCAGTTTCTCTCACTGAGCAGGAGATAGCCAGGCTTCAAAACCTGCTTGCCGCTTCAGGTTCTCCGTTGATGAGTTACGCTCTTGACTCTTGAACGCTGCGAAACCACCCCGCACTGATCAGTCCTCCCCGTGGATTCTTGATTCTGGAGCATCTTTTCACATGACTTCTGATTCTTCCTCTCTGTCTTTCATTACACCTCTTGATTCTCCTGTTAGTGTTCTTACTACTGATGGTACCTCTCATTCTGTCTCTGGTCGAGGACCTCTTAGCAACTCATCTTTTCATGTTCCTTCTATTGCTCATGTTCCTCGCCTTACCATGCAGCTTTTTTCTGCTAGGCAGATTACTAACATTGGTTCTCGGGTCATTCTCGACTCTGACTCTTGTTGTGTTCAGAACCGCCACATGGGAGCTCTGGTTGGTTTTGGCCCTCGGCGCCTTGACTCACAGCGTCTCTGGGAGCTTGACTAGCTTCACCTTCCTTCCATTGCCCTGTCGCCGCCAGGTCTCTCTCTCGCCACTCCGTCTCTGGCTCTTTCCAAAGAATGGCATCACCGTCTTGGTCATCTGTGTGGATCTCGTGCATGTCGTCTTTAGTTAAATCGTGGCCTTTTGGGGTCTGTCTCGGGAGATGTGTCTTTAGATTGTCGGTGTAAGTTATGTAAACAGATTGACTTCCTTATCCTCATAGTGAGTCGGTGTCTCAGCGTCCCTTTGATCTTGTTTATTCAGATGTTTGGGGTCCGGATCCCTTCGTTTTGAAAGGGGGTCATCGATATTATATCATATTTATAGATGATTTCTCTCGCCACACTTAGATATATTCCATGTCTTCTCGTAGTGAGGCCTTGTCTATCTATAAACAATTTGCCACTATGGTTCGCACACAGTTCTCCACTCCTATTCGTGTTTTTCAGATCGACTCTGCTTTGGCGAGTACCTCTCTTGTTACTGCGCCTTCCTTCTTTGGCGAGGGCACTCTCGCTTCGATTCTCTTGTCCTGGTGCTCATGCTCAGAATGGTGTCGCTGAGCGCAAGCATCATCACCTCCTTAAGTCGACTCGTGCACTGATGATTGCCGACTCTATTCCACCTCACTTTTGGGCCGTAGCTGTTTCCACTACCACCTACCTCGTCAACATCCAGCCCTCTTCTACTCTTTAGGGTGCGATCCTTGTTAGCGTCTCTGTAGTCTTCTTCCTGACTACTCTGCCCTTCGTCTGTTTGGCTGCGTTTGCTACGTTCTCCTCGCCCCTCAAGAACGCACCAAACTGACCGCTCAGTCTGTTGAGTGTGTCTTTCTGGAATACAGTGCCGAGCACAAGGGCTATCGGTGCTAGGATCCTATTGGTCGACGGATGCAGATTTCTCGGGATGTGACTTTCGACGAGTCTCGTCCCTTCTACCCACGTCCTGTCTCTCCTTCGGCTTCCTCTGTGGAGCCTCTGCCTTTTTTGACCTTTCCAGATACACCTATATCTGTCTTGCTCTCGTCCACCCGTCCCACTGAGTCTCCACATATTCCTCCTGTGGCCTCTCCGCCGTTGTCGCCGCCTGCTTCGTCTCCTGCAGCTCCTCCCCCTACAGTGCCTTTTCCCCTCTCTTCTACACTCGTCGACCTCGTATTGAGGATCTTCCAGATGAGTCATCTTCTCCTGATGTTCCATCTTCTCCTAATGCTCCATCTTCCCCTGATGGGTCATCTTCTCCTCGCTACGCTCTCCGCGATCACCAATCGATTCGGCCCCTGCCCGTTTTGCTTTTGTTGGTGCTGCTACTCATGAGTTTGTCTCCTACCGGGATGCTGTTACTCACCCTGAGTGGCAGCATGCCATGGCCAAGGAGATTGCTGCCCTCGAGCGTACTAGTACTTGGGATCTTGTTTCTTTTCCATCTCACTCTCGTCCCATCACGTGTAAGTGGGTCTATAAGATTAAGACTCGCTCTGATAGCTCTCTTGAGCGCTATAAAGCGCGTCTTGTTGCTCGTGGCTTCTAGCAAGAGCATGGTCGTGACTACGACGAGACTTTTGCTCCTGTGGCCCACATGACCACTTGTCGCGCTCTTCTTTCAATGGCGTCTGCTTACTTGTCGATTTGTTCTCGGCTTGATGTCAAGAATGCCTTTCTTAATGGCGAGTTACGTGAGGAGGTCTACATGCATCCGCCGCTGTGTGTATTCTGCTTCTCGAGGGCATGGTGCATCGCCTTAGCCGTCGCTCTCTCTATGGCCTTAAGCAAGCCCTCGTGCTTGGTTTGGCGCTTCTCCTCTGTAGTCACTTCTGCTGTTGGCTTTTACTAGTGATCATGATCCTCGCTCTTTGTCCACACTTCGTCTCGTGGTGGGACTCTTCTTCTTACGTATGTTGATGATATGATCATTACGAGAGATGATTATGAGTACATTGTCTTTGTCAAGGCTCGTCTTAGTGAGCAATTCCTTATGTCGGATCTTGGTCCTCTTTGTTACTTCCTTGGGATTGAGGTTACTTCCACTCTAGATGGTTTCTTTATGTCCCAAGAGAAGTATATTGAGATCTTCTTGATCACGCCTCTCTCATCGATCAACAGTCTTGTTGAGACTCCCATGGAGCTCAATGTTCACCTCCAACCCTCGATGGCGAGCCTCTTTCGATCCGACTTCGCTATCGTCATCTTGTTGGGAGTCTTGTCTACCTTCTTTGTTACTTGTCCTGATATCACTTATCCAATCCACATTCTCGAGTCGATTCGTCTCTGCTCCCACTCAGTCCACTCTGACCACCTTCTTGAGTTCTGCGATACCTTCGTGGGACTATCTCTCACCGTCTCTTCTTTCCACACTCCACTGCTCGTTCTGACTTGGGCTTATTTGGATGCTACTTGGGCGGCGATCCTCTATCGCGGTCTATCTCTGCTTCTGTGTTTTTCTTGGTGTTTCTCTCACTGCCTGGAAGACGAAGAAACAGACTGCAGTGTCCCGTTCAAGTGCAAAGGCTAAGTTGCGAACTATGGCTCTCTTGACAACAGAGATTACTTGGCTACGGTGGTTACTTGATGATTTTGGTGTTTCTGTCACTACACTAACTCCTCTCTTGTCAGACAGTACAGGTGCTATCAGCGTTGCCCGTGACCCTATGAAATATGAGCTCACCAAGCATATTGGTGTTGATGCTTCTTTCATGAGGCCTTGTGTGCATGATCAGGTGATTGCTCTTTAGTATGTGCTTTTAGAGCTTCAGATAGCGGATTTCTTCACGAAGGCCCAGACTCGAGCACAGCACGGCTTCTACCTCTCTAAACTCAGTGTTGTTGATCCACCATGAGTTTGAGAGGGGGGTGTTAGAGATATATGTATAGTGTGTTATTCCCCATTGTTATGAGGGGTTATTTGCATATTCACCTCCTGTACTTTGTATATATATACTGGCCCATTATCCTCATATTGAATACAAGCGCTATTCATAACAACCATAACTCCTAAGAAGGCAATATGTTGTTGTTTTACTGGTCAACCAGGCCTGCCTTCTTCAATCATTGAATTCGAACATGGACTTAGCATTTGGCATTTCATAGCAAACTTGAAAGGTAGAAGATCCAGACACACAATTATCAGCACTTCCAGAGTTGCTTTACATCAAAAGGAAAAGCTTGAAAGATTTAGTTGCCATTTTTTGCAAGATCTTTTCTTCAAATAGTACAAATAATTCTTATTTTTTCCAAACAAATACAACCATATGTGCCCTTAATTTCACCCACAATACAAGAATACTCGCTAGATTGTTTCAATTAAGGCCATCAACCAATCCATAGCATTGAGATATCTCTTCCATTAATGTTGGCGGTGTTTCTAAGGATGGTATGATTTTAGAATTGGAAAGATATGTTTTTAGTACTCTAAAGTCGCTTTTGAGTAGTACTTTTAGATGGTGAATTGGTGAGCAAACTTTTGTGCTCACAACTCAAGATATAATTATGACCTGCAGTGCAGGAACGTAATTATGCCAATACTCCAAAGAAGATATGTAGCTTGAACAAGAAGGAAAAAAAGGGACTTTGGCATGTTTATCAGGTCCTGAGATTATCTAAATTTGCCAAAGTTGGAATTGAACTGCGGTTTAAGAGTCATATACCTCTGAATAAGGCCTCTACCACGTGTGCCAAGAATGACTGCTGCTGGCTTCAGTCGTTCTGCTTCTCGGCAAATAATCTTTCCAGCATCCCCTTCAACAATTCGTGCCTTGGTACGGACCTTGTAAAATTCCCAATTAAAGGCACATGTATCAATCCCTTGAGGAAAATATGGAAAAGAAACAAAACATAGGATTTCACAGAACACACATTACACAAGAAAGAGACTACATAGTTTTCATTAAAAGGCATTCATAGAATCATCATAGCATTGTGTTTCTAGCTTACAAGGCAATAACTGAGACATGCAAACAGGCCCTTTAAAGATCAACATAAAATGCTTCTTTGCTCAACAATAGTTATATGCACAGGAGGAACAGAGCATACCAGTAACGTCTTGAATGCCTCAATGGCTAAATCCTCCATTAGTTCCCGGCTTTTCTCATATACGAGATCATTATTCACACCTACACAAATTGAACATCACATTCAGCCCCATTTTCAGTTGACCAAAAAATTTGAAGGGGAAACGTGTTTCGGTAAGAAAATAATTCAATTTCTTTCCAAATGTGGACTAATCTTCTGCCTGTTCATTTTATACAGCTCAGATGCTTGAGTGGTCTCAAAACAAATTCAAATTATGACCAAATTCCCCATAGAGCATAGATTATCAAAGACTTGAACTGGTTCTGTTATAATATCCTGTCTTTTCCATCAATCTATAGCAAAATCAATCCATCGTGGCCAGAATATGAACCCGCAATCTTCCTGGTTGTAAACTCCCCAAGATGGTAATATGAGTATTGAGTACAATGACCAGATAGGCCAATTGATAAGCTCATGTAAAATCAAACAGAACACAACATGGTGATGACAGCTTGTGTCACAATTAGCTGGCCTACTGAAAATTATATAGGCACTGGGCTACTATTATCACATCCAACATAAGTATAGTAGTATGACGATTATTAATTGGGTAAACCGGTAAAGTACACGAACAAGCCGCCAAATGGGAGGTAAATATCTTACTTAATCCATACTAAACAAATCGAGTTGTTAATTTGCTCCAACGATTAATTACCGGCCTAGGACATGATTTAAAATCTCCGCGAAGCTGATTGACGCGGATGTATAGAAAGCTAGGTTTTGGAGGCGAGGCGAGGCGAGGGGATGGGCTACTCAACTGGAGACGGCGTGGACGAGGTGGACGGTGTCGGCGACGCGGGCGAAGTGCGCGAGCGCCCAATCGAAGGCGTGCTTGGAGTTTGGCCCGAAGTCGACGGCGATGAGGAGGTCCCGCCCCCGGCGGCGCTCGCCCGTCTCCCGCTCGAGCTCCGGCGGCGGGTCCGGCACCACCGGGATGAGGTGCGGCAGCAGCACCTCCCTCCAGCTGTACTCCACCTCCTCCTCCACCGTCTCCATCGATCGCCTCTCTCCCTCCTCCTCCCAAACAATCTGATCGCGCCGACGGACGAAGAGTACGACGTTGTTTGTGTCGCGGCCAGCGATGGTAATCACGACGCCTCGTATGGACGTATGGTATATAAGCGTGTTTCTTTTAGATAATGGAGAGAAAATTTTTTCCCGGTCTTTATATCAAAGATACATAGAGCTCAATTCATTAAGAAATTAAAGTAATACACAAATCCCAACATAAAAACGGCATTAAACCTTACAACCAAAAGACAATTGAAACTTCAATTCATTTATTGCAAATCCTATGACTAAGCCACCCATAAAAATTGAGGAGATGCTTCGCCACAAACTCTATCCTTTGGCTTCCCTCCAACATGGGTTCCTTCTGGACTGATTTCTGCAGGTTTGTCTAGGCATTCAGCCAATATCCACTCAATAAGATAACCAACAAAGGATTAGTTATATTCTTGTTGTCAAAAACAACTTCATTTCGACATAACCAAATAAACCAATATAATGCACTAACTCTCACAAGGAGTTGTGATTTTAACACTTGTGGAATCCCATTTAATCAATTCCCAAACATATTAGCCATGCTCACTAAAGGAACTAAATTAAATATACATTGCACAACCCACCAAGCAAGATGTGCAAAGGGACACTCAAAGAAAAGATGTTGAATTGTTTTCTCTTCAATACAGAAACAACACTTTGAGCTTCATCTCCACTTCCTTTTAATCAAGTTGTCTTTAGTTAACACAACCCCTCTTTTAGATACCACAAGAATATTTTAACTTTCAGCGAATTTTAATAAACCAAAAGCAATTCGAATGGGTGTGAACGTTGCCTATAAGAGCGCATAAAAAGATCGCAGCCAAAAAATACCGGACTTATTTAAATTCCATATGAAAACATCCTTTTGAATGCCTAATTGTACAGTAGAAATTTTCGACAGTAACTCGTTCCAAGCAAGCAATTTAGACCCAACAAGAGGCCTTCGAAAAAAAATATTTAAGGGATTCGGTCTTAAAAAAAAAGCCACTAAATCGTCCTTTCTCCTTACAACATTGTAAAGAACTGGAAATTGTCTTTGTAACGGAGAATTTCCCATCCACTTATCTTCCCAAAACCTTGTTTGCATACCATTATTAACCTGGAATGAACCATAGTGAAAAAACTGATCCTTAATTTTCATAAGCCCTGACCAAAAATGAGAAATCCCAGGTTTCGTAACTATCTGTGAAAGACTCTTCTCTCCCAAATACTTCTTTGTAAGTAAAGATTGCCACACTCCATCTTCATTAAGTAACTTAAACAACCACTTCTCAAGTAAACTTTTATTTTTTGCGTCTAAGTTTTGAACATCTAGACCTCCCAGCTTTTTGGGAGAACACAATAAACTTCATTCAACAAGTCTATACTTACGCTTATGATTGTCACTCTGCCAGAAAACTCTAGATCTATAAAAATCTAGTTTTTTGAGAATCTCTCTAGAAACCTCAAAAAAAAACGAGAACAGAACATAAGCGTGTTTCTTGGGTGGCCGAATCAATTCCCGGGGTTTCGTGTAAGTGTGACTCGTAGACTAATCCTCTTCTCTTCTTCGTTTGAATGTACCAAAATTTGTACGCAAAGAAGAAAGGCAATCCTATTCTGTTTTCTGTGCTAGTGCAGATTTCTGTCTATTTTTTCCACGAGTTGAAAAGATTTAGGTTATCACGGACTAATCACAATGTGGTATACTAGTAGAGAAGATGTGACACGTCTCCGTTATAAATATCAGGATCAGAGGATATAACAGGAGCCTCAGCCTCTGCCTGCCTCCAGAGTCTAGAACGATTGGTTGGTGCAGGGATCTTTTGTTACCTTGTGACGACATGAATTTCATTTCCAAGATGTTTTGTATGCTGTCCACGTAAGCTAGTTTAGTAGACGTAAGCGTCAGTCCGTGTCAGAGCTGTTCAGTGTTCACGTAGTAAACGGTCAAAAGGTTAACGTCACCACGTGAAAAGAAGAAGACCACGGAGAAAGCAGCAGCTGTTGCCGACTTGCCGCGACGTACTTACGGCTGGCCCCCCCGGCCCCCGCTGCGAGTTCAATGTGGCGCGCGGCCTCACCGCGCAGTCACCCGTCGTCCCCGCGGCCTTCGTGGATCATGCCGTGGACCTTCTAGAAGAACTTGTTTTTTTTTTTTGGAATTGGAACATTGCCATTCCATTATACCAGTGCACAGCTAAATCGTCCGTTACCGTACGCAGTACATCAACTTGGAACTGACCGGTCCACAACTCACAAACGTTCATAGCATTACCACAACCTCCTACAACAAGAACATGAGCTGCCTTATTACATGCCTGAGACGAAACTCTACTCGATACTCAATAAAGTTTGACAGAAGGGAACCATATATTGAGATCGCGAATAAAACCCCATTCGGCACAAAATCAAAAGTAGTGCTCATCAGCGCTTGCTTTAACACCAAGCAGTCAGTCTAAAAAATGAGCCGATCCATACCCAGTGAGGACACCGCTTGGATAGCGTGTTGCATCACCTTCACTTCTGCTTGCAATGCATCATGCATATTCTTCGGACATCCTGCAACAACTGCCATTAGATCACTCGTTTGGTCCAAAATCACAAGCCCCCATCTACCATGTCTAGTAGTTTCATGAAACGCCCCATCAAAGTTGACCTTCAACCAATTCGTTTTCGGAACAGCTCACTTGGGTTTAACTTTCACGCCTGCATTATCCTCCTTCAAGTGTATGTGCTCGGCCAAATTCATCAAAATACTTCTGGAATCTGAAAATGAATTCATCTATTATGTCCAGTGCTCTAGCATTGTTTGCTTTGTTTCTCTCCGCCCACCATTGCCAAACAAAAATAGCAACCTTCGGAGCAAGATTCAACCGCTCGGCAACCTTAGCCGTCGAGCCGCGCAACGCAAGCGACTACTGATAATCGTTATTTTTTTTAAAAGATCCCTCGATTTATATCTCATTGATAAAGTATGCAAGCACTCAACTTTTATGGTGGCGATTTCAGATGAACAACATGTCACCATCAAGTCCTTAAGTTGATGAATGTGCTAGACTTTTTTTATCTTCCTCGCTAGAGAATCCAGATCTTCCAATGGCATCATGATTGTTGATGATCACAGCAGTGGGAAGTAGTAGATTGTCGATGATCTATATTTATGTGTAGGGCCTGCGTCTCAGTAGCAGTGTTGTTCGTCAAAAAAATCAGAGGAGATTTATTTATACCCGATTCGGCCCGGTGTCGATCTCCAGCGTAAGTGTTAGTCGTCACCATCGTCGTCTAGGTGAGTCGGTCTGATAAAACCCATCACCGGTAAAGAAAATATGGCTAAGAACTAACCGTAGAAGAACAAAATATAACAAACTTGATATAGGTAAAAAATAAAAAAAGAATAAACTTGTCGAACCCGGGAGTGAAGGATCTCGGATTCTCTGTGTCTCATACACTAGTCCAGAAACAGCTAGTGTACACAGTCAAACAAAAGATGATAGCACAACCATAATGAGCGATATCCCAATTGTGCTTGAGAAAATGAGCAAGAAAACCATCAGGACGCTTTTGTCGGGAACATTCGGAACAACATCGTCTTCACCACTCTCACTGAATGGGGCACATAGAAACTGGTTCATGGCATCCATCACCTTCCTTGGGATCTGATCCAATACCATATTCATATTGGTTGTATCCTCTATTGTGAATAAATGTTGATAGAAATATATCACCACTCCATGCATTTCCTCCTAAATAGAACATTCTGACCCATCAGCCCGGTTAAGATGAGAAATTATATTTCTGGCCTGACTCTTGTTCGCACTTTGGTGGAAAAAATGTGTTGCTATCTCCCTCGCGTAACCAAGAAATACGGGACCGCTGCTTCCACATAATCTCTTCTTGATGTTTAGAATCACAATCCTCTCCACAACCTTCTTGTTTTCATCACACACAACATGCCTAGTTGGCTCCACTCTTAGGCATCCCAACACTTTCCTTAGTGTCCTCAGCTCACGGCGCACTACCCCAAACGTGTTTTATCCCCCATGAACGCAGCTCCTCCCCCAGGTGAGCTAATTTATCAAACATCTCCTTTACTATTGCACAGTGAAAGCTAACCTTCTAAACCTGCTGGATCAAAGGAGCCAACAACTAATTCGTTTTCCACATCATCTCATATCTGAATGGCTTCCATCGACTTCGACACTGCTGTTGTCTTTCGTCCAACGAAAAAGAAAGCAAAACCGGGCAATGGTCAGATTTTGTTGTTGTGAGTTGTCGGAGTACGGCCAACAAAAAACGAGCACACCAGTCTGTTGACACCAAAGCCATGTCTAACCTCACACGAGCAAAATGACCACCAATCATCCTCTTCTCAAAAATCCACTGAAGGCCCATATAGCTAATATCACATAATTGGCAAACATCAACGGCATCACGAAATCCTTCCATGAGATATTCCTCGCAATCATTTGAGCCTAGTTGCTCCTCCCTCCTTAGAATTTCATTAAAACCCCCCCCAAGCACTCCCATGGGAGATCTAAGTCGCTCCTCATTTGCTTCATGATGTCCCATGTACAAAGCCTCAGAGATCTGTTTGGTTCACCATTAAAAAAAAAGGACATTCTCCAGGGTACTCTGCCTTGCTCCCTGACTTCTATATCAATTATGATACTTAGAGAATTTTAGAATCTTAACCACCACATCATTCTTCCAAAAACAGCCCCATACTCCACTCCTTCCAGCACTACTAACAGCAAAGCTAGAATCAAAACCAAGTGACCACCAAAGATTTTCCACTCTGGTTTTTGCAATTTGTGTCTCCATGATGAAAATCACTGAGGGGGCAAAGTCCTTCGCTAAGTCGCAAAGTTCCCTAACTGTCGTAGGGTTGCCAACCCCACGATAGTTCTAGCTTAGCATCTTCATTACTCCCGACGGCACTCCTCGAGGGAGCCCACCGATCCCAAATTGCTTTCGTTGTGTCCTTTCTTTTCCATGAACTTACGTTGCCTTTTCATCTCCCTTTGTTTCAGTTCACTTCCCTTCTCGATCACATTCTATCCACTAGTACCTCCTTTTGTTGGGCGGGCAACAGTGGTTTAAAAATTATCCACTAGCCCTTCCACCTTCCCTGACACAGGGACCAACGCCATTGTGTCGCCTTCATTCCCCTGCTTGTGCGCACTATCCAGAGGCAGGCGTTTGCAAGCCAACTTGCCCTCAACAAAATGTGAATCATGTCCACCTTTCTTAAGTGGAATTGACGCATCGTCCTCCAGCCCCGCGTCTTCTGACTTCTCATTAAAATTTCTCTGACTACCATACCGGCCGATCTCATCTCCTCTCCTAGTCCCAGAAAACCTCACATGATTCTTTGTTTCTGTCGAGCCTTCCGTTCTTCCGCCTCTCGACCTACCCCTTCTGTCTGGTGATGCTATGAGCCACTCACTATATTGAAACTCCTTACCCTCATGAACCCCATCTCCACACTCCGTATTAATACGGCCCAGCAGACCACAAACTTCACAAAAGCATGGGATTTTCTCATACTTGACACGAAAAGCTTCGCACCCACTGCCCTTCTTCGTTACTGCATCCAAAACCCCAATTAGAGGTTAGCTTACATCCAACTTCAGTCTCACACGAATAAATTGCCTCCATCCACTTCCACCTCCATCGACCTCCACATGGATAACTTGGCCCACCCAACAACCTAGTTGACGGCCATTGCCTTCCTTTATAAAAGCCATCGATGGATCATAAATCCTGATCCAAATCGCTAAGTGTGAGAACTCCACTGTCGAGGGTTTTGTAACTCCATCATACTCCTCAATAAGAACAATGTTCCCTCAAAAGATCCACGGCCCCTCCTCCATCACCTTGTTCCAATCCCCCAGGCAGAACAAAATGATTCCCCCTGGTCGCCTTGAAGCTCACCTCCTTTGCCAAACTCCATGCAAACCTCATGTTGTCTATAAAGGCTGCATGATTGAAAGATTTAGGCGAGTTTACCTTTGTCAACACCACCCACTCAGATTCAACCTTCAATTCCTTAATGTTCTCCTCCAAAACAATATCCAAGGTTTCGTCATCTGTAACGTCCCAAAAATTCAAGTTTCAAAAATCTTGTAGATTAGGTTCCCAAAAAATCTCACCAATTTCCTTTGGTTTAATACAGCTTAAATGATAATTTATGTAATCAAAACTATTTAATTTGATTAATGTAAACTTCAATTAAATCAAAACCAATGTTATTTGGCTTCCTTGTGTTCCAAGGAATTTTCCTAAATTTGTTTGAATTTTTTGGAGTTCGTTTGGTTTTTTTTTTTGCCCCATTGGAATTTCAGCATTTTTCTTAATTCTGAAATCCTTCTCTTTTTCTTTTTTCCTTTGTGGGTCGAATCTGCTCAGCCCATTTCCCCTTCTCTCCTACTAGCCCATCTCCACTCCCTGGCCCAACCCCGCTAGCCCCGCCTCCTTCCCTGCTCCCTCTCCCCGCTCCACCCGCCTTTAGCAGGCTCTGCTATTAGTCGCCGCGTGCACCCTCTCGCCACCAACTGCCGCATCGCACACCAGACTCATTACTGCGACGCTCTCGTGTGCACCCCGGTCTCCTTTGTGTCGCCGCCACTCGGTGTCCTAGCCGAGCTCGCCTCCCAAGGCTATATAGCCACCGCCCTGCTTCGCCACCCTCAATTACCTTGTCATCACCGCTTAAGAAGCCTTGAGGCGCCACCAACGAGCTCTTCTTCTCCATGCCGCCTCGCCAAGCAGTTGCGTTCGTGTCACCAGAGTCGCCTCGCCATTCTCCTTCAAGTGCCGCCACCCGCCAGAGCTGTCGTGCATCCTAGCTCCAGTGCTCACTTCATCTTCATCGTCTCCGGCCGCGCTTCGCCCGTCGAAACGCTCACGTCGTGTTCTTTATCTACTCGGTGGGCTTCTCTCACAACCATCCGCATCACCGTATGTGCCTAGTCCTGATCTACACTTCCCTCCTTTCGATTTTGAGTTTGGACCACCATGCATGGAGATCCCACCCATCTTCTTCCTCTCCGGCCGTCGTCCTTCGCCGGCCGATTGCGCCGCAACCAGTGGTCCTCCGCCTTCATCCTCCCCACCACCTTATCGCCTGCGTCGCATTCTACCCAATGCTCGTGTTTCCATCACTGGAACAACGCCGTAGCGCGTTGCCGCCGTCGCTTCTTCCCTCACCACCGGTGATTGCCGTCGATCCTCGTTACTGCACCTGTGTCACCATCTTCACCTCCACCTCCTCTCCTCATTTTGCCCTTCCATCACCTATATCATGGCCGCTAGCACTGGCGAGCCCTCAGGCTCCGTGCGCCACCGCGCCGCCCTGCCACGTCGTCAACGCCATGTCATCCACCACATGGTCGCCACCTCCTGCCGCCTTAGCATCAGCTGCCTCGTCATCACACACGTGGCCTACCCTATACCAAACCCGAAACCCAAACCCGCGTGAACTTAGTTCACCGTGGACCAAGCCACTTACCCATGGACCCCACGTGCCAGTTTCATGTTTCGTGAACTCGGTTCACCAAAGACCGTAGACCCATCTCCGTGGACTTGGTCTATGGACCAGTGGCCCCATTTGTCATCCCCTCACCCCTTTTCTGGATTTCTTATCATTCCTAAAAATCCATAAATCTCAGTGGGCCCTACATGTCATACACTCAACCTTCTCCACCATTTTTGAATAAAATATTCTGGGAACATTCTGTAGACCCCACCTGTCAGTTTCTCTCTCCCTTTTTTTAGCATTTTCCTTCCCGATCAAACTTTCGAGAGCTCGTTATTTCTCATACGAATTCCGATTGAACTCATTCAAGTTTCTAAATCCATCTAAAATCAAGCCCTACCTTCCAGTATTATTAAATTTCAATTTGGAGTTTATTTGATTTATCTTTTTAAGTTTTGTTTGTTTTTGCGCTTTCTCTTTCGTTATACATTGACGTTCCGGAATCGTCCGAAAGAGCTGAAGGTCAAGAAAGTAGAAGATCGAAGATAAAAGAAGAACATCATTGCTATAGCAAGGCAAGTTGTACCTTTGACCATGTTGAACCCAATTTTTTCAAAATTACTTTGATTCAAACTATTGCATATTATTTCAATTATGTAATTCTTTAAATACTTTGGGATTAGCTATACACCTACTTGAATATATCCACCTTGCTTATTGTATTACCATGATTTTTTGTCACCCTAACTTGGTTAATTATTAATTGGTATTATTATAGCGGTTGGTTAGACACGAATAGTCTGCTTAGCCATACAACGGGTTATTGATATCATTTTAAATTACAAATCTAAACTTGACTAAGGGATTATGGAACAACTTTGTAGAAAGATTGTGTGTTGTATGTTGTCATTCGTTGATGGTATGTGTTGCACTTAACCAACAGGGTTGGAAAATATTTAGACTGAGACGAGTGGAAAGAATTATGATATGGTGGAACTCTGTGACTGGGAAATGTGAATTGTGGTAGCTTAGTTAGAAATTGGTAGCCTTAGCTTGGTCAATTAAGGACTTAACTTTATGCGTCATTGAACTGAACTTTACTGTACGACCACATGCCTAGTATGAGACAGACCTAACTTAGTATGTTACGGAGTCTCGACATTGACTACTCAGGTAGTAGGTTAAGTGCTCTATGATAGGTGGAGGTGTGGAATACTTTGTAGAGTCATATTTATGAGTGGTTCGCCATCTCCAAGTCCAACGGTGTGCGTCAGCCCAAAGCACTGTGTTCGGGTTGGTGCCAGCGGTATGCACATTGGGAGGGGTCATTGTTGAGATGAAGTTTCGGAAAGATTTTGTTGTGATCATCTCCGATCAAGTTGATTGCATCTTGTGTGTAAAGTGTACAACATCTGCAGAGTGTTAATAATCTATTCGAATAGCCTCGTCCGCAGTCATGGACATGCTCGGAGATTTCATACGAGGGGTAGATTTTCATAAAACAATTGGAAGGGACAGTTGAGTGATTTAACTCATATGGTTGTGTGAAATAAATTGATTAGGCTATGTAAGGTTTGTGAAATACTTGTTAAATTAATATTACTATTTGTTTTCAATCATTTTTTCGATATATTGTTCGTATTCAATTGCAATTGTTGTATTTATGCAAAAGAACCATAGATGTCTTATCCTTTAGAATAAGCAATCATTTATAATTGCATTCTGTGGTGCAACTTGTTGAGTACTCTATGTAATTACCTTGCTATAAACAATATTGTTTAGTTGAAGAATGCTACATCGGTTCATTGTTGGTCGACAATGTCTACTTCAAAGATCATAGAGAACTAGGCGCGCTACCCCAGTCGATTGCTTGTGGGCATATGGATGGGTTTCACTGAAATTATTATGTTTCCTTCCGCTGCTGCTTATTTGAGATATTCATCTTCTGGTGAAGTAATTGTAAGTTTTGACCTTAAGGTTGTTACTCTGATAGTTATTGTTATTTATTTATTTCTTAGTTATCTTTGTATATGGAATGATATTTCATCGATCTTACCACTGTGTACATTAGCGTGATTTTAGACTAATGCAGCATACACAGAGAGTCTAGATTTGCATATTTGGGTTCCAACATCATCTCTAAGATCCAGCTGTTGCAAGAGATCATCCGGATCATCAGCCGCCTTCCCTGCATCACTGTCTCCCGCTCGTGACGAGGAGTGCGAATCTAACATCCCTCCAGAGTCCAACCAGATCAAAATCTGAACCCTAAACTCTGAAAACGCGATCAAGGCCGAGAAGTAAACCCAACGTTTACCATTTAAACAGCCCGAACTGCACAGAGAATCTGAGGACCTCAGAGGCGACACCATTTTCGTGGGCTGGCTTTGTCTGCGGATTGTACCGGTGATCCAAATTTAGGTGGGCCCAACTTCGGGTGGGTCAACATGCGCCGTGCCAGGCTTGAGGGGGCCGAACTTGGGTGGGCCAACGGCACCGTACCTACCGTCTACTGCCAACTACCCATTATCTAGACCGCAGAAATTTAATCGGACGGTGGAGAGGAACCCGAGGGGACGTTTCGCTGTGGATGGCCGCCGCAGTCAGCAAAGCTGGCTCACCCCGCTCGGGCTTTGCCCTGCCCCGCCGCCGGAGCTTCGCTGCTTTCCAGCCATCGACGTCGTCATTGCGTACCCGCTTCTAGTACAGTAGATGCTGGAAGTGATCTCTGTCACAGGTATCAGATACCATGTATGCAAGCGATTCAGTGGCCGGAGCCTGGAGCTAGGATTTGACGATGGGGATGCAAACTTAAAATGCATCCATTCTAATAGAAAAGTTCAAATGATATAGTATGAAAGTGAAATGTGATAAATTACATGTTTGTACTACAACCAACATCACAAAATATTTCACATAGCGTAGGTCATTCTTTGGTACATTGTTATTGAGAAACTAAATCATAATATACTTATTGTGCTTCATCAGTATTGCAAAGTTACCAATTTGGCATTGATGTACAACATCCTCAATTACTCAGATTGCGGTACAGAATTTCAGACAGAAAGATGTGAAAGCAACTTTAGACCGCATCTATGCAAGTATTGTACATGTCAAAAGAAGTAGATGCTTCAGTACAGGTCTACAAAGTGTCAAAGCCAATGTTGCAGTGCTTTTTCTTGAGCGACATATTTTCAAATGGAAACAGTGAAAGCATGTTTTGATATAGTATGTGTAATTTGACTGCAAAAAATTGTGTCGAGCAAATGCATCTGATATTTATCTCAACAGGAAACATGCCTAGGAATAAATTGATCAAGGGAACAAGAGCAATTGTTTCTTCGAAGCAATATGGATATACTTTACCAGCATGACTCCTGAATATCAGCCTGAATGCAATGCTCATGCTACGGGCTAGCATGTGTATATTTGACAATCGGTATCGAAATGCAAAAGCAAGAACCCTCATCGGTTGAGAAGGGGGAAGAAAGACAGTACCTTAAACCTTTCCAGTGATTTCAGTCACCAATAGGAACTTGGAGCATTTCTTGAATTCCCCCAAAAGAACAACGAAAAACCCCAGACCAGCAGACCTCAACAAACGCTACCGCTGGCCGCTGCGCCCTTGCACGACGCACGGCGCTGGCCACCTGGTCCGGCCACTCTGCCCTTGGCCGGCTGCACTGTTGTAGGGCTGCTAAGGCAAGCCGAAGGAATGTGGAATTTCCGAATTTGGGGATAGGGTCGGCTTGGCCGACTGCAATGCAGGGCAAAGGAATTTGGGGTTGGTCAGTGGGGACGGGGTTGGGCTGCCGGCCGATGCCTTGGGCCGTGAATTTGGGTCGTGCGACGGCCTAGGATCGCGAGATAAGGCTGAAACGTGTATTTTAACTGCACTTACTAGTATATATACTTACTATACCTAATAAATACAAGGTTTTTTGCCAAAAAAATTAGGTGTACATTTATACATCTATGTCGTCTCTATACTAGATCCGCCCCTTAGCGATTACTGAGATCATCAAGATATTGAAAGATGTCAAGAGAGGCAGACATGCACGATGCTCAGAATATTCGGAAGCAATGCATGCGTCGCATGCCACAATACTGGTCTGGTGAGAACTTTTTTTATTATTTAACCTTTTTTTCGTTTTTATTTTAAAGTTAGCCCCGACGCCACCACCCGTTACGTGACAAAACAATACTGTCACGCCACAGGATAAGTCCCCAAAATAGCATTTTTGGTCACGCTACTGGTCTTGACGTGACCAAACAATACTGTCACGACACGAGTGATGGCATGATAAGAGCTTGCCCGGATCTGGTGGCGTGACAAATTATTTTATCACGCCATCACGTGGCGTGACCAAAGAATCGAATGGAAATAAAATCGCGGAGGTTAACTTTAAAATAAAATTAAAAAAGGATAAATTAATAAAAAAATCGTCTGGTGATGATTAGAGGTAAGATATCAAACTTTTCAAGGGCGATCTTTTACAATAACTTCTTTAGCAGATTCAACATAAAACCTGTAAAATGCATCCCTTTACATCAGAAGGTGGAATAAGATACCTGGTAAGCATGAACAGGATCACAGGACATGGCAATGGAAACGGGCAGCATAATCATCAACCTCACTAGCTAGTAAAAGAATAAATTGATTGCCAACCTTAGCATGGCCATTGCAAAGGAGAGCAGGCGAGACGAATGATGTCCATATTATCCATAAGGCGGTGAAATATCACCGCTAAACATTCCAAGAACCATAATACATTGCAGTTGATTACAACAGGTCACTCAAATCTTCCTGGGGTTTGCCAAGATGCATGTCATTGCCCATCTTGATCTGACAAGACATAGCAGGATTGAGAATTCACGGAATCCAAGGGAATAGATACTGTCTGAGCTAAATAGAAACAAGACCCAGTTGATACCTTCTTCGGTTATTCGCACGCTGGTTTGGTGTCAAAGCTAGTCAGGCAGATTGCAAAGGCCTGGAACGCCGAGAGTGGATATCTGTAATCCATTGTAAATATATCCTTCCCAATTTTCCCAAACTGCAGGATGACTTTCTCCTGCTCCGCTGCAGGGATACCAAGGGCAGGATCAACAGAGGCAACAAGCTGGAAGTTCTTGACTGACGCTACGGTGACACGTCCTCGGAAGTTGAGGCACCAGCACTGCAGTTGCTCATGCCAGCGCGGAGCTTTGTTCTTCAAAACCAGAGGTACTTCATTAGTACAAACCAGTCCAGACAAATCAGCGCTGAGGCTTGTTGACGAAAATTCTATGGCTGGTTCCTTTCCTTTGCTAGTTGATAAGGTGGACACTTGTTCATCAAGTGAGTGGATGATGCCAGTAGGGGTTGGGGCCTTCCCACCTTCTTGGATGCACAAGGCTGGTATTGAGTGCATGGTACATTGCATTCTCCTTGGTCCTCGATTGCGTAGGACAGTGAGCTCATACGAGACGGTAGCAACATTGTAATTGCCTAGTGGCAATCTTGGTGATACTTGTTTGGAATGTCTTTTGCTTGGTCGGTTGTTCAGCAACAACGCAGCATCACAAGGAGTCTGGCTGTCAAAGATTGTGAACTTTGTGCCAAGGAAGTTTGGTCTGATTCAGGGAAATGAAATTCTAGTGAGCTTACTAAGACAAAGTAGAGCTTTAGTGAGATTACTAAGACAAACTAGAATAACTATATAGCTAAGTCAACAAGAAAAGAGGCTTACTTCAGTTTGCCCACATAGGTGCTACTAGAATGAGAGAAATCATCAGAGACCAGTGATATGACAAAAGAAGTCCTGGTTGCACGTCGGATCTTGCGCGCTGCAAGCAAAAGCTTGTCATTTTCCCCATGCAGAGCTGCATTTATAAACAGAACAGTTAGTGACATGGTGGTCGACATTAATTGAACACATCTAATCTGTAGTATTAGCTCTCTGTTTAAATTTCCATAACTGTACAAATCTTAAATAGGAAATGGGGTGCTTAACCATTCTGAATGCATCCTACTCAACGGCGTACCGAGTTTATTGTTGATTTCATGACGCCCTGATTGATAAGGGACTAAGGGAGACAGGGAGTAGATATTTATGCACCTAGAGTGATTAGGGCATATACATAAAGGCACACATACCATGGATAGTCTGCACAGTGTGTCTAGCCTATTCTGGTAAAAGTAATGCACAGCACTTTCAGCGGTTGGATTCAGCTTTGGGTCCTGCTACGTTTGCTATGCTACAAGGAACCCCAGTTTAATGTAGTAAGACAGGTGTGCTACAATAGTCTATAAATGATGCTCTCAGCTAACTCTAGTTACAGTTGGCTTCTTTCTCAATCTGGACTAGCAATCAGTCCAGCTCTTGCAGTGAAAAAAATATTTGTTTAATTGTTTTTTATTGTTCTGGTATACTTATTAACTGAATGTTGCATCATGTACAGCTCAAACAGACGGGCAGGATAAACAAACTCTCCATGTGTGCACGGGAATATGGATGCTCTTGTGTAAAGAAGGAAAAGAACCATAATCTCATTACCCTAACCTGAACCATATATCTTCGATGCAATCTCATTATATGACACAAGATTCCACTAAAGTAGAATTAACCATGCAATTGACCTCCCTTGCATACAAGCATGCCAAGTCGAACTCATAACTGAACAAGCTTATTCTAGGATTTCATTCTTGCAAATGGTACTAGAACAAGAAAGCTATGACTGATACAATACATCTTGATGCAGATGAATTGATGATAAAGAACAAGAATGCTAAACCATATATGTTCCAACAACCAGACACGATTAACTTACATGGGCTGAGCCCCAGGTAGAGGAGATAGGTGGACGTCGCCCTGTCCCTCCTAACAAAGCACTGCACCGGATGCTCCCGAGGCCCGGGCTGCGCAAAACCACCAAGTTAAGCATCCAAACTCTCACACCTTGATGGGAAGACAAAACATGGCAGAAGATAACATTGATGCGGGGAGACGGGAGATACCTGCTTGAGGGAGATGGGGAAGGTGATCCTACCGCACTCCTCGAGCGTCTTCACCACCTCATTGGTGACCTCGCGCCACGACCGGCAGACCGCGGCGCACGCCACGACCTGGCGCCGCGCTGGCCACGTCGCCTCGCTGACCTCCACCCTCTGTATCACATCCAACAGCAGCTCCGGCGGCAGGTTCGCCCACCGCCCCTGCTGCTGCGGCTCCTGGCCCTTCCGCTGCTGCTCCGGCCACAGACCGGGCCAAGAATGCCGCGACCCCCCGCGGCCGTGGCCGTGGCTGGCGCGACCGTCGGAGCTGCCGGCGCGCCTCGACATGCTCCCGATGCCGTCCCTCAGCTCCCTCAGCTCCCGCACAATGCTCTTCAGAGACATCGCAACCTATGACCGGTTCCTTTCGCTCTCGCTGAAAGAGCCCCCTACTCCTCCATGGCAAGATCCGCCATTACTGACGAATCTACCCTAAAAATGGCAGGAGACAGCTCATAAAGTAGTCGGCATCACTCCCACATCTACCCCCAACTAAAAAATGGATTTTTTGAAGAGATGTCAAGCACGGGGCTACCAAGAACACCTAAAGAACCCAAATTTGGGGCGGATTTGAGAAGATGGCGAGCAAAGATCCGACTTCTCCCAGCACGGCAGCACGGATCTGGGGGAAGGAGGCAATGCAGCAGTAGGCACATGAAAAATCGAGGCTTTTCACTCGGGTGGCCTCAAGATCCAAAAATTTCAGCTTCCGCAGCTCAAAAGATCAAAATTTTCGGCTCAAGAACGGATCAAGGAGCTTCTTCTTCCCCCCATTTCTTCACCGCTTCCATGGGGCTTCCCCCCAAGAGCTCCAGATCAGATAAGCACCCTCCCTCGCCTCCCTCTAAGCTATGGATCGCTTCACACCATCCAACCTCTCTCCCCAGTGCCTTTATGCGCTCTCTCTCTCTCTCTCCACTGCAGCTCCTGTGAATTATGTGTGTTTGTATTTAGACACAGGATAAAAAGGGAAAATAAATTCTACGTGAGGGTTTGGGGAGACCTCTCCTCCCTTTCTAACCAGTCTCTTACTCTCCTCGATCCAACGGTCTAGGAAGGGGTTACAGTGAGACGGGATTCCCTTTCATAAAGGTTTGTTTGGATACATTGTGATCCGAGTCAATCTCTTCGGATTAACTCGGAATTTGAATTAAAATATTTTTAATCCGAAAAGATTGGTTCTAATCCCTTTTATCCAAACAAGCTCTAAAAGGGATCGGGGTAAAATACGGAGGCGATTTTTTTAAGCACGGTGGGCCGGTGGGAGCAGCTTTTTGGTTTTTTTTCCTCATGAGTTTTCACTTTCCAAGGTGGTTTATTTCTCCTGTGCGGTACTACTACTTGCTACTCCCGAAACTCACAAGTCACAGCTGCCCAACAAGAATCCTATGCAAGAACATGGGGTATACACAACTAGCACTCTGCCGGTAGTTGTTCTGGCCTTGTAGTTGAGCTGCTCTGGAGAGGTTTCTGGCCAAGTTACATGGTAAAGGCACTTTATGCTGGAAAGATTTGCATGGATGGCCGAAATACAAGGGATGAAAAGGTGCCGAGGGATCTAGGGGATCGGAGCTGGCAAGGTTAGGTTATGGAAAATACTCTCCATTAGGAAGGAAATTGTGTACATTCCAAAGTATACTGCGGAGTATAGGGAGATTGCACGGTAACCACAGCCACAGGTGTCTTAGCATTTGTCTTTTATGGGAAGTGTAGAAACTCCTCTTCACTGAAAGAACACCATGCTTCACAAGTTGGTGGTGGATAAGTTTCAGAAAAAAGGAGCACTAACTTGTGGGTAAGAAAAGGCATAACATGGCCTTAAAGTGCATTACAAATATCCAAACATGGAGTGCTCTAGTAAATTACCTCCTCAGCTTCTGGAATATATTCTGGACAAAGAAACTTCCTAGCAGTTTCACACCATAAAAAAATCCATGAACCATGCATGCTTGACGGTCTTGGTGGCTCAAGTCACTGGAACTTTAGATATAGCTATGTTCAATATATTTATTTATATTTTTAAAAAAAAATGGGAGGAGGTCCAGTGAAGTTATCCTGCCCCTAAAATAATTTAAATGTTTTTTGCTCCTACAAATATTCCCCTTAAATAATAATATATTCTGCTCTAGCACTAGTAATCACTTCATAGATTGAGCGAGGTACATGCCCATGTGATCAAACTTCCTCAGATTTGTGGCAAATAAACAATGGGAATGGTCGATACAAGAGGGATTTTCTTCTACACATCACAAAATCAAATGATCAACAACACTGATCCTACACATAATGGCAGATATACTTGCACCCTTTCACGAGGATGACAGCTTGTTGGTTGCCATTGGCACATTGGCATCATTGCATCGCTTGCTATGCATTCAAGGCATCAACTTGGCTGAGAAGAGATAGGACATTCACTTCATTTCATTCATAATATGGGCGTAGAGACCACGCCTACACCATTTCCTTGCATGCCTCCGTCTGGACGCCAGGGGCCCAACTCTCTATGTTCAAGCATCGTCTTTGTGAAATGTTTATTTTGCCAAAAAAACAATGATAAGTATGAACAGGAAAGTTCGTCAAAAGGACCCCAGTTACCGTCATTTTTTTTACGAAATCCATCATGGTCCATGATCTCAAAAATATTTTGGAGTTTGCACATCATACGGCTCTCAATCATGGCCTGTGCAACGCGAGCTTCTTTCTTTTTCTTGTCCTTTTTGACCGAGCAACGTACATGAGAGAGGTTGGCACCACGTGAACATTTTGATCTATATTTTTTCTGCTATTGTAGTTTGTTTTGGAAGTCGGGAAGCACAGCTGACAGCTTCAGTGAGCAAACTTTCGCCCAAAAAAAACCCTAAAAAACGAGCGATTATTTCCAATTTCTGCAATGAAGACCTTTATGCCGATGCAATTCATGAAGAAAGTGTGGGGTTTAACTTTCAAAACTTCAAATGTGTATAAAGCGGTAAAATGGGTTATACACAATCGCCATTTTCAAAAGATAGAGCAGCAAATGGATGTTACACGAGCCATGAACTTTCTATATCTACGCATTAGAAGCATACATCAATTGCTGCCAGAAAAAAAAAGCATACATCAAAGCATCAAATCACCTAGAACCGTCGAATGCTTAATTTCAAATCACATTACATGCTGCCGGCCTTTTCCCCTTTGGAACTTTCTTCCCTTCTCGTTGTCTTCGCCCCTCTAACACCCATTATTCTTGTATCTGTTGTTTCTGTCGCTCGGATCGTGACTATATTGTTCTTGATATTCCATCAGTCTGCAGCATTTCACCTCCTTGCTTAATCACGTTTGCGTTTAATTTCCTGCATGCAACACTTGGGGTTGTTCAGGCAGATACCCCCTATTTATGCCAAAGCGTGACAAACAACACATTTCGTGGTTGTGGCCACAAGATAGAAAAATTTTAGCAAGAGAAGCGTGTATATATATGATAGGTATGATAAGGTGCTAGCAAATTTTAGCTACAGACCAAATGGTGATCATAAAAACCAAAACTTGCGTGCGTAACTCAAGTGTGACGATGCACAATAAAGGATTACAGCTTCACCTGCTTGAAGATCTACAATAAAAGCTGTTATTAATTAATATTCGCTGCCCTCGGTTTGTAGTTGATGGGACTATGTACCTAGTTTAGCGATGATTAATCGTCAGGAGGTAGTCCATTTAGCAGCGGGCCAAATTAAGTGAGGACCATTGGCCCCTTAATTCCCTTACAATTTGATCGAGATGTTTGATTTCGTTCAGGACGGTGACCACCGATTCCTCTTTCGGAGGACGCAGACAACCAAGTTGCCGTACTTTCGTCCTTCAAACAAAAAAGTTGCCGTACTTTAATCACACCCTCTGATCGATGCTTTTCTTTTGTTTAGTCTGAAAAGGTTGCGGAAGGGTACGTTACGTTCTCACCAAGACTCGATATAATAAACCCACTGGATAGTACTAGTTATTGTCTCTGTTAACGCGGTCACCGTGGCTGACAGGTTGGCCCGGATGTACTCCGGACCCACCTGTCAGTAGCTGGACCCGGCCCGCCTATGCTGTGCGTTCTCCTCTCCACTGCATGTGGAGTACGTAGAAACTCGTTTTGAAACCGTGCTAATCGACGTGCGCTGGGGCCTGGGAGGTCCATGCGGCCATGCCGATGCATTAACTAATGAAGCAGCGGCTTCGCGTTTCGCGCTTAGCTCCCCTCCTTTTCAAGCCCCAGCTGCTAACGAATCATGACCACGAACACAACGTCTAGAAATTCTGAACAGGTATTACCAGTGATGCAATCGGGGGCGCGGTGGACACGGTAGTACTCGTTTATACTTATGCCCGTTAGCCCAAAACTCATCCACGGATATGCCACGAAGGGCGATGGACAGAGAACCTCACCCATGCTCGTCGTCCGTGGGTATACCCGTATGGCTGCCACACGCCCACACCTCATTAGGGTTGGGGATAGTGGCAGCGCGGCCAGGCGGGCGGACGGGGTGTGAGGAGGGAGATCCAGAGGAGGGGTGCAACCAGGTGATGGAGGATGGGGGCGGCGAGCCGGAGGCAAGAACGGGCGAGATGAGAGGGACTTGGGTTGGGGATGGTGGTGGCGTGGGCAAGGGCGGTGAGTGGGAGGCGGTAGTGGGCAGGGGTGATGCGGGCTTGCAGCTGTGCGGGAGATTGGGATTGGGGTTGGGGATGGTGGGGGCTGATGGAGTGACTGAGTGATGGGGAATGGTCCGTGTCTAATGGGTATGTGAATTAGGATTTTCTCAGGCCCACCTGTCAGTGTGGGTTGGTGGGTAAACGGGCACGACAGGCACAGGTGAAGCTCACCTATGCCCGTGCTTATTTACCTGGTGGGAAGAGGATTGCACTCATTTATTTGCTCTTGGGCAGAGAAAGGCCCCCACGTCCGGCTTTACTCAGATGACACAATTGACATCCCTAGGTATTACATGTATTTTTTTTCGAAAGTTAAGGGTTGTTTAGTAATTAGATATGCCTGTCGCACTGGATCTTGAGTTTTGCACTATTTACCGCCGGCCGGTGAGCCCAGATTCAACACACACACAGAGAGTAATCACGAGGAGAGATGCCTCATCGCAGCCTGCACAGGCCGCGCTCTCACTGCTCGTGGGCTATTGCTTAGCGAGTCGCCTCCGTCGGTCTCTCCCTTTCAAAACTTTTGGCCCGGACGCTGCCACGGCTGCCCGATAGCTTAGCGAGTCGCCTCCGTCAGTCTCTCCCTTTCAAAACTTTTGGCCCGGACGCTGCCACGGCTGCCCGATTGCCCGCCACCCACACAACACAAGCGCAAACCTACAAGTAAACCACCCCCTGTTCCGCTTGTCCCCACAGATTACCGAGCATCCCTCCGAGTCCTCTTCTTCTCCAGAAGCCTTGGTCACGGCAGCTGCTCTGCCAATGTCCGTCGCGTCCGTGGCCGCCCTCCGTGCCGCGTCCGGCCCCCGCTGCGGCGGCGTCGGTTCCCGGCAGCTTTGCCTCAACGGTTGGTTCCGGCCCGGCCAGTTCTTAATTTGCTTCTTGCGTTATTGCCGTACATGGATAAGCTAGGGGCCTACGTGCTTGCTGATCGATTCTTTCAATTCTTGGCAGGAGGCAAGTTTTTGATGATGCAGAGGAGGGACTTCGTGACCAAGGGGGTCACGCTCTCCGCGCTGCTCTCCTCCTCCAACGGCTCTGCTCAAGGTAGGTCGTACCAATCAGATGTACACCTGAGCCTCGTCGTACGTACAGATAGCTAGTCTTAAGACACGGTATAAGAATTTAGCAATGACTCTGCTTTGCATCATCGATCGTTAACGTCGATGGTTGTGCGAACAATCCATTGTGATTGTTGATTTTGCGCGGATGCGTTTGCCGTTCGTTCTGCTTGTCTGCAGGACTGGAGAGGTTACCGTTCAAACCGGACGGGTACAGCTTCTGGACATGGAGGGGCCGCAGGATACATTACGTCGAGCAAGGGGCCGGGCAGCCCATCGTGCTCATACACGGATTCGGCGCGTCCGCGTTCCATTGGAGGTCAGCTTATCTAATTATCTCATCTTGTGCTTGTTTGCCATGAAGCCATTACCGATTGGGGATTCTAATTAAGGACTAGTAAAAAATATGAATTTAAAAAAATTGCCTCAAAAAATTAAGGACTAGTAAACTTTCGACCAGAGCTAAAACTCGTACACATATAGAGAAATGCTTACAGACACAGAGCATGAGTTTTAGCTGCCCATGAGGTGAGACATATTGATTTGGTGATGCTGCCTGTCTGAATTTAGGTACAATATCCCCGAGCTGGCCAAGAAGTACAAGGTGTACGCCATAGACCTGCTCGGCTTCGGGTGGAGCGAGAAGGCGCTGGTGGAATACGAGGCCACCATCTGGATGGAGCAGGTCTCCGACTTCCTCAGGGAGGTCGTCAAGGAGCCGGCCATCCTTGTAGGCAACAGCCTAGGTGGCTTCACGACGCTGTTCACGGCGACCGAGCTGCCGGAGCTGGTCAGGGGCGTCGTGCTGCTCAACTCCGCCGGGCAGTTCGGGGACCCCAGCAAGCCGCCCAAGGCGGAAGACGAGGAGGAGAGCGCCGTGACCAGGCTCATCGTCAGGCCGCTCAAGGAGGCCTTCCAGCGGGTCGTGCTCGGGTTCCTCTTCTGGCAGGCCAAGCAGCCGGCTAGGGTCGAGAAAGTCTTGAAAAGCGTAACTAACTAAAACTAATGTAGTAATCAGGGCAATCAGCCGTTACTAGTAACACATATCTCGCGCCATGTTAACTGTCCATGGATCGTTTGTTTCTTGATGCATGCAGGTGTACATAAATCCCAGCAACGTCGACGACTACCTCATCGAGTCCATCACGGCGCCGGCGGCGGACCCCAACGCCGGGGAGGTGTACTACAGGTGCGAATCGTGCGATGGTTTGAAAGTGTTGTGCTCAAGTACATGCATGGTACTTGATGTGGTTGTGCCAAAATTGTGCAGGCTGCTGTCGCGTTTCATGTCGAACCAGAGTCGGTATACGCTGGACAGGCTACTGACCAAGCTGTCGTGCCCACTGCTGCTGCTGTGGGGGGACCTGGACCCATGGGTCGGCCCGGCCAAAGCCGCGCGGATCAAGGAGTTCTACACCAACTCGACCGTCGTCAACCTGCAGGCCGGCCACTGCCCACACGACGAGGCGCCGGAGCAGGTCAACAAGGCGCTGCTAGAGTGGCTTGCGTCCCTCGAGGCCGAACCGGCGGAACCTAGTCTACAAGCCGTGTGATTCGTGGTTCTTGTCTTTTTTTAATAAGGATTTCCGGTTCTTGTTTTTGAGTTACATAACAAGAAAAGAACCAAAGGATTGTTGTATTTTTTAGGGCTATTTAGTAATTTCTTATTTTGAGAAAAGAAGAAATAGAAAATAAAAGAAAAATGGAATGGCCCACTTGTCATTGAGATGAGGGGAGGGATAAGGTCTGGAGACCTTGTCTCCAACCGAACCGAGCGAGGCGTTTCGGCGCGCATGGCCTTGATCTGGCGGCGGCCTATGCAACAACTCGAACAATCGGCTCGGGCAAGATGTCTTGCCGTGGCATGGCCTCCTCCTCCTCTTCAAAAGTCGTATCCTTTCTTCTTCTTTCTTAATCCCGGAACACAGTGAGCGATTTTCCCTTTTTTTGGTTTCTTCCTCTCTTTCGATTTGGCTTCGATTTGGGCAGTGAGAGCTACTGCGCCACCTTGTTGGTCACGGCACTGTCAGCGGTCAAGACCGGTTCCTCTTCCTCCTTGCGCACCCCGATTCCTCTCTTGCTCCCTCTTCTCTGTTGAGGTTGCGGTGAGGCTTTGGTCTTGCGCCGATTGGAGGTGGGTTCCGGCCAGCTCTGGCTTGATTGATTTGGGTGTGAATACCTCGGTTGAGTGGTGATCTCTTGCTCTACGGGTGCATTCGGTCGGTGCATCTTCGGTTGGTTCTTGTGCAACATTTCTTGTACCTCGTCTTTGCACACTGGTGTGTCTCGGTTTATAAAGTTGGCATTGCATCTCCGTCAACCTTGTCTGGTATTCGCGACACAGCGAGGCAATTGGTTTTCCGAGACAACGCATTTCGCGTGCCTTGCCCGGTTCTACTCGGTGGCTTCGAGTGCCATCCGCTTCGTGAGTTTTCTAGTTTTTCATTGTGCATCACTTTGCATATGTGTTGTACTAGTTGAAATCTGAAATTGTGATTAGTTGATTTGATACTAGTACTGGAAGATATTGCTCAGCGATACTATGGGCTTGGTTTAAATGCTCGATGAGGATAATCGTCATATACTGAAATTGGATTGATAGCTAGTTCAGATTTGAGCTCTAATTGTGTTGTTTACTGCTGTCATTTCATCTCTAGCAATTATGTTACTTTCGGTGGTGCTTAACTGAAATTGATCATCTTGTATTGTGATCCTACTTGTTCTTCTATTAGCCGAAAGGCTTTAGGGCTGAACCTTGTGATCTTCTTTCACTGTGAGTTTATTAGTGTTCTATTGTTTTATAGACTGAAGTGTTGAATTATGTGATCCTTTTGCATTGATGATCTTCTGTTGGCCGAAAGCATAAATTGTTGTCTTTTGTTTATGAGATCAATTTTTTGATATATCAGTAAAGCATTCTTTAGAGCTCAAAGTCTGATTTTTAGTTGTCATATCTAATTTGTGAAGAGTATAGACAGTAGTGGCGAGGATGCCAGGATTTTATCTTATGCAGCCCGACATCTGAGAGCAATAAATAATCAATTTAAATCTGAGCATTATGTTGATTCTACTTGTTATTAGGTCCTATCTTTTGAGCATATTATCATGTTTAATTGACATGAATTTATTACATGCTTATAAGTCATTCTTGTCAATTATATGATGTTGGAATTGTGCTTTAATTATCTTAATTTATGCTGAAATTAATTCTGAATATTTGCTAAAACCTCTAATTTTGCAACAAAGATGATATCCCAACTTACCAGCTTACATGCATTTTGGAGCCGCGCGTGTTCTCTTAGTGAGATGATATCCCAACTTACCAGCTTACATGCATATTGGAGCCGCGCGTGTTCTCTTAGTGAGATATGTAACGATGTTTTGACCATGTAACATTCATTGAAACAACAAAAAGTAATGGTCACGCTACACAAAAGTATTTACCTTTTTTGCATTAGCTGGTATATTACGATCGACTACATGAATTATGTGGTGATTTTATTTAGGACCCACCAATCTATCCGAGTGGGATTAGGGGTTATTCCAAATTTGGTAACTTTCTAAACCAAGCTACAATATGCCTCTCTATTATTTAGAAAAGATATCTGAGCCGATTCATATAATTTAATTTGCATTGGATTTCATAAAATTTGCTTTCTTTATTGTTGTTATAAAATGCATAGTGAATAAATATACATAACCCAAAATAAAGGTGATAGGATTGTTGTTTTTCGAGAGAGAAAAAAAGAGAAAAAAGTTTGTTGTTAACCGCCAATTTTTCTTTGGAAACTACGAAGTGATATTTCTAGTTTGTAGGCGCTGCCAATTGTTTGATCAGAGAGGAGAAAGGAAGCAAAGTATAAGAGGGTAATGATTTTTTTTCATCTTCCTATCTTTCCTTATTTCTTCCTTATTTTCTTTCTTGTTTCTTGTTTCTTTTCATTTCCTTCTCTTTATTTCTTATCTTTGCCTGTTTTCGTATCTTTCTTCTTCATATTCTCCTTCTCTCCCTTTTCTTTTTCATCTTCTTCGTTAACTTCGGATACTTGCATGTCAATGCTTTGTCGTTTTTCCTTCTCTTTCTTTAATACTTCTTTCTTTCTTTCTTTTGTTTTCACTTTATGATATTTCTTATTATAAATGGTACGGTAACTTTTGGCTTCGACAAGAACAATTAGAAACAAATCACATTTGAATTAAAAAATAAACCTAACATCGCTATTTAAGTTTATACAAAACACAGAATGGGCTTAGGCTCAGCATTAATGGAGTCAATAAACAATTCAATAATCGCAAAAATAAAAATATAATTGACATTGACGGGCTAGACAACAATTTAGAGAGAGAGAAAAATCAACAAATACAATATTTAAGTTAGGACAAAAATACAAATTTGATGCAACACTAATTCTGTATGCGCCTATCAAATATAAATTAACTAATGCCTCTCGTATAGTCATTTCTTCATCTCTTTTTCTGAGGCTTCTATAGCGGCTCTTAGGAACGAGGGGAGGGCTCCCTTATTTATAGTATTACACGTCTATTATGAAAAGTTTTATAAGGTGGTATGAGGACGTTTTAAAAGTTTTGGGGTCAATTGACATCTACCGTTGATCCTAGCCCTTAACAACAAAATATCTATACACTAGAAACTCCCTCTAAATTATCCATCTTGTCAGTGTTTTAGAACCGAACTTACGTAAAAAATTTTTGATTCAGGGGTTCCTCTAGGCTCAAGATCACACCGAAATAGAGACACAGGGATTTTTATACAGGTTTAGGCCTTTTCCTGGGAGAATAACAACCCTACTCCTGCCTTAATGTCTCAGATCGTGGAGCCGTTACTGGAGGTTATTGCGGGAGTAGTAAAGTTCCCACTTTACCAGACAGTTATCACCATAACAGGGAGTTAAAATCATGCTATTATTCCGGAGAATAACAGCGTAATTGATTGCTCATATCCTTGGATACGGTACAAAAGATTCCTTGATCGACTAGGCCCATATGTCTACGAGCCCTATCGATTAGGGACTGGTCGTAGAAGAACTTACGACCATGAGGTGGTCGTAGAAGAGCTTACGACTATAGGTTGATCGTAGAAGGACTTACAACCATGGGGTAGTCGTAGGACTTACGACTATAGGGTGGTCTTGGAAGAACTTACGACCTCCAGCTTCTCCCTTATGGCTATTAAGGGGTATACTCAAGAGTTATATGACGTCATTATTATCCATAATATGAATTATAGACAAATGATTAAATGAGGATTATTATATCCTCGTCACATCTCTAGATAATTTAGAGGAAGTTTCCAAGCCGTGTGATTCACATTCCACACCTTTCATATTCTAGGTTTGATTAAGCGAGGTAGAATTTTTGAAGCAACACAAGAAAGAATCAAGATTAAAAAAAGGGGAATAAATCATTTGCCCTATATTTCATATGGCTTCTACGATTTGCATTTATTTTTGATGCAGCTGATTATTTGCCCCGTCTTGAAATTTTGGATTGATTTTTTTTGCTATTTTCCTAATTTTTAATTTCTTTTCGCATTTCAGGCCACGTGAAAGGACCGTTGTGCCCATTGTACACCTTCTCGGCCACTCACGTCATCTTCGGCCACTCCTCCTCCTCTGCCGCCACGCACTGGAGCCCCACCTCCAATAGTCTCTCCGCGACCGCCACAAGGAACGAGTCCCCTAGCCTCCTGCCCACCCAGCTCCTCACCCGCTCACTCCCCGCTGCCTCTGTCGCAGTCTCCACCACCGATACTCACACCAGCTCCTTGCTCCCCTTGTCAAAGCGGTACCTGTCTGCCTCCTCCCTAGATAGCAGCTCCAGCAGCAGCACCCCGAATTGGGCCACACCAAAGTGGGTGAGCCACAAGCGAAGGCCTGGGTCGGAGACGATCACCGTAGAGGGAGAGACGCAGCTGTGGACGGTGACGGCGTGGTGATGGATGTATTCGAGGCCCTAGGCAACACCGGCGATGACATGGACGCGGGAGAGCCAAGTTCAGAGGACAATGAAGCTCGGGTTGCATGGGTTACGGAGGTAGGCGGAAAGCGCGACAACGCTAAGGCTGAAGCCTGGTGGGAGCTCATAGGCGAGGTAGATGTGTGGGCCAGTGAGGCAGGCGTTGAGCAGGGGGTGAGGCTGGTGTGGTGTAACATCCCAAAGTTCTGTTACCAAAATAAAAATAATCAAAGTATTATTTTATTGATTTTTTGTTATAAAAGAGTTTCCTTGATTTTCTAAAAATTTAAAAGAGTTTTATTGCTTTTCTTGAATTTCCTAAGTTTTTTTAAAAAATTATTATGTTTCTTGGGTTTTTATTGGATTTAGAGTTAAAAATAAAATTTTAATTAATTTATTGAATTTTTTGGTATTTAAAAAGGTTTTCCCTGTTTTTAGAAATTTAAAAATAGTTTATTTGCAAAGTTAAATACCAATGTTGAGTTCAAAATAAGTTAGTAAATTTCTGTGAATTTTTTCATATTTTTTTGGACTTTATTTGCTATTTTCTAAAAACCTAATTAATTTGTCTTAATTTCTGCAATTGTTAATCCTCAAAAATCCGGAAATGGAGTTGGGTCAAAACCCATTTTCTTGACCTTTTCTCCTCCACTTGGCCCGGCTCTGTCGTGACCTCCGCGCCCAACCTTTCCTTTCCCCATCCTACCTGCTCACTTGACCCACTCTCATGTGCAAGCCCAACCGAGCCACTCCCTCTCCCTCTCTCTCTGTCGTGTGGCCCCCTCCTATCAGCTCCTTCCTCTCCGTTGCTTTTCTTCCCTGTGCGTCAGCCCGAGCCAGGCCGCCTATGCTGCCCCGTTTTCTTCCTGTTGAGCACCCATGTCGCGCCTCGTCGCTCCCGTCAGCGCCTCACCTGCCCCGCGAATCCCGCTCCTGCGCCCATGCTCTGGCTCCCTATGCCTTGTCCCCGCTCAATTGCCCCCATCACTCCGAGCGCCAGCTCCCATCAGCATCGCCTTGCGCCCATGACGTCGATCTCCCCCTCCCTCCTCCTTGACCGCTATAAAGGGAAGCACCGGAAGCCCCTCATTTGTCTCTCTCTCCCCTCCCGTCTTCCCCTATCCTCGCCATGTTTCGCTTTTGAAGCTCTCCGACCGCACCTCCTTTCTCCGACGATTGCGCCGCCGTCGATGGTCCTCCGTCCTCCCCAAGGCACTCCATGTGTTCCTTGTACCTTGGCCGAGCCCGTGCTCACATTACTTCCCCGGGGGCACCACCGCAATGCCATGTCCACCTTTGACCAAAGACTGGCCACCCATCTCCTGTGGCAATCACCGAAACCAAGAGCAATAGCTTCACCTCATCCCTCTCCTTCTCTCGGCGCCCACACCGAGCCTCACCGTGGCGCGTAGCGCCGGCGAGCCTCGCGCCCGCGCCACTCCTCGGCCAGCGTGGCGCGCGACCACGTCGCCACCTTGCCTCGTGCCGTTTACGCCCGCGGTCAAGCCACGTGGCTGCTCACGTGGTAGCCGCCACGTCCTCCCTTGCACCCGGTCCACCATGGGCCGAGGTTCATTCCTGTAGACCAGGTCCACAAGACCAGGGCCCACATGTTAGTGATCGAACCCTTTTCCTTTTGAAAAATAATTCTGGATGAAATTCATTAATCCCCTAGCTGACATCAGCATGATGCAATAATTGATTTTCCTTTATAAAATTAATTCTAGAAATTCTGAAAATATCCAATTTCATCATTTCATGTGTTTTTGAAACTTTCGAGAGCCCGTTCTCTTTCGTTCGAGCCCCGATTCAAGTGATTCAAATTTCTAAATTCAATATATAGCTATCCATACTAAAATAATTTAATTTGGAGTTCATTTGAATTTATTTGAGTATTATTTGAATTCGGCTCGTTTTTCGCGTGTAGATTTCGATGACTTCGGAGAACCGGATTTCGACGTCGTTTGAGAACAACAACTAAATAAGAAAGGCAAGTTACATCTCTTGATTATATTTAAATCATAGTATTTTAAATTATTTAAATTTCGTTTTAAATTACTATTGCATGCGTATTTATATTCGAGTAATTTAAATTTATGTCTTAAGCTTTATAGTTATTCCCAATTCCAATGTATAGCCATTTATTGTCAAGATAGACAGGATAGAAAATATTTTTGAATATGATGTATTTAGGGGTTAGAAATGGAAAGGATTGGATTATAAGAGTACATTCTTGTTGGATGTTTGATTATAAAAATACCTTATTGATAGATTATAGCAATACCACGATTGATGGAAGTTGGATTATAGGAATACATGATTCTTAGATATTGATTATAGAATTATACAATTGTGGATTGTTGGATTATAGGATTGAATAATTGTTGAAGTTTGAATCATAGAAATGCAATATTGACGGATGTGGATTATAGAAATAAATGATTGAAGGATGTTGGATTAAAGAATAAATCTTGGATGTATTTTAGAAATAAATTTTGATTGGATTATAGAGATATATCTTGAATGGATTATAGAAATATGTATTGGTTGGATTATAGAAATATATATTGGTTGGATTATACATGTATATTTTGTTGGATTATTAGAATATACCATTGTTGATATTGGATTGTTGATATCAGATTATAGAAATAGATTACGGTTGGTTGTGGGATTATTAGATATATATAATTGTTGGATATTGGATTGTAGAAATACATTATTGTTGGATTTTTGGAATATGTCTCGTTGGATTACTAGAATATGTCTTGTTGGATTATAGAAACAAATCTTTGTTGGATTTTAGAAGTATATCTTTAATAGATTATTGATGAAAATCAGATTGATGGATGATTATAGAAATAGACTGTGTTGGACATTGGGTTGTTGAATATCGGATTATAGAAATACATTGTGGATATTGGATTATAGAAATGTAGTATGGTTGGATTTGGTGGATTGGAAGAATCGAGAAGTATGTGTAACCTTGTGGAATTAATTGGATAATTTGGTTATATTGGATTTATGATGTATGATTGAATAATTGGATTTAGAAGAAATCTGAATGGAAATAAATAGATTATTAATGATTGTTGAAAGTTTAGTATTGATAAGATGATCAGGTTTAGGTAATGAATAAAGAATGAAGTTGGAATATTATAATGAGTTATGATTGGAATTCAGGTGCATGGGTTGGATTATAGAGAACTATTGAAATCGGTAGAGTAGTTTGAAGTAATAGTGCTTGGTTGATCTACGAATGTTGGTGAACTAAGGTAAACAATAAAGTGGTGGATCAATAGGCATAGTAGATTGATTTAGATATTATGATTCTAATCTTGGAATTGATAATTCTTGGACATCAAACCCTCACACCTTGTAGCTCTAAATAAAACTCTAGTTAATACAATAGTATTGACAAGATGCTTTTACGGAAAATTGTGTTTAATCACGCTTAGACCGAAAAGGTTTGATTTGGAAAATTTAGCCAAATGTTCAAGTCAATTTGAAATTAAAACTATGGCATTGGATTGTCATGGAAATTTGTGCAAATGATTGTTTTTGAAAAACAAAACAAAATGAAAATTGGTTTAGACTTGGGCGAAATGGATGTTTGGATGGTACATGTTAGTGCACAAGATCGATTCATTTCAATGATCGAGACCCAGGGGTTTTATTGGAAAGTCGTCTAAGTCAGTTAAGGACTGGTTTTCGAGTCGCATCTTGCTAAGCCTCATCGTACTACCACAAGTCCGGAGTGGGACAAGCTTGGCTAACTAATTTGCAACATTCCATCGTTGTTGTGTCACTTGGTTGCGTGGGTGTCTTTATGACCTACTTTTATGTATTCCCACATGGCGCAAGGCTTAAGTTCGACGGGTTTCTATCAAAAGGAAGCGAAACCTCAGTAAGGCGGTACTACGGTAGGATGGTGCATTGTAAATGTCTTGTGATAATCTCTTAGTCGCATACCTTCAAAAGTGTGTGAACAAACAGTACAAGATGATTACATCTTGTAGGTAAAGCTGTACAACCTCTCAGAGTGTTATAAACTATTCGAATAGTTGTGTCCACGGTCATGAATATGCTAAGCAAAGCCACTCAAAGTTAGACTTTGGTTTTTGTTTTCAAAAGACTTTATCAAATGATTTTGGATATTGTATCTAATTGGGAAATCAGGCGGTTTGCCATGTGATAGGAAGGTATCATTCACCACTCTTGAATGAATGTTATCATACTATAAAATTATTGTTTTAAAACTGATTTATGATATAGACTAACTGTCTTGGAACTTAGTACAGATAATTAAAAAGAAAACATTGCTTTATACAAAATCAACACTATAAGCCTTCCTTTGATATATCGCTGCATGCATTATAATTCTGTTATTGGGTGTAACTTGCGGGGCACAGTTGTTTGTGCTCACTCTTGCTTAATAAAATGTTGTTCACACGACAAGGGCTTTGTAACTGCTGAAGATCTCGACGACTAGACCGCTACCACAGTCGATTGCCTGTGACAGATTAGCTGGGCTCTACTGTTTCTTGTTTCGTCTTCCGCCGTGTTCTATTTGTTGGCTCGTAAGCCTTTCTGGTAATCAACTCTGATATTAATTAATAAAGCTTTGCGATTATTGATGTTACCATATTTATTTATTGTGTGAATTAGCCACTAATCATAGGATTAGTTCAGTAATACACAGGGGATTTAGGAGTATTAATCCCGGGTCCTGACATGTGATGGTACATGGCGATGGTGGAGAGCGTGACGAAGGCCTGTGCGGCATCGATGTCGGGTTTGGAGTGGAGCTGGAAGATGTCGACGTCGTTGGCGCGGAGGGAGTAGCGCCAATAAGACCATATGCCATGTACTAATGGGCATAATGGTCGTTTCATGTGGCTTGAAAATGCAAAAAGAAATTATAAATTAGGAAAACAACAAAAAAAATCAATCCAAATATTTAAGATGGGACAAATAATCAACTGTATCGACAAATAAATACAAATCGTAGAAGCCATAAAAAAGATGGGAAAATGATCGGCTTTCCCGTTAAAAAATGGTAGTTCTAAGAAAAGATTTAAAAAAAATGGTAGCTTATGCGTTAACGATCGGTAGTACGGTGCATTGTAGCAACAGTTCTCCTTCCTCCGGTGTTGCTCGCCTATGCTGCATAGCAATTTTTCGAGTATCTGTTCCAGCTTCTCGTTGGAGAATTGTTTTTATTAATTAATCTTTTCTTATTTTAAAGTTAATTCCGACAAACTTTATTTCCAAATCTGAACTCTTTAGTCAAGTCATTGTCACGTCAACCCGTATATGGATAAGCTCTTATCATGTCACCACCGTGGCGTGACAGTGTTGTTTGATCACATCATTACTAGTGGCGTGATAAAAAAACTATTTTAGTGGATTTATCCTATGACGTGATAATATTGTTTTATCGCGTAATCAAAGAGGTCGGAATTGAAAAATAACGTTCGTCGGAGGTTAACTTTAAAATAAAATTTTTAAATGGATTAATTAATAAAAAAAATTCTCTCCTGGAACGTGTTCAGAATTGGCATTTTCCACTTTTGAACGGAATTCGTGTATATTCATTTCGAACAAGAATCTTAAAGAAACGCGGTGCTTTGCAGTCCACATGGCGTCTCCATTGGGAGTTGGAGCCGTCTGATCACTGATTATCATGTGAATCAGAACCAATCAACGGTGTTGTAATGTTTGTTTCGATCTGACCTTGTGAGAGGCTACGGTTCAGTTCGTTGTTCTTGCCGCGCCCATCTAGATCTTGGTCGAGCGGCGGCGCCGGTGACGTCCGAGGAGGCGACGAGGAGCAGGGTCCTAGTGGTCGGCGGCAGCCTCGCCGCCGGCCACCCCATCTTCGCCCTCGTCCGCCCCCACCACCTCGCCCTCCCCGACTCAGCCCCCCTCAAGCCGCTCGCCGCCGCCACGCTCCTCAAGGTAAATGCGCGTCACTCCCGAGTCCTTCTCGTAGTCTCCTGTGCCAAAACCTGCGTTCTGCCTGATCAACGTGCCAACGTCTTCTGTGTGGTTTAGGGGTCGCTGGAGGATTACCCCAGCTTGCTCGAAGCTGTGCGGCAGATGGATGTTGTCATATGCGCAGTGCCCACGAAGCACGCGCTCGAGCAGAAGGCTCTGATTCGGGCTATAAAGGAAGCTGGATGCGTGAAGGTGAGCTCACTAGTCACAATGCATCTTTAGTTAATTGTGTTAATCGATTACATTGGCTCTATGAGTCTGACAATCACATGATGTTAAAGGTTTAGTCTCGAAAATAAATGATTTGAAGTTGGGAACATGCACCGGCAGAAATGCCATAATAAGCGAAATGAAATATGGCATTGTGCTGCTTGGATTAAATTTTACTTGATCCTTAGAAAAACTGGAAAAAAAAAGGTTTACACTGCAGTCAAATAGCCAGGAAAACAAAAAAAGAGTATAAACAAACGTTTTTTTTAAAAAAAACCCCTCCTTTGGTAGCCTTCTGCCTTCTGACTTTTTGACCTCACTTATCCATAGCTAGCTCATATTAGTTGCACAACCTCCAGAGCGTACGAGGTGTTACCTGATAGGAGGCCACTCTATGGTGGTATCCTTAGCTAAGATGTTAGTTTTCACATCCTTTTTTAAGTACGGTCATCCTTGCATTATCAAAAAATTGAAGCATTGCTTCTGACTTGATCCGGCGGAATTCGGACTTGATCCCACAAAGGTTCAAATTTGTGACATGGACCATGGCTTCTATGAGAAGAAAGCTGAAATTCGCTGTTTAATAGAGAGTGGATGTATTCCTCACACCTACATCTGCTGCAACTTCTTCATCGGTTATTTGCTTCCTTCACTGGTGCAGCCGAGTCTAGATGCTCCTCCAAGAGATGAAGTTAAGATATTTGGTGGTGGAAACACTAAAGGTCTGGTGATTTTACTTCTTCCAATCTGCTATATGATTCCTGAAAAGTGAGGAGTTTCTTCCGCATTTTGTTTTTACCCTCAAGGAAGATCTTGTCTTCGCAGGTGTCTTTGTTAAAGAGAGTGATGCAGCTAAATTTACAATATGTACCATAGAGGACCCCAGGACATTAAACAAGACGTTGTATCTGAGACCTCCGGGAAATGTCTACTCAATGAATTAATTGGTTGGCCTCTGGGAGACAAAATCAATAAATACCTATATATATATATAGCTTTTGTAAGAGCCCTGTTATTAGGGTTATTCCTTCCAAATTAAGTCACCATTTTTCATTTCAGCTACCAGTATCAGGTTTGATCTAATCCAAGTTTGAGAAAGTTTCTTATACAGTTTCCTGATCTGAGATGCTTAATAATTTTATTCGACAAGTCCAAGCCCTGACATTCTGTTTTTCTGCACCTTCACATGAATAGTTGCAAATATGAACCTTTATGTTTGACCAGGAAGTAGAAGTGTGCTTCTGCCTGCTAGTGCTATGTTTATAAGTACTTCGTAAATAGAATGCGGTTGATGAAATAGGAAAATAATTGTGAAGCCTTCCCTGTTACTATTCTTGTATTTGTTATGTACATCATTCTATTTTGTTTTTAATTTGCAGATGCACCATTTCCCTTGAAGATGGATTTAATATTTATATATTGATTATATTCGGCATTTGTTAAGGGTGACCACACATATTTTGAAATTGACTCGAGAATTGAAGGAACTCAACTGTATCCTCATGTAAATTATACCACAGTGAATGAGTATTTGGATACACTAGTTTAGAAGATTTGCTTGATTTGTATCTTGCTCATAAACAATACCCTTTTGTTTCAAATGGAATTTTGAAAGAAGTGGAAGGTGATGAGTATGTATCAAATTCTGTATGCTCAGTTAATCCAATAAGATGTTCTTCTATCTAATGCAAATGATACGCAGTACTCCTGCATATTCTACAAGAAAAAAGATGTTCTTATTCCTTCTGTTCTGTCTGTTAATTAACTGGATCTTGGTCTATTCATTACTGATCCTTTTAGCTAATATTGTAAAGCATCACTATTAACTTTTGGCATGTGGCCATGTTCTTTGAATCGTGTGGATTCTTTTGCAAGTATTTTGTATTATATATTTAGTAATATAATTATTTCAATAGGGCTCTCCCTTACTGTTCCCATAAAAAAGTATATCTTGCTCTAATCATCAGTAACTAATTGGTAATTCAACACCATGAACATCAGTTGACCTGATTTTTAACCCGTGTGATATGGCGTGACTTGCGGGTGGTGTCGAGAGGAGAAAGGAGATGATCACGAGATGCTAGATTGGAACAGAGAGGACAACGAGGTAAGTCGCGTTCGCCCTCGTTCGCTCGGCATGGCTTGTCCCTAGCCAGCGAAGAGGCTCTGAACTACAAAGATTAAGACTGTTGGAAATTAATCTAGACTTGCCAAGTAATAGGGTGTTAAGATCCTGATACAATCAGTATCGTATCGGATCAATTTAGTTTGTTTCCTTTGTTAGGCCTTCCATGTTTAGCTTTCCATATTTAGTTTTGGCTTGATTAGCAAGTTTCGTAGTCTTTAAAAGGACATGTAATCACGTATTTTGATTGAAGCAATAGAGAAAAGAAACTAGAAAACGCTGCCGCGTGAGTTCACAGGCAGCACAAAAAAAATCTTCCTGTCGTTTCTTGCCTCAAGTATCGTGTGCGTGTGTTTCCATTGTGTGTACGCGTGTGTTCTTAGCCAAACGTGATTTTCTTCTTGGTGCTACATGTGTGTTCACGTGTGCGTGTGTTTGTTCTCGCATTGAGTCTTTGCCTGGCGCCAACAATTGGTATCAGAGCTAGGCTGCAAAGCTGCGTTCCGATGATGAGATCGTTGGTGCAACGACGAGCGTCGCCTGCGCAGCAGGGTGCATGTCTTGGCGCAAGGCATCATGGATGGAGATGGGCTCCTGATGGCCATGCAAGAAGAGAGATGACCATGCAAGAATGGAAAGCGAGCACGCACGGGCGGCTACGCAGGCGCTTGCGTGTGAGTGCGTGTAGCGGCCGGTGCGGCGTGGCGTGCACATGGCCTTGGCGAGGGAGTGGCTGCGTCCACAGCGCCAAGGCGGGCGACGCGCCGGAGAGGCAAGGCGCGGGCGGCCATTACGGTGTGGCGCGCCCATCACGGCGGAGGTAGGCTCCGTGGCGCGCGACGAAGTACGCATCTGGCGAATCCGTGTGACGCATCGAGCGTGGCGGCGGCGAGCACACGCGAAGCGAAGCGGCTCGATCTTGGCGGGCAAGACCTTTGACCGCGACGCATCTGGCTCCATGACGAGGAGGCGCCTACACGTCGGTGGAACGCAAGATGAGTTGCGCGTTGCCAAGGTGAAAGCGTTGTGCTGGTACTAGGCGGTTGCGGTGCCATATTTGTTTGTGGGTCCATGGAGTTGAGTTCGGGACGTTGAGGAGGTGTGTTCGCCGTCCTGAGTTGAGTCCGTTGAGTTGTGTCCAGGATGTTGAGGAGATGTGTTCGCCGTTCTGAGTCGTTGTGTCCAGGATGTTGAGGAGTTGTGTTCGCCATCCTGTGTCGAGTATCAGTTGGGCAAGTCGTAGTTGAGACCGACTGCTGCAACAAATTAGAGTCGGCAAGTCCAGATTAGGGGGGATTGTTGGAAATTAATCTAGACTTGCCAAGTAATAGGGTGTTAAGATCTTGATGCAATCAGCATCAGATCAATTTAGTTTGTTTCCTTTGTTAGGCCTTCCATGTTTAGCTTTCCATATTTAGTTTTCCATATTTAGTTTTGGCTTGATTAGCAAGTTTCGTAGTCTTTAAAAGGACATGTAATCACGTATTTTGATTGAAGCAATAGAGAAAAGAAACTAGAAAACGCTGCCGCGTGAGTTCACAGGCAGCACAAAAAAAAAATCTTCCTGTCGTTTCTTGCCTCAAGTATCGTGTGTGTGTGTTTCCATTGTGTGTACGCGTGTGTTCTTAGCCAAACGTGATTTTCTTCTTGGTGCTACATGTGTGTTCACGTGTGCGTGTGTTTGTTCTCGCATTGAGTCTTTGCCTGGCGCCAACAAAGACTAGAAATTCTGTATTGCTTGTCTATTCTGAAAAGAGCCGAGTCTCTTTATAGAGACTTGAGTTTACAATTGAAATCGAATTGATCTCTGAAGGAGATCTTGCCTAATCCGAAACTAACCAAAACTCTAGGCATATCGGTATGTAAACCGAACTGATCACCTAATACTCTTTCCTAAATCTATATCTTCCGATACACTGTAACTCTGCCGAACTACAGTCCAGCTTGGACTTCTTCTGTCGTCGCCCTGGAGTCCTTGTTGCGGCGCTGATATGTTCTTCCAACAAAGGAGTCCACAACATTTCCCTCCTCCCGCGGAAACAACTCGTCCTCGAGCTGAAAATCTGGATATTGTTCGCGAAAATTTGTCAAAAATTCCCATGAAGCCTCTGAGGCAAGTTGGCCATTCCATTGTATTAACAACTCCCATCTACCACGGTTCAAACGAGCACGCCGAATCGCTGCTGGTTCTTGTATAACTCGACCATGATGAATTTGAGGCAAAGCTACCACCTCATCCGGTGTATCATGTCGGACCCGGATTCTGAGAATCCAAATCCTCTGTGAAAACACTGTGCTATTCCCTGGATCAGTAGATAGCACTCACAGGTACATTGCTGAATCAACCATACAAGTCGTGAAGCAACAAATATATTACAACACAGGGTAACATAGACCTCGTCGGGTTGAGTTTTTACAAAAGGGCCGCACAAGGCCAACTAGATTACATTACAAAAGGATGACAATAACTACAGCGGAAGCAAAAGGGGAGGTAGGGCTCATCCCACATAGGCAAGCGACTGGGGTGACCTGTGTACGACGGATATTAACTATGGACTGGATAATATCGGTTATACGCGGATACCAGCGAGTCTACTTAGACTGGGCGAGATCGAAACTACAGAACTACTCTACTCCTCGTCATATCCGTGTCCATTATCTTCTGGTCCATCGTAGTAGACGTAGTCTCCTTCATCTTCATTATCTGGAGGGTTGGGGAGAGAAGCGAGAATGAGCACTACTACCATGCTCGCGAGCCAACACACAATGCAATAGTATACATGCAAGGTTTAACAAGGATGGCTCGGTTCTTTTATTTGCGAAAGCAAGTTTTGCAATATTATAATTACAAAGCCTAAGACTTAGCATTTTAACCAAATTGCAATTTTGATAAAGAGAGTAATGTGCAATAATTATTTTAGTAGAGGTTCCATCCGGCGGAACTCTACCAATGCATCTTTTCAATTGGAGCTGCCTCCAATAACCACACCCGCTGAGCTCGACGACTCAGGAGAAATCCAAAACAGGGCTAGGTGAGCCCTTCCACCATTTTCCATACCACCCACAAAGCTTTTGAAATAGAACTAACTCAAGTTATGATCCCGTATGCGCCTTTGACCGTAAGCGCTAATTGTTTAAGCGATTTAGACTCTGCAGAGGTTGCACACTTTACCCACAAGAGATAGTCATACCGTTACCCCACATGATTAGTAGTCATGTAGTTGGGCGGCAAATCACGATAACCTTTCAAACTATCTTGCCCTTTCCGTAATCTCACCCATCGGGGTTGCGCCCATCGTTCGCGAGGATGTTGTACCCGCGGCGTGTGGCATAGTTGGACTACCCACGGCGTTGGCAACTTCACCGAGTATCGGTGTCCCCGCTGTTGGATGTCTGCAAGCTTGCGCGTGCCATTACTCCACCAATGAGACATATTCGGGGTTCAATAATTTTACTAAGCCAAGTTGCACTTTGCAGACTTGTGGTTGTACTTGTTTAACATGGGAGGTCGTGACAAGATTAAGTCCTTAGGGCTTATCTGGGCGGTTCATTCCACAAACCAACCATCCATGTGCTCCCCGAGCACCCACCGCCTCACTATCCGCCCAGATAGAACTAGCAATAGGGTTTTGAGGAGTAAACCAAATTATTTTCCACACCTTTTAGCCAATGGACCTCCAATGACTACCCCAAGGCATTTTTATGTTTGAAGACATGATGATTTGGGGTATTTAATACCCCGGTACTTGAGCAAGGCTAGCATGTCGCTCAAGTACACCCCTATAACTAGTATTACCATATAATTACTAGGGTGACAAGGGTTAATGGATTCAAGTTATCAAGGATGGCATAATAATTATTTAAACATCAAGTAGGCATTTAACTACCTTAAGCTTTAACATACATTTGTTTAAGAAATAAAGCATGCAATTTGCTAATTTAAAAGAATATAATTTACATAAAATGTAGGAGCAATATGATCAAAGTGTTAACTCGCCTTGGTTAGAGGCAAGGTGATCGTGATACTCTTGGTTTTGATCAACTTGAGGGTCTCCAGCGTCTTCAAATCCTAAACGGGCGAATTACCGAAAAAAGGCACAACGGCAAAGAGAGCAAGTAAATACATAAGAATACACAAATGAACTCCAAATTAATCAAGTCCTATGCCATTAGCAAGATCTTGATTTAACAAATTTTTAGAAATTTATTTTGTAATTTTTGGAGTTAAAACGGAGGAGATATGAATTAACGAAGATTGAATTGAATTGAAAAAGGAAGAAATCCACAAAGACAAGATGGACCGGTCCACGCGCTCGAGTAGGTAGTTCACGAACAACAGTCTTGTGATGGCCCATTGTCGATGAGAGTGGAAAGGGAGGGTTTATCAGCATACTGACCCACACAGCGATCCTGAGAGAAGGGACTTAGGACATCATTAAGGCTCTAATGACTGTCATTAAGCTTAAGCATCATTATGGCCTTAATGATTTGAAACGATGCTGGTCGGCCTGACAGACACGCTGGTGCCTGGTGGCGGCAACTCGTGTGGCGTCGGCTGCCTAGGGCGCGGCAGGGCAAAACAAGGCGAGGACAGTGGTAGTCTTGCAGTGAAGCTCATGACGCCAGTGTGGTGGCGGAGGCGGGCGCGGCCATGGCCAGGTGGTGAGGCGGCGAGGCACGCAGACGGCCATGGGGAGGGTGGTCGGTGGCGGTTTGAGCTAGGGAGGTGAGCAGACGGTAGCTCTCGTCGGCGAAGTCGGCGAGCTAAGCGGGGAGGCCGGGGATGGTCAGGTGGCGGGGTGGTGGTGAAGGTGGCGGCCGGAGGTGGGGAAGAACGGCAAATATGGCGGCTATGGTGGGGGATTTCCGAATGGGTCTTGGGGGATGGGTTCCTGGAGGTGAGGGGCTCACGGTGACGGGGTTGAGGGTGCCGGAAAGTGGCCGGAGCGGTGGGATCTCAAGCAATGCTGATAGCACTAGTAATGTCTGATAAGAGAAGAGTCGGTGCAGAAGCTAAAACACTGAAATCCTCAAGAAGCCACCGAAGCCAAGTGATCTCAGCTGTCAACGCTACTATGGCTTGCAACTCAGCCTCAGCACTCGAACAGGAAATGACAATCTGCTTCTTGGTCTTCCGGGCAATCAGAGCGGAGCCAAGGAAAACACAATAGGCAGAAAGAGATCGGCGATCAGAAGGATCGCTAGCTCAGGTCGCATCAAAATACACCTGAAGTTGCAAAGGGCTAGGATGAGGAAAGAAAAGGCGACGACTGATGGTCCCGCGAAGATATCGCAGAACACGAAGAAGGTGACTATAGTGGAGCTGAGTAGGAGCAGAAACGAACTGACTCAGAATGTGAACAGGATGAGAAATATCAGGTCGACTGATCAAGGTAGACAAGGCTCCCGACAAGATGGCGGTAGCGAGTGGAATCCTCAAGAGGCTCCCCATCAGTGAACCGAAGGTGAACACTAAGTTCCATAGGAGTGTCCACCGTGTGCTGATCAGTGAGACAAACGCGATCAAGGATATCCTGAATGTACTTCTCCTGGGAGAGGCAGTAGCCTTCAGGCGTGGAAGTAACCTCAATCCCAAGGAAATAACGAAGAGGACACAAATCAGACATTAAGAACTGCTCACTGAGACGCTCCTTCACAAAATCAATGTACTGAGAGTTGTCTCCAGTAATGATCATATCATCCACATAGAGGAGCGTCCGACCTTGAGGAGAGGTGTACAAAGAGGGCAAGGTCATGATCACTGGTGGAGAAGCCGACAACAGTGACAACAGAGAAGAAATGGTCAAACCAAGCACGAGGGGCTTGCTTGAGCCCATAGAGAGAATGACGAAGGCGACAAACCATACTAGCAGGAATAGAATACCCAAGGGACGGCTGCATGTACACCTCACGCAGCTCGCCATTGAGTAAGGCATTCGTGACGTCAACTGAGAGATGGACCACTGTCGAACAGATGCCACAGCAAGGAGAGTGCGAACAGTGGTCCTATGGGCGACAAGAGTGAAGGTTTGATCGTAGTCACGACCATGCTCCTGCTAAAAACCACGCGGCACAAGACGAGCCTTATAGTGCTCAAGACAACCATCTGAGTGGGTCTTGATCTTGTACACGCACTTGCACGTAATGGGAGTGACACGCGCAGGTAAAGGCACAAGATCCCAAGTGTCAGTACGCTCCAAAGTAGCAATCTCCTCAGACATCGTGAGCTGCCAAGTGACGCGGTGATCTTTTCTCCAGAAGGACATGCATAAAGATTTAAAATCCTATAAAATTGGTCCGAGCGTCCAAAGCCATTGTGTTCCTAGAACCACATCAAAGCCTCCCAGAGGAATCACGTAGCAGTCAATGAAAAATTCTTCTTGATCGATTCGATGGTGATCGGAATGCCGCTACACAGTCCGGCACATGGTACGTGATCCCCATTCGCGACGGTAACATGTAACCTGTGTTGAGGTGTCATCTGCAAACCAAGACGCCGAGCAACGTCGTTAGCCATGAATGTGTGTGTCAAACATGAGTCGACCAAGGTGAGTAACTGAGCGTTGTGAATGGAGACCGCCAGACGCATAGTTTGGCCCTTACGGATGCCAGTTAGAGCATGCAAAGAGATGCCAACAATATCCTCTGACTCTTGTATATCATCCTCCTCCTCTAATTCCAGCAAATATATGCCCTTCATGGAACATTGTTTGGCGTGAGCCTTGGTGAATTTCTCTAGGCAATTAAAACACAATCCCTTGAGACAACGGTCGGCCATCTCGGTTGACGTGAGATAGCGAAGCGAGATCGTGGAGCTCTGCGCCGCCATCGCTGATTAATCTTCAGTAGAATTAGATCCCAATGCTAGGAGATGGGGCGAAGAACTTGGCGCTCGCAGAAGTAGCTGTGGCCGACTGATGCACTAGACGTGATTGTGGTTGTGGGGCTGCTGCTGGAGGTGTTTTGACGTCAAGCATATCTTCCTGAAGGCGTCGTTCATAAGCCCTAGCCAAACTCATGGCCGTCTGTAGGTTGGTCGGGTTTTGTAACTCGACATCAGTACGCAATGGATTCATCAACCCTGCAGTGAATAGTTGCACCTGTTGAAGCGATGAGAGCGGCTGCATACGGCACAAGAGCGTAAGAAATTGTCCTTGGTAATCTTCAACTAAGCCCGTTTGCCGTAGTTGCACCAATTCGCTCAACGGATTGTGCGGAGTGGCGGTCCGAAGCGCATGTTGACGAATTCGGTAAAACGTGGCCAAGACAATACTCCTTCATCACGCTCAAGCTGGTAATACCACCGTTGCGCATTGCCCGTCATGTGATAAGACGCCAACCAAAATTTCTCTTCATCAAGTGTTCTTTTGCGTCGAAAAAAACTGCTCACATCTATTGAGCAGCGTTCGTCTCCCGGATCATCCAAACTTGTGCGCTGCCCCAATGGAACACCCTTGGGGGTGCAGTTGCACCCCCAAAATTATCTATATTTAAACATTATCTTGGAGGATTTAATAGGTTGAGCTCACAACTTATCCGAGGAAGCAAATTAGGTTGACAATAGGGCTAACAGAGCAACCGACATGGCCTAGATATAGGTGATGGAGCTTAGTTTTGATTCTACATGGAATAATGATAGAAATCTCGCCACAACTATCTCAAATCGCCCCATTGCCGACGATTTTCTGGGGTTGAGAATGATTTACCTAAATACACATAAGAGTGTTTTGTAATTCCTCATCCACGATTCGAAAAAACAAAAAAAAATCCTCACCCACGAGTGCTTCATCTGAGGCATGATGCGAGGTACGTTGGCTTCTTGGCCATGGTGAACATGGTGGCATGGGGAAACGAAGATGAGGCTTCACTTTCTTTGTAGACATGTGATATGAGGCGTATTCACGCGCGTGTGTGGTGGGGTGTGTGTGTATATGTCTTCCTTGTAATCGCAAAAAATAGTTTGCACCCCCATCGGCAAAATCCTGGCTCCGCCACTGAGGATCAGCCTTTTCCAGCTGGGCGATAGCAACGTTGTTCGCCGTTTGCTGGATCTTCCAGTCGCCAAGCTCAGTTAGCATGGTGTCAATCTTCCCAGACATCATGTCTTTCATCCTCTTGAGCACCTCCTCCAAAAGCTTTGCGTCTCCCATGAGAGTGGTTGTAGAACCTGAAGCTGGTACCAAGTTGATATAGCGTGACTTGTAGGTGGTGTCGAGAGGAGAAAGGAGATGATCACGAGATGCTGGATTGGAACGGAGAGGATAGCAAGGTAAGTCGTGTTCGCCCTCGTTCGCTCGGCAGGGCTCGTCCCTAGCCAGCGAAGAGGCTCTAAACTACGAAGATTAAGACTAGAAATTCTGTATTGCTTGTCTATTATGAAAACAGCCAAGTCTCTTTTATAGAGACTTGAGTTTACAATTGATCGCGGGTTGCGTCAAGGAGACCCTCTATCTCCGATGCTGTTCATCATTGCCATGGACGCTCTCAACAGTTTGATCCTCTCGGCGGAAAAAGAAGCTTTGTTCCAGCCGATTGGAGGGCGTCATGGTCTACCCCATCGGCTCTCTTTGTATGCGGATGATGCGGCCCTTTTCTTGTCACTAGTGTGTGAAGATCTTGTAGCCATCAAGGAAATTCTAAAACTCTTTGGTGATGCTTCCGGGCTGCGCACTAACATGTATAAGAGCTCCTTCTCTCCAATCAGATGCAATGATCAACAGACCCAGCTCGTCCAAGATTATTTGCATTGAAACCTCGCTGCTTTTCCTTGTAAATATCTTGGCTTGCCTCTTTCCTTGCGGAAGCCGTCACATGTGGATTTTCAACCTCTCGTGGACAAGGTCGCTAATCGCCTGCAAGCTTGGCAAACCGGATTGCTTTCTCAGGGGGGGCGTTTGATTCTGGTTAAGACAGTGTTGTCAGCCATGGCAGTTTATAATTTTATGGCCCTGGAGCCTCCGCAATCGGTTATTAAAGAAATTGATAAGATGCGTCGAGCGTTTCTTTGGAAAGGATCGCAACAGGCTTCAGGAGGTAATTGCTTGGTGGCTTGGTCGGTTGTTTGTCGTCCCTTACACCTAGGAGGTCTCGGTGTGCACAATTTGAGTGTGTTAGGGCAAGCCATGCGCATCCGTTGGCAATGGCTACAGCGAACGTGGGCTGCACGTCCATAGGGAGGGTTGCAATTCTAGACTAACCGAGAGGAGCATGACTTGTTTCAGGCATCCATCTTGGTCAAAGTGGGCAACGGTGAGAACGCGTTATTCTGGGAGGATCGTTGGCTGGAAGGTTGCTCAATTCAAGGGCTCGCGCCGTCGATCGTCCAGATGGTCGCTCCTACGATTCGGAGGAAGAGAACAGTGGTTCGTTCAGGCCCTTAACAATGATGACTGGATTCTGGACATCCAGGGTCAACTAGGCGCCCAAGCGGTCGAGGAGGTTATGCGGCTGGGGACTAGGTTGCAACATATTCGTCTTGCTTAGGATGAGGTCGATTTAGTTAGCTGGTGATGGGAATCCTCAGGTCTCTATTCTGCTAAGTCGGCTTATGGGGCATTTTTCACAGGTTCGACAAGGTTTCCTTGTGCTGAGGCCATCTGGAAAGCTAGGGCGCCTCTAAAATGCAAAGTCTTCATGTAGTTGGCAATTAGGAGGCGGTGTTGGACTGCTAATCGCCTAAGGCGTCGCGGACTGCAAAATCAGGGAGTTTGCGTTTTCTGCAGGCTTCAGGAGGAGACCATTGATCATCTCCTGGTAGGCTGCGCGGTCACTGCCCAAGTTTGGGCTCGTTTTTTAGTTCACACTGGATCTCTGTGCCCTGTTCCTAGCGGGCAACATTCTCTTCAAGACCATTGGTTGGCGGCTCGGCATTCCCAACCAAGGAGCTGTAGAAAGGAAACAGATGAGTGTATCATTCTCATCTCTTGGTTGCTTTGGAAGGAGCGCAATCAAAGGATCTTCAATAACGTGTCCAGTTCCACTGATCAGATTTTCCAGCTTGCTCTCCAAGAGTATCAACAATGGCGCATGGCAGCTGCGCATCGTCGGGTCGCGGCCTCGGAGGAGTAGTTGTTTTGTTCTACCGGCAGCCTCTTCTTCGGCTTCCTTTGGCTTAGTTCTCGTTGTCCTTCGACTGTCGTGTTGGGCGGTCCGGGGGCGGGGGGGGGGGGGTCTAGTCGGTAGTTGTTGGTTTGGCTTGTAACTTAAACCTTTTTTGTACTCTCCGGATCTTCCGGTTTCTCTCTTCAATTGAAAGATGTGCAAAGCTTTTGCGCATCCTTGAAAAAGAAAAAAAAAAGTTTACAATTGAAATCGAATTGATCTCTGAAGGAGATCTTGCCTAATCCGAAACTAACCAAAACTCTAAGCATATCGGAATGTAAACCGAACTGATCACCTAGTACTCTTTCCTAAATCTATATCTTCCGATACACTGTAACTCTGCCGAACTACAGTCCGGCTTGGACTTCTTTTGTCGTTGCCACTGGAGTCCTTGTTGCGGCGCTGATACATTCTTCCAACAAAGGGGTCCACAACACGGTGTTTGACTAATTATTTGAGAACAATGAGAATTCAAAAAGGTGTTCCAAACAGGCATGGTTTTGTCTCTTTTTCTTTCCTATCACCTGAGTCAGTTTGCCTCTTCAAGTTGGCAACTAATGGAAGATTTTAGTGGAAGTTACTAATCAGCGAACAAAACTGTTGGTATCAATTCTACTCTAGAATGTGCTGATGATGCTATAAAATTTGACCTTGCACACATTATATGTTTTTTTAGCACGTGTAAATCAGTAAAAGACCCATACTCCACCCAACAAATAAGTTATGTACAAATGAATTTGTGATGATTTAGCAGATATCTCACACTCTGCTTATCAAGTCAGTAAGATTCAGAGAATGCAAAAATGTTGGGAAGGGATCAACATCAGTATTACGTGAGCCATAATGCAATATTGTACAGCTGCTGGGTCCTACATATGCTGGCTCCTTTTAGGCATATGTGTAGTGTTCCTAGGAATAGATGATGATTTTTAGAATAAGCAGCCTAGGGAATGGAGAAGAGTGGCTGCTTCCTCTCTTCTGCTTTGGTTTCTTCTCTCCTTGGTGGAGTGGAAGAAGAGGACAAGAATGCCAACAGAGCCAAGGAAAATCTGTGTTTATTGTCTTTCTCCTCTTATTTGTCTCTTTATAGCTCTTGCTTTTGTCCTCCTTTTGGTCCTCCGACTGTGGATGTTGGAAGAATACCATACTACTCTTTGGTCCTTCAGGTAAAAACTTTTCTGATTCATCTTTGATCTGTTTAGCCATTTGATTCAAAATTTGCATTACACGTTTCCTTTGTCTGAAGACTGCAACGTCTTAAGAACGAGATGACATGAGGTCAGTGAAAAGTTGTCAGGATTTTAGTTACTTTATGCTCCGTACAGTTAAATTTCACGAATTAAGATATGTGCTAATCCACCATCCAATTCAATAATCTGACCTTATGCATATACATTAACATGTATACCATGAATTTGTGCTGATGATAGAGTTGCACACAGAACACTGTGCATATCCTTGATTTACCCTTCTTTCAACCGTTGGCAGTCCAATTAGAAATGCACATCGCTTTTCGTGGTGAATACCATGGTTCAAATCCCACCACCTGTGTTTTAAGGAGTGGTCTTGTCTGGGAATGTATCTACATGAAGAATCAAGGGATGTGTAAAATCTGTGCAACACTTGCTGTCAAGCCAAATTATTTAGCAGAGTGACTTACCATTGTATTAGTTGCATAATTGCATTGTGAACTAATTATTGCTATGGTATTATCGTACAATAGAAGATGAAACAAAAGTGAATTTGGATTTGTTTGAACTGCAAGCTAGGCTATGATGAATCTTGGTTCGTTTTAATAATTTAACTAATGTTGGCATTTGAATTTGGATTTTTCTAATTCTTTTTTACTTTATTCTGTTGATGTCACAAGATTGCAAATTTTCTGAACCGCAGAAACTTTGAAGTTTGAGCGATCAAGTATGCTAGCTGCAGAGAGCAGCTCAGGGCACAATAGGCATTCCCGCAATGATTCTTCCACAAGGCACAAAAGTGGTTATGAACCTTCAGACACAGAAACTGAGTGGCATGAAAGCCCTTGGAATGACGCAGTATTGACATCAGAGAAGACTCGGCTGCCTAAAGATCCTGGTAGGAATCCCCAAGTTGGTGCTAGAAGGCAAAACACATCACCTAACCGTACAAGAGAGTATCCTGATGAGAAAACCTCAAACTTGAGAAACAATCGTACTCCTCCCAGGGTCATAGAACAAAGACGCCAAACTTCTCCATACGCTGGTGGAAAGAATGAATCACGCAAGAAGAGCAACCGAACGCCTCCCAGATTCCGGTCTTCTATCGAAAGCTTTAGTCGATCATCAATCAAGGAGAAGATTTCCCGTAACCGGTCAATTTCTGCACCGAAACTACGACCACATTCTGCTAGAGCTCCTGCATTCCCTGGCACTAGTCCTGTCTCAACACAGGTAGAAAGAGACTCAGCTGATCATATAAAAGAGGATTCACATGCAGAAAATTGTTCCCAAGAGATCAATGAGTTGATTGCAAATGACAAGTGGCCTAATTCCAGATATAATGAGTATGCATATACAAGCACAGAGTCAATACCTACAGGTGACATCTTCTTTTCCCGTGATTATAGGGCTCCGCTTGAGAAAACATCAACAAAGCATAGCAATATTGAGAAATCCTTTACCTCGAATTCAAATGTCCATCCTGAGAATGATGGTGCTGTTACTCAAGAAAATAGCAGTAATTTGGCCCAGACATCACAGTTTGTTTCAGCCCAGACATCACAGTTTGTTTCACGAACAGCTACAAACTCCAGCTATGCTACTGGTCGGCACTCCCGAATAAGCAGCGGGACCACTTTGAGCAGCCAGTTTAATAGTGGCAGATTTAGTGGGGACAGTGGAAAGTTCAGTGATTTCACTGGGAAGCTAGTTGGAGGCGTCATGAAATTCACCTCCAACATGCAAAAGGTGCAAAATGATGCTTGGCTTCCATGTGTGACTGGCAAGTCATGCCGTAAATCAAAATCGCCAAACTGCAAAACAGCCTATGAATCTGAATCGAGTTTCATTCAGAAGGCACTCGTCGTAGAGAAGATTAGAATTTTCTGGGCTGATAAATATCGTCCACGAAGTTTGAGTGGATTTACTTGTCACAGGGAGCAAGTTCAACAGCTTAAACAATTGGTAAGTGGTGACCTCTTTGAGCTCTTTCCTAACTAAAATAGTTTTTATCGATTATAAATTTATAATTCCTGTTGTATCCTCGTCACTAAACGTGAGTTTTTTTGGGTTAATTTCTCAACTGAAGTATTTATGGTATGGTTCCGAAATTGTCACAGTCGAGAGATTCGAGTTATGTTAATTTATTCTACCTTCCAGTTAAATTAGTTCCAGAAATTGCTATCGAGTATGGATCTACTTGGCAATTGTATGGCCATACTGTTCTGCACATTGTCGTCCCAGTAGCTCAAAGTTAGTGCTCTAGTCTTCTAAATGCTAGTGCCCTGCTGTGACAGGTTTCCCCTGAGTTTTGCCCTCATATCATTTTCAAAGGACCTTCAGGATCAGGAAAGAGATCATTATGCAGAGCTGTACTCACTGAGATCTTTGGTGATTCCTCTCTGAATGTACAAACTTAAACACTGAAAATGATAAGCCCTGTTAATATACACTCATTACAGATTGCATTAAGTATTTCTTGTTGCTTTTCCAGGTATCTCACTATTTGAAGAGCTGCAATGGCCAGGTTAGTTCTGTCATAGAGGTGTACAATTTATCTTATTATTTTATGCATTCTAGATTAATTTCCATTTGGGATGGACATCACAGATTCTACAATACCATGTGCCACTACTATCTATACTTATTCTACAATATGATATGCCCTTAGTGACAGGAAAAGGTCTTTCCATCATTATGTATATTTAAAAAAAACACCATGTAAAGTAGTCATGTTTTTAGTTTAAGTGAGCAAAGGTTTCCCTGATTTTGACAGGGATCTGCATCTGTGCCCATTTTTGTCCCATTGTCATCAAGTGATCACCATGTGGAACTCAATATGAGGTCTCAATCCAAGAATGCTAGATATGCTTTGATGGCTCTAGCGAATGAAATGGCAAGTAAGCGTAAAATCACTGAACCAGCTGTGAGAAAGAACTTTAAAGGTTTAATCCATCCTCTGCAACGTTGTTATTTGAAATGTCATTTCATTTGAAATCTTCCTAACATGATTATTCGTTGATTCCAGTAATTGTTCTCTATGATGTCGACACAGTCAACGAGAATAATCAACGTTTGATAAAATGGATAATTGATTCCTCCTCCGATGCATGCAAGATAATAATGACTTGCCAGGATGAGTCCAATCTTCTTGATTTTATAACGAGTCGTTGCAAGCTTATTAACATTGGTGCTCCCAATACATGTGAGGTGAGTTTTCTGTTTTGTTGATCCTTGTGTGTGTGTGTGTGTGTGGTGGTGGGGGGGGTGTCTAATGTCTACATATTATTGAGAAATCCAGCAGTTATATTACATGTTATCTCTGTATCAACTAACTAAGCCCCGATTCAAATTCACGTGAAATAACTTGTTCAACACTAACACTGTACTTTCACTTGACGCGATCTCTATATGTTATTTATAGATGACCAATCTTCATAGTACGAGGAATGGGCAAACTTTCGCTTTTTATATGCATTGCGTTCAATTCATTGTTTTGTTATCACTTATCACCACTGACTAACGTATCAAAAAAATTGTTAGATAGTGGAGATTCTTACTTACATATCAAAAAAAGAGAGTTTTGATCTTCCTGCAAGTTTTGCTACTACCATCGCAAGTCAATCTAGGCAGAACATGAGGGAGGCGATATTGGCTTTGGAGGCATGCAAAGCCAACAAGTACGATTGCAGTATTTGTCTATTATGAAGAGTTCTTAATATCCTTTGGATTTGTATCATAATTCTGTTCTCTGCTTTTCATTTCCGTTCCCCTTTCATTTACCAGTTACCCCTTCATTGATGGACAAGCTATACCGCTAGGATGGGAGGATGTTCTTCAGGAACTTGCGGCAGAGATTTTAGATGATCCCTCTCCTAAAAGGTTCGGCATTTGGAATCAGATAAACTTTAGCCATTAAAAGTTTTCACTGTCCTTTCTGACCTTTCATTGATCGTGAAATTGTGATCACTGTATTGTTCCCACCACCAACTTTTCACTTCGTATATTGTGACAACTTTGATCAGTCATTTAGTGCATTAATTTTGTTAAGTTACACAGAAAGTAGATATTGAACTGGGTGATCACATGTTGAACTCTATTCGCTAACAGATGAAAGTATTATGTAGGTTATTTTTGGTACGAGGCAAGCTCCAAAAACTCTTGGTTAAATTTGTACCTCCTAAACTAATACTCCAGGTAATTTATGCACACAAAAAAACCGAAAAGTTTCTTTTTATGGGTTATGTATATTTAACTTCAAGGATGCTACTATCTTCACAGACGTAACCATGCCAATAAACTTCATTCTTGAATCTTTCGCAGAAGCTTGTAGAGCTGTTTCTGAAGGGAATTTGTGCTAGCGTAAAGAGGGAAGTTTATTATTGGCATACCTACTATGTGAGTTTGCTCTACCGTGTTAATGTTTTACATGCACTTCCCCAGTGAGCTATGATAACCATGTATGAAAATAATGATCTTCAGGATAAGAGATTGCCAGTTGGTGCAAGTGCACTGCTAAAATTGGAAGGTAATTTGCCATTTGTTTTGTATTTCAGTATCTGTCATCCTTGTTCAGTAATTGTTCCACAAAGTTGCTTCTAAATTTTGGGCATGTATAGTGACTTAGTGAGATACAAACCCAATTGGTTGCAAATGCCTAGACTTGCCTCTGGAACACCCCCCCCCCCCCACCACCACCACAACAATTGCTTTTGAAAAAAAAACCTATATTCAATTTGAATTCCAATGTTAGATTTCAGACAATCCAGCTGTTACCTGAAAAATCATTTTCTGTTAAACAGTTTCATTTTCTAGAATACTACTCTAGAAGCGCATAGTGTCTTCTTATATATTACTGACAGCCCTTAAAGTTATCGGTTTTCTTTTTTTCTTTTCTTTTCTTTTCTCCCCCTGCAGAATTTGTTGCCAAATTCATGAGCATCCAGCGGAAGACCTTGTCAGTTAGTTCTTGACCATCAGTATGAGACTCCATGTTATATCAGTCATGGTGCTGGTGGTGTGTTTTATATTCATTTCGGTAGTGCGGAAGCCAAAACAAAGCCGACATAAAATCAATTAGTTGTGCAGTTAGTCGATGCCACATGCATCCTTGTGCATTTGATCATAACGGCGAACGGATTATACATTACCGGCTTCGAAATGTGAAATACAGGGAATAATTTTCTGTACATTCTGTGATTGAAACTGTTATGAATAGCGCTTGTATTATTCATGAGGCCAATATGCCATACCTATACAAGTATAGGTGTGGTATATATGCAGGTGACCTCTTATACAATAGAAAAATACATATACAATAATATACATCTAACAGAAACGTGCTGTTTCAAGACATAGGAAAGGAAATGTATAATTTGTGGTCTGTGCGCTGATGTTTACTTGTGTCTACGTGGGAATAATTTTCTGCACTTTCTTGTGGCCTTGTGTGGCGGCAGCGAAGCCGCGAGGGGCCGAGGCTGCGAGAACAGATTCTGTGCGCGCGCGCGGCGGGGTGGGCGTCTTGACCGAACTGCGCTGCTGGTGTCGCGACTTAGGTCTGGCCATGGCGCCGAGCGGTATCATATGATTCATAATTCATATGGAACCAAACTACCAACTTACCACAAAAGCAGATGGGCTGCGCGCTTGGGAACTCACTGGCGGTGAGAAGAGCGGACTGGCCTCTTGCGGTGGTTCCTCTAGAGTGGAAAAAAATTCTATGGGACGGGGCCTCTCTCCCTCCCAGGAGAGGCTCCGCCTCCATCTTCACTCATCTCCCCCCTCCTACTGATCCAACGGCCCAGAGGAAAGGCATCACCACCACTCATCCCCACCCCTCCTGATCCAACGGCTCCGGGGCGGGGCCTCAGAGGCCCCTCCTGAGGCCTCGTCCCAGAGAATTTCTTTCCCTCTAGAGTCTAGACACATGCGTGGGCGGCTCGGTCGGGCTGGCGTGAGCCTCGCTGAATTTTACGGGCTCTGACCGGCCCAAGCCAGAGAAAGCCTGAAGGCAATAATAAAATAATAAATATAAAATTTTATTCCCAAATAGAATTAAATAATCATATTTTATTCCGTGAATGAATTAAACAATAATACGTTATTCTGAAAAATGGAATTTCGGGCTTTTTTCGAGCCTTGGGCTTGGTCTCGGTCTCTGTTCAAGACCAGGCTACTCGGCCCTAGACTTAACAGGTCTAGTTCCCTCATTTTTCTTTTTTAGGCATGTACAATAATGTTGTCTCTAAAATAGCCATGTTACCAAGAGACAACCTCCCTCCCTCCCTTGTCGAGCTCACCACCGCCAATCAACCTCCAAGCCCGTCGATGCTTCTCCCTCCCTCACCTCCCCAACCACCGAGCGCGGTCACCTCTTTCTCCCTCGGCGACCACACATGCCGCCCTCCCTCACCTCCTCGTTGCAAATCTGGTGCAGCAACGACATGATCCAGCCAGGTCTGGCCGAATCCGACGGATCCAAGCTGTGGCCACCGGATCTGGTCTGGACATAGCTATCTCCGTCGCGTTGGGTCGCCGTGGTCGTCTCTCTCTCTTCCGTCGGCTCCTTCGTCACCACGCTGCCCGTCTTTGTCGCGTTCGGGTTGCGTCATCGCGTGGGCCCCACAACCGCATGGGGAGTGGGAAACAACACTCCAACAATGCCTTCTCTGATAACGGCGACGCTCTCTTCTCGTTATGTAGGATTTTGCTGACGTAATATTGCTAAGAGACAACTGACGTGACACTGTTGGAGATGGCCTTATAGCAAATCTTGGTATCGGTACCAAGCTGAGGCAACCATTGGAGAGGGAGGGAAGGAGAGATTCCTTGGTATCGGTATCACACAAGCACCGCTTCCAAGCAAATAAAAAACTGATGGGTCCACTTGTCAATGATTCTAGTGAGTGAGAAAGAAAGAGGATGGAAAAGAGGTTGATATTTTATTTAGTTTTTGGTCCCACCTTGAACAGATAATGAGGGCTAAAGGCATCTCCAATAATGTATTTATTGTCGTCTCTTAGCTATGTCACGTCAATAAAATCCTATGTAGAGGAGAGAGGGGGAGGAGAGAGAGCACATGTCGTTTCTTCCTGAAGAGACTGTCGTGCACGCGAAACAAGACATGGTACATTAATCTACTCTAGTTGATATATATGCCCGTTTCAAAGAAAAATTATAAAATATAAATGTTGGGAAGTGTGCCAGAGACTATCTATTGAAGATGTTGTCTCTAAACATGATATAACATATATTAGAGGCAAGGTTATCTCTAACTATTGGACATGCCCTAAATACTAGAGTGAAAAGGCAAATTTAGCATCTTGTTAATGTGACAGTAATGTAGTACTTCCTGACGTCTACATCATACTACACAACACGGATGCCCTTAAAGAAAGGTAGAACCGGGGATATTTGAGCTTACATCTAGGGTGAAAATAGTGACAAATACGTACAGATCACAACGAAACTCCTCTGTCGAGGCGGTGAGATTGGGCGACTCAGCCGTTGTTTGTTGGCGAGGTTGGGTCGCCGTCGAGCACAACCCACGCTAAGGGTAGCCCGAGTTTTTGGCAAATATAAACTTGTTTGAAATAATAAATCTAGACTCCTATAAAGATCAAAAGCAAAAAATAGCATCACGGATTCGCCGACATATGGCATGTAACAAGTCCGTGCCCTAGGGTGGGGACTTCCCAAGTAAGTGCCCCAGGAGAAGAGACTAATTCCCTCATCTGCACGCCCTTGGCCTGGACGCCCTGTGCTATAATTATCTAGTTGTAATTAATTTATTAGTAATTAATTAGTCATAGTTAGTTAGTTGTAATTAAGAAGTCGTAATTTTTGTAATTAATTAGTTGTGATTAATTATTCGTAGTTAAATATTCTTAATTAATTAGTTGTAATTAATTTAGTCATAATTAATTAGTCGTAATTAATTTAGTCGCAATTAATTAGTTGTAGCTAGTTAGTCCAAATAATTTAGTCATAGTTAATTAGTCGTAAGGATTACTAGTTTTTTCCCCATAAATTTAGTAGTTTTTTTAATTATGCACCGATTAAGTTAAATTTGTACATAAGGATTACCGAAGTGTAGTTATTTTAGGGAGGCAGGGAAATATAGACTTAATATTGCGACCTATTTATTTGATTGTGTGCAGTAAAAAAATGGTGAATTGCTCCTAACATATGAATTGGACTGTTGCGGCTTTAGATAATGTCGAGCATACAAAACTTGCTTGTGTTTTTTGGCGGCGGTCTCGTACGGGGCGGACTGGGTGGGTTGGGCATGTCAAGATGTCTCATCAATGTCTACTTTACAACATGTTGTAATCCTTAATAGTTTGCACTAATAAATTAACATTTTGGAACGGCCAAAAACTCGCATTGCAATTAGGGCGCATGAATTCATGCGTTTTCATTGTATGTTTGACTTTCTATGTATTATCACACGTACGAAAATATTGTCATATGAAATCATGCGTTGTATTATCACATGCACCATAAATTAATTACGCGCTGAAATCATGTGCTGTATTATTAATTTAGTCGTAATTAATTCATGGTGCCTGTGATTTATTAAATTAATCATAATTTATTAACTAACCAAGACTAATTAATTATGACTAAATTAATCGCAACTAATTAATTAAGAATATTTAACTATGACTAATTAATTGTGACTAATTAATTACAAAAATTATGAGTAATTTAATTACGATTAATTAACTATGTCTAATTAATTACGAATAAATTAATTACAACTAGATAATTACAAAAGGGGCATCCGGGCCAGGGCGTGCGGACAAGGACCTGGGGTACTTACTTGGGAAGTCACTTCCCTGGGGCACGGATTTGACACATGTCTTCTACCGGTAAGTTTGTGGTGTCATTTTTTGCTTTGATTTCCAGTGGCGATAAGATTTGCTATTTTGCGTGCAAACAATGTTGTAACTACCAAATAAAACCTTACACCTGCTAGTACATTGGAAATGTTGTGTAACTTCCAAATAAAACCTAAGAGTGAGTGAGTTTTTGGCCGAAATGGCGAATTTTCGTTTGGTATTTACAGAAATGGCAGTGGCCAAATGGTATTTACAAAAATAGTGCTCTGCTGCACAGTAGCCGTACGACAGGGCCTCTCCGGCCGCCACGTCGCTCGCTATCGGATGGTGGGCGTGCGGTGAGTTTTTTTTTAATAAAAAAAGCCCTTCAGCGAGTTATATATATATATATATATATATATATATATATATATATATATATACATTTAAAAATCATTTTTATATACTTTTTGTATGAATTTTTAAATATAGAAAAATGAGATCCAAAACCTTACACCTGCTAGTACATTGGAAATGTTGTATAGCTTCCAAATAAAACCTAAGAGTGAGTGAGTTTTTGGCCGAAATGGCGAACATTCATTTGGTATTTACAGAAATGGCAGTGGCCAAACGGTATTTACAAAAATAGCGCTCTGCCGCACAGTGGCCGTACGACAGGGCCTCTCCGGTCGCCACGTCGCTCGCTGTCGGATGGTGGGCGTGTGGTGAGTTTTATATATATAAAAAAAGCCCTTCCGGTGAGTTACACACACACACACATATTGCTGTCGTGCGACAGTGCACTGTAGCATTTAAAAAAAACATTTTTATATACTTTTTGTATGAATTTTTAAATATAGAAAATGAGCTCCAAAAACTATGAATTTTTTTGTGGAGCCTCTTGACATATTGTACTTGCTTGTGTAATTTAAAAAAAATTGTATCCATTCTGATTTTTTTCTTGAAAATTCATTTAAGTATATTGTTTGTAGGAATGTTTTAATATAGAAAATGAGATCCAAACATTATGATTTTTTTAAAAAGGCTCCTTACACAATGGACTTGATTTTGTAATATTTTTCAGAATTTCATATGTTCTGAAAATATCTCAAAAATTAAGGGTTTAGGTCTCGAAAATTAGGGTTTCAGGTTTCGAAAATTAGAGCTTCATGATTTCATGTGACTTGTAATGTGTGAAGTTTAGTACCACATGAACCACTCTAGGTGCAGCAGCATTGCTATAGTAGTAGTGACAGAATTTGAACTCCTATAGTAGTACTAATCATAATACTATTATTTAGATTTTGGGTACTATACTATTTTCTTTCGCTCCAAGTAGTACTAATCATACTATTATTATTTATATTTTGGTAGTGAATAATGTGGCCCTTGCCTTTAGTTCTTCATCCAGTAAGATTGATATAGCAGTTGTGGTAGAATTTAAACTCCTAATGTCTTTAGCAAACATTCCAGCCTGTTTCGAATCTGTACTACAGCAACACCGCAAGATGCAGCAGGACATGCACTAAAGGTGGGAACGTAAATGACACTATCTAGAAGTTAAGTTGGCCTTATACAGTCTCGATTGGAGTAATACTACTACTATTACTATCTAGGGTGAACATGAAATCATGTCATCATTTGTTAGGAAGGGAAACAAACGGTTCACTAAGAGTTCATGGCATGGAAAAAAACACTATGTCATGCTGCTGTCCCAAGACGCTTGTATGCATCATCTTACTCATTAGCTCAAAGGCACAATCAAAGTTGCCCCCTTTTACGCTGCCCATCAATCAGCACAGGAACTAAATAAAATGGTTCACTAGGCCCTTCGCATCCCATCCAGGAATTCCTAGAGTAGTCACGGTGCCGGGAATTCTGAAAGCGTTGTCGAGGCGCAACACTACGGGCAAGGGGGACATCGATGATGGAACGACAGACGTACGGAGGAGGGAGGCCGGGCGTTGGCCTAAACCCTTAATGAGTGTCTCTTATCTAGAGTGGTCCATGTGGTACTAAACTTCATACATTCCAAGTCACATGAAATCATGAAGCTCTAATTTCTGAAACTAAAACCCTTAAATTTTTTTTATATATTTTCAGAACATATAAAATTCTAAAAAATCATTACACAATCAAGTCCACTGTGTATTTAAATCTATTTTTGAGACAAATTCAGAATGGATAAAATTTTGAACAAATTACACAAGAAAGTACATTGTGTTAGTAGGCTCCACAAAAAATTTCATAATTTTTAGAGCTAATTTTCTATATTTAAAAATTAATACAAAAAGCATATTTAAAGGAAAAAAAATGCTACTGATCGCTATCAAGATGGCGGCCGTCTTGGCGTGATTTACAACAATCTTGGGTTTTAAAAAAACTCACCAAGACGGCCACCGTCTGCGGCAATGAGCGATGTGGCGGTCGGGGAGGCCCTGCCGCATGGTCATAGTGCAGTAGGGCGCTATTTTTGCAAATACCGTTTGGCCACTGTCATTTTTGTAAATACCAAAAGAAAACTTGCCATTTCGGCCAAAAATTCACCTAAGACCTGCTAGTACATTGGAAGTTTCACTTTTGTAACCGAACTAATACGGTCAACTCACGCGACGGATGCAACAAAATGGTGCTATTTTTTTTAGTGCCGCTAATACTTTAGTAAAATGCTGCCGATTTACTATCCAATCGAAACGAAGAAGAGAGAAGTTTGTACAGTTGAAAATGTTTTTTAGGTTCAATTTATGCCTGTTTTTTTTTGGGAATTGATAGACACCATACGTCCAGAAAGACGGATCGGCCTATCATCCAACGATAAAAGGATCGGATGCCCCCCCAATCCCCACCCACGTGATTGTTCTTTTGCTTTTTTTTGTTTGTTTTGACTTTCTCCTCCTCCCACTGTCTTCTTCCATACGAGAACAAAGTTTTCTCTCTATCCTCCTCCATGCTTCTCATTCTTCTTCCATCCCTCTCTCCACATGGCCAAGGCTGCTCAGAGCTCATGTGCCCCTCTTGCCCCTCTACCCGCCACCCTCCCTCTCTTACCTCACGCAGTCTCCTTTGGTTCCAGTCTCTGCAAGCTCCTCCGTCGTTGGGGTTAGCAAAGCTTAGCCACCACAGGGCGTGACCTCCGCGAGCTCCGAGGCCAGACGAGCTCTGCGCCCGCCTTCGCAAGCTCCCCCATCAACTGGGCCAAACCTGACTTAGCTGCTGACGGTCACGTCCTACACGAGCTTCCTCGAGGCCAGACGAGCGTTGCAACTGCCGGTCATAGCCTCCACAAGTGTTGCTGGTTTGGCTGATGTAGAAGAAAAGGCAAGCCCCCGGCAAGTTGCATTCGATCATTCACGTTGTTGCAATAGGTATTTTAGGATGTTGCAATGGTGTTTTTTATTTGTTGCAGTCCTTTACCATTTAAATGTTGTATGCATTCTCTCAGCTTTTCTCTATTTGTTGCAGAAAGTTCTTCCTGAATTTTTTTTGCGGGAAAAGGATTTTTGTTGCAACCATTGTCGTCGATTGTTGCACACATGAAATCAAAATGTTTTATAAGTTAGTTTTAAATGTTGCAAAATTCTTGATGTTTCAACAATTATTTTTCAGATGTTGCAACTATTATTTTAAAATGTTGTAACATTGAAATTTGTTTGATTGGTATATTTGAATTAGTTTTTAAGCGTAGCTAGGTTCTATACTGATGGTTTCCATATAATTTTGGTGAGAATATGCTATTTTTTCCAATGTTTTTTCGGAGGAGATCGGGTGGAGGAGTTTTTCAATGCGTCGAGTGTGCGTGATGTTGCATAGTACTGTAGGGGGATGCGCGTGATGTTGCAAGATTGTGTCGGGAGGAGCTTTGTTAACGCGTGAGATGGATGGCTGAGCATCATCGCACGAGATCGTCTGACGACGCAATAAGTGGCGTCTGTTGGCGGCGCTTCGAGGCCGTCGTCTGGCGCTAGTCGTGTCCAAATTTTTTTCAAGTTGATTCACACGCATGGAATGGAATCCACGGAACGTACGGACATGACTCAATGGGCGATGGCTGTGCTCCCATGGTCCACAATGGACGAGGTCTATGTCAGGGGAGTTTTTAACTAATATAGAACTTTTTACGTGCTAAATACCAAATCTAGTCCTCTCTAGACACCAATTGCAAAAATAGCACTGAATTCGTGCCCTAGGGGGCTGGACCACTCCTCCGATCGCCACGTCAGGATGTGTCCATGCCCCCAGGCGCACAGACGACCCTCTACGCACCACATGGCCCGAGTCAATGCCTTAAGCGCACGGACGAACCGCGTCCGTGCCCTAGGCGCACGGACGAGACGGGGCCCGCTGTTAGTGGGAGAGAGGAGAAATATAAGAGAAGAATAGAAGAAGGAAAATAGAGGAAGTGGTGGTGTGGCTCGAGCACACGGCGCGGGCGCGGGCAAGCACGGCACGTGCGCGTGCGCGCGGACGAGCGGCTCTTCCGCGCGCCTAGGGCACTGACTTAGGTCATGTGGCACGCAGAGGGTCATCCATGCGCCCGTGGCACGGACATGGCCAGATCTGTGCCCCCGAGGCACGTACTAGGCATGGGCGGCGGTAGGGGGTGCTCCTGGTGCACGGCACCCCCAAAAATAAATGAATTTTTTTAACTAGGTATAAGCACTCAGCAGTTGGGCACTTGGGCTGGCCATTTCAACAATTCAGCCTACTAGGTCACCAACTAGAGCAAGTCGCCAGGCACTGAGGCACCCGCACCCACACCTTCCTAAGTCATTATACAATCGATCACGGAGAGTACTATCACAGAATACTAATTGTACAAGCTAGCGAAGGCTTTTGGCATCTGTTCTAACGAAACATTTTGGTTCTTAGTGCAATCTTTTTGTTCCTGTCATGGTGTCATCTTAGCTAGCTACAATCGCCAACTGAAACAATCACTCCCTGATGCACACCTATAGAGTACCAGTAATTTATCTCTAGGTACAATCATGGGCGGAGCTAGTAGGGGTGCCCGGACACATCAAAAAATCAAAAATATTTCCAGGGATCAGTTCTGCATTTGAGCCATATTCATAATACTCCTTGGTGTGTACTCTCTTGGAAGCTCAGCTCACAACCCACGGCTCGCTCGTACCTCCACCAGTCCACAGCCATCTCATCACTCAGCAGCCCACATCCATCTCTATCTCCAATACTCCAACTCCTCCCCAAATTGGTTCTTGCGGCTCGGCGGCCGGTGCGACGCGGAGAGGAGCAGTGGGCAGCGTGGCACCAGTGTGGGAGCAGCAAGCAGTAGTAGGCGACGCGTCACTCACTAAGACCAATGGTTTTGCAGGTGCGCATGGTGGTGAGTTCACGGGAAGGGATCCGTTCCTTGCAAGTCACATCCATTCATTTATCCCTCTCTTCTATTGATTTAAGATTTAATAGTGAAATACACTTGCAATACTAAATCAATGCATGGAGCAATTTCCAATTTTCTCACATTCATATTATTATGCAAGTTATTTTCCAAATTGATTACTATAGTAATGACATGCGAAAAGATACTAGTAGAAAATTTCCTCCGTTCTTTTTTTTTCTTGATGCTTTTTTACTTTTAACGGGCAAATTCTTGGCTTCATTGGACGATGCGTAGTTTGAACTAATCGTATCTGGAGTTGCTCTGTGCGTGCACCCCCAACACCAAATTCCTAGCTCCGCCTATGGTACTAGGTGTCGTGTCGTGCGGAGGAGAGATCCGGCCCTCTAGGGCACGAATGCAGTGTTATTTTTACGATTAGTGTCGAGAGATGATTAGATTAGATTTGTTATTTAGGGCGTTAACAATGCTATATAGCCGAAAGTCCCGATTGCCCGGATATTCTCTCGTGGACCTTTTGGTCGTGGGAATCTGGTGCGCCTGGCCCCAAGCCCAACTTCGGTCGCACGCTGCTTCCACTAAAGCGTCATTTCACGCGTGGCTCCATCTCCGCCGTCCACGTCCGAATCGGGCGGCCACCAAAGCGGAAGCCCTGGCCCCGAACGCTTTACCCATCTATCTTCGCATCGCCAAAAAGGCCTGCACTGAACGGGATATCACATCCAGAGTCGAGTCTGTACAGGACAGCAGCCTCTTCGCTTCGCCTGATCGCCTCTCCTCTCCTTGCTTTTGTCTTCACGAGATCTCTTGATCAACTCAGGTGAGGATCCCCCCCCCCCTCCCTCTTTCTTGTTTCTGATGGTGTTGGTTTCTTGAGAAGTGGTGCTGTATGAGCGAGCGCATTTCTTGGTTCTTGTTGTTTGCCGTGTGTTCTTCTGCTGCTTTTGTCCTAGTTTTTCTCTCTCTCTCTCTCTCTCTCTCTCTCTCTCTCGATTTGCGAGTCGTTCTACTTTGGTGTTTTTTAAAACCCTTTCCTTTGCTTCATCTGATGGTTGTGTACTTTGCGATCAGATGATTGTGGTATAGTTTGTGATATTTTTCTTTTTTGCTTCTGTTTATTCGTCTTTCGTTTGCCGCGCAGGATATTTCCCCCCTTTGTTTCTCTGCCCCTGTTCTTCTTTGTTTGTGTACATTTCGGTGTTCTTGAATGCCCTTTCTACTGCGACTGAAGTACTTAAATCTCCTTTGTTTTTAGTAGGACAAGTAGTACTATGACGACCTCTTCTCATCGGTATTTTGAGAACTCGGCGATACTTTTTTTCTCTCTTTTTTTGGCGAGTTCTTGTTTGTTCTCTGGATTTAGTTCGGTTTGTTTTGCAGTTGCAGGGGTACGGTCATTTCCTGTTTTTGTGGTGTTTCTTTGCTTCCTATTTGAGCAACTTTTCTTGTGTTGAGTTGGCCAGGCATGTAGCAGCATTCTTTTGTTTCCAAAGCGTCGTTGGTTTTCCCATCTGCTCGTTGTGATGATTGTTTCCCCTCTTAGATATAGTTATGTTTATCAGCACTTGTTCTTTGTCGCACCTATACTTGTGGATGATTCTTTCGTTTACAGAATGTGGTGATGTAGTAGTTGTTGAGGACAAGGTTCTTCATCTTGTCTGATGTTGAGTTATTTAGGACATGATGTCATCTTCTCATTGTTTTTGTTACTAAGATCGTGCTAGCTTTGATTAATATATTGCAGTCCGTCTGACTGCCGCCCGTAATTTGCATAGGTTATTAGTCTAATCGCATCTCTTAGTGTTGTTTTGAAGTTACTTAGAAGAGCACTTTCCATTTGCCTTTTGCGTGTGAATTTGAAGTTACTCATAAGGGGGAACTTCTCTCCCTTTTCAGTTTGTTGAATGCAAATGAAGTTACTTAGATCAGACAACTGTACCATTTATCAGATGCTGTCTAGATTTTGGATATTTCCCCCTCGTTGCAACCATTTTCAATTTGTGTGTAAATTGTTTCGGGCGACAAGCGGACACAAACGTCTACGTACACTTGGTCCTTGAGGTCATGGATATTGTAATAGTCGTTTTTATTGGAAAATGCATAATTTGTTTGCTAGTATATGCTGGTAGACCATCAGGCATCAGGTATCGCTCATCAGCCCATAAAGGCCAAAGTAATCTGTGTTCAGGAAACTTGGAAATTTTGCATAAGCTTGGATACAACTGCACTGAGCTTCGGGACAGTTGCCAAAACCAGGTTTCTTGGGATGGGCAAAGTTGACTATACTGTATTGTTAGATGATAATTTGCACTTTCCTGTAAGTGCCGATGTTGATATTATCATTGTGGAAAAAGATAATGTTGAGGATCAGGCAACTCATGCACAAACATGCGAATACAGGGGCAGGTTTTCCATTTTGCGTATTTGTATGTAGATACAGAAATGATGTCTATAGTTAATAGTTCCACTATATGCATTGGTTCGTTTTAGTGTAATACATTGAACAGTGTTGGTAGGAACAAATCTTGTACATTCAGTGAGAAGCAAAATATTGAAGGCATGTGACATAGTTCACAATGTGGCAGCAATGCAACATTATTCACAATCTGGCAGCAATATAAGTATTAAGTAGTACTAGTACTAGTTGAAGTGCAATCATACAATGGATTCACTAATTTGGTATATCACTATGGGTATTATTGCTGTATTTATAACTTTTTTTGTTTTGCATAGTTCATATGTGGAGATTAATACTTGACTGTCAAACTGTGGTTGAAACTTGAACTTTATTTTCCCATAAAACTGCTTTGACCATCCACCATATAGTAGAGCATTATTTGGATTAAATATGTGGAGGATTACAATGACAGCTTTCCTAGTAATGATGTTCATAATTTGGTTTGCTGCATGACTCTTTAAAATTCACCTATGGTTGAAGCTCATTTTTAACCTCTCTTTATTAAAGTAGTTCTGTTTGCTTGTCAATGTCCACGATTTAAGTATATAGCCATGGCTGGAAAAGCTGATGGAAACATCCGACAAGGATCAAGATTCCCCCCTGCTGCTCTCAATGAGCGTATCCTTTCTTCCATGTCTCAAAAGCATGTTGCTGCTCACCCATGGCATGATCTGGAGATAGGTATTGTACATCCTCATCAAGGATATTATCACCTTGCTATGTTTTGCTTATATTATAATTGTGTATGTTTTATCATTTCCTTATGTTCTATAGAATATTAGCATGCACGAGTTATACTGTGCTATAAATGACTTTTTTGTTTTAAATTTGTCTTACTGCATGTGCTTTTAAATGCAGGACCAGGAGCTCCTGCAGTTTTCAACTGCGTAAGTTTACCTTTTATTACTAAATTTGTAAATATGGTTGGTGTTCTGGTCATATTGATATCATAGGGACTGAAATTGATCTCCTGGTTCTCAGTCTTTAAATTCTCAATTTGAAACTTCCATACTTGTATTTAAATGTGTTGTATTCTATTTAAACTTTTTTAGGGCTAAGTTTATTGAAACTTTCTGGGACAACGCAACTGTACCAAATTAATACTTATGTGTTTCCAATTTATGGTATGATATATAGTTATATACTAGTTCAAGCATGTCTCAAATTGTCATACTAAGCTATAAAATTATATTAACCAATCAACAGTTACTTAAAGATCCTGTGAACCGGCCGAGACTAGATAACATTCGCAGTTGTATTCCTCTAAAAACATTTGATGTTGTTTGGATTCCTTCTTTATTTACCTGTCCTTAGCCCGGGTGTTGCTAAGTTATATGCAGTGAAGTTACACTGTTAGATGCGCTTGTTATTTTTTTATCGCCAGGTGGTTGAAATTCCTAGAGGCAGCAAGGTTAAGTATGAGTTGGACAAAGCGACTGGTCTAATCAAGGTGAGGTTCCAACTGATGTACTCAGAGTACATGATTACATTAATATTGTTTAAATGTGTTGGCTAGTTGTGAATCATTTGGTCTCTGTGTGCAACGTGCTTATACTCCTGGTTGAATTCGAAACAGTATCACTGAAATCTAGCTGTTGTGCTCAAAACGTGAAAGGAGGTTAAACATCACTATCAATTAACACTGTTCAGCACAAATTGAGGCTTTATTTCGATAAAACTAAAAAAAAGGACATAGATTAGTAACACATAGGAATGTGGAGGACTTGCATGCTACAATGACTTCTTTTTTGCATTGACAAGAGAACTTGGAACATTTTACTTGTGTTTCAGGTTGATCGTGTTCTTTACTCCTCTGTTGTTTACCCGCACAACTATGGCTTCATTCCACGCACACTCTGTGAGGATAGTGACCCCATGGACGTCCTCATCCTGATGCAGGTATCTGATGGATGCAATGTTTAGATTTTTTACATTACCAGCTTTGCTCTGACATCACGTGCTCTTTCTCTCCGACAGGAACAAGTTGTTCCTGGCTGTTTCCTGCGAGCTCGTGCTATTGGGCTTATGCCTATGATTGATCAGGTTAAATTTCTCCATCCCTTGATTGCATTGAAGTTGCTTTGTTTCACTTGAGTATGGATTAGGCTTGCACGCTTTATTTCCTTGTATTCTACCACGCGATTTTAAGATCGCTTTATGCATGGGATTTTACAAATACAGCAAAAAGAAAGAATTATAGTAGACCGTACGAAGTGGATTCTATCTGAATGCTGAGTTCTTACGTCTAGTTAACCATTTGATGTCACTAGGGTGAGAAAGATGATAAGATCATAGCAGTCTGTGCTGATGACCCTGAATTCCGTCACTACACGGACATCAAGGACCTTCCCCCGCATCGCCTTCAAGAGATCCGTCGCTTCTTTGAAGATTGTATATTCTTGCACTTTATCCATAGCTTTCCTTTCCAAATGTTATATTCAGATCATCGACTGCAGTAACTGGATTCCAATAAGTGAACTTCTGTGTTGACAGATAAGAAGAATGAAAACAAAGAGGTTGCAGTGAATGAGTTCCTCCCAGCAGAAGATGCCATCAACGCAATCAAGTACTCGATGTGAGTTTTCCTTGTTCATACATCTGCAAAACATGATATTACTCTGTACTAACTCGCTCTTGTCCTGACTGATCCACTCGCTAAACCATTTCAAATGTTATACCACAGGGACCTTTATGGTTCCTACATCATTGAGGGCTTGAGGAAGTAATCTCCAGCTGCTCAATTGAAGATGCAACATGATTCACTCAACAGCTTATCAATAGTACGTCGAGATGTGTTAACATACATGATCGAAAACCATAACTCAGGGATACCTTCAGTTCATGTTGAGACAAGCAGCAGTACTACTTTTTATTTCCATGTATGCCATGTCAGGTCCAAGTACTTCTTGACCCCTTGCTGAAATCTGTGAACCGGCACTTGACAGAACGGTTGCCTATTAGAAAACCACTATTACATAAAGCTCATTTGCATTCCTCTACTGCACATCCTGATTCCTACCTGCCTGGTTAACCGTGAGCTTATTATTATCTGTTGTTAACTTGTTATGGGAGTTTTCATTTAGTCTCTTTTTGAAATGGAATAGTAAAACTAGTCCCACCACGAAATAAAATGATAAAAATGACATCCTTACTGCACAAAATCACCGCAGCAAGCCACGTGCCGTGATCCTAGTTTTGCTATTGCAAATAAAAAACGTGTCATTTTAGCGCCAAAGACTCCTTGTTATGGTTGTGTTGTTGGTACGTGTGTGCCGGGAGCTACGCTGTAATACTGTGTTGTGTCTGTAATGACGCTGGGCTAGTTGGCTGTCAATAATGTGTTAGATGCTGATACAGATGATTTCTTCGTGAGCATCCTCGGGTGCTATCCATGGTTGCAGCCACGGTTGCTGCTCGGCTTGTAGAAGCTGGTATCGCACAGAACTACTTTCTTGATCAACTCATGAACGAGCCAAAGAATTTTTTTAATATGGCTTAAGTCGGATAAGCGATGAATAACGCTTTCAAAGAAAGAAAATATCCAATCTGAACAAGACTAAGAGTTGACACAACTCGGAAATGGATAATAAAGGTGCGCTATTTATTCAGGCTACAAACCTGTTACATGCTGCCTCCGAAGTACAAAATATTTTAGTTATTAGACAATCCAAAGCATCTGAATACAGTGAGATGTTCCAAAATCTCTACTCTCACGCCTCCAAAGAAAACACTAGGCCGAAACCCGAAAGAACCTAAATTCTTGAGCAACGCTCTTCATATTTTAAGATCGATGTAACACTTGTATGCAATAGGATACTTAAGCACCGAGCACATGAAGCATGATTGCATTCTGAGCGTGTATTCTGTTCTCTGCCTGTGGAAATACGATTGAGTTGGGAGCCTCAATGACACCATCTGTCACCTCCACCCCTCTCTCCGCAGGCAAACAATGCATAAGGAAGGCTTTTGGACCAGCAATCTCCATCAGGGCTTCATCCACCTGCAAGAACAAAGAATCACAGGAGTATTAGCTCAGGACCATCTCATGTGCAGACATTCTGAGCAAGTATTCACACACTTGTATGCATTTCAGTTATCAATATCACTCAGGCATCACAATGAACTCTTATAAGCTAACTTCTTGAATCTTCTAAACGTCGCACATAAAAGACAAATTCTTTGGTTCCTAGTAAATCGTCGCATGAGCCTTCCCAAGTAGATGTAATTAGTGTATGGAAAAACAAGAATGAAAAATTAGGGTGTAAAAGGAGAGTTATACGAACCATGAAGCCTTGGAATACTTGTTTTCTATATTCAGCTTCCTCCTTTTGGCCCATGCTGGCCCAAACATCTGTATACACAACATCTGCTCCCTTAACTGCTTCCTTAGGATCATTTGTTATTTCAATCTTACTGATCCCAGCACTCCTAGCGATCTGCATGGTCTTCGCATCTGGCTCAAAGCCTTTAGGACAAGCACATACAAAGTGTAAAGGAAGCACAGCAGCCAATAGAAGCCATGAGTGCACAATATTGTTCCCATCTCCAACATAGACAACCTACATAACAGTAAAAGAAAAAGAGAGAGAGAATTGGTCACAGTATAACAGAACAGCCATATATTGTTACTTTAAGGGTGCCAATGATCTACCTTGGTGTTATCAATACGACCAATGTGTTCAAGCATAGTAAGTGCATCAGCCATTATCTGGCATGGATGGTTATAGTCCGTGAGGCCATTTATGACAGGTACAGATGCATATTTTGCCATGTCCAAAATATCCTGCCAAAATCATGTGAAATGTTAGGAAGATAAGACAGTGCTTGGATGGAACCAAAGAGGAAATCAGCTTTAATTGAAACTTTCTAAGTTCAATGCATGAAGGCAGAATGGGAATAGCTTAGGAAGATCAGAAATCTCAGTAATAAGCATGCCAACAAAGCAAGATGGTGTGCAAGTGAGTAATGACCAATCCCAAACATCAGTTAGATATTAAGTATATAATATATTTAAAAGAAGTAGGAAACAAAACAAACCAAGAAGCCACAACATAAAACTGCCATAACAATATTATTTGTTCATAACAGTCATCCATCCAAATATTTCTAGGTTGGCTGTTAGATGGTTAGAATGAAACAAACTTACTGTTTCAGTTACAACTACACTTTATCAAAGTTGATGCTTCATCTTAATATATTTCAGCTTTGGAAAATCTTGCTTTAATTGCTTCTCTAACGCTATTGGTTTCGAAGTAGATATATAACTGTGCTCAAGCACAAAAGAAAAGATAAAAAATATATTATTGTCTTGATAATAATCATTAAGCAGCATGGAGCAGACAGATCGATTGAATGTGTAGGAATTTGATTTAGAATATGTGTGCATTAAGATTATGCTGGTAAACAGGTCAACCAGAAAATTCATAATCACGCAACTCATGATCATACCTGGTGAGCGAAAACCCTGGCCATAATGATGTCATTATAGCCAGAAAGTACTCGAGCGACATCATGAGTCTCCTCGCGCTTGCCCATCTGGATATCATCAGGGCCCAAATAAATGGCATGCCCGCCAAGCAAGAAGAATCCTGTCTCGAATGAAACACGGGTCCTCATCGATGGCTTGGCAAAGATCATTGCCATTGACTTCCCTTTGAACGGTTGGAAGCTCCTGTCTCCTGACTTTATCATTGCCTTCACGGCAATCGCCCGATTAAGGATCTTCATGATTGTATCCTTGTCAAAATCATTAATATGAAGAAAATCCTTAGGAACCTGTTTGGCTGCAAGAAATGACTACATTTAATAAAGGAAATTTACATATTCAGTAATGAATGCCAAAACAGTTAAATTGCATATCATAGTTTCCACTGATCACATTCAAAATTATAACAAAGTTAGATTGGTTGTACATTTAGTCATTTACTTCTTACATTAAAAAATCAGTACAAAAGCTAATGAACAACCATATAAACTGACAGCTAAAATCTTTACCACAAAAAAAAATCTCAACGGTGATGAGAAACAAAATCCAAGTGAGAAGTAATGTCACAGTGACGAGGAGGTCAAGGGAAAAGGAAAGCTTTGTTTTGCATTGTCAAACAATAAAATTCAGTCCAATTCTTGCTTACCCATACATTCAGCATGATCTCTCGACATGGAATCTCACTATAGATCATCGCTCATTCAGTATGTTTTCCATATAGTTGATGATGCAACACAGCTGCGCCCGCGATTTGCATCACCCTTTATTCTATTTCAATCCTAGTTGAGGCTTCTTAGTTTTGAGTACTAACAGTAACTAGTCCATGAGGAAACAACACTGGCATAAAAAAAAAAGACAGAGAGATCTAACAGCCATTCAATTCATATTTTACTATCCTAAATGGCCCCGCAATGGCAGCCTTAAAAAAATACTCAAGTTTCACAGTATATTTCACAACTGCTTATTTCTCACTCGTAAATCGATTCGAGCGACGACCATATCCCCCACCAGAACCCTAGTTACCCGCTAGCCCCCTAACCAACGACCGATCGAAAATGCTTCAATGCGGGATAAGAAACCTTAACCATCTTTTCCGGCGGAGGAGGCCACGGCGGGGCTGGAGACCGCGGTGGCTGCGATCCCGCGGCGGGAGCCAGAGGCGGCGGCGGCGGGGATTGGCCGTGCCGTGCGCGGAGGAAGGGGGAACGGCTGACGGAAACGGCGGGAGGAGGTTGGGGAGGAGAGGACGAGGTGGCCGCCGGAGATCGCCGCCGCCGCCATCGCCGTGATCGACTGAGCGTGTGATTGGGATGCTGAAGTGGAGGGATAGATACTGGCTGTTTCTAGGGGGTGCTAGGGAGTAAATAATACCCGAATACTTTAGAGCAGAAAATGACGTGTCGTCCGATGGAAAAGGGACGATCTGGATGAGGTTTGGGTGCGCAATTAGTAAAACTTATTATAATTACATTGTTGTCGAGGTAAGGATAACGAGAGCTAGCAACTTTAGCTATTGCATTCAATCTAAATGGCTCAGATCAAACACTAAGGTCTTATTTGGATCTCAAGTTTTATCCAAATTGGATTTTGCAAAACCAGTTTTAACAATATTTTAGGAAAACTATGTTTGGATCTTGTAACTAACCCTCAATATTAGTAAAACCAGTTTCACATAACCGAATAAATCAGGTTTTGTGGAAATCTAGTCCTGGCTCGTTTTTGGAAACCCAGCTTTACAGAAACGCGGACGCCAGCGCGGAAACAAGTCAGGCGGCGACGCGCGGAAACCATCTCACGCGCGGAAACAAGTCACGCGCGGAAACAAGTCTGGCGGCGGAAACAACAACGTCCTGGCGTGCGGAAACCACAAATTCCTCATCTGACACGCGGAAACAAAATAGACGCTGCGCACGAAGTCCTCCCAGCAGCCTACCCATAAATTGTAGATTTTTGCCGATCCATGCAATCTGAGTTAACAAACACGCAAGGGAGACCGCCGCCGCCAGCCGACGCCGCCATCCGTGATCCTAGACGTGTCTGTCGTGCACTTCAATCTGCGTACAGGTAATATATCTTCATGTACATCCATCTCAATGTCAAACTGATGCATGCAGTAGATTTGTTGATTTAATGCATATATCTCCTGGAAAGGTCATTACGAAAATATTTATTACTTGCATGGCATACATCTGTCTAGAATCAAATTGAATTAGGACACTTGTTTCCTGCTGTCCTACCAAGTCTGCACTGCAGGAGTGGTACCAATTCAAGTTCTGTGTTCTAAACATGTTCTAAAGCTGGAGTGCTTTCATCAGACAATCTCAAGCATTCAGATTTCAGGAAAGAAACGGAAAGCAAAAAAATTCATCTAAGGTATTGGATAAGTTGCCTATCAATTTATGGAAGCACTCATTGTCCCTAGCTAAAACTTATCTAGCAGAAATATTATAATGTAGCAGAGAACCTCCTGTTGGGCAGGTGCAGGTGGACCTTTTAAGGCTCTTGCAATCAAATCTCGGATAGCAGCCCCTCCACTCGTGTCAGCACACATGCTATAATCCCATAATAGCTCGTGGTTGTTGTCAGTGTTCAGCCACTGTAGCTGTATGTTCAACACAAGTTTAGTTGTATTTAGAAATAGAACCGACATGAAAATACAACGCTTGGCTGACTATGTTACCTCTCCATCAAGTACATGAAGTCTTGGGGGTGTGGGCCATATCCATTGGGCGAATGAATTGCAAGCACCACACAGTAACTTCAATGAGGAGGTAGCTCAGCCTACATACTCTGATGAATTGGCACAACTTTGAGGTACATCTGGGTCCGGTATAACACATCTAAAGGTAGCTACTCTGAAACTACTAGTCTTAGGCTGAGATTGTACACTATAACGGTAGCTGCACGAGCAAATGGTGTTGTAGGAAATTTCAACCTTTTCATTAACAGTATTACGTAAAGCATGCTAATAGATTGGTGCTACACCCCAGAACATTTGTTATGTCATATATTCTACTCTTTTGAACCTAAAGAAATTCATAAAATTACAAGACATCAAGGCACTGCACTCCAAAGTCTCAGCTGCTTTATTAAAATCAAGCGTTATGTCTTCTACTACATAAAGTAATTTGAAATATCTGTTTTTTAGAGAAATATGGATGACCAGCTGCCAACAAAAGTTAAGAAGGAGAATGCAGAAAAAAAACATCCATAAAGCGGCACATATGGAAAACTTCAGAGGACAAACTCCTCCTCAATATACTAAAGGACCAAACCTTAAATGGTGGGAAGGAAGGAACAGGCTACACAAAGAAAGCATGGCGTGAAATATTAGATAAGTTCAATGATTCCAGAGTTGACAAGCTTGAATTGCAGCAATTGAAAAATCGTCATAAGTACTTCCGGAGTTGCTACGCTACCATGAGCAAACTTCTAGCACACACCGGGTTTGGTTGGGATGACGATGACAAAATGATCAAAGCTTCTAACGAACATTGGGAGGATCTTATTACGGTATATTCGAATCTTAATAATAATATATTCTTGTAGTTTCTTAAGATTTGGAAATAATGCACATTTTTAACCAATACATTTACTAATTGCAGAGAGATAGCTCAATTCAAGAATATCACGAAAAAGTGTGGCCTAGTTGGATAGATCTTCAAGAAATATGTGCTAGTTCAACAGCATCTGGAGTTAATGCTATATCTAGCAAAGGAAAGGGTGCAGTGGCCGCAAGCAAATCTAAGCTAATTGATCTGAATGAGGATGTTGAAGTACACGGCATCGATTCACCTGAAAAAGATGTTAGCCCTGTTGTTCATCCACAGAGAACTGAGAAACCCCCAAAACTAGGAGAGAAAAAGATGAAGTGCGTTGATGCTAATGGAGGTGGAGCCCCCGATAATCCTAAAGGGCAAAAGCGCACAGCTGATGATGCCGTACTCGCAATGGATCGTCTTGCGCAGGCATCGATGAGCATGGTTGAAATGAAAAAAAAAATATAGCACAACAAAATGAAGCTTATTCGGTGAAAGCATGTATGAAGGTGTTATATAGTATGAAGGATCTTGAGTCAAAGAAAAAATTAAAAGCTGCAAAATCATTTTCAGATGCCGATCAAAGGGCGATTTTCATTGAGATGGATGACGAGATGCGGACTGAATGGATACTCGATCTTTAGCTTAGTTATTGATCTCAATTATCTTTGGCATTGTATAACTTAAGAAAACAGTTTCCATTCAGTTGTTTTTAGATTGTCGTACAATGTTTGATGCTACTTTCATTTTTAAATGCTTCATGTGCTTGTGCTTGATTATTGATTATTTCACTTTGGTCACATCAAAGTTCTGTCGTAACACTTCTGAGTTAATTGGTCCTCAGCGAACAAGAGAATTGTTGGAAGGGCATCCAATCAGATTTTTTGATCAACTTCGTGTTGATAAGCACACGTACTACTTGTTACGTAATGAATTGTGTGAGAAAAATTTACTTAAGGATACACTACGGATGGCAGTGGATGAGCAACTAGTGATGTTCTTGCATACAATTGGTCACAGTGTTAGGAATCGTGTTATGCGTGATAGATATCAACATTCGGAGAGACAATTAGTCGACACTTCAACAAAGTTTTAGATGCAATTAATAGTTTGTATGATGTTTATATAACAGACCCACCCAATGAGGTTCCACTAAAAATTAGAGGCGATCCAAGGTTCTACCCATATTTCAAGGTAAATGTTCTAGGTCGATTGCTTTGTCCATTTTACATTCTACTTAACAAAAATTTGCTGCAGAATTGTATTGGAGCAATTGATGGGACGATATTGAGGCAAAAATCAAGCTCAAGAACAAACTCCTTTCGTAAATAGACATGGTTTTCCTCTCAAAATGTAATGGCGTAGCTTCATTTGACATGACATTTACATATGTTGTCACGGATGGGAAGGGTCTGCATCGGATCAAGCAATTCTTAGATGGGCTATTACAAATGGAGGTTTATCTGTCCCAGAAGGTACAAGGACAAAACGAGTGAACTATTGCAGTTACCCGTTATTTATGGTGATATTGTTAAGGTCATAATTATTAATTTTTGTAGGTAAATATTATCTAGTTGATTCCGGCTACGCCAATACTCCAAAATTTATTGCACCATATCGTGGGGATCGCTATCATATTGGTTCTTTTAGAGGAAGCAATCGGTGATACTCGGGTCAGAAAGATTTATATAATCATTGTCATGCACAGCTACGGAATGCGGTTGAACGCACTTTTGGTGTTTGGAAAGCTCGTTTCCCAATTTTAAAAGTAAAAGGTGGGATTCCTTATCCATTCGAGACTCAAGTAAAAATCGTTATGGCTTGTTGTATAATCCATAACTTCATAAGGAAGGTTGCACGAAATGATGAGTTGTTTGGGCTTTATGAGCATGAGGATCACAAGCGAGATGGTGACCGTGGTGATCAACAAGTAAGAAGTCAAACAAATATACGAGATGATGAACGAGCTGCCGGTGAGCAAATTCGAGCAAGCATTGCTCAACAGTTGTGGAGTAATCATCAACAGCGTACAACTCAACTAAGCCAAGATGATTAATCATTATATTATGTGCTTTGATTTTATTTGGAGGACTACAAATGATGATTATCATTTAATCTTTACAGACTTTTGTTCTGGATTCAAATATTTGCCATTTGTCAGTGTTCTATTATTGATATTTTTTGGACGTTTGACTCGAAGCATCAAATGCCCAAATCATAATTAAAAACTGTCAAAACATGAAATAGAATTATGATATAATGGTTATTTTGCAGCACAAGTTTACTGCATTGGTGCCTTAGGAATAAACTAGAGCCTTATTAGTCCTAAGAAAAGTTGGTAAATTTTGAACTGCACATGCACCAAATAAGTAAAAAAACCTAATGATAATCAGAATAAGGAAAACACTAGTAGAACCTAGCTAAGCAATAGATTGTGAGAAAATAAAGAATACAGATTACTTCATCAAGGCAGTTCCTACATCCAACTTTGAACAGCCAATGCTAAGCTATGTATTGTGAGTAAAGCTACCTTCTTCGGTTGTCCTATCATTGGCCATATCCCACACAAAAAACCATGACATTCTCTGATATTGGTCTTCCAACTCATGCTATATCTTACAATAAATTGCACAAGGGGCCTCAATCTATGAGACTTTAACATCATTTCCACTTTGCTAGTAAATAATAAAACTAGACTGAACACAGAGGCATCCAAAATCATCAAGCCAATAGTTATCACCACTTGCACTAGTGATGGTAGAAGGTCGAGAACAAAGGCCATCATAATCGGATTTAAGAGATTGAAAAGTGACCTCAGTTGTGACTATGGACAGACATTCTTGAACTTGAACCACACAACAATTATTCAATCAAATTCTAGTTAAATGTTCCAAGGTGGATGAACCAAGAATGAAGAATCCATACAAGGTGACGAGAATGACAAAGAGAGGCAATCACCTTGTAGAAGTACCTTATCCTAGGTCGCACTGTTGCCGCCACTTGCACGCCCTCGTATCAACCGCCGCCTCGTCTCCATTACCGACTCCCACTCCCCTATATCTGGATGGAGGTAGCCAATTTGAGCGGAGCTCGGGGGTTCGCCACAATCCAATCCCTCATGCCTCATGCCTCATGGAGTCATGGCGACGGCAAAATCCATGGGCGCAAGATCCTGTGGAGCTCACCCCACGTCCACACGGGAGCTCGACGATGACATCCGTCGGCAGCGACGACGAATCGTATGTGGCATGAAGGTAGGCGGTCGAAATCGGAAGGGGTGGAGAGGGTTAAAAATCGGGCTCACCTCGTACATGACGACGAGGAGGAGGTGGTCCGGATGTCGCCGAAGCTGTTGAGGCTGTGGATCGAGGCGAGGAGGCGAATCCAAAGGTGCCTCCGCGATAGCCTCTGGGCGGCAGATCAGAGCTTGAGCTCTCTCCATAACCCGGTGCCAAGCTCAAGGAGGAGGCGCCCACTGCGGCGATCGAGCACCTGGCGCCGCAAGCGGGCGACACGGGAGAAAGCCGAGGTCGAGGTCGAGGTAGACGCCCCATGTAGGGGACGAACGGGGCAAGGGCTCTCCTCTGCGGCAGGGGGGCTCCTCTTTGCTCCCCACGCTCGAGCTCGGGGAAGCGCGGGGGGCGGCGCGGCCCCTGGGTCGGACGGCACAAGCAAGGAGATGCCAAATCGCCGCAGAAGAGTTGGCCGGGGGCGATGAACTAGTCAGAACGAGTGGAGAGAGGAGGCAGGGGAAAGTAAGAGGGAGGTCTGTAGCAGTAGCCGTACGGAGTAAAATCCATTAATCTACAGTAAATTTATTTTCAATTATATCTTTAGCCAAACACTAAATTGATAAAAACTTGTTTTAATTTTTCTTATCCAAACAAGGTAATCCATAAATTCATCCTAACAGAATAACAACTTAAAACCAGTTTTGCTAAAAATTCTCTTAAAACTAGTTTTCTTAAAACCTACTTCATATTCCTGAGATCCAAACAACCACTAAAGTCAGCATCGCTCGATCCTACTTAATCTAATATCATTTTTAGTTCTCGTTATCCTACTTCAATTTCAACGATGGTACCCACTACATTAGCTCCCATCTGTCACTCATATATTAGTTGAACTCTAGAGGATAAGTGACTGAGTAATGCACCCCGAGATGTTCAGTTATCCGCCCGATAGGCTGCTGGGAACTTGTTGCTTTAATCCAGCTTGTGAATGGCCACTCGACGCTCTCAAAACTTTTAAAAAAAACGTTCAGACCTGAAACTTGAAAGGCCCCTCGGTTGCGTACTAATCGCCAGTTTCCATAATAGATCATAAGGCTGGTCCTAATGGGTGGTTTTTTACTATAGTTTCTTATTGCATGAAAAGCATTTAGATACTACCTTCCCAATGCATGGTATCCTAGAGTGTGGTATCTTAGGCCTTTGATATAGAATATTTACTAGTATTTCTACCTAGGATACTGTGTATGAGTGGTATCTAAATAAGATACCAGTCTGCTCTCTCTCTTCCTTAATTACAGTACTATATCAGACTTTTGCCTATGTGACAGCCTTAAGAAACTTACCAAGGTGGAGCATTGGGACCAGCCTAAAGGCACATACAATGATACAGACAACGGATGTCTATATTAGCCATTCATGTCACATATAGACAGCATTAAAGACGGCTCATATAATGAGATGTCTGTTAAGTTGTCTATATGAAATGCCACAATCTTTTAGTTTTTACTTAGAAAAAATATTTGTTATAGACAACAACTCATACAATAGTATTTTGTGTTGTCTATAAGAGTTTTATAAACTGTCTGTTGCATGCTAGACAGTTTCATTATCTCTCATCCACGCCATTAAAAATTTTACGTGATAAAAATTATAGACTGCTGATGTCATCCACTGTATATGCCCTAAGGTACCATGAAACAAACAGAAAATGCACTTCAAACAGAAGCTGGAAGGGCCGCACTTCGGCGCTACAAACGTCAGGTGGAAGGAGAGGCTCAACTTCCCAAGGCCCAACAGGAGGGATAACCGGATCAGCAATTTCCCTAGCGTTCCCTTAAAACAAAGCAATTTGGGACTAAACCGTCGTCCGTGAGAGGTTCACTCTTTTAAGCTATAAATATGAGGACTCCTAATGTGTAAACACAGATGAATAAAAATATTGGTTCTCCTTTACACTGTGTCTCTCAACATAAATAAATAAAGATAATTTTGTGAGTGTTCTTAATATTCTACCAAGGGATTATATTATTTAACACGGTTATCAGTACGAAGCCCTTCGATCAAGGTAATTTAGCTTGGCAAGAAAGAACAAACAACGAGGAGATTAAGAATCTAAAAGATGCTATTAGCCTGTAACTCAGCAAGCCATATATGATCGTCTACGACGCCACCACGTACACCTTGCTTTTTCGCGAAGACAGCAGTTCTCTAGGCAAGGAAGACTCGCAGAGCAAGAAGCCCACGCATAATCTTTCTCCTCATTGGATGACAGAAGTAAACAAACCCCTCGTTACGCCGTCCGTTGCATCATCAGCTCAGCGGCAACAAACTCCGGGAAGTCCAAGACCTGTCCAGAAAGACGAGAGATATGTCCACACGAGAAAAGAAACGGCGACCCATCCAGCGCTGTCCAGGCCAGGCCAGGCCGCTTGCCTGCGTGCGTCACGTGGACAACCGAGCTCGCCCACGCGGCGCGGCGCAGCAGAGCCAGCAATAAGGGTGGGAAAAAAAAACGCTCGAAACTCATAAGTCAGCTAGACGTGTCAAGGGGTCAGCTCAACTTAGCTCGAACTCGGTCCCTTAACGATCCGAGTCGAGCTGGCAATTTAGCTCGTTTTTTTAACGAGTTGAGTTCGAGCTGGCTCGCGAGTTACTTGTTAAGGTCATTTAGTTCGTTAAAAAAACCAACACAGTTTAGCAGTAGTACTAGACCAGCCCAACCTAGCGACCCTTAGATGGTACATAGAGGTTCAAGTCCCAAGTTGTGATCTCTTGACTTTCTAAAAATTTTATTATGCGAATTTTCCTTTTTTAGCGAGCCTAACGAGTCTAACGAGCCCTAAACTGGGATCTCTTGACTTTCTTAATGAGCCTAACGAGCTTAACGAGCCGAGTTCGAGTTTTTTAACAAGCCGAGCCAGGTATTCAGCTCATTGGCTTAATGAGCTGATGTAACGACCCAACTCTAGGGCACCGAGAGATCCTCCATGACCTCTGGAAAGTCCACCAGGACCTCCCAGGAGGTCCATAAAGGACCTCTCGGGCAGTCCACCAAGACCTCCCATGAGGTCCAACGAGACCTCCTGGAGGTCCAGGAGAACGTGACCCGAGAGTGAGCCTAGGAACCAGGGAGCACTCGAGGGCCTTACCACGGCCAAACAGAGAAGGATGAGGATGTCTGAGAGCATTCCCAAGACCTCCCATGACCCTCCAGAGGAGGTCGTGGAGATCTGGGACCACCCCATACCTCCTGATTCACTCCACTTGTGTGGACATGGAGGTCCAAGCATACTCGGGGTCCCTGTGAAACCCGAACTAGTCCCAAGGATCATGGCTAGCTCTTCACAAAGAACAACAAAGGATAACATAGCAAAGAACATAAGCTTTATTAATAACCAAAGGAGTTGTTTACAAGAGATCTTACAAGCCGCCAGGCAAAACATAACAAAAGAACACACGAGCCACCCGATACACCACAGAACCTACCGAGGGCTTAATCCTAGTCGATCTGGACCATTTGGTCCACCGAGCAGATCACCTTAAAGCTCTCAATTCCTGCTAAAAGATAGCATCAAGCAAGAGTGAGCACAACAACCGTGCTCGCAAGTTACACCCGTCAGATAACAAGATGACATGCATAATGGATATCACAATGGAAGGCTTAATATGGTTGATTTGCATAAAGCCATGTTTCTTTCAAATACATGTATTAAGTTCTAAGGCAGTAATACAATAATAAAAATTCATTTCATCAAATTAGTTTTTCAGTTGGATAACATTCATCATAAGATGGTGAAGGATACCCTCCTGACATTAGGCTCCCTGCCCAAACCCATGGGACGGCAGTCCCAAAACAGATTTGAAAATCATTTCGAAAATTCCCAAAGTCAACAAATAACTTCAAGTGGCCTTTGCTTGACGCCCATGACCATGACACGGCTATTCAATAGATTTAACTCTGCAGAGGTTGTGCACTTTACCCACACGACATGAGTACTCTAGTTTGTTTGGCATGCGCGAGTGCCACCTCTCACTGCCGAAGGTAAGAGGTCTAGAGTTCATGACAAGGCCTTTACAATGCATTGCTCCACCACAGCCTTTCCTTGCTAAGGTTTCACCCCCCTATGGATAGCAATCCGCGGAAGCCCCTCTTGCACCAATGGGAGCGATGAGGTTATAAAAGACCATTGGCCAAACAAGACCTCCCACACCTCCAATGGAGCAAAGATATGGTAGAGTTTTGCAAATTAATCACCAGGTCCCACGCCCCACACTGGAGACATGTGGTTGCACGGTTTTGGCATAGCCCATTATAGGCATGGCATTGGTCGCTCAAAGACCGGTCCTCAAATGACTAGGGCGACTTCCACAAACCCAAGGGCATCGATCTATCATAACGACACGATCCCGTGCATAAACTTGCACCAACCAAGCCAACCAATTCGCCCCAGTCTAAATCCATTTCCTTTTCTTTGCTTCCCTAGCAATACTTTCATACCTCCATGACAACCCAATGTCATGGTTAAAACATTTAAGAGAAACAGTTGGTCATGTTGGTAAAGATTTCCCCAAATCAATACTTTTGGTCTAAGCTTAACTAAGCATGAGTTTTTCAAATGATTCCTGGTTCACATTATTGGGTCAACCAGATTTTGCCTAAGGTGACAACAAATTTGGTTCAATGTCAAAGTTGGCCATATGAGAGAAAGTGGTATAACTATGTGTTTAAAGACAGGTATTGAAATAACTTGGTAGAAATAGGCATGCATAATACTTTGAAACAGTAACATAAATAAATTGAAATCTTGGGTGCAATATGATCAAAAGTGTAACTTGCCTCTTGCTTGGTAGCTTAAGATTCTATTTTCTCACCGCCTGCCTCTCAGAACGCCAAGATCTACACTAAGAAGAGAACAGATTCAAACAACGATTAAATAAAGAACCAACAGAGCTCCAAATAAAGAACCAAAAGAACTTCAGAGGAACCTCAACACTCAACCAACAGAGAGGTCCAAATTTCAGATTAGGTTCTTAGGGAGGAGGTCTAAGCTTACAGAGGAGGGTGGTCTTTAGCAAAGACCCCAAGGAGTGACCTAAACAACACACAGAGAGGTCCCGGGAAGTAGTTCTTGGCGAGGTCCAGAGAGGAGGTCCTCAAATAAGGGCCATAGAAATCCGAAGGTGTCCACTGTGGAGGTCCTGTGAAGGACACGACCCGCTCAATGCAAAGGACCAAAATAAGAGTGAAGCGGACCACCAGAGAACTTACCAGAGACAAGGAAGAACAATGGAGTGAGGGAGGTCCTGTGAACACAAGGTCTTCCTCGAAAGCCATTGGACGAAAGTCGATGGTGAATGTAAAAGGGTAAAATGGGAGAGCTCCTGGACTAATTATAGACAAAAAGGGTGAAGAAAACTAGAAATACATATGTCAAGGATAAGTATGGAAGTAGGTCAAAGATGGGTGAGTGGCGAGCAGTGTCACTACCACCCCGTTAAAAAGTACGAGAAAGGGCAACTTAGGTTGCTTTGAGAAGGACTAAGAAAATGTCGTAGTGCGGTTAAGTGACCCAATTCAGTAAAACACCACGATATGGATGCATTTAATGTGACAAGACCCGCATTAAATGCTCAATATAATAACGTATGAGGAATTGAGAATGGTTAAGACCGGCAGTGGGGCGGTCAAATTAGAAACAATGGGTCAAAGGGGGAGGTCTTGCCCAAGAGAGGTCCTCGAGGAGGTCTAAGAAATTAAGAGGTCCCGATATACACAAAGGAGGTCCGAACATGGGAGGTCCAAATACACATGGAGGAGGTCCACGGATCGAGGTTCTGGACAACTAGGACTTCATCAAAGGAGGTCCCGCGACTCAAGGAGGTCTGAAGTGGAGGAGGTCCAAAGATGCGGAGGAGGTCTGGACATGGGGAGGTCCTGACGGTCAGGATCTCTACAAGGGAGGTCTGGCAAGGAGGTCCAGAGCCAGGTTTAAAAGGCCTCGGAGAGGTCTTGGACAGGAGGTCCAAGAACTACCAAGAGGTCCCGTGGTTGAAATTAATAACACGTTGAGGTCTGGGCGGTTGGATCTCCGAAAGGGAGGTCCAACGGCCAAGATCAAACATGCGGGAGAGGTCCGCAAGGTAGTATAACGCACGGGGAGGTCTGGGCCTTCAGATTCAAAGTAAGGGGAGGTCCAAACCGTTAGATTCAGAACAAAGGGGGAGGTCCAAATAAACTCGTGTGTCGGCAACTCAAAAGAGGTTTCCACCCGCCAAGGTGAGATCAAAGCCTTGGCAATTACGATGAACCCTAAAGAGGTCCCTTCGGCCAAGAAGGAATGCCAAGGGGTTTCAAATGAATTCAGGAGGATCGAATGCATGTAAGAAATACATGAGGTTACAAGGAGGTCCGAATAAAAAGAAGTCTGGGCATTGAGAAGTGCCCAGGTGACAAAAGGTCTAGACTTAAGAGAAGTCTGAACAGAAAAGAGGTCTGATCCAAAGAGATTCAAACCAACAAAGAAATTCAAAGTAATCAAACTTAAAGAGAAAGGTCTGAGCGAATGGGAAAGAGGTCCTAAAGAATGGTATTACCGTGAATTGGGGTGGCAATCCGATCGCACTAGAAGGACCTTTCCAAAGAGAGGCTACAAGGATCGAGGCTAAAAGGAGTCCAAGTGATCACCAAGAGGTTCACTAGAGCATGGAAGGAACTCAAGTGGTTATAAAAGGGAGACCTAAACCCTGAGGAGGTCTAAGCCAGAGAAGGAGATCTGGACCAGGGAAGGTCCAAGCACTTAGAAGATCTAGACCTAAAGAGGTCCCATCCTTAGATGATGATCACAATAGGTCTGAACGGTTCAGGCCTTCACATGGGAGGTCTGACGGCTCAGAGGGAAATCAGAAGGGGTCCAATTGAGCACAAAGGTGGTTCAATCGAATGCAAAGAAGATCTAATTGGCCACAGGGTAGGTTCAAGTGAATTATTGAGCATACCATAAAGCAAGAGGGATACTCAAGCAAAAGATGTGAGGGAGGTCTGGCTAGATCAACCTAGAGGGAGGCCTGGGCACAAGAATATGCCCAACCGAAGATTGGGGTCTAGGATCAAGAGATCCGGATAACAACAGAGGTCAAACAGGGGGGCGGTGCGACATATAAAATGTCCAAACAGATGAAGGAGAGGAAATCCTATCAAGAAAAGGAGATAGCCCCAGAGAGCTAGAGCTACATCAAAAGAACCAAACTTTGATTTAGTTAAGGTTTAGTTAAGTCATTTTAAATTCTTCAAATTCAAAACTTCAAAGTTAAGCTTGTAATTATCACCAAAACCAAATGGTTCTTTTTATTTTAAAATTTTCAAAAGGCTCAAAATCGGAGCGCTACAAACCTACCCCTTAAGGAATCTCGACCCGAGATTCAAAAAGACTAAAAAAAAAGAGGTGGCGCAAAGAAGGGCAATCGGAGCGGTACTTACATTTGCCAACTTCTCTCTGCCTTTTTTGGACATTTATTGGCGTAATGTCCCAACTCCTTGCAATAGAAGCACGTGACATTTGCAATAGGAGGAACTTCTTCCGGGTTGGCCTAGAGCAGATATCTTGGAGATGCTAGAGCGGCTTGATGCTTCTCTGCCTCATCTTGGGGCATTGGCAAGCCCATATACATACTTTTGCACTTGCGACATAATTCTTGCATTGGCCTTTCTTCCCGCCAAGGTTATTGTTGCTATGAGAGCAACTTCTGGAAGGTTGTCCGGAGTAATAGCCTGGCGTCTTCTAGGGCATCGATTGGCATAATGCCCTATATCCGCACATTTGAAGCACTGAATTTTTGTCTTTGATGTCTTGTTCTGGAGAGATGGTCCAACCATCTCACGAGTTTTGGAGGTCTTCACAATGTCTCGCATTGGAGCTTTCATCTTCCTCTTGTGACCACTGCCACATTGATGCTGAGCTGCAGGGGCTAAAGATATTTTCAAGTACTCTTGGCCTTCACTGCTGGGATGATTCACAGCTGCTTGAGATGATGTCTCCAGCTCTCTCGCTGGTCTCCTAGGACCAAGGTCGCTTGTGGCACCACCTTAGTTTGCAAAGGGCATTGCTTGGCAAAGTGGCCCTCCTTGCCACAATAGTAGCAAACTTGGTACTGGTTTCTTTTCTTCTAGGACACCGATAAAATAGTGTCCAAGGTCGTCATTGCCTTGCACAGAGAATTTCTTGCTCGCTTTCTTTTCGGGGACATCCAGAAGCAAAATGCCCTTGTCCACCACATTTGTAGCAAAGGCACGATTTCCAAGGATGGTGGTCTTTAGGGAGAAAATGGCTTACTACTTCATTATGAGGGACTTCTCGTGGCTTGCCCTAGACGACTTTTCATAGACATGCCCTTCAGCGCCGCAGGACAGGAGCCGAGGAACATTGTTGCCATCTAAACACCGTGATTAATTGTTGCATCACCGGGTCTGGTGATGAGAAACTGATTTAGGTTACAAGAACTTCGCAGACAATCCTTGGTTCTCTTTGGCACCAACATTCCGAGAAGCTTCGACTAACATTGCTCCCATTCTTAGAGTCCATCTGCCGGGTGCTCCAGAGGGTTAGGAATGGGACCAAGGATAGGAAGGGACAAAAGAGATCCAAAGGAACAGATCAAGAAACAACCCAACACGTAACCCAAATAACACTTACTCCAAAGAAACTCAATAGCTAGGAACGCTCTAACGATCAAAGACACTAAGTCGTGAAAAGGGCTCCGATATAGAGGAAGTGTGGACAACTAAAGCTATGGGGTTGGGCTGACGTAACGGTCCTCGGAAGGTCTTACATGTAGTCCTTGAAGGGTAGGGACGACAATGCTTCTCTTCTTTCTTCCTGGTTCTCTTCAGAGCTACTTGTCATATCCCAATGTTTGGGTGTTGGCGAGTCCAAGGATCCGCCTTTCCTATTTTTACTAAATCCAACCTGGTTATCATTGGAATCTATCACTCTACAAGTTTCATAGTCATCCAATTAGAAATCGAGCTTCTAACTAATCTCATATTCCGCTGGGAGACAATACAATTCACAACTTCCTTCTAGGCCTGGACTTAGATAATTCCACAAATTTATTGCTTCAATTACATACTACTCTTCTGCACAATCCCATAAGAATCCAATATCTATAATCATATCCTTCAACTGTAACTCCAAGATCACAAAATCTTTAAATCCTTTTTGAATTAGAAGTTCTCCCAAAGAATCTTATCATAATTTACAAGTTCGGACTTGATTCACCATTCCTCATCCCCTAGGACCACCCATTTAGGAGGACTCAATTATTCGCCTAGGTCCCGATCGATGGGGAAGATCCCACAATCCACAAATCCCATTCTCGGAATAAAAGATCTCCTAGGTCCAAATTTAAATCGATGCAATAAATTACTACATCCAAGAACTAGCCGCCAGCCTAATTGATCAAGCTTAATATCAACAAGGTACCCTTCAAGCACACCTTTCAAATACGATCGTTATGCAATTCTAGGATCCGATCAAGACTTATCCCTATAATTCAATCAAAATCCCTTCCAAAACCGAATTTCCTATTTAATTGTATCCACCCAAGTCCAGTATATCCCGCAGATTCAAGTCTGGGCTTCCAATCAACATTGCAATCTACTCCAGATTTTAGGGGTATTCGATTTATCCTAGTAATCGAATCAATACTTCGAATTCCTATCTTTTCATAACCCAACGAAAGTTTTCTTCCAGATTAACTTTTATTTGCTCAAATCGCATGACCCACTATTCATATCCTCTTTAATCCATTACAATCGACACACACACCAACATGCCCCAATATTCATAAAACTTCCAATAATCCCAACAAATCCTCAAAACTTTGCTTCTCAATTTCAGCCTACACCTCTGACTTCAGAGCTACCTAACTTGGCACCCAGATGTACTGATAAGCTCACAAGGGCAGCTTCCAGGAGCTCGTAATGTTGGTCGGTTCCAGTCTTCCCGAGGCATCCAGGCTCAGAACTCAAAGGCTCGGTCCTATAGGATTTTCCAGAGGAAAGAGAATTCATTTACCTCAGAAACGTTGAGGCAAGCAAAATGATAAGGAGAAATAGGGTAAGAAAAGATACAGAGAAGGGATAAGAATAGAAAGATGACTCGTAAGGAAAGAACAAGTTATTTCTTTTATTGTAAAATAAATTTTGAAATCTTCACTAACGCCCATTCTACTAGGTTGCGACTGCAATGTGATGCTCGATACCACTTTTGTAACGACTCCAACTCTAGGGCACCGAGAGATCCTCCATGACCTCTCGAAAGTCCACCAGACCTCCCAGAGGTCCATAAAGAACCTCTCGGGCAGTCCACCAAGACCTCCCATGAGGTCCAACGAGACCTCCCGGAGGTCCAGGAGAACGTGACCCGAGAGTGAGCCTAGGAACCGTGGAGCACCCGAGGGCCTTACTACGGCCAAACAGAGAAGGATGAGGATGTCGAGAGCATTCCCAAGACCTCCCATGACCCTCCAGAGGAGGTCGGGAGATCTGGGACCACCCCAAGACTTCCTCGTGATTCACTCCACTGTGGACATGGAGGTCCAAGCATACTCCAGGTTCCTCGTGAAACCCGAACTAGTCCCAAGGATCATGGCTAGCTCTTCACAAAGAACAACAAAGGATAACATAGCAAAGAACATAAGCTTTATTAATAACCAAAGGAGTTGTTTACAAGAGATCTTACAAGCCAAGGCAAAACATAACAAAAAGAACACTGAGCCACCCGATACACCACAGCAACCTACCGAGGGCTTAATCCTAGTCGATCCGACCATTTGGTCCACCGAGCGATCACCTTAAAGCTCTCAATTCTCGCTAAAAGATAGCATCAAGCAAGAGTGAGCACAACAACCGTGCTTCGCAAGTTACACCCGCGATAACAAGATGACATGCATAATGGATATCACAATGGAAGGCTTAATATGGTTGATTTGCATAAAGCCATGTTTCTTTCAAATACATGTATTAAGTTCTAAGGCAAGAATACAATAATAAAAATTCATTTCATCAAATCAGTTTTTCAGCTTGGATAACATTCATCATAAGATGGTGAAGGATACCTCCCGACATTAGGCTCCTCGCCTAAACCCATGGGACGGCAAATCCCAAAACAGATTTGAAAATCATTTTAAATTCCCAAAGTTAACAAATAACTTCAAGTGGCCTTTGCCAAGACGCCCATGACCGCGACACGGCTATTCAATAGATTTAACTCGCAGAGGTTGTGCACTTTACCCACACGACATGAGTACTATAGTTTGTTTGGCATCTTGAAAGTGCCACCTCTCACCGCCAAGGTAAGAGGTCTAGAGTTCATGACAAGGCCTTTACAATGCATTGCTCTACCACACCTTTCCTTGCTAAGGTTTCACCCCTATGGATAGCAATCCGCGGAAGCCCCTCTTGCACCAAAGGGGAACAGAGGGTTATAAAAGACCATTGGCCAAACAAGACCTCCCACACCTCCAATGGAGCAAAGATATGGTAGAGTTTTGCAAATTAATCACCAGTCCCACGCCCACACCGGAGACATGTGGTTGCACGGTTTTGGCATAGCCCATTATAGGCATGGCATTGGTCGCTCAAAGACCGGTCCTCAAATGACTAGGGCGATTTCCACAAACCCAAGGGCATCGATCTATCATAACGACACGATCCTGCATAAACTTGCACCAACCAAGCCAACCAATTCGCCCAGCCTAAATCCATTTCTTTTCTTTGCTTCCCTAGCAATATTTTCATACCTCCATGACAACCCAATGTCATGGTTAAAACATTTAAGAGAAACAGTTGGTCATGTTGGTAAAGATTTCTCCAAATCAATACTTTTGGTCTAAGCTTAACTAAGCATGAGTTTTTCAAATGATTCCCGGTTCACATTATTGGGTCAACCAGATTTTGCCTAAGGTGACAACAAATTTGGTTCAATGTCAAAGTTGGCCATATGAGAGAAAGTGGTATAACTATGTGTTTAAAGACAGTATTGAAATAACTTGGTAGAAATAGGCATGCATAATACTTTGAAACAAAACATAAATAAATTGAAATATCGGGTGCAATATGATCAAAAGTGTAACTTGCCTCTTGCTTGGTAGCTTAAGATTCTATTTTCTCACCGCCTGCTCTCTCAGAACGCCAAGATCTACACTAAGAGAACAGATTCAAACAACGATCAAATAAAGAACCAACAGAGCTTCAAATAAAGAACCAAAAGAACTTCAGAGGAACCTCAACACTCAACCAACAGAGAGGTCCAAATTTCAGATTAGGTTCTTAGGAGGAGGTCTAAGCTTATCAGAGGAGGGTGGTCTTTAGCAAAAGACCCCAAGGAGTGACCTAAACAACACACAGAGAGGTCCCGGGAAGTAGTTCTTGGCGAGGTCCAGAGAGGAGGTCCTCAAATAAGGGCCATAGAAATCCGTAAGGTGTCCACTGTGGAGGTCCTGTGAAGGACACGACCCGCCAATGCAAAGGACCAAAATAAGAGTGAAGCGGACCACCGAGAACTTACCAGAGACAAGGAAGAACAATGGAGTGAGGGAGGTCCTGTGAACACAAGGTCTTCCTCGAAAGCCATTGGACGAAAGTCGATGGTGAATGTAAAAGGGTAAAATGGGAGAGCTCCCTGGACTAATTATAGACAAAAAGGGTGAAGAAAACTAGAAATACATATGTCAAGGATAAGTATGGAAGTAGGTCAAAGATGGGTGAGTGGCGAGCAGTGTCACTACCACCCCAGTTAAAAAGTACGAGAAAGGGCAAATTTTAGGTTGCTTTGGGAAGGACTAAGAAAATGTCGTGGTACGGTTAAGGACCCAATTCAGTAAAACACCACGATATGGATGCATTTAATGTGACAAGACCCGCATTAAATGCTCAATATAATAACGTATGAGGAATTGAGAATGGTTAAGACCGGCAGTGGGGGCGGTCAAATTAGAAACAATGGGTCAAAGGGGAGGTCTTGCCCAAGAGAGGTCCTCGAGGAGGTCTAAGAAACTAAGAGGTCCCGAGATACACAAAGGAGGTCCGAACATGGGGAGGTCCAAATACACATGGAGGAGGTCCACGGATCGAGGTTCTGGACAACTAGGACTTCATCAAAGGAGGTCCCGCGACTCAAGGAGGTCTGGTGGAGGAGGTCCAGAGATGCGAGGAGGTCTCGACATGGGAGGTCCCGACGGTCAGATCTCTACAAGGGAGGTCCTGCAAGGAGGTCCAGAGCCGTTTTAAAAGGCCTCGGAGAGGTCTTGGACAGAGGTCCAAGAACTACCAAGAGGTCCCGTGGTTGAAATTAATAACACGTTGAGGTCTGGGCGGTTGGATCTCCGAAAGGGAGGTCCAACGGCCAAGATCAAACATGCGGGAGAGGTCCGCAAGGTAGTATAACGCACGGGGAGGTCTGGGCCTTCAGATTCAAAGTAAGGGGAGGTCCAAACCGTTAGATTCGTAACAAAGGGGAGGTCCAAATAAACTCGTGTGTCGGCAACTCAAAAGAGGTTTCCACCCGCCAAGGTGAGATCAAAGCCTTGGCAATTACGATGAACCCTAAAGAGGTCCCTTCGGCCAAGAAGGAATGCCAAGGGGTTTCAAATGAATTCAGGAGGATCGAAGGCATGTAAGAAATCCACGAGGTTACAAGGAGGTCCGAATAAAAAGAAGTCCTGCATTGAGAAGTGCCCAGTGACAAAAGGTCTAGACTTAAGAGAAGTCTCGAGCAGTAAAAGAGGTCGATCCAAAGAGATTCAAACCAACAAAGAAATTCAAAGTAATCAAACTTAAAGAGAAAGGTCTCGAGCGAATGGGAAAGAGGTCCTAAAGAATGGTATTACCATGAATTGGGGTGGCAACACGGATCGCACTAGAAGGACCTTTCCAAAGAGAGGGCTACAAGGATCGGGCTAAAAGGAGTCCAAGTGATCACCAAGAGGTTCACCAGAGCATGGAAGGAACTCAAGTGGTTATAAAAGGGAGACCTAAACCCTGAGGAGGTCTAAGCCAGAGAAGGATATCTGGACCAGGGAAGGTCCAAGCACTTAGAAGATCTAGACCTAAAGAGGTCCTGGATCCTTAGATGATGATCACAATAGGTCCGAACGGTTCAGCCTTCACATGGGAGGTCCGACGGCCGAGGGAAATCAAGGGGTCCAATTGAGCACAAAGGTGGTTCAATCGAATGCAAAGAAGATCTAATTGGCCATGTAGGTTCAAGTGAATTACTGAGTATTCCAGTAAGCAAGAGGGATACTCAAGCAAAAGATGTGAGGGGAGGTCCGCTAAATCAACCTAGAGGGAGGCCTGGGCACAAGAATATGCCCAATCAAGATTGTGGTCTAGGATCAGAAGAGATCAAGACAACAACAGAGGTCAAACAAGGGGGACGGTCTGGACATATAAAAATGTCCAAACATGATGAAGGAGAGGAAATCCTATCAAGAAAAGGGAGATAGCCCCAGAGAGCTAGAGCTACATCAAAAGAACCAAACTTTGATTTAGTTAAGGTTTAGTTAAGTCATTTTAAATTCTTCAAATTCAAAAACTTCAGTTAAGCTTGTAATTATCACCAAAACCAAATGGTTCTTTTTATTTTAAAATTTTCAAAAGGCTCAAAATCTGAGCGCATACAATTGAGCTCGTTTTCTTAACGAGCCTTAACGAGCCGAGCCGAGCTGACTCGTTATCCACCCCTAGCCAGCAACCTCCTGCGCCGTCCGGCCCATGCCCAACCCCAACCCAACCGAACCGATGCACCCAGACGCCGCAACCGCGGCCACCAAACCCAAAATCTACGCGGAACCACGAGACTTCCTCCGTCCACACCCGACCCTGACTCGACCGCCTCTTTCCTTTTCGAGTTATCCGCTAAAACAACCCTAAAGAGCCAATTGACAAAAATGACATCGCAGACCAACCGGTAAACGACATGTATCCTCGTTCGCGCCTCCACTCAAGGTCGGTCCTAAATTTTAGCAGACCAGGGCAAAGTACATATATGCCCTTATCTAAATACCTACGATCCTCTAAAAAAAATCTAAATACCTATGAAAAAAACATACCTTTACTCTCTTGAAAAAAACTTTACCGTTATCGATTATTTTATTAAACAAAGTTAAAAGAGCCTGTGTGTTCACTTTAAAAGACTAGAAATTTCCACATTAATAAAAAAAAGAGAAATACAAATTACAGCCGTATAGAAATACTAATATATTTTCGAACACAAACATATGTATTTTAGTATCTACACGCACAATTGAGCGGGGCAATTTGGTTAGTTTATATTATAATATAGTTATAGCCCTTCCAACTATGAATGACTGATTCTTGCAAAAATAAATAAATAAATTGCCAATATTTTTAACTTATAGTAATTAGATAAATGTGATTGTTAGGTTATATTACGATATATTTGTATGAATTATGAAAGCATCCGAGAATATCTTAGCGTACTATTTTACGTGACTAGATCATCATATATATGTTTTTTCTTTAGAAAAAAATATCATCATATAAATTTTGAAATGAAAAATGGAACACTATAGCGTGAATGGCGGACAAAACTGATCGTAAACCATGGAATTAAAAAAGTAACGGAAAATTGGCAAGCAATTACTAAATCCAGTCGCATCAGGTTCTTTAATGGCAATGACGGCTCTAGGCCCTTTGTGAAGCAACAAGCACTCAAATAGACTTAGCAACCTGTCTTTTACTTTTTTTTATTTTTTGTCTGAAATGAAGAGACGCTAATACATAGCCCCATATATATCTACGGGCTGTAAATATATATGAGATAAGGACCTCTCTAGACCATGGGCCCTAGGCAGTCACCCCTCGTGCCCTTGCCCAGGAACGGCCTGCCTTCATCACACGGAATCGACACCACAGTGCTCAGCGGCGGATTCAGAGTGAAATCCATCGGGTATCACCATATATGCTACCATATGTATGTGGAGTGAATAGGTATAAACTATAGGGTACACATTTAAACGTATATAAGTTTTGATAAGGTAAAACAATATTAAACCCGGTGTCGTGTACATCCCTAAAACTTCATTTGGATCTGCCCTCGACAGTGCTCACATAGTGGGCAGAGGGACTAAATTTCTATTTCGAAGGCAAAGAGTGAAAAATGAAAAAAAAAAAACTTGATGTGGATCCAACTAGCAAGCTAGCGGGATCTTGTTGTTTGGCCCGATCTTTCACTTGTATTCTTGACTCGGTAGCTTCCTAGCTCTTAAGCAAAAGACAAGAACAAAGAAGACTTCCTTGATAAACCTTCTTCCACGCACACCACAGCACATGAACAAATGGTAGAAGAACCAAAGTTCCAGCGAGCACAAATCCAACACCACAATTGGATTCAACACACCAAAGAGTAATTCCTCTCGGAAATCTCAAGACCACGTCAAACGTGCCACCAAAACCATGGTGATTTTCTAGTATCTATTCCTTATCCCATAAATTTTCAACTCCATTTACAATAGGCGATACTCTGGCCTTATATTGGCACCTAAGGGTACGGTCAAACACACACGACCTAAGGCTGAAACCTACACATGCTCGGCACAAAGCCGATTCTATCTCTAACTCGTACTCATATGGCACGTTACATCTTGGACTCTTTTAAATGGAAACTATCTTGAAGATAGAAACTAAATCACAGATTGATTCCGATCCAAACTGAACCAACATAGAAACCGAGATCTTGATCGTCCTGATAGAGCACGGTTATCCCATTTGGCTTCCTTCTTGGCTCAGCCTTCATGCTTCTCTTTCTTACTTGCCATGTCAGATTCAGATCACCTGGTCGAAAACCTGGTCGTGGTCGTAGATTGCTCCTACCATATACTGTTCTCGTCGAGTACTGTTCCCAGCGAGTACTCCTTCCGCTGAATATTATTCTCATCAAGTATTGTTCCCGACGAGTGCTCCTTCTGGTGAGTACTTGTCGTAGATCTCGTGAAACTGGTCGTAGCTCTCGTGAAACTGGTCGTAGACCTTTGGAAACTGGTCGTAGGCCCTCTGGAACTGGTCGTAGACCCTTAGGAACTGGTCGTAGACCTTGTGGATCTGGTCGTAGACCTTCTGCCCGAGCATCCCTCTCGACCACACATAGCTTCTCTTTTATATTACACAAAACAGCACTACTTTGTGAAGTAACCTCAGTTTGCAATGCTGAGACACTACTCAAAGTAATCATGCTACTTGGTGCCGTATCATCCCCTCCCCCTTCAAGTGAAACCGTCCTCAGTTTCAGGGTAATCTTCAAAGCATTTTTATCCTCAACAACAAGCTCGATTTCATATTTGATTGCACTGTCTGCCATTGGTTTTAGCACATGACGTTTGCCTTTATGCTTGAAAGTGTAAGGGTTGATTCTCCTGGCATGTGTGACATCACGATCATACTGCCACGGTCTTCCCAATAGTAAGCTGCACACCTCCAATGGAAAAACATCGCACTCAACATGATCAACATAATCGCCAACTAAAAACGGCACACGTACCTTGTGTGTTATTTTCAGCTTTCCAGTCTTGTTCAACCAACCCACACAATGAGGTTCAAAATGCCTCCATGTGGACAGCCCCAACGCGTACACCAAATCTTTGCTAATCATGTTGGTGAAACTTCCACCGTCGACAATCAGCATACACGACTTGCCTTTGACTTCGCATTGAGTTTTGAACAAACTCCAACGCTGCCCTTTTGCCACCTTGTCGACGCCGTCGTCTTGCAACTTCTTGGCTTGGATGTTTAGCCCACTAGACGGCGCATCGTCCTCCTTCGTTTGGTCGGCGGTAGAAAAATTTTCAGTGCCCGCGCCTGGTAGCTTCACCTCCTCTTTTATTGTGACCGAACCACTATTAGTAACAGCAGCAATTTTCTTCTTCTCGATAGCAGCTTGTACACGATCTTTCCATTGACGATCATTCAAGTACTACTCTAAAGTGTATGACTCGATGTAATGACGTCGTCCTCACTGAAGAAAGGTATACAACCTTTCTGAAGAACTAGCGTCAGGATCAAAATAATCCTTTTGCCACTTCCTCCGATCAGTCCATGGCTTTCCCAGCAGCAACGAGCACACGTGCATATGGGTAGGAAGCACGTCACGCACCACCAAATCAGCAAGTCCACACAATGTGAATTGTACCTCGACGCGATGTTTGATCACTAGATATTGATCTTGCCACCGAATCTTGTACGGTTCTAGATGCGGTATCAATTGGAGCTTCAATTGGTCGACGAATGTTTGATTTGCCAAGTTCATGGTAGCAAACTTATCTACCATCACAGCGCTTGTCGTAGCTCCCACTTGACATCTTGCATAGAATTGAGATGACCAAATCTTTTCCAAGGGATTTCTCTCACACGAGTTCAGATCAAACCCTAGAGAGTAATCCATCTTCGTGTATTCCACCATCATCTCTTCTTATGAAGATCCACAAAAAAACATGTACCGCGATCAACTTGGCGCTCTGACATCACCCGATGTGGATCCAACTAGCAAGCTAGTAGGATCTTGTTGTTTGGCCCAATCTTTCACGGTACTCCTTGACGGTAGCTTCCTAGCTCTTGCGCAGCACAAGAACAACAAGACTTCATTGATAAACCTTCTCCCATGCACACCACAGCACATGAACAAAGGGTAGAAGAACCAAAGTTCCAGCGAGCACAAATCCAACACCACAATTGGATTCAACACATCAAAGAGTAATTCCTCTCAGAAATCTCAAGACCACGTCAAACGTGCCACCAAAACCATGGTGATTTTTTGGTATCTATTCCTTATCCCATAACTTTTCAACTCCCTTTACAATGGGCGATGCCCTGGCCTTATATTGGCACCTAAGGGTGCGGCCAAACACACACGACCTAAGGTCGAAACCTACACACACTCGGCACAAAGCCGATTCTATCTCTAACTCGTACTCATATGGCACATTACATCTTGGACTCTTTCAAATGGAAACTATCTTGAAGATAGAAACTAAATCACGAATTGATTCCGATCCAAACTGAACCAACATAGAAATCGAGATCTTGATCGTTTTGATAGAGCACGGTTACCCCCTTTGGCTTCCTTCTTGGCTCAGCCTTCATGCTTCTCTTTCTTACTTGACATGTTAGATTCAGATCACCTAGTCGTGGACCACCTGGTCGTGGTCGTAGATTGCTCCCACCATGTACTGTTTCCGTCGAGTACTATTCCCAGCGAGTACTCCTTCCGTTGAATACTGTTCCCGTCGAGTACTGTTCCCGACAAGTGCTCCTTTTGGCGAGTACTTGTCGTAGCTCTCGTGAAACTGGTCATAAACCTTTGGAAACTAGTCGTAGGCCCTCCAGAACTGGTCGTAGACCCTCAGGAACTGGTCGTAGACCTTTTGCCTGTAACGTCCCGTTTTTCCTAAGAGTTCTTGCCGTTTTCAAAGCTAAAAATGAACCATTCGGTTTATTCGCCTGCTCAAGCTTAACTGGGAATTTTGGAAATTTGGGAGTTTAACCTGACCTAACCAAACCCCAACTAAGTCTTTTGGTTTGTGTTCCTGCTCCTTTGAGGTTCTCCGGTGCTCTCTGGTTTTAGCTCTCTTTCTTTTGCGTGCTCTGAGTGCCTTTTGTTTTAGCCCTCTCTCTGGACCTCCTCTGTGTTCATAGGACCTCTTCTAAGTCCTCTGGACCTCCTCTGTGTTCATAAGACCTCTTCTAAGTCCTCTGGACCTCCTCTGTGCTCATAGGACCTCATTGGAGATTCTTTGGACCTTCTCTAAGCTTGGATCTATCCTTCTCTTTTAATCTAGATTTCCTTTGTTGGTTTGAATCTCTTTAAGGTTTAGATCTCCCTCCCTGTTTGAATTCATCTTTGGTTCTGACCTCTTTTCTTTTGGGTCACAACCACCCCGTGGTTCTCTGTCCGAGTTTGTGTTTCCAACCCTTTTGTTTTCCGAAGTGTCAAGCTAGACTTAGTTTGCCCTTGCGCTGGATCTCCTCCTGCCCATACCTCCATTGTGGGTCTAGGATCTCCTCTCTTGGGTCTTAGGTGAGCTCGGGTTTGTGCTTCAAATGTCCTTGAACGTTGAAATTCAAATTTGAGTGATCCCCGTGTCCTTCAGGACCTCCCTGTGTCCTTGAGGACATCCCCCCTCGTTCATTTGGACCTCCCCGTGTCCTTCAGGACCTCCTTGTGTCCTCTAGGACTTTCTACTTGTTTATTTGGACCTCCCTCGCGTCCATTTGAGCCTTCCGCTTGATCCAGACCTCTATCGCTTGTGCACCGTTCGATTTGCGTTGGACGATTTGATCTTGGTGAGTTGTTTGGATGGTCCAAACGTCCCACTCCTTTAGAGCCGTCCGATCTATTTTGGACTGCCCCGATCTGTTGAAGCGTTCGCTCGGTCCGAACGACCCAATTGCCTTGCCCCGTCCGATTGAAATCTAACGGTCCTGCTCCACCACGCCTTATCTCACGGTCGCGTAGGACCTCCCCTCGCGCAAGACCTCCCCTTTGTTAGATTTGACCGTTAGGACCTCCCCTTTGGACATCTTAACTGTTCAGACCTCCCCTTTGTTAGATCTGACCGTTAGGACCTTCCCTTTGGAGATCTCAACTGCTCGCACTCCCTTTGTTAGATCTCGACTGTTAGGACCTCCCTTGGAGATCTTAACCATTCGCACCTCCTTTTGTTAGATCTCGACTGCTATGACCTTCCCTTTGGAGATCTTAACTGCTCGCACCTCCCTTTGTTAGATCTGACCGTTAGGACCTCCTCTTTGGAGATCTTAACCGTTTAGACCTCCCCTTTGTTAAGATCTCACCGTTAGGACATCCCCTTTAGAGATCTTAACCGTTCAGACCTCCCCTTTGTTAGATCTGATCGTTAGGACCTCCCCTTTTGAGATCTTAACCGTTCAGACCTCCTTGTGGTTGTGTCTTTTGGACCTCCTGTCCTCGGACCTCCTCGTCAGGACCTCCCCCTCGATTTGATCCTACCGTCAGGACCTCCCCTTAGAGGTTAGGACCCCTGGTCTTTTGCAAAGACCTCCCTTGCGGTTGAGACCAACCCCTTTGACCGATCTGTTCTCTTGAGTTTGACTGGCCGTACTTGTCAGCCTTGCTCACTTTTCCTAATTCCTCTGCCTCAAAACTTTGTGTGCATTTAAGGGCTGTTGTATCACATTAAATGCAGTCACACCTGGGGTATTTCTTTTTATTCTTTTGGTGACCTACCATGTCCTAACCTTGTCCTAGCTACCACCGATCATTGACACGTTTTGCTCAAGCCCTTGTTGTTTCTCCAGCAGCTCCGGCTATAAATAGCCTGGGTATGCCTCCATTTGTCACCTTTTTGCTCATTTCCAATCTCCTTGCTTTCGCCTGGTTCTCTCCACGCTCAAGACCTCCCCAAGGAGCTCCCCGAGGCTGTGCTGAGCCTTTGCTTTTCTGGTTTTGGCTGAGTTGATTTGAGCTCTTTTTAAGTCTTCTTTTAAGTTCCTTGCTTGGAGTTGGTTTGCTTATTTTGGTTCTTTGGCGAACGTGTAGATCCCGCGTTTAAGGAGGAGTTCTTGGACCCAGTGGTTTCTATTGAAGGTTCACCACTGCTCAACGAAGGCAAGTCGCAGACCTTTGATCATATTGAGCCTAACTTTTCAAATGTATTTTGCTTTACTTAATCATGCATGGCTATTTTTATAAGAAATAATTTGGAGCAGTAGTTATTCTCCTACTTGACAATATGCCTCCTTGGTTACTTGATTTTGACATGTCGACATGATCCTCTTGGACGCCTTAGGTTGGGTATTTTAGTTGGTATCGTTTGGTATTGCCAACATGGGACTGTATGTTTATGCTTAGTCTTGCTTTTAGAACCAGGGTCTTGGGAATCGTGTTCCTTCTCTAATAACTTGACTAATGGAACTATGGAATTTATGGTTGGTGCCACTGTTGAGCAACTGTGGTGGAATGCCGTAGCTGTGTTGATTGTGGTGCGAGACCACTTTGTTAAAATCTTGCATGCCAAGACTAGGGAGGTCTTTGGCTAGGTGAACCCAAATGTTTTTGTGGATGTCATGGGGATATGCCCATGATCTTAGGATGATGAAACAATTGGCAATGTGGCTTTTGGTTTGAAGTTTCACGCGTTTTCGACAAAGTGTCAGTTCTGTTAGGTCAGCGGCGGTCTGACCGGCTTTTGTGTTGAATGTTGATATTAGTTATGGACTGATTATGGGTTAGGTCTTATCCATATTCGTTAATGCATATGTGTTGCATATTGCATGTTTTGGCTAACGTGGGTCAAGTTGTGAAGAACTTGTTTCCGGATTCGTGTTTGCTTGTCTATTCTTGTCGCAGTGGCTTGCGTGTCAATGACGGTCAACGGCGAGGAGGATCGGGACTAAGCTTGGAGAGCCGAGGTCCGTAACGATCAAGGATGCCGGTGAGGTCAAGTGATTCAAGCGTGGCGCAGAATGGACAAGGATGATCGAATTCAAGCGGTTGGCGATCGTTGGATCAAGCGGCGTGGGAGTCGCTGCAAGTGCTCGATGGTGCCGGTGGGATCCGGACGGAGAGACTTGACGACATGGAGCCGCTTGATCAACCTACACGGGCGAAGTAGGTGATTGCTTCATGATCTGTGGACTCGGTCTTTTGAAATAATCGAGAAGGGTATTTTGGTAATTTCACCAAATACCGCCTTGGTGACCTTTTTGACTAAGCCGCGGCGGCCTCGGCGCATGGTGAAGCGGTTTAGATCAATCGACGATGAAGACAAAGGCTTTGATATGCGTATGTCGTGTTCCGTTGATGTTGGGCCCAACGGAAGCCCATTAGGGTAAATCATCTAGAAGGTTTTCTAGGGTTTGTTGTTGCCCTATAAAAGGAATAGGTGATAGGATTTTAGGGTTGCCGGAGTTTAGGGCACCACTAAGAAAAGAAAAGGGGCGTTTGGGGAACTTGTGAGGCGGTGCCCCTTGCCCGTGAGAAAACGAGTGTGTAGGCTCAGTGTGAACTTCGAGAAAATCTGATTCGTATATGTGGGGACATCGAGAGAATAGAAGCCGGCATTAATCTGTTGCATGTATTCTCGTCTTTTGGTTTGATTATTTTATTTCCTTTTCTTGCTGCCTGTTTCCCTTGGTGTTAGTAGTTCTAGTCGGCGGCATTTTCTTGTCAGCTTGGATCCGCAAAAATCTAGAGCCGTGCGATCTGCTTGCAAGCTGTATTTTTTTTCTCTCGCTGCGAGCAAAAAGAAGAAAACGAAGCCTGGGCGGCGGCAGCTTGTACTCCCGAGATCTGTTTCAGCTGGCGGCGCCCCAAAGATCATGCCACTGTATTGTTCTTGCTTTTTGTGTTGGACTGCTTGTAGATGCCTGCAAAACCGGATCTCGAAAGCCGTTTTTTATTTTTTTCTGCTTGTCTAGTGGATTCGCAAGTTCGCTTTTGATTAGCTTCCCAATCGACTTGGACAAAAATTAAGATCTCGCCATCGCTTTGCCCAGCTTGTCCGTTGGTTCAGTGTTTTGTTTATCACTGTTTTGCCTTGTACTGTGCCGAATCCTTGTTTGGATTGATGGAGCATTAATTGGTAGCTGCTTCAGCTTTTGATTTTTTTATTGCTTGGCCGATTCTTGCCTTGCTTCTCGGCTTGTGCTGCTGCGGCTTTGCATGAAATCGAGAAGACAAGAGAAAATCGCGAGCGGCGGCGCTCAATCTCTCGGACAGAGACCCTGCGCTGAGAGATGCGCCAGAAGAAATAGATGAGTCCTCGGCGGTCGGCTTGTAGATCCTCAGGCCGCCCGATTTCTTCGTAATTAAAATCACCGGCAGCAGCTTGAGGTGTTGAGTTTTTATTGCTTGTTGGCTTAATCCTGTTGCCCAGCGTAAAATCTGAGTTCTCTCGGCAGCAGCCAATTTCTCTGTTTTGTTTTTGATTAGCTTGTGCGCCCGCTAAAAAAAAAGGAGTGGTCAGCAGCAGTTTTAATCGCCGTTTTATCTCTTGCGTGTAGAATCTTTTTCTTTGTTGTTGTACTGCTTCTGTGTCTTTACATCAAACTTGAGCAGATTATTTTATTTGGCTACAAGCTTTGAGTACTGACTAGCTTTTTAATCCTTACTCTTGTCACCAAGATCATTGAAAACCGAATGATCAAGTCGGCGATCGCTTATAGACTTGCAGATTTTGTAAGAGTTTCCCATTTTTAATTTGCTGGGTCGGCTCGGCTTAGCTTGTTTGGTGAAAAATCTTGTTCACTGTTTAAGTTTGTTTCTTGGTTGCTAGATCTTTGTTTGGTAGACACAGAAAATGAAGAGCCCTCTGTGAGGTAGCACCTCTCCTCAAAAAAAATTGGATTGCTCTTGCCATCAGAGTGCATATTGTTTGCTCTCTCGCCGGTTGGAAAAACTAGAATTTTTGGTGGTCGCTTAGTCTTTCTTGATTTTAGTCATAGCTTTGTGCATGCGCTTTTGAGGTGTTTTAGTCTTGTACTTGGGTTTGATCGGATTCAACACAGTCATCCATTGTGCTCAGATACGATCTTCATAGCTTTTATAGCTATTGGAGTGAAAGTAGTGTTGAGTTCGATCGAGGTGAAAAATAGAGAAAGCGCCTATTCACCCCCTCTAGTCGCCTTCTCGTCCTACGCTTTTCTTGCTCTGCAAGTGATCGTGGCAAGAAGGGGTGCTCTTCACACATCGGGATGTGGAAGCCTTGCTTGAGCAAAGAATTAAGGACTTAACTTTGTGTTCGTTGATCTCGACCTCTTAGTGCAACCACAAGATCATTTTATGGGGATGGTCTGGGCCGAATAATTAGTGAAGTCTTGATCTGGTTCTGTTGTGGTGGTGCGTGCTGATTCGCATGGCGCAAGAGGGGGCCATGTTTCTTTTACAGGACGGCGAAACCTTAGCGGCGTGTCGTCGAGAACGCTTTGTAAAGGCCTTGTCGCTCAGAGATCGCTTACCTTCGAAAGTGAGTAAGGGTTTCTACGGGAACCCGTCCCGCTAGAGAGGTCGTGGATTGTGGGTAAAGTTGTACACCTCCGTAGAGTATCAATCTATTCGAATAGCCAAGTCCTTGGTCATGGACATGCCCGGTGAAAATGGTGCAAGGGGTAGACTTCTCAAAATCTGTGTTCCAAGGCTGGCTTGGGACGTCTGCAAGTATTCTGGATGGCTCCGAGTGCTTGTGATGTCTCGGGTTGGTCGTGGAGGTCTTGTGACCCCTAGGGTGGTCCAAGGAGCTCTTGAATGGGTGCTCGGAGGAGATCTTAGAGCCCTAGGGAGGTCTTTGGAATATCTGGAGTTGGTGCTCCAGAGAGGTCTTGGGAGAGGTCCTGGTCATGGGTGCGACCAGACCTCCCCCAAGTAGTCTTGGCACTCTTGGGAGCTTTGGAGTGAGTACTCTAGAGTGGTCTTGGGAGAGGTCTTGGTCGTGGGTGCGACCAGACCTCCCCCAAGTGGCTTGGGTAGTGGGTTGGTGCTCACTCCTCCTCTTATCAACAAATGTACTTATGTATTACTGTTTTCAACTTGCAGCTTGCAATCTATACATGTTATTTACTCTCAAATATTGCTTTGTGCAACTAACCCTACAGCTCTCATTGTTAAGCCAATGCATGAATATTATTTGCATAATTGTTTCTGCGATTTCTCGAGTACATTCAAAGTACTCATGGTCAGAAGCCCCGTGTTAAAGCAAAGGGTCGAAGATGAACAAGTGCAGATGCCCAGACCTCTTCGAGGAGGAGTTCTTTGATGACTGGTCGCTTAGGACGCCCTCCACTGACAAACTGTGGGCTTGCTTGGATGGCTTCCAGTGTTTTTGTGTTTTCTATCATAAGGTTCTCTTTGCTTGGCTTTTGTAAGCCTAAGTTGGCAAAATTTCAGAAGCAAGCTTTGACCATAAGGTCTTGTTTAATGCTAGGTTTAATTTGTCTCGCTTCATCTTGTGTTTGGCCATGTGGTTGTGATCACACCTATGTTATTTTGTGCGAGCTAGCTTGGACTCTGGGACTAGCTCACAGTCACTCGGTCAGACCTCCGTGAGGTCTTGAAGATCTCCGGGAGGTCCTGGACGACCTCCTCTCTTGAATTGCGGGCGGTACTACCGCTTCCTTGATCTGCAGAGTACTGGCGCCACACACAAAAAAATCCAAGATTTGCCCTGTCCAAGGCGCTAGAGAGAAGTCTCACACTGCCCGAGCATCCCTCTCGACCACACATAACTTCTCTTTTATATTACACAAACAACACTACTTTGTGAAGTAACCTTAGTTTGTAATGCTGAGACACTACTCAAAGTAATCATGCTACTTGGTGCCGTATCAAAACTGCTTCATTTTCCTTGTCTGCGCCTGTATAAGCAGGATTTTTTATATATTAATTAACCATTTTTAAAATTTTATTTAAAAGTTAAACCCCGATGAACTTTATTTTCAATTCTGACCCCTTTGGTCACGCCACCACACGTGACGTGACAAAACAACACTGTCGCACCAGCGCGTATCTAGGCAAGCTCTTGTCACGCCACGACCAGTGGTGTGACAGTGTTGTTTGGTCACGCTACGACCAGTGGCGTGACAAAAAGTGCTATTTAGTGGACTTATCCTACGACGTAACAATGTTGTTTTGTCACGCTACGGGTACTAGTGTGATCAAAAGGGTTAGAATTAAAAATAAACTTAGTGCGAGGTTAACTTTAATATAAAATTTAAAAAAGATTAATTAATAAAAAATTCTATAAGCAGTCACCTCGCCCCGGCCTTTCTTCCCTTCCAAGAATAGGGGAGTAGCCGCCGCGCACCCCCGCGCGGCAACCGCCCACCGTGGCTGACTCCGGGCCCCCACACGCCCGCGCAGTGGTGGGTACGGAAGGGATAGGGTGCGAGGCAGTTTTTCTCTCTCTTTTCTTTCGTGTTTTCCAGGCACTCTGCTTTTCCTCCTCCCTCCCTTTCCTTCTCTGCGAGGAATCAGTGTATTTTATTGGGGTTTCCCTCGTTGTTGTGTTGTGTGTCTGGCTGGCTGGTTCGTCTCGCGCCGCTTATTCTGCGTCCCCGTCCCCGTCCCGTACAATAAATTCGAAACACGAGCGAGCTGCGGGGGCCGTGGAAAAAAGGCCAACGCCGTGCGCATGCCTCGAGAGGCGGAGGAGCCGGCTAGGGTTTCCTCGGACCCAGCGTGAGGTGGAGGCGTGCCCCCGGCCGGAGACAGGTGACTATTTCCAACGGATCCTTTCCCCCCCTTCTGGCCGGATGTGTTGGTTCGGAGGGGGGGAATCTTGTTCCCGGAGGAGGGCTTCCGTTCGAGCGGTGCGGGTTTGGGGGGATGGAGCCTCGTCTGACCCGAGGTGGATTCGGGGGGCTTCGTTTTTGCGTGGTGGATTTGGTCAAAATTTCGAAACGGAACTGTTCGATTTGGGACTCGTCTGGTTCGGGTTCGTTCGTGCGTTTCCTTCTCCGTGATTCCTGTAAATTTAGGTGGAAGAATATCGTGCGTTTGTCACTTTTTTTTTCTGGATGATTTGAGCTGCTTATCGTCGGCATCTTATGCCGCCATCTTTTTCGAAGGATAGGGTGCCTACGTGTTTCGTTGGGGACGTTTCCGAATAATTTGGATTGGAATCTCTTAATCTTGGTGGCCTATCTCTTCTCTCGAAGAACGCATAGGGAGTTTGATCCATCCTAACCTCCCTTGATTTTGTAAATTGCGATTCAGGACCTCGTTGATGCCGGGAAGGTGCAATCTCCGGTGATTCCCCTCTGATTCCGGCAGCCGCATCTCCATGCCGACCATCACGCACTACGTGCTGGACCCCTTCCTGGAGACTGGGTCGCCTACACAGACCCAGAAGGCTGTTTCCAAGCCGCCGCCGCCTCCTCCGCTGCCTACAGAGAAGGTCACCGAGAAGCCGATACCTGTACCGGTGGCTCCTGCCAGGGCGCACACGTCGCCGATGCTCTACACCACGCCTGAGAGCACGCCACTGCCGGACTCACCTTCGTCGTTCCCCGGAACCTGGTCTCCGTACCTCATCAACCATAAACGGCGGGGGCCCTGCTTGGTCAAGACACTTTCCCAGGGTGATGTTGGAAGTGACGGTAGCCGGCCGAGGCTCCCTGTGAGGCTGCCTGCTTTGCCGAAAAGGAGTGAAGCCTTGGAAGTGCATGAGCCTGAGTTTGCGTTTCAGCAAGAGTGCAATGGCGTGGCTAGAGGTGACAATGGTGCGGAGGTTACCTTGGACAGGCAGAATGAAATGCTCCACAAGGGCAAGGGCACTGTTTTTGGCGAAGATGAGCAGGATCGGCCCGAGTTTGAGTTTCAGCATGAAAGCCTTGATGCTGTGGTGAGGCCTGTAAATGTTGGAAGGCCTGTGAATGGCGGAACACCAAGAAACGGCGAGAATGACGCCTTCTTTGAGCTTCAGGATTCACTGAGTGCGGCTAGTAACTCCGAGGCTGAGGATGCTGGTGGGCATGAACGCTGGTGGAGGCCCAGTTCCCCTGTTGGGACGTCTGTTGGCACACCTGGTGCAGAATTCTATGACGCATTTGAAGGTACCAATCAGTTTGTATTAATGCTGTGTTTTACTTATTTGTTTTTATATCTGTATAGGCTACTTGTTTGCATATCTTAGATTGTTACAATAATATCAAAGATGGCCAATTAATTAGTGTAATATGCTTGTATCATTCTTTGAACTGATCTCTGTGTTCGCACTGTTCCTGGATGCCCATATTAATAGTTTATCACTAAAAAGTGTGGGAAAGAGTGAAACAAAACTAGCAAAGGGAAGAAGAAACTCCATAGGATGGAATATCCTGACCTATGGTTTAATTTCCCAGTATGTAAGGTTAGTCATGTTCTCCATGGGACTGATGTGTACTTTTAAATGGATTTTATCATAGCAGTTTAGTATGTGACATATTCCTGACTTTCTAGTAGGTAAGTCCTGTTCTGCAGTTTTAAGAGACATGTTGTTTGCTCCCTTTGTTTGGTGCAGATTGCAGAACAATGGTCCTCACAGCTTAGTTTAGTTAGATTCCTAGGTTTCAGGTGTTGACTTAGTTCCTAAACTTTACGATATGAGGTAATTGGAGGGTATTTAGGTTTTGTTGTGTGTATTCTCTTATGTTTTGAACTTTGAACTGCGATCACTTGGTGTTCCTATAAGGTAATTGCAGAGGCCGTGTTGTCAATTTGTCATCTACTCATCCTTTTTTTGGTTGATTGTAATCTATTTTTTTACTATTGAACCATGTGAACCAAATCAACCAATCATCTATTGCATTGTAGTAACTAAGTAGTATGGCTATGAGCTAATTCCTTTCTGCCCAAGTGATATCTGGAAGACATGTTTAATGTTGTATACTTGTACCATGCTGCATCAGGATTTTGGCTAATTGCTCAGTTTCATTCTTATCCAGGAACAATTTTCGGTTGCTTGTTTTATTTACTGACTAGTGGCAATGCTTCTGTTTCCACACTAAGTCCAATTTGTTTCAAATGTAGAAATATCCAGTGATGGTACAACTCGATCTTCGCGATGCATTGATGACGACCTCTGTGAAATGAGATTAAGTCTGTTGATGGAAATTGAGAGGAGGAAACAAGCTGAGGAAGCACTTCAGAACTGGCAGAAGGAGTGGAAGAAACTGAGTCACCACCTATCGCTTGTTGCCTTGACACTTCCATCTCCAAGTGTAGCTGAGAAGACTGATGATTCAAATATGGATCCTGGAGCTGAGTTGTGCCAGCAAATAACTGTTTCACAACTTGTAGCTGCTGCTATTGCACGGGGATTTGCTCATGCAGAAGTTGAATCAGAGATGGAAACTGTGATTGCAGCAAAGAACTTTGAGATTGCAAGGCTATCTGATAGGGTCCAGTACTATGAAGCTGCAAACAGGGAGATGTCTCAAAGAAACCAAGAAGCTATCGGTACTCATTCTGAACTTAAATATATTTGTCTTTGCAATTAGCACATTTGTTTCGGAGAGATACTATTTGTGAACCTAGCTGCTTTGCTGGTGTCAACCGTAACCTAGTATAGGCCATTCTTATTGCATAGAAGTTTCTGGTGTTTTATACATTAGGCGAGAAAAATAACATATACATCAGACGAGAAAAATAACATATGCAGAACCAGGATGAAAAAGATCACAAACTTTCAAGTTATATGTCCTGAAAATTTATATATCTCATGGCTGTCAGGTGGGAACTGTCTAAATTCAAACTTACGTGACATACATTTGTAATTCTCTTGATATTTAAACATCTTGTTATTGGCTGCTTCTTAGCAGAAACATTCAATATAAGATTGCAAATGAGCATGCGCTGTGGATTGATCCTTGGATTCTTCTTATGTCTTGCAGAGATGTCAAGGCAACAACGGAACAAGCGTAAGAAGCGACAGAAGTGGTTCTGGGGTTCAGTTGGGCTTGCAGTCACTCTTGGCGCAGCAGCCATTGCCTGGTCCTACCTGCCTGCAGCGCATCCCCAGGCCAGTCCAGACTCGAATAGCACCAACAGCGATTAGAGCTATTTCACAAGCCCTAACAAGCTCTAACTATACTTCCTAGATGAAAAAGGTTGTATAAGTTTTCTGTTTTGGTGATCGGCTGTGATCACTACAAATGCTCATTTGCCGCTTCCTCTGTAAAAATGTCGAATGGGCCATCTCCGTTTAGGATTGGCTCCATTCCCTTACCGTAAATCCCTCGTTGCCTAGTTGGTTGAGCAAATAATACGAGGAATGTGGATATGAGTAGTAATCCATGCCCAACTCCAGTGGAGTTGATTTTGATAATCGCAGTTTGGTCTGGTTTTCTTTGTGGTGTTGTCTAACTGAGAGATGGAAATTTTTCTGTTTATCTGCTTCATATAGTCCCCTAGTCAATTTCTTGCTCTTCCCTGGGGATTTGAAAATCGCAGTTTTGGTTTGGTCTTCATCGTGATGTTCCTTCGTCCGAAAAACAACCCAATGCACGTATAATCTCCTAGTCAATTTCTTGCTCTTTCAACTGATGATGAAATGGGCAATTGGGCAGGTGTCTAGGACATCAAATAGTAACAAGAGAGATCTCACGCGTCACTTGATAGCTCTGTGAATTGAGGCACAAACATCGCTTCTAATAACATTATATATGATACCTCCGTATCTTCATCCAACAAGGATATTCAGACTAGCATGGAAGCAGCAAAGTATTAATCTCAAGTCACTATACATCCGTGGAAAATAATGAAAAAGAAAATTGTAAAGGGAAGGAAAGAAGGACAGCATAGAGCATATCACGTGATTTCTTACATGAACCGATACTACAACTGCCCTGCAGTGGTGAACTTTTTTTTTTATTTAACCTTTTTTTAGTTTTTATTTTAAAGTTAACCCCCCGACACACTTTATTTTCAAATCTGACCCCTTTGGTCACACCACCACCCGTTGACAAAACAATACTGTCACACCACAGGATAAGTCCCCAAAATAGCACTTTTGGTCACGCCACTGGTCTTAGCGTGACAGCGTTGTTTTGTCACGTTACCACCCGTGGCGTGATCAAAGGGGTCAGAATTGGAAATAAAGTGTGCTAGGTGTTAACTTTAAAATAAAATTAAAAAAAGGATTAATTAATAAAAAAAATTCTGCAGTGGTAAAGCAAAAAATGCCTGATTGCATCTGAAGCGGATGTCTGTTCAGTAGGCTTCACGCGAGTTCCCTTCCAAATAATTTCTAGTGTGATCATCCCACAAAGTCCAGAGAAAACCTTTCGTGACCGGTTAACTTTAGTGCCCTATCAATCTCCAATTGCAGCTATATGCATCACTATTCATCCTTGAACCAGTGACAAATGATGTAGACGACAAAGCCGACACAAAATACTACCGAACCAAGGATGACTACAATTCGGACCCCCAGTGAAGAAGCGAATGCTTCCTTCACAAGCAAATGCCAGAGCACAAACCATAGAGCACCGATGGCTGATCCTACAGTACTGCCCACAAGAATCTGGTTCAGGGTATGGAGACGTTGCGACACTCGTAACCACGACTGCACATAAGTAGGATTATAGTTAGATTGCACCGACTGAAGAACCTGAAATTACAATTGCACTGACTGAAGAACTAGAAATTACAACCTAATGAAAAAATTACGGTTCTAAAGATGACTAAAGATGTAAGTAAAAGTTTGCAAGGAACCGTTCACCGATGGAGCAACTATGATATGGTGAAATTTACATGGTCAGATAGAATTCTTACTAGATAAGAGGCCAATGCTAGAGTTGCAGCCCCAAGAATCATCGCCAGATAATTTCTCCCAAGCCAGTAGAACACTGCATTGCAATTTGCAAAGGTGCTATATAAGAAGTCACAACACACATTCCATATCTCTGTAGACACAAGTATTTGATTGCTCATGTACATGGTGGTACTGTTATAGCCCAATGTTTTAAAGTGATAAGTTGCTCTCTTAAATTTCTTTCTACTAAAAATCTAGATCACAAAATAAACATAACATGCCTAATTTAGTATTCATTCATTTCACATAATGGAATAGAAAAGTCATGTAGCAAAACAATAGAATTTAATAAAAAGGGAAATCCAACTTTTAATTGAGTTTGATTGTACTAGCCTGCATACCCTACCTAACATTAATTACACTGAAAACAACTAAGGAGCTCTAACCAGAATTTATGCTTTTAATGTTGGCAGGAGAGTATACTGACATACTGTATCATGACTGAGGTATAGTTGAAAGTGCTTACATGAAAGAACTAGAAACATTGCAGCATAGAAAATGGATTGTGCATGGGATGATGGCATTCCAGGATCAGACCGTAGAGCCGGTGCAGGTCTTTCATGGTTGAACATCTGTTTAAGAACTGATGAAAGCAGTGTGTTCACAACCGCACCCATCAAAGCCCACATGATTTCGGCATCATGCTTCCAAAGAGCTACAAAAGCAAAAGAACCAGACACCAGCCATTTACTCTGGCGCACAATATACAAATTTCAGTACAAGGTCCAGAGTTCCAAGTGGACAGCACAAAGTTAAGCTCAAGTTCTAGTGAAAAGGTCATTTCAAATATAATGGTCAATTACACTTCAGTAGGAAGCTATAACATTCTAAATTTCTCTCTCAAAACTTACCAGATATAACTGTGAGATACGAATAGACTCAAACTTGTTTGTGAGATACGAAAAAGACAAATATGACGTTAAAAGTGTCAATAGTGTTGGAAGTGTTTTGGGATACTTTTACAGGTCTTATTTGTCTTTTTCGTATCTCACAAACGGGATCGAGTTTGTTCTTAAAATTATGCATGGATATAGACTATGAACTTATCTATATCATACATTTTTTAAGAATTGTTGAAAACTTTTATGTGCACTTTTAGAGGAATTTGCACTATTTTCACAAAAAGTGTCATTTTAACCTGATATTTCCCCATATAACTGTACAAAATCAGGCATTAGATACAGAAAGATTCCACATTTTAACCAAAACTGAACACCCACGATTTGGCATGAAAACAGTCTAGCTCATAACAGTATATTGCAAATTTGCAACGAGACATCCAATGCCTTTTGAGGAGGGGCGGCATCTACCATGATATACACTAAAGCAATGGTCAGTGGATATTCCCTACAGATCGAATCAGAGTATCCTAGTGCTTGCTTTAGTGCCTTTTGGTAAGCTGAATGGACATCAACTTTTTTCAGCTTGGCATGCAAGTTTCAAGCATGAGAGCTCACTTGAATGGCATTAACAAGAGCAGACCAACTATAAGTACAAGTCTATAGCAAAGCTCATGTTTCTCGAACTGAGAAGCATAAAGTATACTAAGCTTGTTGCCGCTAAGATCAACATTGGAGTCACAACTCAACCAAACGTATCAAGAACATCCATAGTTCCACACCAACAAGCACTAACCATCCGATTCAGCGCCGCCTCGATGGGCGCCCACCCGGTCGCCGCCTCCCGTCTAGGGCTGGGCAACTTCTCACCTCCAAGAATCGCATCCCCCTCCCCGGAAACCCCGACCTCCCGCGAGGACACGCTCCCGACCCTGGACATCTCCGCCATGCACACGCCAAGCCGCGGTGTTCTC